>CM076674.1:80759656-81359656 GCA_038501925.1 Xenopus petersii | reverse complement strand
ACAGCACGTGGTGAGAGACTTTAACAACTTACCTCTATATGTTTTGGGGCTCCGTCTTTGATGTGTTTTTATACTCCTAGCCCTTTAAGACTGCCTGATTTTTGATAACATATATTGGAGCTTGACCAAGTAACCCTATAACACTTTTTTTACTTGCTAAAAAATACATGCGCCTTATCTATATGTTGTAAAAAAATCCTCTGGGAAATGAAAGATTTAGGATTATATATTAGGAACACTGTGTTATGGCAATATCAACTGAAGAGTATGTTTTATATATCACAGATATGTTATAGTTCCTATTTCTTTTACCAGTCTTTTTCTCATTAACTAGTAGTTTGTTACTGGGAGGATTTATTTTATTTACTTCACATATTTTGATTTATCTCATTTGGAGGAGATATGTTTATACTTATGAGTTTATATATATATATATTTCAATACAGTTAAACACAATGGAGGAACAGGCTTCACAGCAGATCATGGAAACACAAGACACAGCAGCATTCTGTATGAATGATATTGACACACTGAACCTTACACGGGAGAACAGAGCGGATGTTCTATTTACAAGTGGAACTTTTGTCCAACATGATATGGGTATAAAACCAATGCCATTACTGTTTAATGATATGGAGAAGCTCATGTTGATGGAGCAGAAAACTTGGTGGGATTTTACCACGATGCAACGATATTTAAATGAGGGTAGAATACCTAGGGGACTGAGAATTAATAAGTACCCCTCCTTTTTTGTGGATTCACATGACCAGGACTTCATTACTTCTTGGAATGAGGTTTTAACACAATGTTCCATGTCTCTTATGGGTTTAATAGTGAGTCGAGAAAAAAGCAAACATGCAGGATTGAAAACTGAGATTAACTTATTACAGACAGAGATAAATAGTTTACCTAAGAATAACGATTTTTTGCAACGTGATAAAAAACTGAAAACAAAATTGAATTTAAATGAGAATAACATTATGCAATCCAAACAGCAGAAATACAATCGAGATAAATTAGATTTCGACAATGACAATGTGTATACTTGGCACAAAGTTAGATTGTTGCGGTCTCCCAAACCAGTTATTAAACAGAGAAATTTTGGGAATGGGAAAAAGAAACCTAAATCCAAATCTGCACAGGTTGACATGTCCTCTACCCGGGTTTCATTCTCAGATATGGCTAATACAAGTGATGAGGACTCTGAGCCTAGTCTGAGGGAGAAACCCAGGTTTTCACAGAATGCCAAAAGGAAAAGATTCTTGGAGGGTGGGCCCACCACTGGGGAAAAAAACTAGAAGTGCCCAACACTAAAAAATGTAATGAGAAAAGTAACATTATAAATGTATCGTCACACGTATTAACAGATGCACAACATTCTCTTTTAAATAAGGGTTTGAACTTCGCACCCAATAATGATTTTTCACTTTTTTCTACTATTTTAGATTTGAATAAGTTCACTAGGAAACTTACATTAAAGAGATATTTTCACCGACACGTTGGAGAGCAATCTGATACCACATTAGTGGAGGCACCAGCACTTATTGAACATATCAGTGATGAACACATAGACACAGAACCGACACTGTCTCAAAACATTTTTTCTTCTCCTTCATTCTTTTTTTCTGAGCACTGCAACACTATAGACACTGATTCAGATAAAATCAGATACACAGATCTTTCCACTAGTGTTATAAGGGTGCACACCCCCTCTTCCTTTTATCCAGCCTCTAATAGAGGACATTGCATTGATTTATTTCAAAAACTTGTGGAACAGGACCTCATTACATTATCTCAAAATATTAAAAATGGGTCCAAAAATAGAAAGAGACATGACAACCTGAATAGAGCAGAACGTATGGCATTAAAACAGTTAAAAGATAATTTGGATATCATTATTAAAGATTCAGATAAGGGTGGCTCGGTAGTCATAATGAATCGTTTAGACTATTTTAAAGAATGTTCTAGACAATTGGATGATTGTGAAACATATGAACCCCTACAATGTAATCCGACCAGAGAGTATCAGACACTATTGAAACAAATATTTCACTTTGGTGTAATGGCCAAGGTATTTAATTCAGACCAATTGAAGGATATAGTGGTTGATACTCCAAAGATACCAATCTTTCACATATTACCCAAGGTTCACAAAGGCTTAGAGAATATTAAAGGGAGACCAATTATCTCAGGCATTGATGGACTTAATGAAAAACTGTCAAGTATAATTGATATAATGTTACAACCCATTGTTAAAGCCCTACCTTCATACTTAGGGGATACGGGACATTACTTGCAAATAGTACAAAATGTTGAATGGATGGGGAACTATAGTTGGTTAACATTGGATGTAACCTCACTATATACTAGCATTGAACATACTATTGGATTACGAGCAATTGAGTTCTGGTTGCGATATTCTGATCTATATGATGACATAACACGGGAATTCATTCTTTTGAGTATTGAATATCTGCTTACTCATAATTTTTTCATGTTTGATGGGGTGTTCTACCTCCAGAGACGTGGCACCGCTATGGGTGCAAAATTTGCCCCAACCTATGCCAATCTTGTCATGGGTTGGTGGGAGCGGTGCCACGTCTATGGATGTGGGAACCCCTACAGGCACAGAATTATTACTTATCACCGTTTTATAGATGATTTAATATTTATTTGGAATGGTACCAAAGAAGAGAGCGTCAAATTTTTGGAACACTGCAACCAGAACAAGTACAATTTGTGTTTTACCCACTCTACCCATAATAAAGTGATAGAATTTTTAGATATCAAATTGGAAGGAATGGAAACTGGTGAGATACACTGTGACCTTTATGTGAAACCAATTGCTAGGAATACACTTTTAAGAGCTGATAGTTGCCATCCTCGCCCAGTCTTGGGGGGTATCCCGGTGGGCCAATTTTTGCGACTTAGACGCATATGTACCACATGGGATACCTTCAATAAACAGGCGATGATACTTTGGGATAAATTGATTGAGAGAAAATATGATGTTGTTACAATTAAGAAAGCTTATGAAAGAGCAGTTAGCACTTCCAGGGAAGACCTTCTGTACCCAGTTAAATACCAAAACAATAAGAGCAGAACATTTAAAAATAAGAAAGGAGACAAAAAACAGAATGGATCTAACTTGTACTTTATTACTAAATACAGCAACCAGGCCAACCAAATAAGGAAAATTATAGACAAGAGACTGGAGGTCTTGAAGGTGGATCCCCGACTAGATAGAGAAGTGTTGGGAGGTCTAAAGTATGTATTTAAAAAGAGTAGGACCATTTCGAATGATTTGTCACCTAGCTTGTACCAACCTAAGAACAAACAGTTGCAAACAAACAAAAATTGGTTAGTGAAGCAAGGATCGTTCAAATGTGGTAAAAATAGATGTAAAGTGTGTAAACACATAATTGTTCAAAATCACTTTAAAAGCACCACATCGGGGGAGATTTATCCCATAAGAAGTTATATAAATTGTGACACAAGGGGCCTCATATACTTAGCGACCTGTAGTTGCGGTGCTCAATATGTGGGCAGAACGTACAGGTCACTGAAGGAGAGGGCAAGGGAACACCTTATACCCATTGATTTGGACAGAATTGAAGAAACAAATTTTTCAAATAAACGCACATCTGCTGTTAGTTAACACATAATGTGCAGACATGGGGGTGACTATTCACACATTAAATTTCAGGGCATTGAACATGTCAAATTGGGACCACGTGGGGGTGATATCAAAAAAATAATTGATCAAAGGGAAATCTTTTGGATCTTTACTCTAAAGACTAGATACCCACAGGGTCTCAATAATGACTGGGAAGTAACATGCTTTTTCCAGCCTTAAGGCCTTTATTAACCATAATGTGTGAATAGTAACCTAATTATCTGTTTTCATGATGACTTAAGAGTGAATAACAACTTTGTTAATTGTAAAGTTATAATGTGTGAATAGTAACCTAACTATCTGTTTACATGATGACTTAAGAGTGAATAACAACTTTGTTAATTGTAAAGTCAATGTGTGGTTCATTTTATTTTATATTATGACAACATTGGCTGTGACCTATATGACTTGTAACAAATGAAAAATATCTTTTGTTTGTTTTGTTTTATATGAGATTTTTTTAATGAACACAGGTATATAAGGCACAGGATATCCTGTGACCTCACCTCTGATGAAGTGCCAGAAAGGGGCATGAAACGCGTCAGGTGATACAACATGTCATAGGGTAGGAGTACAACTGCTAAAAGATGCCTGTCAGTTGTTTTAAATTTTTCAATAAAGATGGACAGTGATTTTTATCCAAAGTGTGTGGATTGGCTTTCTCACCTACCTAACCCCCCACATATGATGTCCACTGGATTGGAGACCAGTAAGAGGGAGCCTGAACACTATTGGGATTGAACACAATGGAGGAGTGGCCGCGTAGTGGACCTGTGAGTTTTTTTCCTTTCTCTGTATCCAATGATCCCATTATCTGTAGTATAAATAAGGATGTTTTTTTGTTACATCATCTGAATTTTCTGCACATTTCATTGAAGCAGTATTTTATATATTTAACTATCAAAGTAATAAAAACCAAATCAATATACTGTACACATTATGATTTCGGGTATCATTTATTTTGTAAAAAAAAGATATATTCTACAGTTCCCTGAAAGTCCTCTGTGGTTCAGTTCATTTTGCTGTGCAATATACTCTTATTTTTAACATTGATCCAGCATGTTCAAAATGCTGATATAGATATTTTTACTCGCTACATAACCGTATTAAATCTACAGCAACATTTTATGAGTGAAAGCTTCATATATTTTGACAGGCAAACATAAGTTATTACTTTGAGAGGCTACAAATATTTGCTTTGACTTTCTTTTCTCCGGGTCATAGAAGTGCTGAGATCTAAGAAAAAAATAGCTTTCCTGGTCACTTTAAAATATGGGGATATAGCTTTCATTTCTAGATACGGAAAATGTATTTTTTTGGAAATTAAGTATATTTATGCAGTTTATTTTTGCATTGCTCTTTATCTCATGTTGTAACTAAAACATTTATTTTCAAGTGCTTGAGGAACTAAGGGCGAATGAGGTGCAAGAGTAAATCAGTGCATGAATCTGGATTCTAAAGATTACGGACTAACTATGGAGACGGTAGCATAAAGTAGCATAGCTTAAAGTAGAACATTTCCTTATTTTTTTATGATGGAATACAGTATGAACAGAGATTTAACAGAATTGAAAAAAAATGTGTCAGCAGGAAAATTAAGAGATGTTCTTATCCGCCAGATGAAGATATTTGAAAAACAGATGAGAAGAAGAGATACTTTATCATAGATAATATAATTATTTTAATTCTCAATAATATTTAGTGAGTGCAGATATTTATAATGTTAAAGTATAATAGACAAGACTATGCATTGAGTAAGGTAGAGATGTTAAGCTGGGCTCTCTCTCTGCCCTTTTTCCTGGGATTTTATTATGTCTGAATAAAGTTTTGGAGTTTTTAACCTTCAGATCGATTTAATTATGCAGAGGATCCTATGCATGCTTGCTGGAGTTCTATGAATCATTCCCTGGAGTCAGTAGGGGAGTACTGTGATCCTACTGCTATGGTGAGCCTTTTTGTTTCCTCAGTTGTTTTGGCTATGGAGCGTTCACCTTTTTTTGTTTGTTAGGGTTAGTGATGGGCAAATTTATTCGCCGGCGTCCAAAATTTTTTTTTCGAAAAAACGGACGCCGGCGTCAAAAACGGACGCCGGTGTAAATAACGGGCGCTGGCATCAAAAAAACGGGAGCCGGCGTAAAAAAAAACAGGCGCCGGCGTAAAAAACGAGACGTCTGCGCCATTTTGAAAATTTTTCGCCGTTTCGCGAATTTTGCGCAAAATTCACTAATTTTTCGGCGAAGCGAAACAAATTCGCCCATCACTAATTAGGGTTACCTGCTCTCACTTGCCCATCCAATGTGGTTGTGGAAGGTATTTGTCAAAGGTCCGAAACGTTGACCTGATCTATTTTAAATGTATTAAATAAAAGTAATTATTTTTAAATCCCAGTGTGCATCGGTTTCTCAAACACGTTATACTTGGAAGCACGTATGTATAGCACCTGGGTTGTTTGAGATTCAGAATGGAGTGCTGGAAATAATTGTTGGACTATATATAAGGGATTAATGTTAAAGGTGATAGAAAGGCTTCCAGACTGACATGGAGCAGTCAAGTCTAAGTTTTACAGGGCTATGTCCTTACTCTTCATATATTTCTTAAACTGCTGCACCTAAGTTGTATTTTTCAGTGATTTTTCACTCTGTCTGTACTATTACTACTATTACTGTACAGACTCTATAGAGCTGGGTACATAGTTAATGCTGTATTAAGGGGGAACTTATTCACTATATACCCAAGTCTCAGGCAGGAGAGCCACTAGAAATAGATACAGTAAAGGCCAAGCTGTTATATAGTCAGAGAATATCAGATATTTGAGATCTGGCTATACTAAGGAGTTGATAACACCATTCGTTTGATGAGATTTGAAATATGCCAGGCCAGGGACAGCAAAATCAATACACTTATCAAGACTGTCAGAAGCCAAATACCAGTTTTAATAATGTTTATAGAATGTTATGATGGGTGCTGTGTATAGAGTGGAAGAATTAATATAATTAACTTTTTGATGAAAATGTATAATCTAGCCCGTGTTGCTATGGTTATTACTTGAATGGATGAGGAAAAGAAAATATTACAATATAAGAGGTGACAAAATGTATCTACTGTACATGTATCTAGAAACACATTATTCAGAAAGCTCTATAAAACAGTAATACGGCAGAACTCCAAATTTACATTTTTCAGGGGACCAGAAAAAAATGATGTACAATCCAGGAAAATATAAAATTGGGGAATGTATTATGCATAATATATAGGTGGGACCACAAAACAACAATATAAAATGAGGGGAAACTTAAAACCAGTGGATGTAAAGTGAGAGCTACTGTATTGTTTCCCCATTGTGTGCTATTTTTTTCTTTGCTTTTTCTTTGCAATAATCATATAGACATGGGAGATCCTGGCCCCTCCACCTCCTGAGGCAGCAACAGTTGCTGCTGCTCCCCCTCTCCCCGTGCGCTTACCTTTTTGCACTTCTGCACCTGAGGGGGTCCAGGGGGGGTCCATGAGAAATTTGTCTCTTAAAGTACCAGGCGCGGGATTTTTGCCGCCCCTGGTACCTAGTGGGGCGCTGCCGCAAGAGGCGACAGCCTCAACTTGCCTCATTAGCGAAGCACCCCTGCATATAGAGCATATTATTTGTTCATCTATATTGATGCAGTGAATCGTCGATTTTAAGTCCCCTGATTTTAATTATTCCCGCATTTTACATGTTTAATTTGTGGTCTCTCCAATTTATAATGCATTTCAAAGGGTGCATTTCCCTGATATTAAGTGAAGTTTTCCCAGATTTTACATCAAAATTTTGTCCTGATGTACCCCAAAATACTAACCAGATATATATTTTGCTATGGTTCTGGCTGCAAATTCCAATTAGTCAATTCCAATTAGTCTGCTCCTTATACAGTCCTGTACCAATCACTTATTGCTTTAGGTTGTGTATGTGACAGACAGAGAGGCACATGTCCCCCATAGTGTAACATTAACACTGCAATACTTAACCCTTGTTATTAACACAGTAAATATTGTATCTCAAAGTAAAACTGACTCCTGTGCTTATATCCTTTCAGTAGTTGACGAAAAAGTTACTTTAACACATTTCACTGATTTTACTATTTTTTTTCCTGGTCCCCTGAAAAACATAAAATGGGGGTTCTGCTGTAGATACAGTAATCCTATTTTTATAATGCTTAAAAGGTTTAATTAACTCACAGCATGGCGCCTATATGTATATGTTTTCACAGTATAAGTACAACATATTGAAGGGGTGAAAGGTCCCACAGAACAGTGTTTAATAAAAGAGAGTTTTTGCATAATGAAAGAAAATGTAATAACTACCAAGGGCCACGGTGCTCTGTGTCAGCACCTCCCTCCGCCCCCGCTGTCAGCTGCCTGTGATCGCAAAAATTAGGAGCCAGAAAGGGCTGGAAGAAGGTAATTCTATACAATAGACCCTTGTTCCCCAAGCCCCCCTGCAGCTGCAGTCTTTGCTTTATAGAAGTTACGCCATTGGTTCTAAGCTACTTTCTCTTGTCTGTTGCTGACTCCTGAAATATTGTAGCAGAGGTCAGTTCTCTTCTAGGTCTGAATTGGACTGTATAAAAAATTGACTGATGCTACTTTCGGTACCAATAACTTTTACAAACAACTTTAAACCAAAATAATTACATCAGAAAGTTGTTTAAAATTGCATTACTTTCATTGTGCAACAAATAGTTTTTGAGTAGAGATCTGCTTTAAGGAAATTAAACTGTCTACTCTCACATAACAGATCTAAAAGCAATGCCACACTTCGCGACTTGAAAAATCATGAAGAAACTGAGGACATTAAAGAGATCCTGTCATCAGAAAACATGTTTTTTTCAAAACGCATCAGTTAATAGTGCTACTCCAGCAGAATTCTGCACTGAAATCCATTTCTCAAAAGTGCAAACAGATTTTTTTATATTCAATTTTAAAATCTGACATGGGGCTAGACATTTTGTCAATTTCCCAGCTGCCCCTGGTCATGTGACTTGTGCCTGCACTTTAGGAGAAAAATGCTTTCTAGCAGGCTGCTGTTTTTCCTTCTCAATGTAACTGAATGCGTCTCAGTGAGACATGGGTTTTTACTATTGAGTGTTGTTCTTAGATCTACCAGGCAGCTGTTATCTTGTGTTAGGGAGCTGCTACCTGGTTACCTTCCCATTGTTCTTTTGTTTGGCTACTGGGGGGGGAAGGGAGGGGGTTGATATCACTCCAACTTGTAGTACAGCAGTAAAGAGTGATTGAAGTTTATCAGAACACAAGTCACATGACTTGGGGCAGCTGGGAAATTGACAAAATGTCTAGCCCCATGTCAGATTTCAAAATTGAATATAAAAAAATCTGTTTGCTCTTTTGAGAAATGGATTTCAGTGCAGAATTCTGCTGGAGCAGCACTATTAACTGATTCATTTTGAAAAAACATTTTTTTCCCATGACAGTCTCCCTTTAACTAAATGTTGCATTTATGATGTACTTTTATAAACTCAATTAAGATTGCTTTTCAGATTTTTTTTTGTCAAAATGTAACGTTTGTTTGCTATTTCAGTAGTTTCTATCAGGCCTTAAATGATTATGTACAGTGAAAATGATCAGGGGACTATGGAAAGTAAGATTAATGCAGTTATAATGCAAACAGTGAAATATTTCTGGCAGCAATTCTATATTTCATACCAGTGTTTTAAGCACAAGAAATCAAGCATTTTTAGCCTGAAAGGAGGCATTATTTGCTTTGTTTTTTTTTACTATTAGAAGTGTTTTGAAAAATGCATGATTATGTTTGCCTGGTCTGTGAGTGGTTACTAGTGCTGCAGGGGAGATGTCATTGTTTGATAAGCAATAGGCCTTTATGCCTACATTTAATTTCAGTCACATTAAATGGAAAGATGATTAATGTTTAATGTTCACACAAATCTCTTTGAAAGAGTGTTGCAGCTGTACACTAACAGGGCTATAGACTTGAATATAAAGCATAACATTAAGCTGTATAGTGATATGTGCAAATGGCAGGCGCAGAAACCCATTAACACTTTTTTAAAGTATTTATCAAAATTAAAAGATTAATTTCCCCTGTGATATTTAGCACATTTTAATCACTGAGCCTGCCATGGCAGTTGAGTCAGCTGAAAACTTTTCACCATTATTTGATTGCACGCCAAAAAATATTGCACAGTCATCAACACAGTCAATGCCTGTGCATTAAATTTATGAGTCTAGGACACCTGATTACACCATTACACTAACAGGTATTAGGGTTGCGGATACTAGGTCACCCTACATAACTGGATATTCTCTAAACTATAATTTACACCCAAAAAAACTGTACCCAATGGTGGAAAAGGGAGTCTCTTAGACGGAAGTCTTCTCATGTTCAATTCAGCTTTGACACAGTGGTTGTTATTATCCCTGGAGAAGTATAACAAAGCTTGCTTTTATTTTTTATAATTTATTGTTAATATTTGTAATAATTGTTTACTATTTTAAGGAGTACATACAATCAAGTGAGGTTAGATAAAAAATTTGTTTACATACATTGAAAATGAATAGTCCCTAATTCAATTATGTCTGTACCTAAAATCAATAATAAGCAAATAATTACTGAAGGTTTTTTCATATTAAACATGTTATCTGATGTACTTGCAGATAACCAAAAGTTTGAGAAATGTGCCTCCTCTAGTGAAAGCGTTGGCAAACACAGAACTCTAACCAGATTCAAGTATAAACTTGTATCTCTGTGGAACAACATTATGTGGACCACAAACATTTGCCTTTTAAATTCATATCTACAAGAGAGATCAGCAATAAGATTTGGCCAGTATTAAATTGGTTAAGTTTTCAGCATTTCTGAGTTTCTAAATCATCTCCACGTTCAAAAAATTGGGTGTAGCTGGAACTGTAGTATTTCCAAATGTGTTTTTCTCTGCAAATACATATGTTTTAGAGCAGAAGTGTCAAGGTTAATATTTCAGTTGTTTTAGTGAAAGACAACACTTTTGGTCTCAGACAGAAGAATTTTTCTAAACAAAATTGTGTAGTTTCTTAAATTTATAAATGTACTATAAATTCCCAGTCTCCAAGCCACCTTCAATAATGTGTCTAACAAAATCCAGTATTGTTTTTTTAAATTACTGAAAGTGGTAACCAGCCTCCATGTAATTCAACCACCGATCCCCCTCAGTTATCTAGAAAAAATAAAGAAAAGCTTACCCATAAAATAGCCAAACTACATAGCCTTTTCCATTTTTCACAGATATCAGAAACTCATACAGTATGTTCCCCACAGGACTTTTGATGGGCTGCACTATTCCTAACACTAAATGGGAGTTATGATAGTTTCTATTTTGTTGAATAGTTGTTTTAAGATTGATAGGGAAAACATTTCTTAAAGGGGTAGTTCACCTTTAAGTTAACTTTTAGTATGTTATAGAATGGCCAAATCATGGAGGCCTATATATCTAATGTCATATTATAATAGTTTTAAAGGTTTTTGAAACCATGACTAAACTCACAAACTCCAAAACTCCAAATGTCACAACATATATGAATGAAAAATAATGCTCTAAAAACAATTCCAGGAAAACCTCTAAAAATTCAAGTTTTTCTGACAATTCCTGTGGTGTGGGCCCTTTTACAGAGTTTGCTGAAGGTTGTTTGGCAAAGAAATATGTGGCTTTATTTCTTTAAAGCAAAAGGTAAAAGTGTTAGGCAGCTCAATACAGCATGTCATTAGACCAGCAGCACAGCATTTCCACATGTCTTTCCTTGCAGAGAGCAGACACTTGCTTACTGGGAGCGGCCTTTATACCGAAAGCTCCCAGCATGCTTTGATGTTCAGTGACATCATACATTTTAAAATTAAATAATTATTAATTTCAAGAATAATTAAAATTTTAAAAGTACATGTACATAACTGTGCAGATTACAACATAAACGGTAAATAAGAAAACTAATTTTAACAAAGTTTACTCCCAGCTATGCTAATACCTGTGCACGGCTGCCATTCATTAGGACACGCCTCTATGTTTCACCAAACCCAGATCAAACTGAACTATTTGAAAAACTCTGGCAAAAATAATTTTAAACTTTAAAGTGAACCTGTCACCCAGACACAAAAATCTGTATAATAAAAGTCCTTTTCAAATTAAACATAAAATCCAATTTCTATTTTTTATTAAAGCATTCATAGCTGTATTAAGCTCATTTAAAAATCTCAGCTGTCAATCAGATATTGTCTGCCCCTCCTCTATGCCCTCGGCAGAGAGGCAGGGCAGACTATTACTTCCTAGATGTCACTGCTCCCCACACATTCCCCGTTCTCTTCAATGTTTAATTGTGTAGCCAGGGCATGGGGATGGACATCAGGTCCCCCATTGTGGTGCACAAACAAGATTCTGAGATGATACAAGGCTTGTCTTAATAACAGTGTCCACAAAATGGCTCCTGCCTGCTTGCTATAATTATGAATTCCCAGACCGAAGGAAACAAGATTCAAATCATTTATATAGTGTAATTAAAGTTCATTTTGCTTAACTAATGTGATAAAATAGGATTTTAAATAATTTTTTTGGGTGAAAAAAATCAGTTTTTCAAATTTTTTTTGGATTTTTCTACAAAAACTCTGAAAACGTAGGGGTATTGCGCAAAACCCAGGGAACATCAAAAAATCATTGAGACATCTCCCATTGACTCATATGCAACCTCGACAGGTCTGAGGTGCCGGATTTTCAGATTCAAACTTTTCCATCCTCGGGGTTTAATAAATTCTGAAAATGTCTTGATTTTTTAAAAGTCCGGACATGTTTAATTGATGAGAAAGGTGTAGGACAGACACGAGTAATGAAGAGATTAAGAAGGAGATTGTTTTTGTTTGTGCTGGCCAGCAGTGGTAGAAAAGACAAAAAAGAAAGAAAGTGCTGTCCTCCACAGGTATCTCAAAAAATATTATTTAAGATATTTGATTCCTAGCGGAAAAAAACGAAGAAAACCTCTAAAAGTCCGAATGTCACGACATTTATTTGAAAAAATCTGAATAAAAAGGTATTAACGGAAAATTACACTGAGGGGCCGATTCACTCAGCTCGAGTGAAGGGTTCGAATGAAAAAAACTTCGAATTTCGAAGTTTTTTTTGGGTACTTCGACCATCGAATTGGTTAAATTCGTTCGAATTCGATCGAAGTCGAACGAAATCGAACGATTCGAAGTAAAAATCGTTCGACTATTCGACCATTCGATAGTCGAAGTACTTGCCCTTTAAAAAAAACTTCGACCCCCTACTTCGGCAGATAAAACCTACCGAAGTCAATGTTAGCCTATGGGGAAGGTCCCCATAGGCTTGCTAACCTTTTTTTGATCGAAGGATTTTCCTTCGATCGTTTGATTAAAATCCTTCGAATCGTTCGATTCGAAGGATTTAATCGTTCGATCGAACGAAAAATCCTTCGATCGTTCGATCGCAGGATTAGCGCTAAATCGAATATCGAAGTCGAAGGATTTCAATTCGAGGGTCGAATATCGAAGTCGAAGGATTTCAATTCGAGGGTCGAATTTCGAAGTATTTTTAACTTCGAAATTCGACCCTTCGTGAATCGGCCCCTGAATGATGCGCTATAAAATACAAAGAAAAAAAGAAAAACAACATCTCCGCCAGGTACAGGTATAAGGTCAAAATATCACGTCTTATTTTCATATTTTGACATGATAGGCTGAAGGTGTTAAGTCTCATATATAGTCTTTCAGGAAGCATCCAAGTAGCTTGACAAATGCTAAAATCTTGAATTTCACAGCTTGAGCGTGTTCATTTCAGCAATCATTTCTTCTGGATATTAAATTCCCCTGTTATGTTACTGCTGTTTTATAGCATTGATAGTTGTGAGACAAGCTTACCTTCGTGGAAAATTCAACCAATTTTAAAAAAAGTAGTTGATATTATCAACATACTTTGAAGAAATGAAAGCCCTGGAGCTATAAGCGCAGGGGCTGCATGACAAGGGATCTGAATGACCAGCAGTCAGATTACACTTGTTTATGTTTAAAAATTGGCAGAATTAGATGCAGCTGTGATTGGGTGAGAAGGAATGAGGGGGTGGAGCAAGACAGGGATGTGATGTCAGGGGAAGAAGCAGTTCACCTCCTTATCTTCTGAACAGGTAGAAACATCCCACCCACCCTCCCCTTTTTTGCATATTTTGTGAAACGTCATGAATTTCTCTTTATGTTCTTATATTATATATTAATAAGCAAATGTGGATGTATTACTGCATGTACTGTTATATTGTGGTTTTGGTACTATTATACAGTATAATCATGAGAGTTTGCATGTTATTATTCATGTTAAATGAATGTGAAACGCTTGATCCAGGGAATGTTTCCGATCGCATGGGGGTCAGGAAGGAATTTTTCCCCTCTTGAGGCATAATTGCCAGTGGCTTCAGGCTGGGTTTTTGCCTTCCTCTGGATCAAAACAGTGGATATATGATAATACATTTTAAGTTTTTATTTGTCACAGCAGCGGTAGGACCTTGCCAGAGTACTGCACAGGTAAATTTAGAAGAGGGAGAAAGGAGGTTCTCTCCTGTGACTGCACAGTAGGTTGATTGATTGATACAGACGCTACTACTGCTTGTGCTAGGTGACAGCCTTCTTGGATTTCCTATCATCGACACACTGCATATTCCAGACCGACAGCAGGGCTGCTGAACCTCTCTCATGCAGCTCCTGCTCGTAGCAGAGTTTGGGCCATCCTCTCTGTAGGTAGAGGCAGCCTAATACTCAGTGGTGGATATAATGACATAGTGCGGATCTCAAGTGAGGAGCGGCAGAGCATAGTAGCGATCCCTTATGGAATTCTGGCTTTCAATATTGCCTTGGGGTGAGGCTGGCAAGGTCCTATTTATTTGATGAAATGTTAATAAATGCTGTGGCCATTTTACACCATTTCTGGCTCCTGGTGTTTCATTACGGTATGTAACAATGGGGTTCAATGGGAAGGCTGAAGGCGAAGGGTCAATTGAAGAGTCCCCTTGTCATGAAATCTATAAATGAGTTAAGAACACTTGATCTAGAATGCCCCTTGGAGGGCCAAAACGTCAGTCCATAGTTCTACAATAAATATACATGTAACATGTTATTTGGGTTACTTCATGTTATTCACACTCAGATATGTTTAATACCGTTTTTTGCTATTTAAAATAAGGAGTGCTGTCTTTTTTTGTACACAAACTTTTTTTTTTATTTTGTGTGTACATATATATATATATATATATATATATATATATATATATATATATATATATATATATATATATTTATATATATATATATTTATATATATCTCTGTGGAACCTCTATGATTTAATACAGGCTAATCAGTTCATAATACATTTTCAAAGTGTAATTTTTTTAATGTAGCACTTATTTTATGACAGGATAATTAAACCATTAGCATGCTCATATTTAGAAGTACTTCTCCCTTTTCTCTAAACATGAAAAGCTGCTTTTAAGCCTCCCTGGGCTTCTGTCACACTTATTTCCATGACAACCTGTATCTGTCTGCAGTTCTGATCTGCTTTTACTGCAAAGATCTACACTGTGAAAAAGCAAAGAAGGAACAAATGGTCTGGCACAATTTGTTTTGCAAACAATCTTATTCTTGGTGGGTATCCAAACGCAAGAGTCTAACTGTAGTGGGTAAGACATGTTTATAGTGTTTGGTCTGACTCCGGTAAGCAATTAAGGTTGCTAGATTACAGGACACAATAGAATGGGACACATCAGCACACAAAAAAAAAGTTGTCTATAAATGCATATTGATTGCATAAAATATTGATTCAGCACAGACATAACTTGTATTTTTAACAACAGGGATCTTTATTATTACTTGTGTTTTAGAGAAAACAAATACATCCTTCCAAGACCATTTGAAAAAGTATCATATGTATGTATTAATTTAATAGTATCCAGAATCAGAGAAGTTGCCCCCTTTAAAATTAGGCACTTAGGAAGGTTAAAACATTGACCAACTACGTCAACCTATGTGGAGTCATTTGTATTCCATCATGTAATTTGTAACACAACAGTAGGTTTGCATGAACTCGGGTCCTTATAGTTAGGTGCCTTAGGGGTCCATATTGGGTCTACTTTTATTTTAAATGTCCATTAGTGACTTGGGCAGATTATTGTATGCTTCATGTCTGTGTTTGCCAATGAGAAAGCTATGGAGGGAATCTGTACATTCTGTCGATATGGATGGCAAAGTGAAATATATAATTACATTTGAAGTAGGGCTGCTTTGTGGGTAAGGACCTGAATATAAACTAAAAAGTGATCACTAAGAGCCCAAATAAAAGAGCCTTCAGACCTTGATACTAAATTGTAAAAAGACAATAAATACAATATTTAATAGGCCCTGTTATTAAAGAGTACACTTCACTCTCACAACCTTATTCAAAGGGAATGTAGAGTCTGAACTATGAAAAAACGCTGGTCAAGTTGGAACTGTTTTTACTGAAGAACGAATGCTTAAAGGACAAAGAAAGTTAAACTAAAGAAGTTGGTAGAAAAGTTGTACATGATGTTTTGTGCTTCTGTACTAGCCCAAGGCAACCACAGCCCTTTAGCAGTAAAGATCTGTGTCTCCAAAGATGCCCCAGTAGCTCCCCATGATCTTTTCTGCTGATTCACTGCACATACTCTGTGCTGCTGTGACTTACTGAGCTTAGGGACCCACTCACAAAATACAGTACACATAGAATATTAATGTCACAATATAAGGCTGATTAGCAATTAAAACTGATAATTACTACATGGCAGCACAGAAACCAGTGCAATTAGAATCCGAATTTAATAATCAGCCCTGTAGCATCAGCTTATATTAAAGACCAACCTCATTTTCTGTTGGGTAATTTGTTGTGAGCATGCGAGTGTCGCAGACACTTTCCAAGATGGTGAACTCATGTGACAAATTTGAAGTCCTGGATCATTGCTGCTATTGAGAAGCTGAAACTTTAGGCTGGCGCAGTAAGTTCAGTAAATAAAAGATTCCGTTTTAGCCATATTCATTTTTAGGGTTAAGCTCTCCTCTAAGGGGGGTATGATAACTAACATACAATAAACTATTTGAAGCTTTATTTGACAATAGGTTCTTCTAGCATACACAACACTAAAAGAGGTTTCACCTAATTTGTGAAAAGGATTTTTTTATACTGTGAGAGCTGTAAATTTGTGGATTTCTCTCTTTGAAGCATATATATGGCAGATATATCAGATTGGATTGGGGTGGATGCCTTGCTGCATATAAATCTCTTACCCCATATGTAATAAAACAAAACAGGTGACTGATAAATCCTACCTGCTGATTGGTTGCTATGGGTTACTGCTCCTTGGCAAACTTAATGACTTGTATTACATGACTCTTTTAGTACAATGTTGATCCTGGGCCTGGTCCTATTGCCTTTGCCCAGTCAGAAAGCATGTATTTCACCTTTGAGGGAATGAGGGGGTTGTTGGCCTTCCTTTGGATAATTTAAAAATATGGACATCTTTTTTTAACCTTAACTACTGTTACTATTTATACAAGATTAATTCTCAGCATAAAATTATTTCTGTAAAAAATAATTATGTACTGACAAAGCTTAATTAGCTTCCATTATTTATGGAAATGAATACTTGTGTGTGTGTGTGTATATGTGTGTATACTCAACCCATTATGAATATATTTAAGACAGCGACATTTTGTGCATACTGCTACTGAAAATTGCCTTACCCTTTAAACAAAACAGGGATTGTTTGTCCATATATTGCAATATGTTTAAGCTGGCCAACTACGTCAAAGTCATCCCATATCTGGCCAGTCCTATGCTCAATTTTCATCTGATTCATTAAGAATTCTATGTTTCATTATCCATTTTACAAAGGGACTAAGTTTTACCTGCAACTTACTAGCTGCTTAAACTCCCATACTTGGCTGCCCTTTTATTAGACACCAGTGGGATCACCTGACTATAGCTGGGAAGGGTGGGAGCTACAACATGGAGTTGGTCACTGCTCCTGTATAACTATAACAAACAAGGGAAAGTTGTGCTCACCACTAATTCTTGAAACAATTAAGCAGGGGTGCAATGAGGCTGTGACCACAAAATACATATAGACAAATACAAGAGTCCTTTGCACTCAAACCATTATCAATATATTTAAGACAGAGACATTTTGTGCATACTGCTACTGAATATATATTTTACCCCCTCTTGTAAAATATAAGGATATTATAAGTTACTGAGGAGTTTCATGACCATATAAAAACACGAGGCTGAAGGCCGAGTGTTTTTATACAGGTCATGGAACGCCGAGGTAACTTCTAATATCCTCATATTTTGCAACTGGGGGTACTTTATTTATTATAATACACAAATTTCAGTGAGTCATGTGACAGAAATGACAACAGAACTCACCTTTTAGAACTGATGACATCAGAACTCACTGTTTATAAGGATATAATTTACAAGATATTCATGGCTTTTGTGTATATATATATATATATATATATATATATATGTGTGTATTTGAATTTTGTATTTGTATATCATATCTATATATATCATATCTACACAACAGGGCACATGTTACGATGCTGGAACCAAACATATGAGCAAATAAGCAAATCACAAACTTATCAATGCTCCTATATGTGCTGCATTTAACTTGTTTTGACCTTTAATGTTCTGTTTTCTCTGCTTTGGCTCTTTCTCAATCACTAGTGTGCAAAGGTGCAAATCGTGAAAATGCTACGGCATCTTTTTCGTGTTGGATGTCCATTGGTGTAAGTTCTGCTAGACATAATTTTAGTGCAGTGAGCACAGAGCTTGGTAAGAATGATGTGGTAATATTTTGTTCACTCCATGCAGTGCCAATTAATTCATTTATTTTGTGAATTTTGAAAATTAATTACATGTGCCAAAAATGTATGTATAGCCCCAAAGTGGCTAATGAAGGGTGCCCGGGAATGTGGAGTTGTACTCTGGGACTGGCTATGTGGGAGGGGAGGAAAGATTGGTTAAGGGCACTAAAGGAGGGCTGGTATAAAAGGGAAAGTCGCTTACTCGCATCATCATGTCACAGGCATCTGGAGCACAAAAAAACACTTCAAGGGACTTGTTTCCATATGACAAAATTATGCTACCTGTAATAGTATAAGTGTTTTGTCACAGCTGCTGGCGGGTAATTGGTTTTGGTCCTTGCCATTTGGGTCTAGTCAACAGGGTTCTCTTTACATACTCACCGTGGCTGCAGTGACTGGCATCTGTGGTAACCTATGTTTGGTATAACATGGCAAGGATGGGTAATCATTTTTTTGTCAATGGTCAATTTTGTCAATTTGTTTCAATAAAGCTCTGATCAACCCCAACCCATTAAAAGGGAAAACCGGTGTTTTATTGCTTATGTTATCTAAATCTGCTGCAATGGTAATGCTATATGACACACAAGCAACTACCCCCCACAGTCTTCTGTGAATATAAAATTATGGGACCTATTTATGAAGAATCGTTTTTTTTCTGGTCGAGTGTTTAAGGGCAAAAAAATTTTTTTAGAAGAAGAAAAAAACTTGAATTTTGAGGGGGAAACATACTCGAATGTTTAAAGATATATTTTACCCCAAACTGTTAAAAATATGATTCCGAAAATACTCCATCTGAACCCTTGTAGATGTCAATGGCAGATGTCCCTTTTATAATTTGAAGATGTTTCTTGACATCTGAGCTGGATAATCCAATTGAATTGTCAAATTTGAAAAATTCATACCATTTGAATTGTCGCAAGATTTTGTCGAGTCTTTTCCCACACTGACTTTTTGAGCTGATTATTTGATAAATTAGTTAAATGTGTGGATGGGAGTTAGAATATATAAAATTTACATCATCCCAAATCTCACTCTTAGCTGGTTGGGTCGCTACCCATAGTTCTGTGGCAGTGGCCAGTCTCACACTTTGGAAACAAACACTCTTTTCTCTTTTATTCCATCCTGCTGAGCTTTATTAGAACAGCAAAGCACAAACTAAAGGTTGTATCACTGCTAGTGATGGGTCAATCTGACATGTTTCGCTTTACCAAAAATTTGCGAACCGGCGAAAATTTGACAAAATGTATTGAAGTCTATGGGCAATTTTTTTTTGACACGCAATAAATTGCTCGACAAAGTTTCGACCTGTGACAAATTTTTCCACCCATTAGAATTCATGGCCATAATTTTCGCAGCGAAACTTAGCTAAAAATTTCGCTCATCAATCACTAATTTTTCCCTCACATGATCCTACTGCACAAAAAAATATATCCTGTGACTTTTTTTGTAGAACTTTTGATGTTGTAAGTTAATTAAAAATGAAGTATTGCTGCAGCTAAAAATGCTGCTTGCATTTAAAAAAAGTTGATACAAGGCTTTAAAGGCTAGTTTACAGAAGATCTCACTGGTTCAGTTATATATTATATCCGCTGTTTCCCTGGTTCAATAGGCTTTTCTAAGTATTTGTCATGTTTCAGAATCAATAACACACAGCCTAGACGTGTTTATGGCATAGTGTACAATGTTTATGTATCTAATTCAGTCAGGCTGCAAAGAAATTACTACTGTTTTTGCACAGTGACAGGATAATGTTCATGCTGCCTAAAAGAAGTAATTACTCTCCCAAGTGTTGTAATTCTAAGGCACCTACTTTTTTCAGCATTTTAAATTCCTGGGGACAATATTGTCTGTTCCTTCTCTTTGTCCACATGGTGCACTTGCTGTACTGTTATTGCCAATTTTAAAGTGCTTTGCACATAGCTGTTGCTTTATAAAAATACAAAGATGCAATTGTGAGATAAAAAAGCAAAATAAAACACACTGTTTTGGCATATTGTAAATATAGCTCTTAATCATTATGCAAACCACCCTTTATTAAAGGGGAACTCCACAAAAAGATAACTTAAGCTTTTTGAAAACATAATTTCAAGCAACTTTGCAATATACATATTGCGTGACTTCACCCTTTAGTTAATTTGCCCCTTGGAGGGATAATATCAAAGCATGGATGAGCGTCTTAGCTGTTACATGTGAAAGAAATGGAAAGATTTTGACAATATTGTGTAAAAAAAAAAGAGTAGATTGACAGTAGTATTAATATGGTCAGAGAAGGATAGAAAGGTGTCAAAGACAGGGTTAATAGGGTCCTAGAACAGAGCCTTGCAGCCCATTATCCAGAAAGCACTTCATCTTGCTAATATGTTGTGCTAATGTTGTTTTCCCTATATATACATACACAATTATTTCATCATTATCTGCATAGTCATGGTATCCAAATATATTTACCCAACCCTTCACTAAGCTCTAAAATTTAGATTCAGACCTTTAACTTTCATGTCAAACTGAGCCTAAAAAAATAGAACTGATTACTTTTAAATCTAGAGGCCCTGCTTTCCCCTTTGCAAATGGTATTTTCTGTAGATTTTGAAATTTTTGTGTTGACCAACTCTCCAGTTGGAGTTTCAGCAGCTATTTTATTACTATGGTCCACTTTATCCAAACAATATGGTAGCGGAGTGAATAAGCAAGTAAAATATGAATAGGGGAGGGTCTGAAAAGCCATTATTCATGTTCTAATATAATATTTATTATTTACTATTTGTTCTATTAATATGATATGTAATTCTATTAATATGATGCACAATGCTATGTAGCAACAGTTATATTTATAAAATTATATATATATAGATATATATATATATATATATATATATATATATATATATATATATACACAGTATATATGTACATTTACATTTTGTATCACATAATCAGAAAAAGTGTTTTTTTATGACCACAAAAGCTCAAATTGTAAATGCAATTCATGTTGCAGCTGTTGACCTAAAAAAATCAGACATATCTTATTTATTTTACTAGGGACTGGCTGTGACAAAAACCATTAACCTACTAATGAGCAATGTGTTAGACTTTGAGTAATATTTTAAGTTCTTCACTGTAAACAGGGAAATAAGTGCTGGTCAGTGTCAGACTGGAGCTCCTAGGGCCCAGCAGGATATCAGGTGTACCACTGCCACAAATATGATATGTAAAAGTGGTATGTGTTGCATGGCTCTGTGGTGTAAATAAGATAGGAATTGCACTTGTGTGGGGTCCACTAGCGTACTGACAACCTAGGGGATGTTTCTGTATGTATTCACATATTTCACTTGTGGGATAAATAAAAGCAAACTATGAACAGCAAGCAATATGTCAAATGTAGGGATGCACCGAATCCAGGATTCGGTTCGGGATTCGGCCAGGATTCGGCCTTTTTCAGCAGGATTCGGATTCGGCCGAATCCTTCTGCCCGGCCGAACCGAATCCGAATCCTAATTTGCATATGCAAATTAGGGGCAGGGAGGGGAATTGCGTAACTTATTGTCAGAAAACAAGGAAGTAAAAAATGTTTTCCCCTTCCCACACCTAATTTGCATATGCAAATTAGGGTTCGGATTCGGTTCGGTATTCGGCCGAATCCTTCGTAAAGGATTCGGGGGTTCGGCCGAATCCAAAAAAGTGGATTCGGTGCATCCCTAGTCAAATGTATCAATTAGAAAAGCATGGTTTAAAAAAAAATCAATAGAGAATTTACTAAAATAATTGTATAGCTGCTGTAATATTTCTAAAGTTAGATTTTTCTGTTGAAACACTATGACATTGATTTCATGTATTTTTTGTTAAACTGCTATTTTGAACTGGCATTCCACTGTGATCATTAGTTTGGAACTAAAAATGCTCAAACTGGCTAATGCAATTGGTTGCATAGTGTAAACGTAGTATCAGACGACAAAGGAATTGGCTTTACTGATTTTCCTCTGTCCAGAACAAGAACTCCATTTGTCCCACACCACCATTGCCTTGACACATTGATACCATCTGTACCAGTTATACATTGATCATATGTTGAAAGTCATAATAATGTTTAGGGGTTATTTATCAAAGGTCGTGTTTTAGAGGTTTGGAAGGTTTTTTATACCTAAAATGAACTCCCAACTCAAGTGTTTTCTGATTTAAGAAACAACTTGAATTTAAGAAAAAAATTAAAATCAGTGAATTTGAGGTGAACAACCCAAAAATTCTAATTAAAAGAGTTTTCGGATAATTTCTAATGGTAAAAAAAAAATCGGAAAAACCCTAAAAGTTCAAATTGATTTAAAATGGTTCAGTAGGAACATCCTTTGAGAGTTGGTGCCTGAGTAGCTTTATAGAATATTTTCCTTCCTATACAGTGATTTTTAGGCAAAAGCTCCAATAGAGAAGCTTTCCAATGTGGCCTATTGGCATTCAGATTTGCTATACCAATTAGATCAGGAATAGTGGGAAACTATTTGGCTGACAGCTAAGAAATCTTACTGTAATGTCTCACTCGCTGAAATGAATTATAAGGTCCTTCTCACATGGTATTTAATTCTTGCATGTATAGCCAGATTTGTCTCCGTGACTGACCCAAATTGCTTCTGTGGCCATAAAGATACAATGTTCCATGTTTGGTGGTTCTGTCCTAAGGTTCAGAGATTCTGGATCAGGGTATACACTATGGTTAATTCTGTTCTGGTATCTCTGACCCCAAGCATCCTACCACCGCTCTTTAATGTAAGAAACCAGACAAGCTCACGCTTTCACAATTCACAACTGTTTACAATGATTATGGTGGCAGCAAAACGAACAATTGCTAAGGCTTGGAAGACCAAGCAGATCCCTATTGAGCGTCTTAAAAACAGAATCGACTGGACTATGGTCCTGGTTTAATAGACACCCATTTCTTAAAGTTTGGCAGATGTGGATTTATTATAGATATGGTTGGGATTACCATAATGCACTCCTATTGCTGTGACAGAACTCTCCATAAGCTTGGCCTCACCCTTAAATTGTTATGATAATATATTGATAATTTAAATTGTTATGATAATATATTGATAATTTATCTCAAAACTAGTGAGTCTCTGCTGTTCCCGCATGACTTGATAAGGTTGAGTGATGGTTGGATTCCTTATTATTATTACTATTATTGTTTATTGATATTAATACTGTTATTACTAACTTTATATCTAAAGG
This sequence comes from Xenopus petersii, assembly GCA_038501925.1. Taxonomy (NCBI): domain Eukaryota; kingdom Metazoa; phylum Chordata; class Amphibia; order Anura; family Pipidae; genus Xenopus; species Xenopus petersii. The sequence continues at coordinate 81,335,854 of CM076674.1, read as the reverse complement.
GTCTATAAAGGGTAAATAAAGGGTATTTAAAAATCTGAAAAGCTCTAACATGAGTGACAATTTCAAATGTCAAAATATTGTTTTTCAACAGAGCATATTTAAGCAAGCAATTCATATTCCTTATTAGGGATGTAGCGAACTGTTCGCCGGCGAACTAGTTCGCGCGAACTTCGACTGTTCGCGTCCGCCGAATGTTCGCGAACGTCGCGCGACGTTCGCCAATTGGTGTTCGCGTTCGATTCGAAGTAAAATTTCGTTCGACCATTCGACCATTCGACCGTTCGATCGCTAAAATCGAACGATTTCCATTCGTTCGAACGATTATAAGCATTCGATTGAATTAAAATCATTCGATCGAATAGCTTCGATCGTTCGATTCGAACGAAAATCGTTCGATCGTACGAATAAAATCCTTCGATCGTTCGATCGAACGATTTTATCGAGCGTTCGAAGTTCGCGAACTGTTCGCGAACTGTTCGCTTTTTTGCCGGTGTTCGCGAACGGCGTTCGCGAACATCAAATCGGCAGTTCGCTACATCACTATTCCTTATTAATTTCACTTTTCTCTGAAATAGTATCTATTATTTATTCTACTAATCTAGCATAAATGTTGGAGACGCAACAATTCAAATGGGTTTTTTTCAATGGGATGACAGATGTATAGACAGACGGACAAATGATGCAAGTTCCTTGAAGTATTGACTAAAAGATTTCATGCAAATGACTATAGTTTGTTAATGAACTGTGGTGCATCATAGAAATAATATTGTTTAATATACAGGGACAAGATTTTTGCTAAAGCACAAACTCAGATTAGATCAAGTGGGATTTAAAACAAAATCCTGACTCCGGGCTCCATTTTTTAACGAGATTTAAAACTAATGCATTATTGACAACACTGGTCTTTACTTTTTTTTCTTTTACTGATCAAGTTGAGAAGATGGTTTAATCAAACCAGTTTCGCTGAACACTGTCTGTCTTCTTCCAGCGTTGTTTCATGTCATTACTTGTTTTTGTTTTTTTTTTTGAACAGCTGAAGGCAAGTTATTTTGGGATTGAAAATGAATGTGAAGTTCTTTATATACATTGGCAGCACATGATATTATTTGGACCGGGAACTGTCGAAATGCTAAAATTAGAATAAAGAGAAGCATCATCAGTATAAATCCATCTACAGCATATACCCATTTTATTAAATGTAGAATATTTTGTAATGTATTCTGCAAAATCCCCTAATTAAGGATTCAGTGTGTTAAAATGCAGAATGTCTCTTCCTGAATTTTTTTTAATTGCGTGTAAAGCATTAGTCATTTTTTTCTTAGAGGAAAACCTCACATGTTATTTGCTACTTTTCATTTAATGGGTCAGATTCAATTCAGAGAGAAAAAGTTATCTGATGGGTTATCACATGAAAGGTTCAAATTCGATTTAGAGGAGAAAAAAACGTTTCTCCTAATTCAGTTCCAGTTTTTTCCCATAGACTTCAATATCACATGATAAAAAGTTTTTCTGAATTAAATTGCATGCCAAATTGAATTTCGTCCATGACTTTTCACGTGATAAACCTTTACTCACTCAATTAAACCTGGCCCTTTGTTTGATAATTATTGCCAATTACTATTTCATTAAGTTAAAAGCACCCTCACAACAATGATTTGCTCTCTTTGTAGTGAGCATCAGTAGTGATAATTAAAAATGGTTAAAAGTTATAATGATTTCATTTATTCACCTTGATTCATATGTCTATCACCCAAAAAAGGAAGAAAATAACAATTAAAGGACAAGGAAAGCTACGGAAGCATTTTATTGCCAATAGATTAGCTGCAATAGTGCAAGCTAGAATGCTATATTTATTCTGTAGAATGTTTTACTATACCTGTGTAAAAAGCTCTAGAAACTCTTTGTTTGTTTGGGATAGGAGCTGCAGTATTAACATGGTGTGACATCACTTCCTGCCTGAGTCTTTGCCTGCTCTGGGCTCAGATTACAGTAGTGAAGGGAGGGGGGCGGGGGAAGAGGAGCAAACTGAGCATGCTTTTGCCCAGGGCAATGAGGTTTAAGCTGAAGGCAGGAAGTCTGATACAGAAGCCCATGAGTACACAATAGAAGGAAAGAAATGCAGTATTTCTTTTGACAGGGGACTCAGAGCAACACTACTTTGGGGGTTTACTGGTATATTTAGCTGGACCTTTCTGATAAGGCTTACTTAGTTTTAACCTTTCCTTCTCCTTTAAAATAATAAAAAGGTAATTAAACGGCATTAAAAATAGAAATATTTCTTCCCCTTGATTTCTCTTTCGATCTCTCTGATGTTTGCTACCAGAAGGTTTATGACCTTATACTTATGACTTGAAACATTTCTCTAGTGTCCTGCTCAGTCAGGTTAATGTACTTCTCTGTTTGAGTGAAAACATTACTTTGTTTTCCCTTAGACTTTAGTCCATGTTAAAGGGACTGAGGAAGAAGCTGGAACTTGGTAACAGACAGAATAGGCAAGATGGAAATTGGTAGATAGGCTTTACTCTCTGTTATTCTGAAGCAATTTAACAAGCAAGTGTAACACCTATTTGGGCTGCACAGCACACAAATAGTTAAACTGTCCAGCTAGCAGTAGAAGCATGGGTTACATGCGACTTCACACAACAGGGTCAGGGCCTTCGCCAAGTGGAAGTGTTCCCTCTATGGTGTAGTGCAACTACATCCCCCAGGCTACTGTGCATACAACAAACAAATTGGGCGCCAGGAGGTTCTTGCAGTAAAACAGAAACGGTTTATTGAACTATGCACGAGGCAAGTGACCACAGGTTTAGTACTCACGCAGGAGCTTGAGGAAAACAGCACATTTCTCACACAGAGCTGCAGGCATTAGGCATTTCTCACAGAGGAAAGGTCTCCATTAGGCATTTGCAGTATTACACACATTCCCTCCTGGAAGTTGTCAGGCAAGCAGCTTCTACCCTACAGTCCCTCTTCACTGAGGTCCCTGACTGGAGGCAACACACAAAGCCTCTGGGAAGCTACTCCCTTACTGCAAATCCTCGTTGGAGCTTCAGCTGCTCTTTCTCTCTCACCTCTCTGCCTTTCTCTCCTAGAGAGACTATGACAAGTCTGCCCTAGTGTCACTATTCCTCATTCACGGGGTTTCCTGGTCCCCGACTTCTTCTTCAAAGCACATGGGCCTTTCTGGGCCTAGCTGTGCTCAGAGCCCTGAGCACACCCAGCTGGATCACCATCCACAGGCCAAAGAGGAAGTGGCCACTCCCTACACACACTATATAGCAGTGTAGCAGGGGAGTGTCATTCTCTCCTGGCAGATCACTCCAAGAAAAAAAGGTGGGGGCCTTAAAGCTGCAGGGCAGATTAACCCATACCCATAGGGGCCCCTACATACACCCGGGGGAAAAACCCATTTCGTCCCGACAATGGTTTAAACATCCCCAACATATATCAACTTACAGTACCATCACATCCACTTCTGGTATCCTCTCCTTAGGCATACCTGGTAACAATGGTCACTGTAAAGGAAACACAGCATGCACAATACTGTATCAAACATTTTCAATTGCATAATAAACAGTTGCAGTTGGTCAACTTTATTACACATCTGCAAAAATACTTCTCCCCCTCCCAAGGGTCCACACAGGCCAGTCCTTGGGTGCAGAAACACTACTCAGCAAGTAGGTGAAGGCAGAAGAGTTGTGGTGGGGATCAATAGTCCTGAATTAGAACCCACTTAGTCCAGCAGTCCTTCCAGCCACAAAACAAGCAAGCAGCACTCTAGGCATCTCATTCTGCAGGAGTCCATAGAAGAGCTGTAGCAATCAGAAGAATCCATCCTCCAGGTCCTTCTCTCACATCAGGGGGCACAAATGAACAGGGAGTGGTCCCAGCAGAGACATCCATCTTCCTCCCATCCATTCCAACTGACATCCGCAGGCCTTCGTGAAATTCGGGGCGAACCTCCAAGCCCGAACCCACGGCCAAACACTCTGAAGAAAATTCATACGATTCGAAGTATTCGTACGTTCCGTTTATCCACTTCGAAAAATTCGTACGATTCGAACAAAACAATGCACAGCCTGGTTTTAGGGAATCGAGCCCCACGTTGGGCGCCAAATGTAACACCTATTTGGGCTGCACAGCACACAAATAGTTAAACTGTCCAGCTAGCAGTAGAAGCATGGGTTACATGCGACTTCACACAACAGGGTCAGGGCCTTCGCCAAGTGGAAGTGTTCCCTCTATGGTGTAGTGCAACTACATCCCCCAGGCTACTGTGCATACAACAAACAAATTGGGCGCCAGGAGGTTCTTGCAGTAAAACAGAAACGGTTTATTGAACTATGCACGAGGCAAGTGACCACAGGTTTAGTACTCACGCAGGAGCTTGAGGAAAACAGCACATTTCTCACACAGAGCTGCAGGCATTAGGCATTTCTCACAGAGGAAAGGTCTCCATTAGGCATTTGCAGTATTACACACATTCCCTCCTGGAAGTTGTCAGGCAAGCAGCTTCTACCCTACAGTCCCTCTTCACTGAGGTCCCTGACTGGAGGCAACACACAAAGCCTCTGGGAAGCTACTCCCTTACTGCAAATCCTCGTTGGAGCTTCAGCTGCTCTTTCTCTCTCACCTCTCTGCCTTTCTCTCCTAGAGAGACTATGACAAGTCTGCCCTAGTGTCACTATTCCTCATTCACGGGGTTTCCTGGTCCCCGACTTCTTCTTCAAAGCACATGGGCCTTTCTGGGCCTAGCTGTGCTCAGAGCCCTGAGCACACCCAGCTGGATCACCATCCACAGGCCAAAGAGGAAGTGGCCACTCCCTACACACACTATATAGCAGTGTAGCAGGGGAGTGTCATTCTCTCCTGGCAGATCACTCCAAGAAAAAAAGGTGGGGGCCTTAAAGCTGCAGGGCAGATTAACCCATACCCATAGGGGCCCCTACACAAGGTTACTAAAAAGCAAGATAGGCAAGGTAAGTGGTAATTGCAGCATGATAAGCAAGGAAGTTAATGCTGGAACTGGGAACAGGGTAAATAAAGGGGTGTACACAGTTCGATTAAAGTCCAGACAAGGTTAGTAAAGGCAAGGTCCCATATACAGGCTAGATTCAAGCATTAGGGATCCAGTAATAGAGGGGACACAGGAATCCAGTTCTTTTGAAAGCCATCAATTCTTACATTATGATCGGACAAGGGCAAGAATAAGGACTGAGGTTTTCAAAGACAATGATAAGGGAGGTCTCTTGCAACAAACTGCATTGGTTGAGTAATGCGGTGTGTAATGTAGTGATATAGCACAGGTTTTTTCCAATATTCTTTTTAGACCTTTGCATGACAAGACCATGTACTTAGATGAACTTCTGGCTGCATTTTAATCAACCCAAACTGAATTTTTTTATCAGCCTGGAAGCCTATGTAATACAGTATATCTCCATGCAAAAGCATCAACAAAAACTCAAGAACATTTTTGATAAAAGCGATAAGCTAAATAATGCTAGTACCTCTAATATCTTATTGTAGGATGTCCAATCATAACATTCTCAAAATATGTTCAACTAAAACTGTTTACTATACATTCATTTTGCACATTTTGTATCACATGCAGCATTCTTCTCAAAATTGTTGTTTACAAATTGGATCATTTTTGCATACTCTAGTAGAGAGCTTGTTTTCTTTGACTGCAATCCATGTGGTTGAATTGAACATTAAACTGGAATCATGAATGTAGCAAAAAAGAAGGCAGTTATGTATGAACCCTTTCTATTCATTCTTTTCAACCACATTTGAATCCACAGGATTTTTTCTAAATAAAAAATACATGCTTTTCATGAATATACGTACTTGAATTGAACTAGTCTTATCGGCTATAGAATTAAAAAAAAAAACTGCTGCAAATCAGGTTTTCTTTTCATTAGCTCTCCCATTAACTTGGAAATTACACAGATTGTCTTTGGCTACCTAGGGAATGCTGAGAAAAATGTATTGATCAGAGATGGTTGCTATACTTGGTATAAAGTACAGTCATACCAGAAAAAATTTATTCTGAATAATAAAAGCATTTGCTAATAACTAATTAATAAATTTGAGTTTCCTTTATCAGTTGTCATTCTATATGGTGATATGCAAATTAGTTTTTAGAATTTCTCATTGCTAGATCATTTTGCTGTTGCCCAGCATTTACTTCTTTCAGATTCCATCTATAGGTTTTTATGTTTTATTCCTTTATTTCTCTGTCTTTTTTGGGCAGTGGGTCTGGCTAGATGTTTAAGGACATTTAACCACCACAACACCTTACCATTGCAGCAAATAGTAAGCATGCTCCCCTTTGGCATGCTAGAATAAGCACTGCAAAATAACTTTTGTATATATTTATAATTATAGCTATCTGTGCTGACAGCCATGGTCTGTCATAATCATGTGTATAATAGGCGAGTCTACCGGTACTTTGCTTAATGTCACAAGATGGCCGCTCCCTTCTGGAGTGGACAGTAAAGCACTCACAGGTGGCATTTTAAAAAAAAACAAATAAATAACTTGTTTCCTCCAAACGGAGTGTGGGCTTTATTAGCACACACCTCCTGTGGGGGGGAACATTTTTGATGATAGATGTCCTTTAAGGATCAGGGTTCAGCAGACCCCTTTTTAATAAGGGATGATTACCCTATTTCCTAACTCTGCCACGATACTTGACTAATTATGTATGTATATTACTTCCTATGCCATTGAAAAAAACAGAGAGTCAGTAAAACCTTTCAAGCAAGATTATTTACATATTCCCACTTTCATTGACCAGGATTGAAGGACAAGGGGTTAATTGCATGACACATACAGTATCCACTAGATCCTCAAGATGAGTGCCAAACCACTGGTTCAGTTATGCTTTAAAAGCAAAAAAAAATTACAAAATGTTGAAAAAGCATTTAAATGGACTTAATTTTAAAAATTAGCTTGCAAGGGTCACTTACTTATTAGCCAGTATGTGGAAAATGTTCTTACTGATTGTCAAATGATAGAATTCTAGAGAACCTTGTTGCAACAGAAAATGGGGATCTAAAATGCGCCCCGGGTTGACACTTTAAGCCATGCTCCGCTAAAGGTACTCAGGATCAGTACAAGGTAGTATCCCTTTAAAGTGATACTATGGAATCTATAAACTTAAGAGAAACTTTTTGGATCTTTACTTAGAAACTCGTGTCCCCCAGGGTCTTAAATGAGGATGAAAACCCCCCGATAAAAAAATCCCCTTCCTACTGCCCTGCTTCCCCCGGTCTTCTTTGGGTCCTCTTCATTCCCTTTGGAAATTCATAGCACTTTTGGCGCATGCACAGTTGCTATGAACTGGGAGACTGCTCCAACTGATCATGTGCCAATACAGCGCTCCCTTACAGATGAAGACGGAAAATGTCGCCCATGAGCTCCCTGCGCTTACTCTGCACTGATACGTAAGCAATGTATTCAGGACACTTTTAGGAGTAATGAACTATGTGGGGAGGAGAACTATCTAGGGTAGTAGGTAGGGGCTATTCTTATTGGGGAGGTTAAGTTCTCCTTTAACACTAGACGTGGCATATTCCCCCATATGTTATAAAAGGCACTAAGTTTGCCCAGGAGCAGTAACCCATAGCAAACAATAAGATTTTTGCTTTTAAACAGGTGAACAGTAAATGCTAGCTACTGATTGGTTGCTATGGGTTACTGCTCCTGGGCAAACTGAGTACCTTTCGTTGCATAATATGTTTAATTTTATCATAGATATCTGAACTTTGCAACACTCACATGTTTTTCTTACTATTTATGTTTCTGATGTTTTTATAGATTTTTTTACACTTTTGAATATATTTAAACCCAGCATGTGCTTACCCATGTGAGCCCAAAAACGTGTCAGGCTTATGTGATGCCTCTTTAGCTGTATGTTTTTAATGCAATATACAGATGCAGCCACTTTGGTTTGTCTGTTTGACACAGAATAACTAAACACAGATATCCCATTTATCTCATTTAACACAGAAAACTGCGTCACAACATCCCATCTAATTAAAGCATTCACCATTGTGAACAATGGAGCTTTGGTATGCTAATGAAAAGGTTAAATGCATTAAATGAGTTAAGATGACTTAAGATAACACAGTTTCTTCAATTACCCCTGAGTCATGACGCATTTAACTCACAAATCCAAGTGGCTTCATCTGTAAATAAAGTACTTTTATTCATTATTATTTTAACTTATATGGAGCTGTAGTTTGTAGAAATGGTACAAGTGAAATAAACAATTTTTCTTAGTTTTGCACTTCAGTATATATTTAGTTTTTGTATTGAAAATTCACAATAGTTCATAATTCATAACAGTTATATAAGGTTGTAACATTGTATGTTTTCAATGCATGGCTGTTGCTTTTTTTCAAAGTAGTTGCTTATACTGTATATAAAGTAGATGGGGATCTGGTCAACATACCGTCCCAACTTGAAATTGCCTTTTTTGGGAAAAGATTGTAAAAATTAATTTATCCATCACAAAAAATGTATCTTTTTGTTTAGTGTGGGCTATATTTGGAGAAATGGGGATTATTGGTCATGGGGATTACTTTGCTCACACTGTAAAATCACATTATACCCTATGTTTTCTTTGGGAATAACTACTGTGCCATTGTTTTTACAGGATATGAGAACACCTAGGGGGCTGCTAATGCTGCACCTTTGCTATGTTTGGATGCTTTGCCTGAACACACATCCAGCAGTCTCAGAACATCTAAGGCCCACGCATCAGTTCCCTGCTGTTTTTTTTTACAAGAGGATTATGAAAAAAGGAACTGTTGGAGGTGATATGGGAGTGTGGGAGGGAAAAAGAGACAATGGAAATCTTTACAAAGACTATGCAAGCATAAATAGAAACATTTCTATAGAAGTAAACAGAGCCCTTCATAAATATTGTTATATTTATTTGATCTTTCAATATTCCCATTGTAAAAATATAGAGGACAAACACAATAGGGAAAGTATAATGGTGTTTTAAGGTACTAAATATTTCTAAGGGAATAATTCAGGGATAAAATAAAATTATTCCTAGAAATGTATTTCTGTATCATTTAAAGTGGACCTGTCACCCAGACATAAAAATCTGCATAATAAAAGTCATTTTAAAATTAAGCAAGAAATCTAAATCTTTTTTTTTTTTAATTTAAGCATTCATAGCTGTTGTAAACTCATTTAAAAATCTCGGCTATCAATCAACTACTGCCTGCCCCTCCTCTAGGCATAGAGGCGGGGCAGGCAATTACTTTCACTTTCCATTCAGCACTTCCTAGATGTCACTGCTCTCGCCACATTCCCCCTGTTCTCTTAACCATTTAATTGTGTAGCCAGGGCATCGGGATGGACATCAGGTCCCCCATTCTGGTGCGCAAACAAGATTTTGAGATGATGCAAGGCTTTGTCTTAATAACTGTGTCCACAAAATGGCTCCCGTCTACTTGCTATAATTATAAGTTCCCAGACAGAAGGAAACAAGATTCAAATAATTTTTACAGTGTTCAACTTCAACTTCATTTTGCTTGACTACCATTATAAAGTAGAATTTGCAATAATTGTTTTAGATGACGGGTTCCCTTTAATCATGCTTATAAATTTATTTTGATTCTAACAGATTCAGCCAGTTTCGGACTGAGGTACCTGTGGCCCACCTAAGAACCTGACCCCCGGCAGTTTTGCACACCCCAATAGCACTGATGGCATGTAAATTATATACTTTTTTATATCCTAAATTGATACTGGTTAAAAAAAGGTATTGGGTTTTAGGTGGTTAGTTCAGTGTTACAATTAAAGGTAATGCTTGTGGTTTTGCTTCTTTCAGATATAGAAATTGGATATCACTGCAGCATTTTTTTCACTTATAAAGAGAGAGAGAGAACATTTTGAGTACATTGAGCACATATTTAATTAATGGAAAACTATACTGTGGAACAGTGTACATCTCTATACATATTATTGCATTAAACAGCTGCTTCATTTAAAGAAACAATTTTCATAAAATTATATTTTTGAGTAAGAGGCTTCCCTAAGGGACCATACAATACACTGTGCTCACAAACAAACCAAGGGAACACATACATGTAAGGTCATATAAGTCAATTAATGGACACATGTGTGTCTTTTCCTCCCACAATTTTCCTGTTAAAGTTAGAGCTGAATTATTTCTGACCAGGTAATCTCTGAGGGAGTACACAGACCATCACAAATTGGTGGCTCAAGGCAAGAAATTTAAGGGCAATATTTATATATATATATATATATATATATATATATATGTATTCAAGTTTGGTAAAAGTATGCCAATTATTATTATATAAACTATTTGTTGGTTTAGTATTTATTCTGTGGGTATAGGGTAACCTACTATACAATTCTAGGAATGTTTTTCATGGGGTGATAGTTTCAGATACCTGTGCTGCATCTTTATATATTCTAACAATTATAAGCTTATACAAATAAAGTAGGTGATATTATTCTAATAAGTGGTGTAGGGGATATAATAAATTAAATGTGATCAATTCTGTTGTTTGTCTACAACTATTCTGATAGTTAGGAGCATGTTATAGTATTCAGACCTTAAGTGCATTAAATAGGCAGAGAATCTGCAGAACCAAATATAAACAATATAAAATTATTTGTTGTGTGCTCCTTTTATTTTAAATTAAACAAATAGGCCAAATGTGTTTCTGAGACTTGTGTTGACACAGGTGTTTATTGACTCCTAATATTGACTCCTAATTTTGACGAATATTGCTTTGGTGCCATTGCTGTTTATTGCAGGTATGTTTTCATTAACTTTGTGTTGTAAAGAAAACAAGTTACCATCTATATTATAATGTATTGTAATTTCCTCCCACTGCATTTGATGAGTTTGACAATGATTATTCAGCTTTTTCAAAATGTAGGTACGGAATAACACTTTATTAAATCAGTTAAAAAAAAACTGTGATTATACAAAATAAATAATCCATACATTTACATTTTATATTAGGCTTTTTGATGGAAGGTAAATCATTTCTAAAAGTGATGAAATGTGATAACATATTCATTTTTGATCAATTCTGGTTCCTCCTACGCCTATTTGTTCTTGGCTTGCATTCCCTACTCATCCTCTTGGCAGTGCCACTGCCTCCTACATTCCTGCCGGCCAGACTTTAATCTACCCTATTCCATTTTGCAATTAGATGAATATCTACTGACATATTTTGACTATAGTTGCATGGTTGCACAGAATGTATAATGTGTGTTATTAAATGTTGCTTCATGTATCAGATACATGTTTATGGATCCAAACTACACTGCATAACTCACAGCATATTGTTTTTCGCATTTTAAAAGTCAGAAATACAATATTCTGGAAAAGAAGCGTTGCTATTATGCAAAGTTGTGTTTGCTGTTCCCAGTCGACTCACATGCCGATTCACACAGGGAAAGACTTCAGCATATTATCTTAAAAGATCAAAATAGTTATTTGGAGCAATCATCCCTCAAAGTGTTTTTGTTAGACTATAGACTATGGAAGGAAAGTGCAACTGTTCTGCTAGAGAGTACCAGTAGGTTACAGCTTGTATTTGTATCAGTATATACTATTCTTGAGCCAAATGTGCTGTCTTCACAAATGTGCAGATATCGTTTTGACAGTCTATGTTTTTATAGTTGCAGAGAAATTACATTAAAAGACTAAAATGTAATTTGAAGTATTGGCTATTTAATTCATCATATTCCACAATTCAAGTTCCGGTCTCTAGTCTACATCTGCCTTGAGCAAACACATAATCATAATGTACATTGCATGAAGAGTTAGTTCATTAGCTTGTCTTACAGTATATGGCTACATATAACCTATGTTCACATGACATCTAAACGGGCCCATGTGGTTCTACACAACATTGTTGCTTCTTCTGTTAATGCCTGTAAATTGTAAGCTAACTGTTTTAAGATATTAAATATATGTATATTTGTATTAATATAACACTACTTATGTACAGCAGAACAAAAGATGAATCGAACAAACAGGGTTTATACAATAATACATATTATTAAATACAAAATACAGTTTCATTAAAGATTAAGTACTATGGAAGTTATATAAAGTGCAATGATTTCTACAGATCTAGTCACCTGAAGAAGCCAGTCAGTATGTAGCAGTTACTGGTTACCTTATTAAAAGGAAACATCTTATTGGTTGCTATGGATAACTGCTCCTGTACAAGCTTTGTGGCTTTTATTACATGCAGGCAGGGGCACTCCGCCAATGAGGCACAAATGCCAATCCTGGTAACTACGAGACGAATTTCCATTTTTCAACCCAGAAATTTGGCTCTTCTAGTGCAGAGCCTGCAACTGCGCTTTCTGCACTAAAGAAGTGGACCCCACCCCGTCCCGGTCTGGAAAAGTGTGGGGAGAGGGGGCGGCAAAATGAAGCCCGCCTCAGGGGGCAAAATGCGCAGGATCGGCCCTGCATGCAGGGTTATGAGTTGAAAAATATTGAGGTACCTACTATTTATAATCTAGTAGACATTTCTTCAAGTCTTCTACTTCACTATTGCCTAATAGCAGTTCCTCATTCATTATTATAAAAGAGCCTGATACTACATCTACCTTTATTTAAAACCTTGGTTGCACATTTAATTTCCATAATTGTGCTTCTAAATACATATTGTAGCACCTACCTGTGTAAGTGCGGCAAGCGCCATAGTTTGTCATGTATATTATTTCATATGATTGATTCTGACAAGTTATCATGAACAATAGAACCATAGAAACAGGCACAATGCACCAAAGAGGGAGAAGTTCAGACTTAAAGGCTTAAAAATTAATATTTTTTTATTCCATTAAAACAGGCACTCTGTCTCATAAAGGAGCCATGGCTTAACGCATTTCGTGGCTATCCAGCCACTTTCTCAAAAGCATGTTATCATGAAATGGCATGACCCCATGCAAACTCACATTTTAGCACCTGTTTACATTTTTACAAAGTGGAATATACAGCTAACCTAATTCACATTTTTGTGAATTGCCACTAATGTATCTATTAAGTTAACTTAACATTACAAAGCATCTAAGCTTTAGACATAACCTTCTTTTTATAATATATTTATGTGCTATGTTTCATTACATTGCCAGAATTGAAAATCTTTATCCTTTTAAAATCCAATGCTATTTAAAAATTCTTTACCCCAGTTGGTTATCAAAAGAAATTCTTCTTATAATGGTTTCTTCGTTATCAGTAACAAATGCTCATTTTGGCTTCTGAAAATCTTTTTTCTGTGACATTGTTCCTTGACATTGTACTTGGCTCCCATTAACTTTTTTACACGCAGATAACAGCTGTTGATGTTCAGACTGCAGGGGATTTTGTGATGGTAAAGTAATTTCCTTATCACACCATTTTGGGTCCTCGTGTCCTTGCCTCCCTGTTGCTTCTTTATTCCAAAACGCTTGATTACAGCTTTTTTCCCCTCTTCAGTACATTTCCTTTACATTGCCAATACTATTATTTTTCTCATCTTGAAAATGTATGTTACCGGTTTAGAGTTAATAATATAAAGAAAATTGAATTGAAGTCCAGTAGCTTGCACAGAGAATTTCCAAGGGTGGATGGATGCAATTTATTATCTATATATCTGTCTATTCTCGATTTGTCTATCTATTCACAAATAGTGCATGGCAAAAATATAATATAATAATATAATAAGTCAGAGCTAATCTGCAGTAGCACCCTGAAAACATCCTCAGCCCCAATGGATTAGAAAGTATGGGCCAAAGCAAAAGAACATGGAGCAATTCGCCAGGAAGGGCAAGCAGCCCAATGCAACTCCTGTGGCCTACCAACGAAGATGATGGCTCAGGCCCGCCCTCTCGAGATGCCGCAACCAGACCCGGGATCCAAAAATTGCAATGCACAATTGCAGAACCCCACACAGCGCTGAATAAGGGAACAGGCCTACCTAATTGGGAGGATAGGCAAGGTGGGTGGGTAAAACTGTTAAATTGTTTTAATGTTCATTGTTTGATGTCTCTATCGGTCACTGGTTTTCTCCTTGTCCCATTCTCTACCCCATCTCTCCCTAAATCCCCAGTATTTGGGCTACCGTGGACAAGGTTTACAAGGTCGGTCCTGATATCTAGTCTGTTGACTGTTGCCCCCTAAAAAATGTGTAGTTACTGTGATAGGATTATCCTACTTCACACATCCATTCATGCAACTCTCACAAGTAACACCTGTTTCTAGGAGTTGCATGACTCATTGGATAATCCAGATTTCACCTCTTTGAAGAGTTACAATGTGCCATTGTGATTGGATTAGTGGAAGAGTTTATATGCAGAGAACTTCCCAGACCAGTTGAACTGAAGAAGCTGCTCGGATGAGTAGTGAAATGTCTTCATTGATTACTCAGCAAGTCCAGTTGTTTTTAGTTTTACCTATACTAGATAGATTTATCACTTGGTAGTCCACTCGTCCTCCCCCCACCCCCCAATTTACATCTGTCTACCTGATTGTTTTGTTTCACCCTTTGTTAAAACGCAAAAATAACTTATTGAAAAAAATTATTATTTTTGAAAATAATATGCCATTGTACCTATTACAGCATACCCTCTGAAGCTGCATGGTATTTGTTGTCATATCGAATTCACTTGTTAATGTGAAAACCTAATAAAATATTTTAGCTAAAAAAAAAATTGTCAAATAATTCGAAGTGCCCTAAAGCTACTGCATGAAAGGGAAGTGCCTTTTTGCTGCATGGGAAATGAGTATCTTGTATAATATATCATATTAATTATACCATTATAAACACTGTTAAATGTGGACTTTTAAAGCATGTAATAAAAGACTTGTTAATGATAAGCTACACTTGGTAATGTGTATAATTAATGCATTTTTATAACATGATGTTGGGTGTAGTATTAGTTCTCACTACTAGTGATGAGTGAAAAATGTTGTCATGTACTTAGTTTTGCTGTGTCACAAATTCAGCACGTGGCTTGTTTTGCTTTGCACGGACAAAAAATGACATGCAACAATAACAAAAGATGCATGAGAAACACATATGTCATTTTATCCTTCCTCTCTCCTTCCACATCAACCAAAGGGGTTTGAGCAGTCCCTCTGTCTATATAAGGACATAAACATAAATATATGATTTATTCATTTTAATGTGGGATGCAAAGCACCCAGATATTGGGCCAGATTCAATTCAGTGAGAAAAAGTTTTATCACCTGAAAACCCATGGACAAGATTCAATTTGAGATGCAATTCAATTCAGCAAAACTTATCTCATGGTTTATCATGTGAAAACTCCATTGAAGTCTATGGGAAGAAAACTGGAACTGAATTTAGAGAAAGTCTTTTCTCCTCAAATTGAATCTCATTCATGACTGTTCACATGATAAACCATGAGATAACTTTTCTCACTGAATTGAATCTGGCCCATTATCTGGTGGTGGTCGGATTTATTATTAGCTGTGCCTGTGTTTGTAAGCTAGTAGTAATATAAAAACTATAGATGGTACTTTTTGCTTAAACAGCAACACAGTGTAGTAGTAGATACCATTTCCAGGTGACCAGAGGTATTGTCCAAAATCACAGACATGTTTCCTCTAACAATGTAGGGCACGCATGTTGCAGTATACTGAGCAAAAAATGCATGTGATTTTACCCTCCCAATTTTTATTGGTAGCCCCAAAGCTGAAACAAGGT
Organism: Xenopus petersii; assembly: GCA_038501925.1. Taxonomy (NCBI): domain Eukaryota; kingdom Metazoa; phylum Chordata; class Amphibia; order Anura; family Pipidae; genus Xenopus; species Xenopus petersii. The sequence goes on along the minus strand of CM076674.1, from coordinate 81,320,120 downwards.
GCCATAAATAAAAAAACCCATAGGGGCAAATTCACTAAGCGCCGAAAATTCACTAAAATCAGAAGTTTCGTTCAGAGAGGTGAAAGGTAGCGAGGTTGCGCTACCGTTAATTTGTCAAGCGAAGTACCGCTAGCGATGCCTAATTTGTATACAGCACCAAGTTAAAGTACAATGGACGTATATGTAGCAGCAAATACATTACACTACACAAGCCCGGGAAATAAAATAGAGTTGTTATTTTGCCCTATACATGTGCCCACTGTATAATTTAAGTGCCATATGTTAGTAAATGTAGGGGGGAAGGAGGGTACCCCCAAAAAAATTTACGATCTTTTTGAGCCTATCACCCTTAAAAAAGTAAAAGATGCCAGTGTTTTTTGGGACTTAGAAAAACTTTCAACTTTTTTTGAAGCAAGCCCTATTTACTATTGCACTTCGCCTGGTCTGAGGTGGCGAAGGCAAGTCGGGCGCAAGAGATAACATTCAGTAAAATGCACAAGTTAGTAAATTAGCGTAGTTACGTCCCTTCGCCATAGCGCAACTTCACCTGGTTTAAGGGTGCGAAGTAGCGCTAGAGTAGGTCCACTTTGCTAGTGAATTTACACCAGCACCCCTTAGTAAATCGGCAAAGTAACGAAATGATGTCACGCTGGCAAATTTGCGCTAGTGTTAACCACTTTGCACTTTTACAAAAATGATGAACAACAAAAAAAAATTTTGTTCGACAAAACAAATTTGTTACGCAGCAAAATGTTCATGGCAAAATTTTATGATTTTTTTCTGCAGTTTGCAAATTATTCGTCAGTTTCGTAAATTTTTCAGAGAAGCAAAACGGGACAGATTCACTCATAACTACTTATTACGTTTGGCTATATACTGTATTTACAAAAAAAAAATTATCAGTTGGCAAATATGACAAAGCACATGAACAGCTTTCTCTGGATATTTTTTGAATATGCCTAGTCAAGAAAACTCTTGGGAATGGGAATGCAGTCCAAAAGATGCTGTAAGAATATTAATTACGGTAATTAATTGGTACATTATTACGTAAAATGACGTAAAATCATTATGGCTTCTATAATTGCCACAGTGTGTGACAGAGAGGCAGATGTACCTCCAAAGCTGTTGTAGGTGTCTTTTTTCACAAGTTTTCAACAGGGTAACTACTTTAAAAGAGGTCTTTATGTATTTCTTACAGTGCAAGGGGTTAATGTAAATACAGGTGCAAAGCTATAGGCCTAGTCCTCCATGTACCATTAACTGGCCATCTGTTTGATAGAATACAGATAATTGGCTTCTGTGGGTTACTGTACCAGGCAAACTATGTATCTTTTGAGATTGTTCCACACCTTAATGTTATGTTAAAAAGAAGATTGAGTAAAACAAATAGTAAGGTTACCATTTGGGAGGATAAAAGCAGTGATGGGTGGCTCAGCCTGAAGGTGAGTGAGATATGAAAATCATTTTTATTTTTCTCTTAGATACACCTAAAAAGCCACATTAAAGATCAGGTAGGGTGAGATTTGTGGTTAATACTTTACTATCATATGGTTAAAATGTTGGCTGAATAGCTTATATACCAATGTTTCCTATACCTGTAAATGTATAATGAGCTAGGGTGGGCTCTGACCAAAGGTTGACCCACCCACTGCCTTAAATATCTTCACAATGGCTCCTGTTCCTGGCTCCTGGCCAACAGATTGAAATCAGTAATCATAAAATCAGAAATCAGTAATCATTGTCTTACAATAAAAGTGAAGAAGATGAGAACTGTACAGCAATTCATTTTAAAAGACATTTATTACTTATAGTACCACAGACTATTGTGTTAATCTGTTAATTCTCATATACAATAATGTCAAACAACATCAAACCATCAAAATTGCACAGAACTACAGCTACCAGAACTGTTGTAACAACTGATTCCATCGCTGCTGCATATCTCAGCTATTTCCATTTGTGCTTTGGGCAATGGTATACAATCTGAATTGAAATCGAATGCCTCAGCCATGACAATGATGAATCTTGTAATGATACTGTCATTTGGTTAGAGATGTGGAACAGGAAACTCTGCATGACAAGGAAAAAGCTCAGTTTGAAATATCAAAGAAAAAATGTCAAATTTTCCACAGACAAAATACAGGCTCTCCATCATTCTAACAGCTAGGTTTTTGTTTTTTTAAAGAAAATGATAAGGATGACAGTGTAGTGTCCAGTGAAGGAATCAATGAATATATGAATGATTTATTTGCAGCATCAAGTGCTTATACACCAATCTGTATATGAATAACAAAATTCCACTTTAATTGCGTACCAGAGTTTTTAAGACAGTTAGGGGCAGATTTATCAAAGGTCGAGTTATGTTTTCCCAACATTTGTTCGAAAAGGGTAGTTTTCAGTCAAAAACCCACATTTTCAGGGATAGAATTTTTTGGGGGGTTTTTATAAAATGAACTAGAATTTTTTGAAAAAAAAACAACCCATTTTTTTTGAGATGAAGGGGCAGATTGATTAAGGTTCGAATAGTAAATTCGAAGTTTCGATTTTATTTTTGCTAAAATTTGAATTTTAAAGCATCAACTCGAATTTGAATTTGGATGAGAGATTTATCAGACCTCAACCCTGGAAAAAGTTATATTTCAAACATTCGCCACTTAAAACCTGCTGAGTTCATTTACAAGTCAATGGCAGAAGTCCTTTAAACCATTTAAAGATGTTAATTGCCTTCCTGACATTTAGGGGCTGATTCACTAATTAATCCTCGATATTCGACTGGGAATTGAAATCCTTCGACTTCGAATCGAACGATTTGAAGGGTTTAAATCCAACGATCGAAGGAATATCCTTCAATCAAAAAAAGTTAGGCAAGCCTATGGGGACCTTCCTAACATTGACTTCAGTAGCTTTTAGATGGCGAACTAGGGGGTCGAAGTTTTTTTTAAAGAGACAGTACTTCGACTATCGAATGGTCGAATAGTCGAACGATTTTTACTTCGAATCCTTCGATTCGAAGTCGTAGTCGAAGGTCGAAGTAGCCCATTCGATGGTCGAAGTAGCCCAAAAAAAAACTTCGAAATTCAACGTTTTTTTACTTCGAATCCTTCACTCGAAGTTAGTGAGTCGGCCCCTTATGTTTTTTTTTCAGAGGAGAACTCAATTCAAATTTGATTGAATTTGATTCGAATTTTCAGGTTGTTCGTATTTGATCAAATATTAGACATTCATATTTTTTTCATTAATAACTTCCCATTTGAGTTGTGAGTACATTCAAATTTATTAGAGTTGAAAAAAATTCTCATAACTTTGAAATTTGACCTTTGATAAATCTGCCCTCTACCCCAAACCTGAAAATAGCTTGAATCCAAAAATACTCCAGGTAAAACCTGTCAAGGTCATGTAGAAGTCATTGTCAGTCATTTGAAGGTGTTAATAGCCTTCTTGATGTTCTGTTTTTTTCAGTGGGTTTCGCTCAAAAATTTGATTAATTTGAGCAATTCAAGTTTTTTCACGTGGAAAACTCTATTAATTAGAATCTTGGGAGTTCACAAAATTCACTGATTCGATACGGGTTTTTTTCCATTCAAGATTTTTTCTTAAATTAGAAAAGTTGTGAATTCATACGAGGAATAAAAAAAACCTCACAAACCTCTAAAACTCAACCTTTAATAAAGCACTCCTTAGATTCACTCTTCTTGTTAGACCACAGTTTTTACTCATTACTTGAAATAATTAACAAAGGAATCTTGAGAAATAAGTAAAATGGTTTGGCAATCACAGAGCTAAAGTATTTTAGTAATCTGTGATGAATACCATCTGGTTCTGGGCCTTTGTTTACTCTTACCTGTTCTAGTCACTTTTCAATTTCCTCCTGATTCACTCATCCATCAATATAGTATTAGAATTAGGTTATAAAGGAAACCTTCATTAGATGGTTCCTCAGTTCTGTTCTGATATAAAATCACAGAGTATCCACTTTTTTTTCAAAGGTTCTACATCTTCTTGCTTCATTTGTTATTACTATTTACATACAGTATTTAAAAAATGTTGGATTAATTATTTTCTTTGGTGCAATACCCTTTTTATTCTACTATTTTGGAATACTCAAAGACCTTCTACCTGTATGTGTTTTGCATGGGATTGCCACCTTTTAATTCAATGCTTACCGGCTGGTGGTGGGGGCGGGATCAAATGGGCGTAAAAGGGGGTGGGCTGAGATGTAGAAAGGGGCGTCACATAAGGGGGCAGGGCTTTTGTTAGGAGTATTACAAATTTACCGGCAGCTACATTGCCGGTAAATTTGAAATACCGCCCCTGGCCTTGGCAGGTGTTTTACCGGCTAGGCCGGTAAAATAACGGCCGGATGACAACCCTAGTTTTGCAGCTCAGCCTGATAACCAGTTTATTGAAATATCTGTAGGGAAATAGGGTTGCACTATTCATTGCATCTGTGATGCTTATTGGTCTGCCAATTACATAATCCTAAGAATTCTTTCTCTGTGCTGTTTAAAGATTGAACAATGATGACAAAAGTACCTGAGTACAGGTTCTCAGTAAAAGTAAAGCATCAAAGAGAGCCCTAAAATGCATTGCACCTATAATCACCATGCTGTAGAGGAAAAGGACTGCAAATGATGAAATGAGCAATGGAAGACATTACCAGAAATTTTGGAGAGATGCTGTGAACATCTGAGTGTATTTCCTAAAATACATAAGTTTGAAAAGGCTGAACTTGATGGAAGTGTGTCTTTTTTCAAACAAACTTACTATGTTACTGTTATTATTAGTTTAAGGGGGAAATTTGTCCTGTTTTTGCTTTGCTGAAATTTGCAAAATGCATTGAAGGCAATGGGCATCAAAATTATTTAGACGCACGTCAATTTCGATGACAATTTTTATACGCGTGCCTAGTTTGTCCAAATGAATTAAAGGCAAAGGACGCACAAATAATTTTGACGCACGACTATTTTGACGCACGCCAACAATTTTTTGCCGACGAATTTCACGGCAGTTTAGTGAATTTATTCGCCAGAAGCCATTCGAGTCTGGCGAATTTATCATCACTAATTACTATGTTACATTTTACTTTCGTCAAATTGCTGGATAAAAGGACTCTACATATTAGACAAACTTGTCAATAGATAAAAATTAGTCTTCTTAGGATTTTAGGGGGCTAGTTATAAATAATTGTAGTCAAATGGAACTGTAATTTGAATGCAAATCCCAATGAGAGTTACATTTTTCTTCTGCCATTTTACTCAAATTGTTTAAAAAAGTTTAAATGAAAACTCTATGCCACCTTAAACCTGTAAAGATGTCACAGAAGGCTGTGGAAGTATATCATTAGTATTCAAACAAGCTAAAAATGTTTTGATCATTATGCACCATATGCCATTAATCATTTGAAGAGGGTAATTTGCAACTTTTGACATGAATTGATTTAGCCATTTGAGATTATTCCTTAATATAAACAAAATCTCAGTAAAAAAAATGTCAAAACACAGGATACAATTATTTTTTTTTTTTTTGCCTGATATTTGATAATTGTGTCCCTACCTGGGAAATTTCTGAAACTGACAGTTATCAAGCTGTTCCCAGGCACAAAAAAACATTAAATTTGCTGCTCTCTCTTTCTGCAGGACCTACAGGAAAGTGGTGGAGTGTAGGAGTTCTGAGACTGTAACTTAAATACAAATTCTTGAGACAATGAATGGGCACCAGTGGTTCTTAAAGGGCAACTAAAGTCTAAAATAGAATAATGTTAGAAATGCTGTATTATGTATACTAAAAATAAACATGAACTTACTGCACCAGCAGCCTAATAAGACAAATGATTTATGCTTTCAAAGTTGGTGCAGGGGGCTGTCATCTTGTAACTTTGTTAGACATTTCTGCAATATCAAGACTCGCACATGCTCAGTGTTGTATGGGCTTCAGTTGGGAGGTTAAGCTTAGGGATCGTCATAAATTATCAAAACAGCACAAGTCAAATAATATCTTATAATATCTATATCTATAATATATTAATAATCATAATATAGAGACTGCACTGCGTCTCTGGATACAAATCTCTACAGGGAATCCAACAATGCTGCTCCAGTTCTGGGAAGTAAGGTGGGGGGGCTCCCCTGCCATTTGAAAGTATGATCGTTTACCTGCACAGCAGTTGGGGACCATCTGACAATTCCTATCCACAGCAGTAAAAGAAGGGGGAATTGCACTGCATACAGTCAGGTTTATGATAAAAACTGTAGACATCTTTTAATTAAAGTATATTGTAAATAGATTTCTTTTTCATTAAAGAAATTAAAAATGGGATTTTATATTTTTGCCTTTACATGCCCTTTAACAATCATTTGGGTTTTTTAAGCAATAGAAGCTGGTACCCACTGGAGTACAACAAATGCTGAGGCAATAATCCTGTGGTATAATAACAAAAACAATTACAGAGGATCGGTCATTGTTACTATTAGTGGGTTATCCTTCAGTGATCAGGATCCCCTTAGTGGAAGCCTCCAGAGATTTAAATAGTGATTGAATCCCATTATGACTAAATAATTAACTGTAACCACAAACAGGCAGTAAGATACACATGTGCAGCTAACAAGAGCGCCAGCTCATGGTATCAGGTAATAGGTTCTAGTCACTAGAAGGTGACTAAAATTCGCTGCCTTGAAAAAATACTCTGCCTCAAGCATTTTTAAATTATGAAGTTGTGTTTAAAGAAAAGACATTGGAACACAATATAAGGAAATCTTTGACAAAAATATTATCTTATATTTCAAGCTTTGCTGAGGGTCTGTCTGATGGCAACATGGGGAAGGAGATAAACCAATGAAGCTGACATGGAGCTGTCCAGGGAAAGAAGGACTGTCAGCACATTAAAGGTAGGTAATGTACAGAAATGTACTTGGTTTTTGTGGACTGATTTTGTCAGGTTTGGAGTATGTGTTTATTAGTGGATGCAATTACATAAATTGTCCTTATTTTCATTAACAATATCTTGGTATAAGAAGGAAGAATGTTATTCTAACTTTTTTGCTTTTATTGGAATACAGTTTTAAGAGTTATTACAATTTTCACACAAGCGAAAGGAGGTCCTGCTGGCTATAGTACAGGACAATGAAACACCTATAGGAAATTTCAAAGAAAAGGTGTGCACAACCAAGTGAAATGGATACTTTTTTTGTCAAATTGTCCTTGAGAATTGTGCTCAGTACACAGAAATGATTTAGTTGAGCCTGCTACAGAGAGTTCCATCAATATTCAAGTTTTCTTATCGCCAGTGGTTCTTTACTCTCATTTAGGTTTATTGAGCAATAGGAGAAGGTACAAACCAATTACAGGGGATCAGTCACCATGTAAGAACACAAGTTATTTGCATCTGATGACATCTATGCAAATATCTGATCTGGTTAACAGAGGACATGAAGAACATGCTAAATGAATGAGTAGAAACCCTTGCTATATATATATATGACAAATGCAGATTCTTGCTGATATACATATGGGTTCTGTAGAACAGAGTTCTCATGTTATGTGTTATGTTAGTTATTAAGTGTCTTAAAGAAGAATTATGTAGTACAGGTATGTGATCTGTTATCCAGATAGTTCTGAATTATGGAAAGGCCATCTCCCATAGACTCTATTATAATAGTAGGGATGTGAAAATTTAGACACCCTCACATATTATTGACAGGCACATCCCTAGTAATATGGACACCTAAGTGGGTCCTAATGGGGACCTTGTGTCTTAGCTCTGCTTATGTAACCTCTGTAGTTCTGACAATGGACGCTAGATGGCACTGTGGCATAGTGTAAAGGTCTTGGGAACAATGCGGTCTGGGTCCATTTTGCTTTAGCCCTTACCTGAGCAGGCAGGAAGGGAATGGGCACTGGATCCTAGGAGCTGTGGCCCTAGTAAAGTGAAAGCTTATACTTTTATAGATCACTCTAGGAGTGATAGACAGGTTATGCAGTTGAGCAGCTCAAGGCTCTGACGAGGATATTAGAGGGTATTAATAACCCAGAGTAGGGACCAAGTGTTGAGACTAAGGATGATAGGAATTCCCCTAGATGCCACTTAAGGTGATCCTGAAAACTGGGCAATACCTCCTCTCAAGCTGCGTAACCCTCTACTGATGTGTCCCTGGCCTGCAGGGATCCAGCCTATAATGGTACTGTGAGTATATGCTACCTCTATGCTATTTGTCCACTATGCTCCCTTGTGGATATGTGCTACTGTAAAAAAAAACTGTTCTTGGTTAAGCATAAAAGAACCTCTGGCGCCCAATTCTTTTGCATTGGCACACAGTTACAGTTATACTACACCCTTCCTCCTCCCCGCTGCGAGGGCTTACCCCTGAGTAAAGAGGGTCTCATTTGTGGTTCCACACCACATGGAAAGTAGCTTTTTATTGACCACTGCAGAGTCAATTTATTATAGCGCTACGTAATCAAATAATCCAAATTTTTAAAAATGATTGCTTTTTCTCTATAACAATAAAACAGTACCTTGTACGTGATCCAAAATAAGATATAAGGCTATTGGGTTTATTTATTTACATGATTTTCTAGTCGTCTTAAGATCTGTTACCTGGAAAGCCGCAGGTCCCGAGCCTTCTAGATAATACATGCAGGTAATGTCTACATAACCAGAATTTATAAAGATTCTATTTTGTAGTGGAAGGAACTTAAACATTTATACAGATATAAATATAGATATTTATATAGATATTAAAATTGCTGCTGTCATAATTGCTTTTGCTCCATAATGAGATGGTTGCATTATCTGTGCAGACAGCAGTGGTAAAGCACACAATCTCCCATGTCAGTGCTGATCCTTGCAGACATTTTAGAAGCTTCACTTCAGTGACAGTGACTTAAAACAGATACGTGTTGATATAAGTTAGTGCTCAGCCAACATGAAAAATGCCAGAGCCTTTGATTTTAAAGAAATACAGTTAACTTTAAATGATTCTGTTGAAATGAAAAAAGAAAAGTAATTTAAAAAGTAATAAGAAAACAATAATAATAAAAGCATAATTTGTTTTAATGAAATTGCATCTCATTTACTATGCCCCATGTCATTGCGTATCAAAGTTCACAAAAGCTTGACTTTAAATCAATAAATATATATGTGTATATATATATATATATATATATATATATATATATATATATATATATATATTGTAAGCTGTGGGATCCACAACAGACACTTTCTTCACTTTAAGGCAGTTTATTTAAACACAGGGGTGACCATTTCAGGATACAAAAGAAATCATAAAATTAAATCCTGCCCACTGGGCGCTACCTTCACACATGAAGAGTTCTCTTACTAAACTGAGCCCCTTTCTTACCAGTAAGAAAGCACAAAAGTAGGGGTCACCCCTGTACTCACAAATCTCCTGGGGGATTGCTCAGCCTCCTGGCTTTTCTCCAATGTCTTACTCAGACTGACTCTCTGTTACTTGTCTCGGCTCTCTCCGCACCTTGCAGTGGCAAGTGGCACCCCCAGCCCCTCTGGGTGTTCCTCACACAGGCAGGTGTCCTTCCTGCTCTGAGAGAGATTCCTAACAGGCTCACTAGAACGAAATACCTTTCCACAGGACAGCCTTCAATCCCTGATCTGGACTACTGGATTGGAGTATCTGGCTTGCATGTTCTTTCTATAATACTCCAGCTTCCAGGACCTGGCCACCAAAGCCTTTTAAAACAGAGCACCTATTCGATATATAGATAGACAGACAGACAGACAGACAGACAGACAGACAGACAGACAGACAGATAGATAGATAGATAGATAGATAGATAGATAGATAGCGGATCTTTCCATAATTTGGATCTTCATACCTTAAGTCTACTAGAAAATCAAGTAAACATAAAATAAACCCAATAGGCTGGTTTTTGCTTCCAATACGGATTATAGCTTAGTTTGGATCAAACGAGTCGTACAAATACAAGGCACTGTTTTATTATTACAGAGGAAAAGAAAACAGTTTTCATTTTAATTATTTGGATAAAATGAAGTCTATGGGAAACAGCCTTCCTGTAATTAAGAACTTTCTGGATAACGGCTTTCCAGGCAATGGACCCCATATACATATACACAGCAAATCTCACATCTCTACATCTCTACATTTTTTCAGGAGATCAGAAAAAAATGGTGTCTAAACAAAGGAAATGTGTTAATGCATATTAAGCTTCAAGTGTTCAAAGGATAGCAATACACATTTTCGCTGAGAAAATACCTTCTGGGGAAATCACTACTAAGTTTTTAATGTATGTGGAATATCCTCAAAGTCGGCTGTAGGTCATACAAGGAACCTGTGCTGAGCACAATAACACTGATGTGACTATTGCTGTGAAATTTGCACACTGCAGTAAAAACCAAACAAATTAATACATTCTGTGCTGACCAGGTGTTAAAAGGGAACTAAAGAAAAAAATGAAAATTATTATTATTATTATTATTATTATTAACATGTATTTATATAGCGCCAACATATTGCGCAGCACTGTAAAGTAAATCAGACATCACAATCAATACAGGTACAAAAAGGTGAGGAAGGCCCTATGCATATGCATACAGTCTAAAGGGGAGGGAGTAATACACAAGGTGTGGGAGTGGGCAAGATCGAAGTAAGTGGGTGAGAAATGTGGTATTGTATGTGGTGTTGCGTTTGGTAGTTAAGCGGAGTGAGGGTAGGCTTCTCGAAAGAAGTGCGTTTTCAGAGATTTTTTGAAAGTAGAAAGGGTGGGAGAAAGTCGGACAGACCGTGGGAGAGCGTTCCAGAGGAGGGGTGCAGCCCTTGCAAAGTCTTGAATGCGAGCATGTGAGGAGGTTATGAGAGAAGAGTTGAGTAGGAGGTCAGTAGAGGAGCGCAGTAAGCGAGTGGGTGAGTATATAGAGATGAGTTCAGAGATGTAGGGTGGAGCAGAGTTGTGAAGTGCTTTGAAAGTCAGTGTCATTAATTTGAATTTGATTCTGAAAGGTAACGGAAGCCAGTGCAGGGATTGACAGAATGGCGAGGCAGAGGAGGAGCGGTTGCTGAGGTGTATGAGCCTCGCAGCAGTGTTCATTATGGACTGGAGAGGTGACAGTCTCTGGAGGGGGAGGCCAATTAAAAGCGAGTTACAGTAGTCTAGACGCGATATGATGAGAGAGTGAATAAGAATTTTGGCAGCGTCTTGGGTGATAAATGATCGTATTTTGGATATGTTCTTTAGGTGGAAGTGACATGATTTGATAAGTGACTGGATATGAGGAGTGAATGACAGGGCAGAATCTAGGATAACCCCAAGGCACCGGGCCTGGGGAGAGGGGGTGATAGTGGAATTGTTAACTATGATGGATACTTCGGGGATGCTACTGGTGTTATTTGGAGGAAAGAGAACCATTTCAGTTTTGGAGAGGTTTAATTTAAGGTAGCGTTGCGACATCCAGGTAGAGATAGCGGACAGGCAGGAGGAGACGCGAGTTAGGAGTTCTGGGTTGAGATCAGGAGATGAGAGATAGATCTGAGTATCGTCAGCATAGAGGTGGTAGTGGAAACCGTACGAATTTATTAATTTGCCAAGGGAGGAAGTGTAGAGGGAGAATAGTAATGGTCCTAGGACAGAGCCTTGAGGAACTCCAACAGAAAGAGGTAGGGGAGAAGATGATGCTCCATTGTAGGAGACACTGAAGGAACGATTGGTGATGTAAGAAGAGAACCAGGACAGGGCTGTGTCACGAAGGCCAAGCGACTGGAGGGACTGGAGGAGGAGAGGGTGATCTACAGTGTCAAATGCGGCTGAGAGATCAAGCAGTATTAGTAGTGAGAAATGATTGTTGGCTTTTGCGGTTAAAAGGTCATTAGTTAGTCGAGTCAGGGCAGTTTCCGTGGAGTGTTGTGGCTTAAAACCAGATTGTAGGGGGTCTAGCAGGTTATTGTCAGAGAGGAATGAGGTAAGTCGGTTGTAGACTAGGCGCTCAAGTAGTTTAGAGATGAAAGGTAGCAGAGAGATAGGTCGGAGGTTGTCAAGATTGGAGGGATCAAGAGAGGGTTTTTTCAGAATGGGGGTGACAAGAGCATGTTTTAGTTGAGAAGGAAACAGTCCAGTTGAGAGCGAAAGATTAAATAGGTGAGTTAAGGCTTTGATTAGATAAGGATTGGTATTGCGGAGAAGTTTTGAGGGAATTGGATCAAGCGGGCAGGTGGTAAGGTGAGAAGAGGCCAGAAGCTTTGAGACTTCCTCATCAGTGACAGGGGTGAAGGAGCACAGGAGAGACTGGGGAGTGTGAAGGGAGGGTGGTGGAAGTCTAGGGGGTTGAGTAGTGTAATGTCCCTTCTAATAGTGTCAATTTTGTTTTTGAAGTGCTCAGCAATATCTTGAGCAGAGACAGATGTGCATGGAGGGGGTGGAGAAGGGGAAGCTTATATTACAATATAAGCTTCATATCACTGAAATAACAGCCTTTCTAAATATAATCAGTGAAGCATTCTGTGCTGTTTATGAAATAATCAAGTTCCTATTTTAGGGATGCACCGAATCCACTATTTTGTATTCGGCCGAACCGAATCCGAATGCTCATTTGCATATGCAAATTAGGGATGGGAAGGGAAAACATTTATTACTTCCTTGTTTTGTGACAAAAAGTCACACTTTTTTCCTCCCCGCCCCCAATTCTCTCACCATGGGGCAAATTCACTATGCGCCGAAGCGCCTAACGCTAGCATCAATTCGCTAGCGTTTGGTCATTTTCGTTACTTCGCAAATTCACTAACGAATGCTAGTGTAAATTCACTAGTGTTATTCGCCTGTCGAATTTGCGCAACGGACGTAACTACGCAACTTCACTAACACGCGCATTGTACTGAAGGCTACCTTTTACGCTAGACTTCCTTCCTTCGCCACCTCAGACCAGGCGAAGCGCAATAGAATAGATAGGGATTGCTTCAAAAAAAGTTCAAATTTTTTCTAAGTCCCAAAAAACGCTGGCGTTCTTTCTATATTATGGGTGTTAGGCTGAAAAAGATCGAAATTTTTTTTGGGGCTCGCCTCCTTCCCCCCTACATTTCCTAACTCATGGCAACTTAACTATACAGTGGGCACATGTGTAGGGCAAAAAAAAAAATTTATTTGATGTTTTGAAGGTTTCCCAGGCATTTGTAGTGATTGTATGTATTCCTCCATTGAAATTTGAATTTGGCGCCGTATGCAAATTAACTATCGCTAGCGTAACTTCGCTTCGCTAAGAGAATCAACGCTAGTGCAACCTTACGCTACCCCTGAGCGCAACTTCGGATTTTGATGAATTTGCGGAGCGCTGGCGAAACTACGCCTGGCGAAGTGCGGCGAAGTGCGGCAAAGTGCGCCTGGCGCAACTACGAATCTTAGTGAATTTGCCCCCATGTGTTTTTCTTCATTCTCTCTTCATATGGTAATCAAAGTCAGATTTTGATCGACAAATCCTTTGTGAGGGGGTTGCACTCTTTGCCTGGAAGATTATGAGAGCTCACTCTTTGAAAATAAGTGGCTCTGATGGAAATCCTATTTCTCTACATGCAGGATGTTTGCCTGAGTTAGTTATGTTGTTAGCGTTTTTTTGTGCTAGAGTCAGTTTTTTGATCGCTTCTCTGCCTTTTGGCTAAGATCAAGTGTAGTACCTTCTTATGATCCTATGTGAGGAAGTGGAAACACTTGGGCGCAAATTCACTAAGCGCCGAAGCGCTGAACGCTAGCGTTAATTCGCTAGCATTTTGCATTTTTCGCTACTGCACAAATTCACTAACGAACGCTGGCGTAATTTCGCTAGCGACGTAACTACGCAAATTCACTAACTTGCGCAGTGTACTGAACGCTACCTTTTACACTAGACTTCGTTCGCCACCTCAGACCTGGTGAAGCGCAATAGAGTAGATAGGGATTGTTTCCAAAAAAGTCAAAAATTTTTCTAAGTCCCAAAAAACGCTGGCGTGTTTTCTACATGATGGGTGATAGGCTGAAAAAGATCGAAAATATTTTTGGGGCTCCCCTCCTTCCCCCCTACATTTCCTGACTCATGGCAACTTACCTAGACAGTGGGCACATGTGTAGGGCAAAATACAATTTTTATTTGCTGATTTGAAGGTTTTCTAGGCATTTGTAATGCTAATACGTGTTCCTCCATTGAAATTTGAATTTCGCGCCATATGCAAATGAACCATCGCTAGCGAAACTTCGCTTCGCTTGGCGAATTAACGCTAGCGCAACTTCGAAAACTTACGCTACCCCTGTGGGCAACTTCGAATTTTAGTGAATTTGCGGAGTGCTGGCGAAAATACGCCTGGCGAAGTGTGGCGAATTGTGGCGAAGTGCGGCGAAGTTGCACCTGGCGCAACTTCGCATCTTAGTGAATTTGCGCCTTGGTCTTTGGGCCACTAAGATCATGTGTAGTCAGATACGCTGGAATAGGCCGATGAAGTGGAAGATTGACCAAAGCGATGCACAGTGATCCTATATGGAGAAGTGCTTAATCCACTTTTTTTGGGTCTTGCATAATACACCTGCTTGCTTAATCTTGCTTCGCTTCCCATATCCCCGGCTGCTTGGCTAGGGGGGAAATCTTTTCTCCACTACTCCTTTCATCTTCTTTCTTTTTGCCAGCCACCAGCTGGAGCCCTAACAAGGCAATCAATGGCATTGCACCGCTCTCTCCAGCACCCTTTTCGTGTTTGGTTTGAGCACCCTGGATGGGGTCCTAGTCCCTTGGCTGGACTCACAGGCCATGACATGCCCTGGGGGAAGCTTCGGCAGAACCCAGGGTAGACAGACTCCCCCTAGCTTCAGCGAAGGGGAGTCCAAACGACCCAAACCCCTTCGGGGGGTGGGGATGGTGAGCCCTCCCTAGCTTCGGTGAAGGGGGACTTACCTGCTCAAGCTGTTTGCGGGTGGTGCCTGGGACACTTGGGCAACGGAGCCCATGCCTTCTGGTAGGACTTGGAAGGATGATTCAATATCATCTGTTAGAACCTCCCCTAAAAGACATATTAGATCTACCTTTCAATGAAAATCTGACTCTGCCTTCTGCATAAGAGAAACAATGAAAAGAGACACATGCCAAGAGGGAAATAGTGGAGAGTAACTTGATGATTTCAGAAATGGTACAGAATTTTTAATTGACTATATTTAGACTGTTTCATATTTCTATGAGATAAAGCTTATACTGTATTAAATATGGCGATAGTACCCAGTTTCACGTATGTACTGCATCCCTGATGCACCTGTTACTTAAAGCTTTACGCAGCTTATACATATTTTCTGTTTAATCAGAAGAAAATTGTCTGAACAAAAATGCGTGTTATTTGTCATTATATTATTATGAAACAGAAAGTCTGAAAAGGTGAGCTCTATCAAAGGAAACCTTTCTGATGATTATATACAGTGGTTATGTGAAAAACAGAATGATTTCCCCAAAAAGATAATGGAAAATGAAGCATTACTGCAAAGCAAAGTGCACCTGCTGTTGATAAGATGACTTTTATCTCACAAATAAATTAATCCATTATTTGTGTTATTATATATGATAAAGCGCAAAATCACTCAGGCTTGTCTTATGCCCATGTCCCTGCTGATTCTTGATGACCTTCTGAAAGCTGTATGTGTGTGACAGTGATTGGAAATGGATTAGGAAATGGTCTGAGCATAATACAGTTCAGAATTCTTATCCTACTCTGATGAGTGTTAAACAGCTGGATGCAGGGTGACCCTGGATCAGTGCTAGCCTCGGCCATGCTCACAGATGCTTTGGTTAATGTGGCATGAACAGTATATTCTTATACTCAGAAAATTGTTTGATAATTACATATGTGGTTTCCCCCAGGCAGTAAAGTCTTGCAAAAAAAGGGCATTAACTCGAGGGATGAAAACATAATTATGCCTCTTTATAGGTCCCTGGTAAGGCCTCATCTGGAGTATGCAGTTCAGTTGTGGACTCCAGTCCTTAAGAGGGATATAAATGAGCTGGAGAGAGTGCAGAGACTAAGTGCAACTAAACTGGTTAGAGAGATGGAAGACTTAAATTATGAGAGTAGGCTGTCAAGGTTAGGGTTGTTTTCCCTGGACACTTGCACTGGGACATAATTACACTTTACAAGTACATTAGAGGGTATTATAGACAGATTGCAGGGGATCTTTTTTCCCCATAAAATATATCAAAGCACCAGAGGCCACCCCTTCAGACTAGAGGAACAGAACTTTCATTTGAAGCAGTGTAGGTGGTTCTTACAGTGAGGGCAGTGAGGTTGTGGACTGTGGAGTGAAATTAACATCACGTGTCTAAACAAGTTGCCCTTGCACTAAGACCCACAGGGTTTGCCCAGTCTGCTCTTGTGCTGGAGATCCCTGTTACTACTGCCACCCTGAACATGTTGGTAGTTGCAGGCTTCCCAATGTGTGCTGCATCAATAGACACACCAGAGATGCACCAAAATAGTCACACACATATGACATTTTAATACCTTACACCAGAAATGAGGGGTTAGATGTCCCAAAACCTATAATTTCACACTGGAACAAGGTGAGGGAAGGGTTGCATTACACTACATTACACTTTAAATTAAAGGGGGGTTGATACCAATGACTACACAGACCAATGATCATGGTTTCCATTTAAACTGTAGAATCAAATTCCCTTAGTTGAGTCATTCAACTCCTCCCTCGCCTTGCTCCATTGTGAAGTAATGGATTCTGAAACTCGAACTCCATCTGATTTACAAGTGGGTGGTGCACAAGTTACTGGAAAGCAGAGACTTTAAGTTCTAGAATCCATAATGGTTTCCTTTCAATCTGTGGAATCAAATGTAAAAAATCCTACAGTTATATTTATTTCTGAAAGTTCAGATTTATGCAACTTACATAAGCCGAAATAAATTATCTCTAGGGATGGGCAAATTTTTTCACTTGTTTCACTGCAAAAATGACGCCCATAGACTTGTATGGCGTTGGCGAAATGAATCTGGTCAAATTCGCCCATATCTCATGTCAAATGGGGGGGGGGAGGATTTCCTCTTTAAACCATGTTAAGAGCAATACAAGAAAACAAAGTGAAAACCTTAATTCTGTGCCACAATAATGGACCATCATAAACAGTTTTAAAAACACAGAATTCTGTGAATTACAGGCAATCATATGCTCCCATCCCATTTTGAATTTAAATGCTAAGCACTTCTAGATAAGCATTCACTAATATATAACTATATTCTGCATTCAGCAAATTATAATTTGTCCTGCTTATATAACAAGAGTCTCAGGTTCACTTAAAGATTTATGTTTTCCTCCATCTGGTTTAAATTTTCTTTTGACTTCTGAGGTCTCCTGCTTGGATTATTAATAATAAATAAATGATTCCCTTCTGGCATGTATCATGAAACCTTTCAGGGTATTTCAATTGTATGATTAAATGTAAAACACTTTTCATCTTTTACTAGGCAATTTCGACCATTATCTTGCATTGCCTCTAGCTTTTCATGCCAAATAATATTGAGCAAGTGCCTGATATTTTTAAGTGAAAATGTTTTAATACATTTAAACCTGGGCATACACAGGACAAAACTTAGTTTAGTTCAGGTTTGCAGTACTATTTATCCATCTTTAGAAAATGATCATGCAGAAAGACTTGATGGTTTTATGGTTGTATAATTTAAAATAATATATTGTCAGACTGGTGTCTGGAGAAATACAGGAAGTGACCAGTTTAGAGCAAATTGTGGCTTATTAACCATGATTAGTTTTGCCTTATATGTCTATGAAGAGTATGACTTAGTTTTGCCTTATATGTCTATGAAGAGTATGACTTAGTTTTGCCTTATATGTCTATGAAGAGTATGTCTTAAATGAGAATTAAACCCTAAACATGAATATGGTTAAAATGCCATATTTTATATACTAAACAGTGCACCAGCCTAAAGTTTCAGCATCTCAATAGCAACAATGATCCAGGACTTCAAACTTGGGGATCACTCAGGGGGTCACCATTTTGGAAAGTGTCTGTGACACTCACATGCTCAGTGGGCTCTGAGAAGCTGTTGAGATGCTAAGCTTAGGGGTTGTTGCAAATTTCCTAGCTGAAAATGTGGTTTGTCTGTAATATAAGCTGATGCTACAAGGCTGATTATTAATTTTGGATGCTAGTTGCACTGGTTTCTGCTTTCCATGTAGCAATAAGTACTAATTAGCCTTATATTGTGACATTTCTATTTTGTATATACAGCATACTCTGTGTCAGTCCCTAAGCTCAGTAACTGACAGTAGCACAGAGCATGTGCAGTGAACCGGTGGAAAAGAAGATGGAGAGAAACAGGGATATCTTTGGAGGTACAGATGTTTACTGCTAAAAGACTGTAGTTGACTTGGTCTGGTACAGAATCCCAATACACATACATACATTCAGGGCCAGAACTAGGGGTAGGCAGAGTAGGCACGTGCCTGGGCGCAAAGCTTGGACGGCGCCAGGCACGTACCTTTCTCCACTTCCTATCCCTAGTCCGGCTGAGTGCGCTCCTCTCCTCTGCAGTCCTGTGTGCTGTTTGTGAGCATGCATGTGCGTGCGCGTACAGGAGGGGAGGAGGAGAGCATACCGGAAGGGGGTGACGGGTCAATCAGCGCGCATGCGCGTACTTCCTGCGCATGCGGTGGAAGGAGCGCCACAGCTGGCTGGGTTCCCTGGGGCGCCTGGCTGGCGTGGCCCGGCCCTGCATACATTTCATCCCTATTTCTTTAGTTAGGCTTTAGTTCTCCTTTAACAATGTCTGACATTTAACAGGCCGTAATTCTTAAAGGGATACTGTCATAGGAAACTTGTTTTTTTCAGCATGCTAAGAATCAATTGCAAACTCACTGAACAGTTATGTCCCTTGTGGCTCCTCTTAGAGTCACTGACTAACTCAGAGTTAGAGAGCTGAAAAGCAGGAAGTAGTGCTCTGTTATGTTAGATATCCACCCCAGCCTTTATAGATTCAATTTTTGACTAACTAACTATATTAGAAATATTTTTTATTTTGCACAAACTATCTTTTTACCCAGTTTTTAATTTAACACTGAACTGTTCCTTTAACTACAAAATGCAAGGCCTTAATGGAGATGAGCCAACACTTATATGGAAAGAATTACTGATAGTATATGAGGATTTATCCAGCTTTCCATAACATGAACAGTTTAATGTCTAGGTATAGCATTGCTTTACTGCAACAGAACATTTTTACATGAAAGTACATTTAATGGTGACATATATCTTTCCATATAACAATGTAACATTGCTCAGAGCGCTCTCATTCTTCTGCAATGTACATTGTTTATTAATTTTTTTATTTTTTATTTTATGATGCTAGCAGTTTTTACACTGCTAATATAATGAAGTCCTGACAATGTTAATGTTCTAATTAGGAGATTAGCGATAGAAGGCTTTCCACTGGAGAATAAATAATTACATATGTACTGTATATAGAACAACTAACCTCTTTTTGTAGAGCCTAATCCTCAGTAGTTTTGCAAGCCATTTCTTTTTCTTAAGTGTGTTTGTATTAAGAAAAAATGGATTTGTTTGTCCTTAAAATACTCTGAGAAATAAAATCTAAAGTTACTGTATTGAAAGTCTTGGGGCCTTGCTGACTTACATTTAAAATGCACTTAATATTAATATATAGTACAGTAATAAAGGCACTTGCTGAGGCGGCATACGTTGGTATAAACAAAAAGTCAGATTTACAATCTGGCAAATGCTGACAGTTCACCCTCCCTATTTCTCCCTAAAATTTGCATTTTATGGAAGCAAAAAGAACGTTGGAAATATATGCGCATTTTCCTTATACTAATTATGCACAGTGAAAAGTTTTCTTTCATGGTTACTCATTTAAATTCTGTTGCTAACTTGTCTTGTCTTAAACCACATTCATCTTAGCGGTCTTAAAAAGCGAATCATAGAGCTTCTGCTGTATTTAAGCATCCCATTTGTAATTTGCAACTTACTTAGTGAAGTATCCACATATTGCATTACAATTAAGTTATGCATGGCATTCTGACATATATTCTAGCATCCCAAATTAATGGATGGAACTCAAGACATTTAAAACAGATTCATTAAAGGAAGTAATTTATTGTTAATACAGTCTATCTATCCATCTAACCATCCATCCATCCATTCATCTATCTATCTATCGTCTATCTGTCTGTCTATATCTATCTGCCTATTTGTATTCCCATTTTGAGAACTGGGTTTGGCATAGCTGCAAACATGGGCCAACATTAATAAACATGTCTAAGTTGTAATGAAACGTAATGCATTAAACTACTTTGAATTGTATTTCAAGCAGTACCTAGGCGGAATCACTGTTCACCAGAGTGTTAGTAAAATAAAGAAACAGCCCAGAAGTTAGCACATCATAATAGCATCTTAGCACTAATTTGTGATGTTCAGAAGAATTCCTTGTCAATCACACACCTTCTCAATCATAAAGTGTTTTAATGGTCTATGTAGCTAAAAAAGACGTTAGCTATAGCAGTAGTATAGTGTATATTAATGCACTCTGTGAGCAGATAAACTTTGAATTCAGTAAGTGGTCTTAGAAATGTTAAAATAAAGCACATTATGTGAACAAGCCACCCATACTTTTGTAAGATGTTGATGTGCTCTTATCACATATTTGGTATTTAGCTAATAGCAATGCTAACAAAGCTTTCTCACCATCTTATTAATGCATTGATGTGTAATTTGTGCATATTATGCTGACGTATAAAAGGGAGACATTTTATTCCCTGTAATCACAAATGGTATACATGATTGCAGATCATGTGTGTTGAAATAAAAATACTCTTGAAATGCTTTTTGAATTATACTAATTTTCCTATGGTGTTAAGCAAATAGTTTTTTTCATATTATACAAAGGGAACATTTTGCACCCTACACTTCATGCACCAAAAGCAGGCACATATTTAGATGAGTATAAGTAGGTATAAGCATTTTATGAATGGTATATAATAAGCTCAGTTCACCCATATCTCTGTCTAGAATAGTATCTAACGTTGGAAAAAAACCTATGAAAATTAAAATTTTTAAATTAAGGAGCCTATTATTTTTTTTGTAATTCTTCCACCAATTGGTGGAAATGTCAACATCCAAGCAGCAACGATTTTGAGAGCATTTAAAACTGAATTGCATCAAAGGGCACATGCAACTGTACAAGCTTTAATGGGAAAAGCACTGCAAAATATCTAACGGGATCTGGATGTGTTAGAAAGTTAGAAAACATTTTAATTGATACCTTTTTGGCAAGGTGGTAAGAATGTTAAAGGAAAACTATACACATAAGTAATGTAGGTCTTTATACAAATATATTGCATAAAACTGCCAATTGTAAAATACTGCTTCATCTAAATAAATATATATATATTTTTTTATAAAAATGTACTTTTTAGTAATATGTGCCTTTGAATATCCTAAATAGAAAGTTGCCATTTTAAGTACTGAGGATGGCTCCTAGGACCATACAATGCATGGCGCACAAACAAACCAAGGGCACCCATACATAGGTTACATCAGCCAATTAAAGGACAAAGTTCTATCTTAAACTCCCACATTTCTTTCTGTTAGAGTTGTAGTATTTCTGGTTTGGTGATCTCTGAGACAGCACACAGACCAATACAAAATGGTGGCTCAAGGAAAGAGATGTAAAAGAGCAATATTTACCGGTATATATATATTCCAGTTTGGTAAAATTATTTCATAGGACAGAGGGTTATTTATCAAAAGTTTAATTTTAGAGCTTTGTGAGTTTTTTTTATAGCTTGAATGAACACACAACTTGAATGTTTTGTAATTTAAGAAAAAATTTAAATAGAAAAAACTGGAATCAGTGAATTCAGGGTTAACAACCTGAAACTCAAATTAATCAAGTTTTCCGCAGAAAAGAACTCCAATCGCTCAAATGAATTGGGTTTTCGAGCGAAAAAACACGAACATCATGAAGGTTATTAACATCTTCAAATGGTTCAAGGGACCTCTGCCAGTTACTTCTACATGACCTTGACAGGTTTTAGATTTTGTGTATTTTTCTGATTCAATGTATTTCCAGCTTCAGGGTATAATACATTTCGAAAAATTAGATTTTTTTTTTGGAAAAAAAACTCGGTCAAAAGAATACCCTCTAAAACTCAAAATTTTCATGGAAAAAACTTGATCTTTTATAAATAACCCCCCAACTGTCAGTTTCATATTGATTCTAGGGATGTAGTTTTCCTTTAGGTCCATTAAAGGAATTCTGTCATGATTTTTATGGTCTTCTTTTTATTTCTAAATTACACTTACATTGCAAATAATTCACTCTACCATTTAAAATTGTATTCTTGAAGCAACAAATGTATTTTTTTTAACTGCAATATTTGTGTGGAGGCCATATCAGTGCGTTGTGCCTGATTTTGAGCTTTGAAAAGCAGCCAGCACTTGAAGATGGTACTGCTTTAATTGCTCCCCTTCCCATTGTACTTCAATGCGACCCAAGTCCTAGCCCCACCTAGTGGTAGACAGAAGACTAGCACCCAAGCAGGAAAAATAGGAGAATTTTTTCATACTTACCATAATTCTCTTTTCCTGGACACTCTACATATCAGCATTACAACCGGAGGGCTCCTCCCATCCCCACCCATAGACCAGAACGTCCCTCCCCCTCTAAAACTTTAAAAAGGTACCCCCTGAGCACACTTACTTCGTCTTATATAAAGCAACTGTCCCAACTGGGGTGGGAAATGCTGGTACGGACAGTGGCCAGGAAAAGAGAATTACGGTAAGAATGAAAGAATTCTCCTGTTTCCTGGCCACTCCATATCACTCCATATCAGCATTACAACCGGATATACCGAGCCATGAAGGCTAATGGATGGGAAAAATAATACGCAGGGAGTGATGCAAAAATTACTTTAATAAGAATGCAAGGCAAGGTGGGTACCAGCTGCAAAGGCATGATTACTTGAAGAAGACAAGTCGAACTGATGACGGTTCAAGCTGAAGACCAAGAGGCTACTTCGCAGATCTTTGGAGTCGAGACACCCGCCAGCACTGCCCATACGAAACAGCCCTCATGGAGTGGGCCTTTAAACCCTCTGGAGCTAGCTTGCCTTGAGCTTGGTAAGCCTTAGATATACACAAGGTTATCCTCCAAGCTTTTTGATCCCTGGAAGATGTTCCACTGTCAGCAAGGTCAGGTTTTTCTCTGCCCACTGAATAATGGGCTGGGCTTCTAGAAGCAACAACTTGCTCCTCATTCCCCGCTGCCTCCTGATATATGCTACAACACTGGTGTTGTCCAAAAGGAGCTTGACTGAAGAGAACATCCGCAAAAGCAAACAGGGCTAATTTTGCTGCCCTTATCTCCAAGATGTTTGAAGGTACATTGGTCTGACAAGTAG
Organism: Xenopus petersii; assembly: GCA_038501925.1. Classification (NCBI taxonomy): domain Eukaryota; kingdom Metazoa; phylum Chordata; class Amphibia; order Anura; family Pipidae; genus Xenopus; species Xenopus petersii. The sequence goes on along the minus strand of CM076674.1, from coordinate 81,296,699 downwards.
ACCATTTTCCCTGGACCCATTCTGTTCCCATTCTGGCTCCCCAGCCCAGAGTAGAGGCATCTGAAACTAGAACCTTCCAATGTGGTTGAAAAAGGCAATATCCTCTCATAAAGTTCTTCTCTGATATCCACCATAGAAGAGAATTCTTGAAGGACTGAGACAGATCCTCTGATCCCAATCCTTCTCTTCCCTGTTCCATTAGTCCAAGAACAGATATCGGGCTGACCTCATGTGCCACCTCGCCCACTTTGTTACTGGAATGGTCGCTGCCATGGAGCCAAGCAGGGACATCAAGTCTCTGGCTGTGGCCCAATCCTTTAATTGGAAACTTGAGGCTAAGTTGACAAGGGCCCGACCTTCTGGAGAGGAAGCGAGACTGAGTCCTTCTGGGTGTTGAACCAAGCCCCTAGAGCCCCCTAGGAAATCTTACCCTGATAGTCTAGTGGGGGGACGGCAGGGACGCCTGCCGCCCCCTCGGCGGGAATGCCCGCTGCGTCACGCTGCTGCTCCTCTTGCGCTGGTTTCCTAGTGCCCATGCGCACTTCCGGGTTTAAAGGCGCATGCTACCCATTCCTGCTTAGGAGAGTCTCCTTTCTTTGTTGTCTATGGTTTGCACCCCAAAGCGTTTTCTTTTTCTGACTCTAATTCCCCTGTACCCTCTGCCAATTCTTCTGTCCTGAAATTTTCCAAAATTTGGTCTCAAGTTCATAATTCTTTATCCACAGCTTCCCTAGCTCAGAAAAGAGCTGCTGACAAATCCCATAGGGAAGCACCCCAGTACAAGGTGGGAGATTTAGTATGGTTGTCGACAAAGAATATCAAGTTGAAAGTTCCCTCTCCTAAACTGGGTCCTAGGTTCATTGGTCCATACCCCATCATTGCAGTAATTAATTCATCTTCTGTCCATCTTCAGTTACCTCCTAATTTCAAAATTTCTAATTCCTTCCATGTCTCTCTTTTGAAGCCTGCCAATAATTCTCGTCATCTGTCTGTTCCTCCCCCAGTGTTGGTTGAAGGTCAGCCTGAGTATGAGATCCAAGAGTTCCTCGATTCCCGTCTTGTGCGTGATAAGCTTCAATATCTTACTAGGTGGAAGGGCTTTGGTCCTGAGGAGAACTCTTGGGTCTCAGTTGATGACATCAAGGCTGACCGCCTCAGGAAAAAATTCCATGCTAAGTTTCCTGGTAAGCCTGGGGGTCCAGTGGCCCCCCCTAGAGAGGGGGGTAATGTAAGGAAATCTTACCCTGGTAGTCTAGTGGGGGGACGGCGTCGCACTGCTGCTCCTCATGCGCCGGTTTCCTAGTGCGCATGCGCACTTCCGGGTTTAAAGGCGCATGCGCGCTGACGTGGTGACGTCAGTGCACAATGGCGCCAAATTTGAAAGTATTAAAGGGGCATTTCCAATGTTTGTCATTGTCTGTTTTGACCCCTGCTTGCCTGTTTGACTATTCTGATCTCTGGAACCTGACCCTTGCCTGCCTTCAACAACGACAACTCTTCCTGCTAAATCCCTTGATTGACAACCCGGTTTGACCCTTGCCTGCCTGACGATTCTTGATATCTGCCTGCCTCGATCCTGCCTGTCTGACGATTCTCTTGCCTGCTCCATTTGTACCGTGACCATCGGCCTAACTGACTTTTACAACAGTCGTGCCCCTTTGCTTGGCAGAACTCCTCGCTTTGCTCCTCTCGAAAAGTCCAGGTGGCATCTGAGTATGCTGAGGGCTCCTCCCGAAGCCAAAGGCTACTGGTGAAGCCGAGCTGAGACCAGGGAGCTTGGCATTAGTTCTGGTTTAGGGTGCCGACCGTGACAGATAGACTAAGGACTGGGATGGAGACAAATAGTTCTTTTCCCAATTCACAAGCCAGCCGTGGGATTCCAGCAAAATGACTCGGTCGCGGTGTGTCAGTAGAGTCTCCTTTGTTCTCGCTGACAGGAGAAATTGTCTAGGTAGTGCCAGATGGAGATTCCCTGTAGTCTGAGAGCTGCTATCAGGGTGACTAGTACCTTTGAAAAAACTCTTGGAGCGGTGGAAAGGCCGAAGGGCAGACAGCGAAATTAGAAGTGTCTTCTCGCTATACGAAGTGAAGGAAACGCTGGTGAGAATGAGCTACTGGTATGTGGAGGCATCCTGTAGATCGATTGAAAGAAGCCAGTCTTGTGGAAACACCGCCGCGATGATTGAGAAAATGCATTCCATGTTGAATTTTTGCACTTTCAAGTGTTTGTTGACTAGCTTTAAGTCTAATATAGGTCTCCACTCCCCGGCAGACTTTTTCAACAAGAAGAGAATCGAGTAGATCCCTTTTCTCTGCTCCTCTGGTGGAAATGGAGACACCACTTCTTCTTTAATCAGCCAATGCAAATGATCCAAGGCCTCTCTTTTTTCCCCTTTGCTGGGGTAAGGAGAGATCAGAAAAAGATGGTCTGTTGGTACTGAGACAAACTCCAGAATGTAGCCTCTTGTTAAAATGTCTAAAACCCACTGGTCTGCGATGGTAGACCTCCATGATGTTAGACTTCCTCTCTAACCAGACCAGGATTGTTCTCCAAATCCCTTGGGGCTATGGTAGAAGGACCAGAAGCAGAACTGCAGAATTCAATCCAGCAGGATCTACAAAACTTGTTGCCTGTTTGAGGCGGGTTAAAGCAACCCATACATTCCTGGGGGACCAGTAGAAGGACTTTTGCGCTTTTTAGAAGACCCATCTTCTGGCAAGCTAGAAGAGAGAAAAAAACCCAAAATCAAAAAAAAAAAGGAGAGAGAGGGAAAAAGAAAAGGAAGAAGAAGAAAAAAGGAGGGACCTACCTAGCTTGGAAGGCAGAGGCACCTGAGGCTAAGGAATCCATACCAACAACCTAAATAGAGAAGTAGGTTTACAAAAAGGAAGCAACAAAACATTTTCTACATGCTACCAGGATGGCCATACTGAAAAAACAGCACATCTCACCTCCGTAACCTACCTTTCCTGACACAAGAGTGAAAAAAGGGGTAGCGCTGTATCCTATTTTGTATAGGAAGGCTGACATAAAAGAAAATGTAGATAACATCTACCATGGATTCCTTTGCAGCACAAGCAACTTCCAAGTCACTTCCATGCCGCGCTCAGGGAGACAACATGGAGGAGATAGTCGAAGCCACCCAAGGCTTAACCCTTTGTCTGCCCCAATCCCCGACTTAGCAAGAAGGGGAGGAAGGAGAAGTACCCTTCCCTGGATTCACCTAGGGGAGCTTACAAATACCCAGGTCATAGCAGAGCAAGGACAGAAGATGAAGTAAGTGTGCTCAGGGGGTGCCTTTTTAAAATTTTAGAGGGGGGGGATGTTCTGGTCTATGGGCAGGGATGGGATGCGAGGAGCCCCCTCGGTTGTAATGCTGATATGGAGTGGCCAGGAAACCAGGCTTTTCCTGCATGGGTACTATTCTCATTTTTAGCAACGCAAACAAATACTTCAGCAGATCTGTTACTGTCTAGCTGACCATTTTTCTGTTGATAGGCTAATGATGGGCTTCTGGGGAGGAAGGGAGTGGATGATATCACTCCAACTTGCAGTGTAGCAGTAAATAGTGACTGAAGTTTATCAGAGCACAAGTCACATGGTTGGGGGCACCGGGGAAATGAACATCATATCTAGCCCCATGCCAAATTTCAAAATTAAATATAAAAACTTATATTTGTTCTTTTAAAGCACTATTAACTAATGGTTACCCACAACAGTATATATATATATATATATATATATATATACAATATCAAAACAGGGGGGTTGTGGGAGCACTCTAAAGGCTTTAAAGTATATATATATATATATAAGTATAATAAATGCTATTGCATATGTACCCAAATAGGGGTTATTTTGTTACAAAGTTATGATCATAAAATTGATAAGCCACCATACCACGTCAAGGTAAACCCCGAATGGCGGTCCCTAACTTGTTTTATTTTTTATGTGCATTCTAGCATTACCTGTAATCAATGTCCATTGAATGCTGTTTTTTCACTGAGGGCTAAATCCTCCCCAGCCAGCAATCAGGCTTTTAAAGGAGAGATATTCCCAAAACAAACGCCCAATTTTAAAAGCATAGGATCACCACTAGTTTAGGGCTATTCCACACGGGGAGATAAAAACGCCTGTGCTAACCACACGAGGCGATGCGCTTTTCAACAGTCGCCTGAAAATGCCTCGCCAGGCTTTTTCAGGCGACTGTTGAAAAGCGCATCGCCTCGTGTGGTTAGCACAGGCGTTTTTACATAGGCGCCCATACAAAACTGTCGCCTGCGCCGGTCGCGGCGACTGTCGCGGCGCTTTGCCGCCGCGACCGCAAACGCGTCGCTATCTCCCCGTGTGGACTAGCCCTTAAAGGGGGGGTATGGGGTGCTACAACCACTGAAGCTATGCCACAGCTTCCGGCTAAATATACAATATCAAAACAGGGGGGTTGTGGGAGCACTCTAAAGGCTTTAAAGTATATATATATAAGTATAATAAATGCTATTGCATATGTACCCAAATAGGGGTTATTTTGTTACAAAGTTATGATCATAAAATTGATAAGCCATCATACCACGTCAAGGTAAACCCCGAATGGCGGTCCCTAACTTGTTTTATTTTTTATGTGCATTCTAGCATTACCTGTAATCAATGTCCATTGAACGCTGTTTTTTCACTGAGGGCTAAATCCTCCCCAGCCAGCAATCAGGCTTTTAAAGGAGCGATATTCCCAAAACAAACGCCCAATTTTAAAAGCATAGGATCACCACTAGTTTAAAGGGGGGGTATGGGGTGCTACAACCACTGAAGCTATGCCACAGCTTCCAGCTAAATATACAATATCAAAACAGGGGGGTTGTGGAAGCACTCTAAAGAAAAAACAGCGTTCAATGGACATTGATTACAGGTAATGCTAGAATGCACATAAAAAATTAAACAAGTTAGGGACCGCCATTCGGGGTTTACCTTGACGTGGTATGGTGGCTTATCAATTTTATGATCATAACTTTGTAACAAAATAACCCCTATTTGGGTACATATGCAATAGCATTTATTATACTTATATATATATACTTTAAAGCCTTTAGAGTGCTCCCACAACCCCCCTGTTTTGATTTTATATATATATATATATATTTCTCATGTAAAATGTCATTTGTGGTAAAAAAAAAAAACATGGACAAACATTTTGCATAAATTTTGTAATTTTTTTCTTTGTTTCAGTAGCATTTTTTCATGAGCCATTGCTGGAATACATTGATTTAATTCATAGCAGTTGATAACAAGAGGACCAAATGTGTCAACAGTATTGCAAATACTTAACATTTATATAAACATACATGCCCCTTTCTTTACAATGTTTATGTAATGAATAATTATTATTTCATACATACAATTAAGTCCTTAAAATGTAGTGAAGTAATAATAGGCTATTGGCGTGCACACCCATTACCACTATGATATCAATATTCTATTTCATTTAGCAAAAAAATGGAATGAGTTTGCAAAAATAAGTGCATGACAGATGTAGCATTGCTTCCCATTAAATGAAATGATTAGAAGCTTTAGTATCATTATAAAAAAAGAATAGAAACACCGGATATAAACACCTCTGACTATTATCTATGTATATGCTATAAATGAATTTATGATGTGTTGCTTGTTTAATAAAAGCTGGAATACTTCATTCATATGAAAACAGGAGGGCCTGCATGCAAGCCACATATATTTTATCCATCTGAATATTATCACTTTAAAGCTCAATGGACTCATGTATAGGGATGTAGCGAACGTCGGAAAAAAAGTTCGCGAACATATTCGCGAACTTGCGCAAAAATGCGAGCGGTTCGCGAACGGTTCGCGAACCCCATAGACTTCAATGGGAAGGCGAACTTTAACATCTAAAAAAGACATTTCTGGCCAGAAAAATGATTTTAAAGTTGTTTAAAGGGTGCAATGACCTGGACAGTGGCATGCCAGAGGGGGATCAAGGGCAAAAATGTATCTGAAAAATCTGCCTGTGTGTGCTTGGAAGAGATAGTGTAGGGGGAGAGCTGTTAGTGATTTCAGGGACAGATGATAGTAAGTTTGCTGGCTAGTAATCTGCTTGATACTGCTCTGTATTGGAGGGACAGAAGTCTGCAGGGATTTGAGGGACATTTTAGCTTAGGTAGCTTTGCTGGCTAGTAATCTACTGTTCTCTTTAAACAACTGCCATACGTTGCCCTTGTAGGCATTGTTTGCCCAGTTTTTTTGGACGCAGCCACTGAAGCACAGTTGCCAGAAAAAATATGCCATATAAATGCTGAAAATAGTCATTTTTCGCCATACGTTGACCTTGTAGACATTGTTTGCCCAGTTTTTTTTGGACGCAGCCACTGAAGCACAGTTGCCAGAAAAAATATGCCATATAAATGCTGAAAATAGTAATTTTTCGCCATACGTTGACCTTGTAGACATTGTTTGCCCAGTTTTTTTGGACGCAGCCACTGAAGCACAGTTGCCAGAAAAAATATGCCATATAAATGCTGAAAATAGTCATTTTTTGCCATATACGTTGAGTCAACGTATGGCAAAAAATGACTATTTTCAGCATTTATGTGGCATATTTTTTCTGGCCTCTGTGCTTCAGTGGCTGCGGCCAAAAAAACTGGGCAAACAATGCCTACAAGGTCAACGTCGTTGACCTTGTAGGCATTGTTTGCCCAGTTTTTTTGGCCGCAGCCACTGAAGCACAGAGGCCAGAAAAAATATGCCATATAAATGCTGAAAATAGTCATTTTTTTGGTCGCAGCCACTGAAGCACAGTTGCCAGAAAAATTATGCCATATAAATGCTGAAAATATAAATTTTTTTGGTTGAAGCCACTGAAGCACAGAGGCCAGAAAAATTATGCCATATAAATGCAGAAAATATGCATTTTTTTGGTCGCAGCCACTGAAGCACAGTTGACAGAAAAATTATGCCATATAAATGCTGAAAATATAAATTTTTTTGGTTGCAGCCACTGAAGCACAGAGGCCAGAAAAATTATGCCATATAAATGGAGAAAATATGCATTTTTTTGGTTGCAGCCACTGAAGCACAGAGGCTAGAAAAATTATGCCATATAAATGGAGAAAATATGCATTTTTTTGGTTGCAGCCACTGAAGCACAGAGGCTAGAAAAATTATGCCATATAAATGGAGAAAATATGCATTTTTTTGGTTGCAGCCACTGAAGCACAGAGGCCAGAAAAATTATGCCATATAAATGCAGAAAATATGCATTTTTTTGGTTGCAGCCACTGAAGCACAGAGGCTAGAAAAATTATGCCATATAAATGGACAAAATATGCATTTTTTTGGTTGCAGCCACTGAAGCACAGAGGCCAGAAAAATTATGCCATATAAATGCAGAAAATATGCATTTTTTTGGTTGCAGCCACTGAAGCACAGAGGCTAGAAAAATTATGCCATATAAATGGACAAAATATGCATTTTTTTGGTTGCAGCCACTGAAGCACAGAGGCCAGAAAAATTATGCCATATAAATGCAGAAAATATGCATTTTTTTGGTTGCAGCCACTGAAGCACAGAGGCCAGAAAAATTATGCCATATAAATGCAGAAAATATGCATTTTTTTGGACGCAGCCACTGAAGCACAGTTGCCAGAAAAAATATGCCATATAAATGCTGAAAATAGTAATTTTTCGCCATACGTTGACCTTGTAGACATTGTTTGCCCCGTTTTTTTGGACGCAGCCACTGAAGCACAGAGGCCAGAAAAAATTAAACCAGTAGGGTTTGCACCCTAGTTTGTAACGGTGGCGGAGGGAGGAGGACGCTAAAGGACAGCTGTGTGTGGAGTCATGAGGCTTGAAGAGAAGGACAGCTGCATAGAAGTCAGAACAAGTCTTCCGGTGTGCAGTAACCCTCCGAGATCCACCCCTCATTCATTTTAATAAAGGTCAGGTAATCGACACTTTTGTGACCTAGGCGAGTTCTCTTCTCAGTTACAATCCCTCCTGCTGCACTGAAGGTCCTTTCTGAGAGCACACTTGAGGCTGGGCAAGACAAGAGGTTCATGGCAAATTGTGACAGCTCTGGCCACAGATCAAGCCTGCGCACCCAGTAGTCCAGGGGTTCATCGCTCCTCAGAGTGTCGATATCTGCAGTTAATGCCAGGTAGTCCGCTACCTGCCGGTCGAGGCGTTCTTTGAGGGTGGATCCAGAAGGGTTGTGGCGCTGCCTTGGACAGAAAAACATTTGCATGTCTGATGTTACAGACCGGCCAAAGGGCTTTGTCCTTGCAGGTGTGCTCGTGGCAGGATTACTGGCACCTCTGCCCCTGGAATGTTGATGAGTTCCTGAAGTGACATCACCCTTAAAAGCATTGTACAACATGTTTTGCAGGCTGGTTTGTAAATGCCGCATCTTTTCGGACTTGTGGTATGTTGGTAACATTTCTGCCACTTTATGCTTGTACCGAGGGTCTAGTAGCGTTGCGACCCAGTACAGGTCCTTCTCCTTAAGCCTCTTGATACGGGGGTCCTTCAACAGGCATGCCAGCATGAAAGACCCCATTCTCACAAGGTTGGATGCAGAGCTATCCATCTCCGCTTCCTCATTATCAAGGACTGCATCATCCACGGTCTCCTCCCCCCAGCCACGTACAAGACCCCCCAAAAGGTCACCACTAGCCCCCTGGGAAGCCTGCTCCTGTTGGTCCTCCTCCTCCTCCTCCACAAAGCCACCTTCCTCCTCTGACTCCACTTCTGGCACCTCTCCCTGCGTTGCAGCAGGTGCCTGGGTTCGTTCTGGTGATTGCGACCATAAATCGTGCGCTTCCAGCTCCTCGTCACGCTGGTCTACAGCCTCATCTGTCACTCGTCGCACGGCACGCTCCAGGAAGAAAGCGAAGGGTATTAGGTCGCTGATGGTGCCTTCGGTGCGACTGACCATATTTGTCACCTCTTCAAAAGGTCGCATGAGCCTGCAGGCATCGCGCATAAGCACCCAGTAACGGGGGAAAAAAATCCCCAGCTCTGCAGATCCAGTCCTACCACCCAGTTCAAAAAGGTACTCGTTGACGGCCCTTTGTTGTTGCAGCAGACGTTCCAACATAAGGAGCGTTGAATTCCAGCGAGTCTGGCTGTCAGAAATCAAACGCCTGACTGGCATGTTGTAGCGCTGCTGAATGTCAGCAAGGCGTGCCATGGCTGTGTAGGAACGTCTGAAATGGGCCGACACCTTTCTGGACTGGGTGAGAACGTCCTGGAATCCTGGGTACTTGGAGACAAAACGTTGGACTATTAAATTTAACACATGTGCCATGCAGGGCACATGTGTTAAATTTCCCAGTCTCAACGCTGCCAACAGATTGCTTCCATTGTCACACACCACTTTTCCGATCTGCAGTTGGTGTGGGGTCAGCCACCGATCGGCCTGTGACTGCAGAGATGACAGGAGTACAGATCCGGTATGGTTTTTGCTTTCCAGGCACGTCATCCCCAAGACAGCGTGACAACGGCGTACCTGGCACGTCGAATAGCCTAGGGGGAGCTGGGGGTGCACAGGTGTGGAGGAGGAGAAGGAGGACCCAGCAGCAGAGTAAGAAGAAGAAGAGGAAGAAGACGAGGTAGAGAGCGATGGAGGAGTAGAGGTGGTGGCAGAACCGCGTGCAATCCGTGGCGGTGACACCAACTCCACTGTTGTTGTTGTTGTTGAGCTACCCATTCCCTGCTTCCCATTCCCAGCCATTACCAAGTTCACCCAGTGGGCAGTGTAGGTGACATACCTGCCCTGACCATGCTTGGAGGACCATGCGTCAGTAGTCATATGGACCTTTGGCCCAACACTAAGTGACAGAGATGCGGTAACTTGGCTCTGCACATGTTGGTACAGGTGTGGTATTCCCTTTTTAGAAAAAAAATTGCGGCTGGGTACCTTCCACTGCGGTGTCCCAATTGCTACAAATTTGCGGAAGGCCTCAGAGTCCACCAGCTGGTATGGTAAAAGCTGGCGGGCTAAGAGTGCAGACAAGCCAGCTGTCAGACGCCGGGCAAGGGGGTGACAGTCAGACATTGGCTTCTTACGCTCAAACATGGCCTTCACAGAAACTTGGCTGGTGGCAGATGACTGGGAATGGGAACAGGTGGTCAAGGTGGAAGGCGGAGTGGAGGGTGGTTCAGATGGGTCAAGGAGAGCAGAGGTAGAGCAGTAAGATGCTGGACCAGAAGGAGTGTGGCTTTTAGTTTGCCTGTTGCCTTTGAGGTGTTGCTCCCAAAGTGCTTTGTGCTTGCCGCTCATGTGCCTTCGCATAGAAGTTGTACCTATGTGGCTGTTGGGCTTACCAAGGCTCAGTTTCTGACTGCACTCATTGCAAATTACAATGCTTTTGTCAGAGGCACACACATTAAAAAAATGCCACACTGCTGACTTTTTGGAAGTCTGCGATCTGGCGGTAACAGTAGAAGTTGGCGGCATTGGCGGCAATGGCGGGTGCGTTGGCCGGCTGAACACAGGTGCCGATACATGTTGTTGCCCTACTGATCCCTGCGGGCTGGCCTCCCTGCTTCTTCTAAGTCTTATTCTCCTACTGCCTCTCTGACTCTCCGTCTCTCCATCTGAACTACCCTCCTCTTGCTCTCTTCTACTAGGCACCCACAAAACATCAATCTCCTCATCATCATTCTCCTCAGATGCATCAATTTCTTCTGACACATCACAGAAGGAAGCAGCAGCGGGGACCTCCTCCTCCTCCTCATCACTCATCATTATGTCCATCTCTGTCGTGTTCTCTGCCAGAATTAAATCTGGTGTAACGTCCTCATCTCCTTCATCTTCTTCTGCCAATAATGGTTGCGCATTACTCAGTTCAAGAAACTCATGGGAAAATAACTCCTCTGACTCCAGTGAAGAAGGGGCACCGGTGGTGGAGGAAGTGTTACGTGGGGTGGCCATAGCAGTGGAGGATGAGGAGGATGTTGTGGTAAAGTTAGAAACGGTAGAGGATGGGGTGTGCTGTGTAAGCCAGTCAACTACCTCTTCAGCATTTTGGGAGTTCAGGGTCATTGGCTTTTTAAAACTGGGCAATTTGCTAGGGCCACAGGATTGCATAGCAGCACGGCCCCTAGCACGGCCTCTGCGTGGCGGCCTGCCTTTGCCTGGCATTATTTTTAAAAAAACAACAACAACAAAAACTCAGTTGGTTTTTCTGGAAACGATAATACACACAGCTAGATGGCAGTTTGAAGAAAACAGTGTGCAAATAATGCCTACAAGATCAACGTATACACTACTACAGCGGTGGATACGGATTACGTAAAATATATGAATGCTGCTTGAAAAAAAGTAACTCAAGTGGTTTTTCTAGAGACGATAATATTATCAATATTTAGACAAAATGTGAACAAGCTCACACAGCTAGATGGCGGTTTGAAGAAAACACTGTGCAAATAATGCCTACAAGGTCAACGTATACACAGCGGTGGATACGGATTACGTAAAATATAAGAATGCTGCTTGAAAAAAAGTCACTCTGGTGTTTTTTCTGGAGACGGTAATATTATGGATATTTAGACAGAATGTGAACACGGTCACACAGCTAGATAGCAGTTGGTTGAATAACACACTGGGCAAAAAATGCCTACAGGGCAAATAATGCCTACAAGGTCAACGTATACACAGCGGTGGATACGGATTACGTAAAATATAAGAATGCTGCTTGAAAAAAAGTCACTCCGGTGTTTTTTCTGGAGACGGTAATATTATGGATATTTAGACAGAATGTGAACACGGGCACACAGCTAGATAGCAGTTGGTTGAATAACACACTGGGCAAAAAATGCCTACAGGGCAAATAATGCCTACAAGGTCAACGTATACACAGCGGTGGATACGGATTACGTAAAATATAAGAATGCTGCTTGAAAAAAAGTCACTCCGGTGTTTTTTCTGGAGACGGTAATATTATGGATATTTAGACAGAATGTGAACACGGGCACACAGCTAGATAGCAGTTGGTTGAATAACACACTGGGCAAAAAATGCCTACAGGGCAAATAATGCCTAAAAGGTCAACTTATACACTACTACAGCGATGGATACGGATTACGTAAAATTTATTATGGCTGCTTGAAAAAAGTCACTCCGGTGTTTTTTCTGGAGACGGTAATATTATGGATATTTAGACAGAATGTGAACACGGTCACACAGCTAGATAGCAGTTGGTTGAATAACACACTGGGCAAAAAATGCCTACAGGGCAAATAATGCCTACAAGGTCAACGTATACACAGCGGTGGATACGGATTACGTAAAATATAAGAATGCTGCTTGAAAAAAAGTCACTCCGGTGTTTTTTCTGGAGACGGTAATATTATGGATATTTAGACAGAATGTGAACACGGGCACACAGCTAGATAGCAGTTGGTTGAATAACACACTGGGCAAAAAATGCCTACAGGGCAAATAATGCCTACAAGGTCAACGTATAACCAGCGGTGGATACGGATTACGTAAAATATAAGAATGCTGCTTGAAAAAAAGTCACTCCGGTGTTTTTTCTGGAGACGGTAATATTATGGATATTTAGACAGAATGTGAACACGGGCACACAGCTAGATAGCAGTTGGTTGAATAACACACTGGGCAAAAAATGCCTACAGGGCAAATAATGCCTAAAAGGTCAACTTATACACTACTACAGCGATGGATACGGATTACGTAAAATTTATTATGGCTGCTTGAAAAAAGTCACTCCGGTGTTTTTTCTGGAGACGGTAATATTATGGATATTTAGACAGAATGTGAACACGGTCACACAGCTAGATAGCAGTTGGTTGAATAACACACTGGGCAAAAAATGCCTACAGGGCAAATAATGCCTAAAAGGTCAACTTATACACTACTACAGCGGTAGTAAAATAAAAAAAAGTTAAATAAAAAAAGAATGAATATTAAAAAAAAAAAAATTAAAGTTGGTGCTGCTGAACTACTAGGAGCAGCAGATTAGCACACCAGTCCCACTCCCCAACACTGCTAGACTAATAGCACTGGGCTCTTATAGTAGTAGTAGTAGTAGTAGTAGTAGTAGTAAAACAACAAAAAAATAAATAAAAGCAGTCCTTACAAGGACTATTGCTATTGCAGCAGTCAGCAGATGAGATCAGAAGCAGGACAGCTGCCCACTGCAGCTACATACAGAGCACTGCAGTAGAAGGTAGATTACTAGCCAGCAAAGCTACCTAAGCTTAAATGTCCCTCAAACCCCTGCAGACTTCTGTCCCTCCAATAACAGAGCAGTATCAAAACGATTACTAGCCAGCAAACTTTCAACTGTCCCTGAAATCACTAACAGGCAGCAGCTCTCTCCCTACACTATCTCTTCAGCACACACAGGCAGAGTGAAAAAAAGCTGCAGGGCTTCGGTTTTTATAGGGAAGGGGAGTGGTCCAGGGGAGAGCTTCCTGATTGGCTGCCATGTACCTGCTGGTCTGGGGTGAGAGGGCAAAAAAAAGCGCCAACAATGGCGAACCCAAAATGGCGAACGTCGCGCGACGTTCGCGAACTTCCGGCGAGCGCGAACACCCGATGTTCGCGCGAACAAGTTCGCCGGCGAACAGTTCGCGCCATCTCTACTCATGTACTTCAATGCGACCCAAGTCCTAGCCTAGTGGTAAACATGAGAATAGCACACAAGCATCTGCACCAACACATTCAGCAAGTTATTCACTGGTTAATACTATACTATATAGGGTGGGATCGGTAATGTTTTCGGGTGAAGGGAATATATTGGGAAGGGGTATTGAAAGAAAAAAGTCGTGGGTAAGGGAAGGGGAAAACAATAATGCATAGCATCAGGCCCAGATTGGTGGAAAGGCCTCCAAGCAAGGATTTTAGGGGGAGGCATGCTGCCCAAACACACCCACATTGGTTATGAAACACTGGGGATGAGCAGGAAATACAATAGTTTTTTTAATTTCCTGTCCACCAATTCCCATTGCTCCAGTCCCAATGATTTGCACAGTAGCAGGCCTAAGGGCATCCACTATGTAAATCTGGTCCTGCACAGTGCCGGTTGCCTATTTCGACACAAATCCATGGCTGGAGTGCTCATTCACACCATGAAAGGTCGTGGCATACCATTAAACATACAGAGAGTGTGTTCTATGTAGATCTTTTTGTAAATGCACCATTATCATCATTTGACATACACATTTCATATTATTCCATATTATCATCTAGTGAGCACTCGTGAACTAAAAAATGTAAATATTATAATATTTTAAAATATCGGTACAGGTTCTGCAGTAATCAAGTTACTCTTCACTAACACCCCCCTTTCACTGGCATCTGTCTCTCTTTATTCTGTCTTAAAGGAGAATGTAACCTTTAAAAAAATTGTACAGGCATGGGACCTGTTATCCAGAACGCTCAGGCCCTGGGTTTTTCCAGATAACAGATCTTTCCGTAAAATCTTCCTTAAGTCTACTAGAAAATTCTGTAAACATTAAATAAACCCAATAGGCTGGTTTTGCTTCCAATATTGATTAATTATGTTTTAGTTTGTATTATGTACTGTTTTATTACTACAGTGAAAAAGGAAATAATTTTTTAAAAATTTGGATTATGTGGATAAAAGTCGACGAATATTGTTATACTGCACATGCTTGAAAAATGAATCTTTCTCCCCAGCTCCAATGACACTCTGGCGGCTAGATTTCTGGCACATGCACAGAAGCGATTTGTGGTTAAAGGAAGTAACAGTTTACTTAAGTAAGATGGCGGCTGAGTTTCCAGACTCGGAATAATAATTCAGAATCAGAAAGACTAACACTAATTAAAAAGGCGATCTGGTGAGGGAAAAAACCCAGCGTTCTGTTACTATTCAAGAAATACCTTTTGATACCCTTTTTTCTTCTTTAAAGGAACAGTTGAGTGTAAAAATAAAACTGGGTAAATAGATAGGTTGTTCACAATAAAAAATTTTTTCAATATAATTAGTTAGTCAAAAATCTCATTTATAAAGGCTGGAGCGAAAGGATGTATAATGTAATAGCCAGAACCCAACTTCCTGCTTTGCAGCTCTCTAACCTTTTACTTTGTCATCAACTTGAAGGAGGGACACACGGGACTATTTATCAAAGGTCGAATTTTAGTGGTTTTAAAGGTTTTTGAAACCACAATTAAACTCACTTTCTCTAAAACTACGAATGTCATGACATGTATTAAAAGATCTGAATAAAAAAAGTATGAACTGAAAATAATGCGCTAAAAAATATGAATACTTCTAAAACCTCTAAAAATTTGTGTTTTTCAGGGAAAAAACCCCAGAAAACCTCTAAAAGTCCAAATTGATTTAAAACAGTACAATAGGATCAGCGCAGCTCCCATTGACTTCTATAGGACCTCGGCAATTTTACCTGGCAAAGTTTTGTATTAGTGATTTTTGTGGTTTTTCCACTAAGGGCGTTATTTACTAAAGCTCAAATTTTTCTGGTCAGCTTTTTTGGGGCAAAAACTCAAATTTTTCAGGAGAAAAAAACTCGAATTTTTTTAGCTTTATTATACCTTGATACTGCAAAAAGCCTGAGTCCGAAACTCTGTCATCTCAGACCTGTCGAGGTCATGTATAAGGCAGATGTCCCTATCCCAATTTGAAGCTATCATAGTTTGTGCTGGGTTAAGCCAGATAATCCAAAAAATACAGGGTTTTCAGGCACAAACCTGAAATAAAATCTAGCGATTTGAGAGAAAAGTCTGTAAAAATCATATGATTTGGGTTTTTGCTCAATTTTATCAAGTTTTTTCCCGATCCAATTTATTTAAGTTATTTTAATGATAAATAAGGCAAAATTGTGAATGGTGGTTTGGTCAAGCTTTTTTTATCAAAACAATGAGAGTAAATCAGATTTTTGTAAATAACCCCCTTAATAGTTCTCTAATTTTTAGAGCTTTTTTTAAAAAAAGGGAAACCATTAATTTTTAGAGATTCATGAAAAAAATGAAATTTGATTCTTAGCTTTTGAGCCTCCCCTTTGCGCTCAGGATCAAAAGCAAACTAACTGAACTGTTCTGTCCCATGTGCCCCCTTCCCCTTCAAATCACTGACTAACAGAGGAAGTTGTTTTCTAGCTATTAAATTTGACACCCTTTTATAGAGTACATTTTTGTAAATATTTTGAAAACATTTATTTTGCACAGTTTTATTTTTACACTGAACAGGTCCTTTAATGCAGGAGTTGGGAGTCAGATTTTGATTGAGAATTTGATCTAATATCTCCTTTGTAACTAGTAACTGTATTAACACTAACTCAAATTGCAGAAAGATCCCTTATTCTGAAAACCCAAGACCCAGGCATTATGTATAATAAATCTTATACTTGTATTACAATTGTTGTTGCTTCAACTTTTCTGTACAGGTATGGGACCTGTTATCCAGAATGCTCGGGACCTGGGGTTTGGATCTTCATGCCTTAAGTCTACTAGAAAATCATGTAAACATTAAATAAACCCAGTAGGTTGTTTTGCTTCCAATAAGGATTTATTATATTTTAGTTTGGATCAGGTATAAGCTACTGTTTTATTATTACAGAGAAAAAGGAAATCATTTTTAAAAATTTTGATTATATAAAATGGAGTCTATGGGAGAAGGCCTTTGCGTAATTCAGAGCTTTCTGGATAACGGATATGGGATCCTATACCTGTAGTAGCTATATAAAAAACGTACTAAACTTGTACGTACTGCAGGCGCCCTTAACCCGATTGTTGATCTATTGTGATCTACATTGAGATCATCTTGTCTGTAGTGTCTTGAAAGATCTATGAATGTAACTGATCTGGCTTCCTTTTAAAGAAAAATTGCCATATATTTAAAGAATTATTGCCTGATTGCTGTGTGTTGCTGCCCAGAAGGTTTTTGCACCAGTGCCAAAGAGAGTCAACACTATTTAATCCCAATCATACATTATTCACATAGCAAATATACTCCAGATGTTACATTGTCAGAAATAATTGTTTGTACAGTCAAAAGATAAAAGAAAATGAATAGCCTTTTATTAATGGGTTAGCCAAATTGCATCCCTGCTTTTACCTTGTTTAAAGCTTTAGACAATGGTTAATACTGGAAGTATTTTAGGGATAGCACTATGACTAATCCTGCAACAGCTTCACTATTTAATACTTGATCCTTTTATTCCTCAGCTTGCCATTTTCTGTCTGCAATACATGACCTTTTATACTGGCAAATATTTGCCTTTGAATTCTCTCCAGTTATGAACTGTTAAATTATTTTATAGCATTAGATGTTTTTCATATGTCATCTTTCTCCACTTCTCTACTCAGAGCTCTAGTATGTATATTAATCTGTTCTATTGGTCTCTCACTTTTCCTCCTATTACAGAAAATGTCAAGAGCTAACTTACATGGGAAAACTCATTTAAATTGGACTAAATTATTATGTATGGAAACTGACTAGAAGGAGAATTTTTGGCCTTTTGATTAATGCCTGTATTTCTTTCCTTGCCAATGACAGTAGTGCACCCGCACATAAATTCCTATTTTAGTCAAATATACACTATATTAACACTAATTAAACTGCCATTGGAATAACTGAATATTTATGTAGTAGCATTAATTCAATAATGTGTAAGAAGATAAAGGAAATAAAGTATACAAAATGCAAGATCAATGTGGTAATTATTTAAAAAGTTTTTTTTTTATATGAGACCCACTATAAAGGTTTTCTTGAGAATAAATACATAGAGCACACTTTATTTTGACATCACACTCAATTAACAATAATTTCTAGTATAGCAGAAGATTCTTCACCTAGGTTTCACCTTCAATAACACCTTCACCTTCAAGGTTTCCTTTCCAGTGTATCTAGAGGAGCCAATAAACACTCCCCAAAGTCTCACACTAAAGGGTCTTCAGGCCAAGCACCCCTTGTTACATGCCTTTAGTTTGGCAGCCACTACTATACTGTAATGGTTGTCATATATTTGTATATACAAAAGGAATATGTTTCTTATATTTGTATCTTTAAAACATGAAGAAATCACAAACTATAACTAATAATGAAAAATATTTAACAGGTTTTGAGTGTTATAGATACTGAATGATAATTACTGTATCACCAAACTCCATCCTGAGTTCAGTTTAATACTTAAGATTGGACATCCAAATGGTAGCGTATATTCTTTGTTTTATATTGGACTTGAAAAAACAGAACCTTAGCTTGTTCTTAAAAATAAAGATTATAGCTAGAGCAATGCTAAGGGACCGATTCACCAAGGGTCGAATATCGAGTGTTAATTTACCCTCGATATTCGACTGGGAATTAAAATCCTTCAACTTCGAATATCGAAGTCGAAGGACTTTAGCGCAAATAGTTCGATCGAAGGAATAATCAAAGAATTATCCTTCAACCAAAAAAACTTAGGCAAGCCTATGGGGACCTTCCCATAGGCTAACATTGAGTTTGGTAGGTTTTAGATGGTGAACTAGGGGGTTGAAGTTTTTTCTTAAAGAGACAGTACTTCGACTATCGAATAGTCGAATAGTCGAACGATTTTTAGTTTGAATCCTTCGATTCGAAGTCGAAGGTCGAAGTAGCCCATTCGATGGTCGAAGTAGCCCAAAAAAACACTTCGAAATTCGAAGTTTTGTTACTTCGAATCCTTCACTCGAAGTTAGTGAATCGGCCCCTAGATGTTGTACACTAATGACATACTACAAACAAACAATAGATAATATATTTTTGTGGCCAGCGGGCCATTATTAAAATATATAACATTTGCTTTATAAAAGACAGCGTCCATTAATGTGTCAAATATTTATGGTACTGCTATGGATTTCTGGTAATTTGATTTTTTTGTTTTGCATGGGTTGCAGTGACAGCTGCATGTACATTATCATTGGTATTGTTAGCTTATTCAGAGCTGCTTGTGAGATTTCATGGCCCATTTATTTGAAGGAGTATGTCTCTGCAGAAGCACTGGCTAAGCATTGAAATGCAAAGTTGTTTAGTGCTACAGTAGGCACAAGCATCTTATTAATGTCAAGATATTATAAGTCTATAAACCATTTCTATCATATTAAACTTTGATCCAAAATACTTGATTTTTTGTTATTGTGTTATATTTTTTCACATGAAATGAGAGAGAGGTACAGTATGAGAACCAATGGTTTCAGTAGTTTAGTTTACTGTATGTACCTGGTTCTAGAGGGATCACTTCCTTTCAGAGGCAAACAAGGAAACTGACATCATCCTCATTCCTTTATTTGTTTGTAGATATCCGCAATATGAAATGTGTTGATGCCAATATAAAACCAGATTTAACACAAGATGAGCATCAAAGCTGATATAGGGTTGTTGTAAAAAGAAAGCTGGTTGCTGCTTCTAGCTCTGAATTTGCACTTGTTTTGATAACACTATGGGGCCGATTCACCACGGGTCAATATCGAGGGTTAGTTAAAATCCTTCGACTTCGAATATGAAGTCGAAGGATTTTAGCGCAAATAGTTTGATCGTGCGATCGAATGAATATTCCTTCGATCGAATGATTAAATCCTTCGAATCGAAGGATTTAAATCCAACAATCGAAGGAATATCCTTTGATCAAAAAAACATAGGAAAGCCTGTGGGGACTTTCCCCATAGGCTAACATTGAGTTCGGTAGCTTTTAGATGGCGAACTAGAGGGTCAAAGTTTTTTCTTAAAGAGACAGTACTTCGACTATCGAATGGTCGAATAGTCAAACGATTTTTAGTTTGAATCCTTCGATTCTAAGTCGTAGTCGTAGTCGAAGGTCGAAGAAGCCCATTCGATGGTCGAAGTAGCCCAAAAAACGCTTCGAAATTCGAAGTTTTTTTACTTCGAATCCTTCACTCGAAGTTAGTAAATCGGCCCCTAAATTTTTAAGGTTCAGTGAGACTTTTATATTTACTTTTCATATGTCATTTTAGGGAACTATTTACTAAAACTTGAATTTATTTAATCTTTTTCTTAAACCAAGCTCGACCAGTCTCCCATCCATGATTTTCACTTATTTATCAATAAAATAACTTGAAAAATTCAGTGCGTGAATAGACTCAAATTTGAGTGAAAAATTAAATAGTGCAATTTTTCTAATTTGATGCCTCAATAACTCGATTTTTTCAGGTTATATCTTGAAAACCCAGATTTTTTTGGATTATCATGTGAAACCCAGTGCAGATTACAATATTTTCAAGTTGTAAAAGGGACATCTACATGACCTCGACAGGTTTGAGATTTTCGGATTTGGACTTTAAGCAATTTCAGGGGGATATAATAACTCTCAAAATATTCAAGTTTTTTTTTCCATGAAAAATTGGAGTTTTCCCCCAAAAAAACTCAACCAGAAAAATCGAGTAAATAACCCCCTAAATGTAGGTAATATATCATCATTCATAAATTACAGTACAGACTATATGGTGTTTTAATTGACCCGTCTGTTTCCAAAATTGCTACTATATGCACTATTTTCATTTGAGGGGTTCTACCCTCAAAATCTGCCACATTGATTTGCTATTGTATTCATATTTGTATCCTACTGTACAGTAATTTTGTTATTTTTTTTCTTTAAACACAAGAATATGTAGGAAATAAAATACTGGAAAATGTAAGCCTATTTTTGGAAATTTTACTGATACATTTAGCAAAGATTTGCAGTTTGGTTTAGAAAGACATATGTTATGTGGTCAGCTTCAAGTTAGGGGACTTATTGTTCCTACGCATTTCTGGCATTGGTGCTGTGTTTTTTATTTCTTTATATCATTAAAAGTACATTTTTTATTTTCTATATTCAGTGCCTCATATCTTGTTACAAAATGGAAATTTCACAGTAATTTGGGCATCATTGTTTTTCCAAGTAAAACTAAAAAGTTCCCCTCAAGGAAATTGAAAAAAACCCATAAAGTTGAAGAGTACTTCAGTACTAGCAGTTTAAAAGCAGTCTTGTATTAGTGTTAAAGAGGAGGGTAAAATGTTAGAAGCTTTTTTTTTTTTTTTTACAAAATGTCTTTTAATAGATTGATATAGGTGAGTGTAGAACATTTACTTTTCTTTCTGTATGATTATGTGCCACCTCTAGTTAAATTTTTTTCTTGTTATTTTTTTTAAAAAGATTTAAAAAAAAGACTGACATGGTTTAAGATTAACTGAAATAGCATATAGAAAGTTTAATTGATTATTATCTCTGGGAGGACCCTGTATAGAATTTTTGTTCTGATGAGAATATATAGGTAGGTGTTATTCGGCAGCACTGTATTCATAAGGGGCGGGCTGGCAGTATTGCATAGGTTTTTCTTTGGACTCACCATAGCTTAGCAAAGGAGAACCAAAGGGAGCAACATGCAATGGAGCAATGTACTTACCAGCTACCTATTTTCAAGGGCCTAGCTCCTAACTGGGGCTTGCTATATGAAAGAGGACTAGTATAGTATAGTATAATTTTATATACCTTTTGTCCATTAACGTAATTCAAATGAAATTGTTCTTAGACGTTTTCTATTACGTTCAATTAAAATATCTTTTAAATGAAATGAGGCAATTTTATTTGTTTTAGATTGTTGTATCTACACAGTATTTAATGTCAATTTTCTTTTTCCGTGACAGTTAATGAATCAAGCCTGTGAGATTTTCAAGCAATCATCAACGAAAAGTCCATTTAAATCCTGATTGTGCAGCTGATTCTCTTATACCGAGTTAATCAGATTTGATGGGCTTCTTTTCAATCTTTTAAAGCCATTTTCATTATCAGATGTTCCCCATCTGTGTGAATTTCTGGAATGATGTTGACCTTGAGAATGTTAAGTGCACAGCTTTACTTAACATTGCCACTGGGTAAATGCATATCTGCCCCATTGAGCTTTATTACTTTAGTCTTTGTGACTGTGATAGGAATTCTGGCTTAAACCTGCTAGACTCCCTTGATATTTGGCTGGTTCGGCTGCTTTCCAGATGACAGGGCATGGAAATAGCTGGCAATTTATTCCAAACTGGCACAATTATATAAGGTATTAACTGTGAGTACATTTACCATGCCAATCATTTGCTTTATTTATAGTTCTTTCTTTGTGAGTTTATAAAGTAGATATCCATTTAGTTCTAACAAATAATCTCAGTGTGCACACAGTAGACTCATGTAAGAAAAGTGCTTTTCAAGTGATTTTTTTTGCTACAGGTTAGTCTTTTTTTTGTTCCATTTGAATAATAATTTTGCCAAGTAAATCTGTTCCAATTTAACCCCTAACCAAACATAATATAATACATAATACATGTAATGCTTGCTGATTTTGACTCCTACTGCCTGATCCATAAGTGTCAGCACTGGAGTGAACTTGAAATGTAGGGGACCATATGATGCTTTTCCATAATTATTATAAAGATCAAAGATTGAGCTTGCAGCTACAGTGTTAGAACATGACCTAAATACAGTCTATCAATAAGCAATTTCAAGTGATTTGATGAATGCTGCTGTACTAGAGATCATGCAGGTAGCAAAGGACTCAAAATTACCCCCAGTGGCATAACGCTTACAGTAGTTAATTATTCCTATCATATTGAAAGGTAATGGAGAAGTAATATCTTATTAAAATGGAATATGGCCTCTCTGTTGCCAAAAAACAGATAACACAATATTACATAAAAATGTCCCTTGAGAGGACAGCCATATTAGCTAAGCATTTGCAAGTTAACTCACAAAGGGCTATGGCAAATAGCACTATTGGTTTGCAGCTATCAAAAACAGCACCACTTTACATTGATGGTAGGATGAGCGAAATATTTCACAGTGTTTCCATATCCTCTAATGTATAGTAAAAAATATTGCTTAGTTTAAAAAATGTGGCACAAAAAAGGTCATTCAATTCAATACTTTGGGCATTTTTTTTTTTTTTGCCATTTTTGCAAATTTTCTAAATGGGTCAGATTCACCCATCACTACAGTGCTCAGTAGCAACTTTTTTGTGGACTTTCACAATCATAGAGACTAACAAAAATCAGGTAGGCTATTATGGAGTCATAGATGTATATGCACTTAATTAAAACAATGACACTCAGAAAACAGCTGGAAATTGAGCAAGGAAATACAACTTTAAAATAAAGGTTATCTAGCATTCTGAATTATATAGAATAATTACCTCCAGGCATTTACTGGCATATATGACTCATCCATTCTGCCATGTATTTAAAGATAATGCAATTAAAATAAGAGCCATGCGCCCCTTTGGTTTTGTACAAACTGGATGCAGGCAGTTAGATATCTCCCCAAAACAGGCTGGGAACTATTATGTGTATCCAGAGTGCTACAAACAATCATAGGATCAGATCAGTGCTTTATGATCCCTATTTGTTCTGGATTGACATTTATTGGACAGTCAAATGTACAGCACCAGTGGCTGTATGAATAAATGTGTGTGTGTATACCTGAGGTGCTTTTTCTGTGCTTATAATGTCAACTAAATATATACATTTCATATTTTTTAGCAGAAACTAAAACTATTAAAAAAGTTTGTAAACAAATTGCTGCTAGATAAGCATTATTAACCAATCTGATAGGTAGATGTGTAAAAAAAGGATGATAAAGAGATATGTGATTTTTCAAGCTTAACAGCTGCAGATTCATAAAAACATTGATGCACCATCCCTTGGTGTACAACAACATACATATAAATACTGTTCATATAAATTATTTTGGCGCCTGTAAATTTTGACGTGAATGTCAGTTTTTATACGTGCAACTATATGATCTAAATGCAAGTCTATGGGCGTCCAAATCATTTTGACACGCAACAATTTTTATGTGAGCAACAATTTTGACGCACGTCAAATTTTTTTATGCAGCAGATTTTTTGCCATTGCGGCAGTGCGGTGAAACGCAGAAATTAGCCGCAAATTTGTGTCTGGCAAATTTATTCAACTATCACTAATAAAAAGTGTCAGAATCATTCCCTATCTATAACTCCTTATTGGAAGTTGGAGGGGTGTTATTAATCATTAATCATTTGAACTGCTACACTATTTACTTATGTGCCGTAAAATAGCTCCAGTAATTTATTTGTGAGAATATTTATTCTGCTTTTTGAGAGTCATAAAGAGCACAGGGTAAGCAATTTGCTCAAAATGGCAATCTACGATTGGTTTATTACTATATTCTTCAAAGCAACAATGGTTTCAGCCCAGTATACAAATACTGACTCTGTCAGATTTACAAATCTTTTTTCCACACTGGCGTAATTTAAAGCCTATATTTAATAGCACATAATACATATACAGCATGAGACTGACAAAATGTTATTTTTTCTGAACTACACGTTGCTGGCTTACAGAGCGTTGTTAAAAAAGGAGGTGGTGCAACACAAAGGGAAACATGCCCCGTCTGAACTATTTTGAAATGTATTGCTGGCATCAAACCCAAAATCAAGATATATTTTCCAGAAAACAATAATAAAAATTTCAGTTTCAACATTTGATATGGAGTCTTTGTACTATTTGCAATTTAATATTGGCTTTAAATGATCTGCAAACCATCCCATTCTCTATTTATTTTTATTTTGTTGTAAATGCAAAGGCAAAGCACGCTGCCTGGGTGCAGGTAGCATTATATATTGATTTATGTGGTGGAATGAATTGTAATATAATTTACCACTACCTTAATATTGTAAAAATGCTGTGTTTGCTGTAAAACCCATTATATAAACAAACTCCTTTGAAAAGTAAAGGGCTGTGCTGTGGGGCCCACTTGCATAGTAAGTATCAGCCAAACTATACAGTAGAATATGTAAGTGGTAACACTCAGGGCCAGAACTAGGTTTGGCAAAGTAGGCACGTGCCTATGGTGCAGAGCAGGAGGGGGCGCCAGGGACGCATGCGGATGCGAGTGGCAGTTTGCTCATGTGCACCAAGCCGGTGCCTGGACCGGCCAGGTTGCCTAGGGCACCTGTACCCACTCTGGTAACCTTAAAAGTTCATATTACATATTTAACACAATTAGATGAAACCTTTCTTATATAAAATGGAAATGCTGTATAAATGTATACTGAGGACATTGTAGACAGAAAGCAGGAAATCTTTTCTTCCTTAGAAAGCTCAACGGATGAGAGGCCATCCCTTTAAACTAGGAGAAAATAATTTTTTATTTGAAGCAACATAGGTGGTTCTTCACAGTGACAACAGTTAGGTTGTGGAATGTCCTGCTTGTTGATGTGATGGCTGATTCTGTTAGTGCCTTTGAGAGTGGCTTGGATGACTTTAACAAGCATAATATTCAAGATTATTGTGATCTTAAGATCTACAGTTAGATTAGCATATTTCTTTGTATATAGTTTACATATGCAAGTGTATAGCTAGCTCTGTTTATGTAAGCACATATACAGTGTGTGCACTGGGGTTCATTTGGAGGGGTTGGACTTGATGAACTTTTGTCTTTTTTCAACCCAAATTAACTATGTAACCACATTCTCTGTTTTACTGGCCCTTTAAGCATCTCAAGTCTGTAAGATGCATTTACATTGCCATTTAAATGGGATAGGAAAGGATTAGTGCACAATATTTCCTTTATCTGAACATAAAATATGCATATTCAATTTAAAATGGAATTTTATGGGTAAATCAAGGGGTTCATTTTAACTAAACAATTGCATTTTCTCTGGAAAAGTGCCAATGCATATTGCAAGCAGCTTTGTCTATTTCAATAAGCAGTGGAAGCTCAGAGGATTGGTCCACTCCATGACTGAATGTATTATGTTGTAACCCTTTTCATTATTTCAGACGTTGTGAGTCATTTTTAATGGTAAATGTAAATTCTGCGTAAGGCTGAGTAAAATGCTTTTGCATCCTTTTCCAAACACATTATTTATGGAGCATTTTTCTCAGGAGACTATTAAGCAGCAATCATTTTTCTGAAATGCATTTACTGAATCCCCTCTGTACACATCAACTTTACCATTGATTAGTTAAAAATGTGTTATTTTAAATGCAAATTTCTATATCCATTCACAATTTTTTTTAGTATTCAGTGTTCCAAGGAAATTTGAAATGCTGGATTTTGTCTGCTTATTGTCTGATGCCCTCTTTTGTGTTTAGTAAAGGGTTATGTATATGTAGCAAGTTACCCGGGAGCAAATATTATTTTTCCTAAGTATCCCCCTGCACATGCCCCTCTAAAACTAATGATTCTAATCTAATAATTCATGTAATAAATTCAAATACAATAATTACTATGTGTTTATTGGATTACTGTCTATTAGGGAGAGGTTGAACCATGAGCAGACTAGTATGAACAGGTTAGGTATGTTTTGTACAGTTGAAATCTGTCATGTCTGCAGAAGATCTGCTGTCTGGGTTCCTTTTAAGGTACCAGAAGGCCCAGGGCATAAATTTCATTGGTCATTTTTCTATTTATCAACCTGTAAATAATATGCTTATAAACAGCACATTCTGACATCATAATGCACCGTTTATAACTTAGAGACATGCACAAGTTTGTTTATATTCACTAGGCAGTAACAGCTGCTGGTCCACTGTTTTGATGCCCTTTGCACCCTTGCATCTCTTTTCCAAAATCCCTTTATATCCCCCAGCACCTACACCATCTACTTTCTTACAGCTCAGAATCAGATACAGTATATGTGCTGATCAAAAGAACAGGTAGTGAAAAAAGCCTGTAAAGGGGAATGGGCAGGGAACAGACTGGGAGAAGGCAAAGGTAGGATGGGCAAGAGGCAGCACAGGGAAACTGATGGGCTGGCGGCAGCACAGGTGAACAGATTGGTGGTAGTGTGCACAAGTTTAATTGAGAGGCAGCAGAAGTAGAGCTGGGATAGCAAGGTGATCAGACAGGTGGGAGAGACCAGACTCAGGAAAGGAAAAGACAGAGGCAGGGGTTGAATGGTTGGCAGAAAACACAGATGAATAGATTGACAGCTTGAGAGATCAGAGATGAAATGAATGAGTGGGAGTTGGCTCAGGGGAAAGGATGCACTGGAGAGAGGTGAAATGTAAGTGCTGCACAGAGAAGAGGGACACAGGTTAAGGAGACACTGTGTTTACAGAGTTGTAGATTATAATGAATACTCCCCACTGAAATGTACAACAATATTAGCAGTCCCCTTGGAATTATGGAGCCTGTATAAAAGCACTTGACCTTTGCCCTCATGCTATCACATAGTCACATAACTCCTCTGTGACATTTATTATCTTTGTAAATTACAAAAGGGTATGCTATCAATTATATTTATAGCACCAAGTATACTTTGAGTCTTTGTATAACAGTAGGTTCCATTTTGCAGCACGAACAACTACCAAAAAGCAAGGGCCCAGGTCAGGCCACACTTGACTGAGGTCAACAAGGAAAGACCTTATTAAAACTGAAAAAGGAGAAGACTATGATCCATGATTAGAGATCAGGCAGTCTGCACCAAGGAAGTAGACTGGAATGTGAATTCATTAAATAAACATTCATTCAGGAAGAATTAAAGCATGGCTAATGATTGAGATGTACTTTTTGGATTATAATACCAGTTAAGAGGTAGAGCACCTTTGCTTCTTCTACTGAGGCACAACCCATGTTAAGTGTCCTCTGAATCTGAACTCTCATGGCTGAACAAAAGTCAATGTAGCTTCTATCACACATACAGCATGATTATTTATCAGCAATCAATCTTGTGCTTTTTTGTACATTGAAATGCCTGTGGGTACATACCCTTCTTCATCAGAAATAGGTATTGGTAGCATTATACATTATTGGTGTCTTACCAACCTTAAACTCTTAGCACTCTATATTTCCTCTCTATGTATTGCCGAAAAATGTAAAAAAGTCAAAATCTCAAGAATCTGCACAGCATAATAAAAGAGAGGAAACATTCTGTAGGTGTTTAATAAGGTATACTATAGCTTGTTAATCATTCTAAGAACACAAATGTCTTATTTTTAACCATTTTTTATATTAATTAGAACCATATCTTACATTAACTACAACAGATTTCATTTTTTTCTGCACTCTCAAAATAAAAACCAATTTATTTCTTGGACAGGTTTTATATTAAATTGAGTTCCAAAGCACAGGTGGCAGACTGAGGAGGGCAAGATAACAGATGACAAATGTGCCATATGTTTGGCTACAATATGATGATCAGCCATTAATAAATAAGGCACAAGTCAAACAAATTAATCTGTAGTGATTATACAATACAAGCAGTTTGCAAAATGAAATTACTCTATACAAACCACTATCATATAAAACGTCATGTAAATTTAAAGGGATACTCTTTCTAGAATTAAAAGAAGTTACTTTTGCTTGAAAAAAATGCTATGTACAGTGTCACATGGAAAGTATATTTCCCAGTACTAATTTTTTTTCTGGCAATTCAGCAGATCTGTTTACTTTATAGTAGAATTTCAAGGGTGAAGTGGCCGTCGCTAGCGAAATTTCACCAGAAATCCCATCCACAGGAACATCACCAATTTACTAACAGGTGTAGATGAAAATTAGCTTGTGAAAGAGACCATCGCTAGTGCATTTTCTCAAACTTTCGCCAGTTGAATTTTTGCTCAGGTGAACGATTGTTACTCCACAAATTCACTAAAGTGCGAAATTAACAAAAAGTTACCTCTTTCGCCAGCGTTTCCTTCACCAGCTTAGACCTGACAAACTGATAAGATGAAGCTACATCCTCCACAATCTTATGTCAGTGACCGACTGCCGCAAACTATTCTGTGCCACCGATACCTCCCGCACCCTCATCGCAATCTCGCTTGTAAGTTTTTCCGGCACTGCAACAGATAGAGGAGGGAGTGCAAGAGCGGGCCTGGGCCCACCGGGTTTTTTCCCTGTGTCCTGCCGGCCCAGTCCGACCCTGGTGACATCATATCCTGTATGCCGAAGAGTCATAAAAGTTTTTTTTAAAGCGGGATTGTCTTTAAAAGTTGTAACTATTAAAATGTTTATTTTAAAAAAAAATTACCATTTGAGGGGCATTAGAGGATCTCTTTTGTATTTATTTTGCTTCCATGGACATTTTTAATAATAATAAGTGGCCACTTCAAGCACTTCCACCAACATCTCTAATAATAACCATTATATACTCACCCTATTCAATTTGACCTAAGCAAAACTAAGTTTCTTTAAGCAGAAATGAACGTTAGCAAAGTTCGCTATAAAACGTTTGGGGTAATGAATTAACACTAGTGAAACTTCACCAGCGTTACGCTGCAGAGACGCAACTTTGCATTTTAGGGAATTGGCATAGTGGTAGCGAATTTGTGCATGGTGAAGTGGTGCGAAGTATGGTGAAGCATTCGCAGGCTTAATTCATCCTTTAGTGAATTTGCCCCCATATTTAGACCAAGGACCCTTACATGTGGCCATTGCAGTATCTGTGCAATAAATGCTTCAAAAAGCCACTTCACAGAAATACATACTGAAATGTCTATGTGTATGGGCCCTTTGAATAAGAGCAATAGTTTCACAAATACATCATGATTAATTTTTCTTTATATGAAAAGCTCCTTTACACTTACTACAGAGGTTCTAATTTTATGTAAATTATATACTGTAAAATGTAACAAAAAATAACAAAGATCCTTTAGAGGTCATGTGCAAGAAATCAATCCTTAATATAGTATTCATATAAATGTATTAGAGTAAAGTATCTTATTATGAAGGTGGTTTAAACTGGAGTGCTTTTTTAATTCCAGTGCAACTTTTTACATTTTTAAAACGTGGTGACCCAAGAAATGTATGCAGCATATGCAACTAATTATACTAGTTTTCACAAGTTTTCTATACACAGCTTATTGATTTCAGTGGACTTAAACAATTCTGTTTTACAATTTTGGCATACATGTTCTCATAAATCTGGCATGTACCCACACTATGTTCCCTCTAGCCCCGGACCATTAGATTTATTGCTCCGTCACCTTTGCTATAAATATCAAGTGGCAGCCTTGGGGGGTGTAAAATAAAGATTTAGGTTCTTACAGGACTCCCTCCAAGGCCACTCCTTAAGCAGATATATGCACTTTTAAATGCATTTTTAGATTTTTGCACAAAGGGGAACACTGGGAATATTTTTAATATGCAATTAAAGTAAATTAAATGTAAAGTGCTCCCTCTTCTAGAACAAATCAATTTGAATCCATCTGACACACTTCATAAGATATTATGGGGGTTATTTATTAAATGTAGAGTTGTGTTTTTCCTGAAAAATTTGAGGTTTTGAGGTGTAGTCTCAAATTTTTCAGGATAGGTTAACTTGAATTTCCAGAGATTTATTATGCCCTGAAGCTGATAAAAGCCCAAATCCTGAAAATACTCTAGCGAAAACCCGTCAAGGTCATGTAGAAGTCAATGGCAGTGGTCCCTTTAACCATTTGAAGATGGTTTTTTGCCTTCATAATTTTTGTTTTTTTTACAGTGGTTTTTAATGGAAAACTCGATAAATTCGAGTTAATCAAGGGTTTTTTAGCTGATCAATTAGAGTATTTTCTCCCGATTGCATTCAATTGAGTTTTTTACATTCAGGTTTTTTCATAAATAAGCAAACATTCGAGTTGTGAGTTTATTCAAAGTAGAAAAAAAACTCACAAACATCACAAGCTCATTCTATAAAATGTTAAAGAAACAGAAAATGATAACTTAACTGGATTGGCACATAATCATTGACTTGGAAATAACTAATATTGTAAAAGCTGAGAAATGCATCTGTAAGAAGGCCTGTTAGAACTCTCTATGCAAAATGCTGTTGTAATGGTTGTTTAGGTAACTAGATATGTTGTAGGGGATGTAATGGGATATCAGTGATCTAATATATAATAAATCATGTTTGTACTTAATGTTTGCATGATGTTATCAGTGACATTATTGACCATGTAGTTTGCCCTGTGTTTTTATGTTTATGGATTGCATACTGTAAAGTCACGGCCAATATTACTGGAATTGGACAAAGTTTAATAGGTTTAGGGAAAGGGGTTGTTAACGGAAAAATATTTGCAATGCTTGCTTTTTCATATGGATCAGATGCAATTGCACTAAAAGGCTCAATGCTGTTATTTGTGCATCTACCTGGCATCAAAAGAATTAGCCACTATTAAGCATCCTTAGAATGCAATTGCCACAAGAAAAAAAACTCCCATTGACTTTTACTTTATTTGGAGTAAGAAAAATTGTTTGCACATAAAAAATTGTTGCATGTAAAAGAAAAAAAAAAGGACGCCCATTGACTTCAATGCATTTCGTGAAATTTTTCACCATTTCGCGAATGTGCAATATAATAAGTCTATAGTGAAGATTATTACCTTGCAAAATGTGAATATTTGTTTCTTTTTGTTTTGTCCCCTTTCTGCTACTGCAAGAAATCTAATATTGATTTTTTGGCGTTTGCTCTACAGGAGTCCTGTGCTTACGCTACAGTGGCGAGCAGATACACTATGATTTGGCATGCCTCCACCCAGGATCAGGACAGACTGGGCTGTGATACCCCTTCACGAGAACTTCCCTCCTCAGGAATTACAAATACACAGAGGAAAAGTTGATGGATTTATTTGCAAGACTCTGTACCTTTAAATAACCATGATACATACAGCCTGCCAACCAGGAGCTGAGACCTTGCAGCACTTTGCTTTTTTTCTGCTGTTTCACTCTCCCAGCCACACTTCCTGTCCAGCACTTCCTTCCTGTCAGCTCACAGAGGGGGGGACTCCTCCCCCTCCCTGCACAGAACAACACAGAGGAGAGACAAGTATACAACTACACTTTTTTTCCCAGTACAACTTTTATCATAAGAGTCAGACTGACATGAAAGAGTATATCTCAAGATAAATCTCTTTTGTTGTCTGTAGAGATATTAGTCATTTAAGTTGGTGGACAGGTTTTTTTTCCATGAAATGTAATCGAGTTCAAAGTTACCTGCACATTTTCTCTGCTTTAATGTTTCAGATATATACCATTGTTATGACTTAATAAGAGGTTTTCACTTGAATTTCCCACGTTTTACAGATATAACTGATACTATGTGGAGAGATATCCTCAAATCCACATCCCTGACATCTAAAGCCGCCAAAACCAGGGAAGCGGCATATAAATTGCTTACATAATGGCATTATAGGCCGATGAAGTTGAAAAGAATGTACCCTAATAGTACGGGGATATGCTGGAGATGTAATACTGTATATTGGAGGGAAACCATACTCATGTATGGATAACTTGCCCAGCCATTCAGGCATACTGGAAAGAGGTTCTCCAGATTATAAATGAGGTGACATTACAGCATATGTATAGACAAGCCCCAGACAATTTTGTTGAATATGAAACACGACATGAGGACAATAATAAGAGACCCACTTAACTTACAACTATTACAGGCTGCCAAAGCTTTAATCCCGATAAAATGGAAGTCATTAGATGTTCCCTCGTGTAGAGAATAGTTATCAAAGGTAGAAGAAGTAAGACAAATGGAGGAAATAACTTGTCTCCTTTACAATCAAAGCAAAAAAATATTGGACAATATGGCATCCTTGGGTAGAATCTTTGAAGGCGTTAAGTAAGCTGTTATGTGAAGTTTTAGCCTCAATTATAGTGGCAGCCATTACAATGGATTACTAACACTGATTTGAGTAAGAAATTGGTATATATTGCTATAATTACGTTTAATGTATATAATGTGGAATGTGGATAACCCCCAACTTATTTTCCCTTCTGTATCCTTCCCCCCTTCCTTCTCATTTAAAAAAGTGAAATAAAAGAATTAATAAAAAAAGACTTTCCTGCATTTTTCTACTTTAAACCCAAAAGGAAAGAATTCAAAAGTTGTTGGAAATATATATATAATACGGGTCATGGAAAACTAAAACTAAAGAACGAGCATCGGTCCCATTTTCCTAGAATGATTCCTACAAACCCCATTCAGATTACCCACTTATGCCTTTAAATTACATATAAAATCCCCATGTATTGTGTCTGATTAAAACCTAGATGCATCCTGTTGTGCATTTTTGCTAATTAGTTAGGTAGCTTGTGAATTTTATGTGTCTGCTGAGCTGGCAACCTACTCACAGAGTAAATGTTTTATATGTATGTATAATATATGTATAGAACAAAAATGTATTTTAGGGACTGGTAAATTTACCAATCTGTTTCCATTGCTATACACTGTATTTGTAAGATTTTAATCCTAGAATATGTTTTCATTCTGTTAAAAAGGTCTATCATTAATGAGCGTAGAAAATATATTCCTTACAATCCTGTAGGGTGTTAGGTTTTTTGCCAGAGCAAATTGCATCTGAAAAGAATAAAAACAGTAAACACTCATGTCTTTGACCAGACTTTTCGAATCCTGTCAGTTGCTTTGGCTTTAGTCAATGGCTCTGGGTTGTTTATAAACCTAAATTTACCAAATGGGAAATAGGGGTTTGAGTAAAATGACTTAGAGCTCACGGAACATTAGGCTCATTCAGAGTGAATTTCATTAGATGCAGTTCAGACAGCAGCTTTATTGGCACAGACTCATGTGAATCCCATTCCTCACATCACTAATCAAAGGAATTGCAGAACTGCAGATATGTTGAGAGCAATTTAGGCTTGAAACGTACTTGCAATGTACAAAGCTTCCACAGGAACCCAGATGTCCACAGATAAATTATTTAGATATATAGTTGGGATCTATCAGAAAAGAGGTGATTATATTTAGTGCTCAGTAAATCAACTAGCTGGACCTTTGATAACAGCAATGTTATAACTGTGAAAGAAAACTAAAATTAAACCAAGCTTTAAGGGATGTTTTATATATATATATATATATATATATATATATGCACACAGAACACAAAATGGATGCCTAGGTGCTGGAGCCATTAAACATATTATGGAGATAGCCAAGAAAGGTCCGCACACACAGGACTTGAGTGAAGAAAAAAAATTTTGTTTATTCAACGTTTCCGCCCAGTCACATGAGCCGTCTTCACGAAGTGAGGGTGCACCAATAAGCATACAGGTATTTATACATTTGTCAAACAAAAAATACACATAAAGAGGTAACAGGAAGCGTGGGTGTGTAATGCTCGTGAGGATGACGTCATCTTATCTTTCAGACCTGTCAGGTAAGTGTTGAGCATACACATCTTTGTGAGGTAAGGGAAAGCACACCTATTTTCGTGCCGTGTTAAACCATATTAATGTGTAAATCTAAAAGAAGTCTAAAAACAAGTCGGGGGTTGCCCCCGCCACTCACAGGACCAGCCTGCATTCTGCGAGACACAGGAGAGGTATAACAGCAGGTATCGCCACCATTGCCAGGTACGGGTAAAGACGTATGAAAAAACAGCTCCTGTGTTGTTGCGCATACTTACAATCAAATGCCCATACATGTCAGTGGACCCAGTGCGGTCTCTGGATAACCTTCCTCCCGTTTATATAACTACCCTGCCGTCAAGCGCTGCCCTTGTCGTTAGAGGCTGAAGAGGGGAGCAAGGGGACCGATCAAACGGTTCGCAAACCCAGCACAGCTTCACGGCACCCATCTTGTACCAAAAAGAGAGCATCCCCAACTTACGGTCTCATCGTGCCAGGCATAGGGTATTTATAAGACGCATAGGGAACCTGTGTCTGATTCACAGTTGAGGGCGGATTGTAATGTCATTAACTCTCGGTCTATTACAGGTGCTGTCCAACGTCTCCCGAGCCCTGTGTGGGGCCGTCCTATGGCACATAGTTCAACTGTATCTCACTGCTGGCGGGCATCCTGGGTGGAAAGAACAGACAAAGTTGTCATATTGTTACTAC
This sequence comes from Xenopus petersii, assembly GCA_038501925.1. Taxonomy (NCBI): domain Eukaryota; kingdom Metazoa; phylum Chordata; class Amphibia; order Anura; family Pipidae; genus Xenopus; species Xenopus petersii. The sequence goes on along the minus strand of CM076674.1, from coordinate 81,261,916 downwards.
GTATATATGTATCCAGTGATTAAAGAAACTGTAAACTCTCATGGTCTGATTCGTGTTAGTAATATGGCCAAAAAGAAAAATTTCTCGCTCCAATCCACTAGTGGTTCTCACATCCCGGGTGTGGAAACATACCCGGTGTGGCACATATATTAGGAAAAGTGCATAGTATGTAGGCCACAGCCGAAGCCTAAAGAGAAGGGACTAACTGGTCACATGGGCGATAGAGCAGAGAAAGAAACATTTGGTTATAAAGAAGCACATAGTTAAATGTATTAAGACACCAAGCTTTGGATGTCATAATGTAGAAAAATCATTAGGAAATATATGGCAATATACACATGGGGAACAGTCCCCCTTACTACCCAAAGACAAATATGATGGTGGGCCAGAGAACTCAAACAAGTCAGAAAATTAAAGCATTATTAGAAAAAGTCCAAATAACAAACAGAGGTTCAAAAAAAACATCCACAAAAGTCCGAAACTAGTTCAGAAGCATTCAAAAAAATGTTTTAAAACAAAGTCCAAAGAAAATTCAAAAAATTCAAAAGACTCAAAAAAAATTCAAAAGACTCAAAAAAAGGAGACATAGGCAGGGTCTCATTTAGTCCCCTAGGGGCCAGAGTGTCCAATTTATATATCCACCTCGACTCCCTCTGTAGGAGTAGTAAACCCCTATCACCTCCCCTCCGTGGTATCGGAACATGATCAATCATCATATGGCGGAACTGTGGAAGAGTGTGTCCACACTTTAGCCAATGCTTAGAAACTGGTTGGTCAGCCTTGCCACCGGAGAGGGCCAGCTGTATCGCACTTCTATGATTATTCATTCTCTCCCTATAGGTCGTTGCTGTTTTACCTACATAATGTAGGCCACAAGGGCACCAGGCCATGTATACAACATGGTCCGACAAACAAGATAGTCTAAAGCTGATGGAGTATTTGTGCCCGGACCTAGGATGCGTGAAGTGTGATCCTTGTAACATGCCACTGCAAGTTAAGCAGTTCTTACATCCAAAGCAGCCTTTACGTAGTGGGTTGCCCAACCAGGTTGTCTCCACCTTAGGGTCAGGTTGGATATCCTTGACCACCAATAGGTCACTGAGATTGCGTCCCCTTCTGTAGGCTACTAGGGGCCTCTTCTTCCCAAAAAAAGGTAAATGAGTATCCGTATTGATGATTTCCCACCTGTTTGCAACCGCAGATTTTAAACTGCTGCTCACCGTGGTCCACTGTGAGGTGAAGATCAGATCGGGTGACGATTTCTCTGTCACTTCAGTCTGTAGCAGGTCATCCTGGGTCCATTTCTTAGCTCTCCTGAGCTGTTCATCTATCAGAGTAGGTGCATAGCCCCTAGAAAGAAACTGATCAGCCAAGTCAGTGAGTTGTTGTTCAGCATTGATGTTATCAGAGTTATTCCTGATAACTCTCAGGAATTGCGAATATAGGACCCCTCGAGACATGTGTGGTGGATGGTGTGAGCTAGCATATATCAAACTGTTTCTGTCGGTGGGTTTTTTGTATAATGTGGTACCTACCCTATCCCCTTTCTTAAAAATGGTCAGATCCAAATAGTGGATCTCCTGTGGGTCAAATGATAGGGGACCCCAAAGCATTAAGGGAGTCGAGAAACTGTAGTAAGTCAGTAGAGGAGCCTGTCCAGATCAACAGGAGATCATCTATATAGCGTTTATAGAAAAGAATATTGTCACCACCCCTGGGGAGTAGATACTCAGTCTCATGCTCTTGCATAAATAGGTTGGCAAACGAGGGTGCGACATTCGAACCCATGGCCGTCCCAGATGTTTGCAAATAGAACACATCCTGAAACATGAAATAATTGTGTGACAGAATCATGTCAAGTAGGAGGATCAAAAAATCAACTGGAGGAGAACCATGGTGATGTTTTTGTAAGGCTCTCTCACAGGAGGCAACACCTTCCTTGTGGGGTATTACTGTATACAAGCTGGAAACATCCATTGTTACCAGCAAACAGTCGTCAGGTAGTTGTACATCTTTCAACAGGCTTAGTAAGTGTTTAGTATCTTTAATGTATGATTCCATTTTCTGAACCACTGGTTGTAAAAAGTGATCTAGATATTTTGCTATAGGCTGAAACAAGGAGCCAATGGCAGAAATAATTGGGCGGACTGGGGGAGCTACCATAGATTTGTGGACCTTGGGTAAGGTGTAAATGAACGGGATTCTAGGGAAGTCCGTTGTTAGGAATTGTCCAGTATCTTTTGTCACCCATCCCGCTGGGATATCCATCGACACCACCTCATCCAGTTTTTGTTTGTATATAGTTGTGGGGTCTTTTGATAGTCTGTGATAAGTAGTGTGGTCACTTAACTGATTAGAAATTTCTTGGATATAGTAAGCTTTATCCAAAAGGACTATCGCCCCCCCCCCCCCTTGTCAGCTTGTCTTATCACAATGTTATTATCATCCTTCAGGGTCGAGATGGCTTCTTTCTCAGATCTAGTCAGGTTAGAATGCCCTTTCTTGTCCATCTGGTGTATTTTTACAGAGTCCCTGGTCAGGAGCTGTGTGAAGGTCGAAATAGTGTGGGCTGTGTTCGTGGGCTCGAACGTGCTCTTTATTGTGAATAGGGGTTTCTCAACCTGAGGCATCCCTTTAAAGTGATCCTTCAATTTTAGTAATCTTTTGAACCTATGAATGTTTTTGTATACCTCAAAAGGTTCAGAGGCATTAGTAGGCACAAATTTGAGTCCGTAGTTCAATAGACTGGACTCTCCTTTCGTGAGGGTATGTTTCGACAGATTGATCACTATGTTTTGCTCCTGCCCCTTCTGGGGGGTCTGCTTGCTGTGTTTTTTGCCACCCCTTCTGGTTCTCCCCCCTCTCTTGGATTTGTATGTAACTGGGTCCTTGGGGTAGTACCTAAAAAAGGCTGTGAGGTGGATGGTGCTCCTAAATCAGAATCAGTGGAATCCCCTGAGCTGTCTACCGTATTTAAAGAACTAGGTTTGTTCCTGCGGTAAGTACGTCTAGTCCTCGGTTCAGCAATCCCCAGAAGCCACCTATAGACTTTCTTTTGTTTATAGTCCTCCTTTACTGTGTTTAGTTTTTTTTTCTTTAAAGCAGATTAGTTTGTATTTATTAACATTCGTTTCCAAATTTTTCAGACAATCTATTGATTTATCCTGTGAGAGTTGCAGCAAATGTTCAGTCTCTACTGTGGAAATCTCAGACTTAATCTGTTGTAATTCCTTGCCCACAAACTCAATAACCAAAAGAATTAAATCGGATGAACATTTGTTCAAGATCTGACACCATTTGCTGCAAAACTCAGAGTTTGCTCTCCCCAGTGTAGGGATATTTCTGATCCTAAAACCCCTTGGGATTAGTTTTTGTCGGTGATGCGCTGATAAATATGTGCCATGTAAAAAGAAATCTACTTCTCTTTTTTTAAGATTTAGTAATTGGTGGTAGGTGTCTCGAGGGGTCCTACCTGGTAGTGCAGTAGTTGGAAGGTCTGCAAAGAGAATCCTAGCAGCGTCTTCAGTAGTAAAGGTGTGTTCTCCAGATGTTTCTACTTCATTACACGAAAAATCTTCCATGCTTGGGTAATATCAATCAGGTGTATCTATGTCCACTGGATACGCTGTATGTTGTCTTTATTGGAAAACCAACCTTCTAATCAAAAAATAGCAAGGAGAAAAGTCAGTAAAAAGGTCTGGTGCCACCGAAAAAAGGGGACTATCAGTACCTCGTATTCGAGTACCTGACAGGCACCATTCTTACAACAACCAAGGGGTCGGTGCACACAGAACACAAAATGGATGCCTAGGTGCTGGAGCCATTAAACATATTATGGAGATAGCCAAGAAAGGTCCGCACACACAGGACTTGAGTGAAGAAAATATTTTTCGTTTATTCAACGTTTCGGCCCAGTCACATGAGCCGTCTTCAGGAAGTGAGGGTGCACCAATAAGCATACAGGTATTTATACATTTGTCAAACAAAAAAGAGTGCCAAAAATACACATAAAGAGGTAACAGGAAGCGTGGGTGTGTAATGCTCGTGAGGATGACGTCATCTTATCGTTCAGACCTGTCAGGTAAGTGTTGAGCATACACATCTTTGTGAGGTAAGGGAAAGCACACCTATTTTCGTGCCGTGTTAAACCATATTAATGTGTAAATCTAAAAGAAGTCTAAAAACAAGTCGGGGGTTGCCCCCGCCACTCACAGGACCAGCCTACATTCTGCGAGACACATGAGAGGTATAACAGCAGGTATCGCCACCATTACCAGGTATGGGTAAAAACGTATGAAAAGAACAGCTCCTGTGTTGTTGCGCATACTTACAATCAAATGCCCATACATGTCAGTGGACCCAGTGCGGTCTCTGGATAACCTTCCTCCCGTTTATATAACTACCCTGCCGTCAAGCTCTGCCCTTGTCGTTAGAGGCTGAAGAGGGGAGCTGTCATAAGCCGTAAAGACGGTATCAGTAGAGGTGCCTGTATGTTTAGACATATGGCCTACATTGTGGCCTACATTATGTAGGTAAAACAACAACAACCTATAGGGAGAGAATGAATAATCATAGAAGTGCGATCCGGCTGGCCCTCTCCGGTGGCAAGGCTGACCAACCAGTTTCTAAGCATTGGCTAAAGTGTGGACACACTCTTCCACAGTTCCGCCATATGATGATTGATCATGTCCCGATACCACGGAGGGGAGGTGATAGAGGTTTACTACTCCTACAGAGGGAGTCGAGGTGGATATATAAATTGGACACTCTGGCCCCTAGGGGACTAAATGAGACCCTGCCTATGTCTCCTTTTTTTTGAGTCTTTTGAATTTTTTTTGAGTCTTTTGAATTTTTTGAATTTTCTTTGGACTTTGTTTTAAAACATTTTTTTGAATGCTTCTGAACTAGTTTCGGACTTTTGTGGATGTTTTTTTTGAACCTCTGTTTGTTATTTGGACTTTTTCTAATAATGCTTTAATTTTCTGACTTGTTTGAGTTCTCTGGCCCACCATCATATTTGTCTTTGGGTAGTAAGGGGGACTGTTCCCCATGTGTATATTGCCATATATTTCCTAATGATTTTTCTACATTATGACATCCAAAGCTTGGTGTCTTAATACATTTAACTATGTACTTCTTTATAACCAAATGTTTCTTTCTCTGCTCTATCGCCCATGTGACCAGTTAGTCCCTTCTCTTTAGGCTTCGGCTGTGGCCTACATACTATGCACTTTTCCTAATATATGTGCCACACCGGGTATGTTTCCACACCCGGGATGTGGGAACCACTAGTGGATTGGAGCGAGAAATTTTTCTTTTTGGCCATATTACTAACACGAATGAGACCATGAGAGTTTACAGTTTCTTTAATCACTGGATACATATATACGTAGTAACAATATGACAACTTTGTCTGTTCTTTCCACTCTCTTCCCAGGATGCCCGCCAGCAGTGAGATACAGTTGAACTATGTGCCATAGGACGGCCCCACACAGGGCTCGGGAGACGTTGGACAGCACCTGTAATAGACCGAGAGTTAATGACTTTACAATCCGCCCTCAACTGTGAATCAGACACAGGTTCCCTATGCGTCTTATAAATACCCTATGCCTGGCACGATGAGATCGTAAGTTGGGGATGCTCTCTTTTTGGTACAAGATGGGTGCCGTGAAGCTGTGCTTTGGGTTTGCGAACCGTTTGATCGGTCCGCTGTCTAAACATACAGGCACCTCTACCGATACCGTCTTTACGGCTTATGACAGCTCCCCTCCTCAGCCTCTAACGACAAGGGCAGCGCTTGACGGCAGGGTAGTTATATAAACGGGAGGAAGGTTATCCAGAGACCGCACTGGGTCCACTGACATGTATGGGCATTTGATTGTAAGTATGCGCAACAACACAGGAGCTGTTCTTTTCATACGTCTTTACCCGTACCTGGTAATGGTGGCGATACCTGCTGTTATACCTCTCCTGTGTCTCGCAGAATGCAGGCTGGTCCTGTGAGTGGCGGGGGCAACCCCCGACTTGTTTTTAGACTTCTTTTAGATTTACACATTAATATGGTTTAACACGGCACGAAAATAGGTGTGCTTTCCCTTACCTCACAAAGATGTGTATGCTCAACACTTACCTGACAGGTCTGAAAGATAAGATGACGTCATCCTCACGAGCATTACACACCCACGCTTCCTGTTACCTCTTTATGTGTATTTTTGGCACTCTTTTTTGTTTGACAAATGTATAAATACCTGTATGCTTATTGGTGCACCCTCACTTCCTGAAGACGGCTCATGTGACTGGGCGAAACGTTGAATAAACGAAAAATTTTTCTTCACTCAAGTCCTGTGTGTGCGGACCTTTCTTGGCTATCTCTATATATATATATATTAAATATATCACTGCAGGAATAATTCACACTCACTGCACTTTTATCAAAATACTAAATTATACTAATCATGTGATCTGATTAATATAGTAAATTGAAAGTACAATGAGTATGGAGGATCATTGTAAAATGTAATTCCATGGCTATTGCACCCTAGTAAGCTTCTGGAGGTTTTGTGAGTGCTTGATTCTGTGATAACAAACATAATTGACTAAATACAATGCAATGTCACAGCGTTATAAGGTTTCACAAGGTGCAGCCCCACTCTACAGCATAGTTTGGAGTGTGATATCTAGATAAACCAGTCAAAGAGTGATATCGATTTAGGAGGTGGAGGCCTAAAGTATCGTGGAATAAATGGAATGGGGAGGAATTAGCTGCAAACAAGCCCTAATCGAGGAACGTAATTGTGTCCCTTCTGTGTTGCCACAAACTACGTATGTAGTGTAGGTGCTCTGGGCCCCAAAATTCCGAAAGGTTGTAGCGACTATGTTGTTGTGTGGATGTTGGGAAAATGGTATATCCATTCCTTTTCTCTTTTTAATAATAAAACAGTACCTTGTACTTGATGGTAACTAAGATGCACTAATCCATATTGGTGGCAAAATAATCCTATTGGGTTTATTTACTGTTTATGTTTTAAGTAGTCTGTCCCTTATCTCAAAATCCCAGATCCCAAGCATTCAGGATAACAAAGAGTGTGTGTGTACATATGACTTCATTCTACTCTGTTTCCCTTTTCTTTTCCATGGCCATGTGTTTTATGATTTTACATACCACTTTGACATTCTACTTTGCTGCACTTTAAATGTTCTCCTTTGTATATACACATTGTTACTTACCAACCTGAATCTCCGTTTCATTATCAATTTAACGACCTACAAATGGTGATGTAATCTACATTGTATACCACACACTGGTGATGTCATGGGGTGGGACTTAGGAGCCAATTCACTCACTACTGACTAGTTCAATTGGTTTGGGGAACTGTTTGTGATGTCTTGATAAAGGCCCTCTGTGCAGGACGAAACGTCAACTTACACCATTAAAGCTTTGCACATAAATTAAGTCCCATGAGTGCTATCATATATATCCTGAGCATATATATATATGCTCAGGGTGTCTGCACTCGGTCTTTCATGAGGCATGAAACAACAAACTGTATATGGACTGATGATGTCATATTGGCACCAAAATTCACTGGTGGGTATGGGTATTTAAACTATTACACAAGATGTACACACTATATACCATGGATAGACCTAATCCATAGAAGAATCAGATATTGAGACCACCCCATGCTAGTCAACACACTAGGATTATGGGAGACGGTCAGAACCAAGTACGAGCTGTACAAATACCCATCCCCGCTGCTTCCAATAATAAACAACCCAGCCTTCCCACCAGAACTGGGTAACACAAGACTACTTAAATGGCTGATTTACGGCAACTTACAACTGACCCACTTCCTAGAAGAGGGCAAATTCATCTCTAAAGAAAAACTAGGAGAAAACAAGCAATTAACAACAGTGGACCTGTTCACAATATCCCAAATAGAACATTATCACCGAAGCCTAGGCGGGACACAGGCTAACTGACCACTGCTACCATTCAAGTCCCTATGCTCCACAGACCAACCCCCCCCACAAAGACGCTGTCCTCACTACACAAACTCCTCCAATCAACACCCAAGCTGCCGCAACCAGAGTACTTCCAGAAATGGTTGAGAGACCTGGAAAAAGATCTAGAGCGCAATAATTGGTATGCTGATTAACAGTTCTCAATGCTGTTGAATCAAAGAGACCAACTACAAACTACTGACAAGATGGTATCTCACCCCAACCAGAGGCCACAAAATATGGCAAACTACAACAGATCAATACTGGAGATGCCAGCAAACAGAAGGAACCTTACTCCATATATTCAGGAAATGCCACAAAATTCAACCTTTCTGGCAGCAAGTCAGGAACAGATAACTAAATCGGCAAAACCAGATGACCCAGCATTCATCCTATTATTCAATTTGAACAAACCGATATCCCACTTTCTCTCAAACATAGAACCACACTTATTGAACACAGCTAAAATGTTAATCCCAGCAAGATGGAAATAGACACAGTCCCCCCAGGATCTAAGACTGCATATGCAAAATAAATGAGATATACAGATTTTAAGAACTTTCCAACGTAGCACCAGACCAGACCATAAAATTCACAGCCAAATGGATACACTGGGCTCTTTTCAAAGACTCAGACGAATATAAAACATTAACTAGTGTGTAAAGAAATGGAGCAACTACCCCTCTCTTACTCTCTAAGCCTTACTAAAGGCAAACCCTCTCCTTCCCTCTGTTTCTTCACTCTCCCCCCACATGCACACACCCATGACCAACGCACCACCCCTACAGACCATCCAGAAGCAGAGTTTTTGTACTGAAGTATAATGCAGGAAATTTCTATAAATGTATACTCGACAAAAGTTTTTCGTTTCAAAAGATGCTATTGATATTGAGGTTCTGTCTTGGAATTGTCAAAATGTTCAATAAAAGTATATATTATATATATTAAATAAAGTATATATATTAAAGTAATTTAAATATCACTACATCATAACATTATCCTATTCATAACACCAGCTTTGGTTTTGGTTTGTGAATCTCCAAAATAATAGAACTTCCTCTTTTTAATTAAAGCAGAAATCCTGTGCTTATATAGGAGCATAATGTTTTTTTAACTTAAAGCTTATGTTATGTTGTTTATTTTATACAATGTAATGGCTTACTTATTACCTAAGGAAAACACTGGATGATTAAAGGACCATATGTGTATCTGTAAAAGTAAAAATGAAGTGCTGGAATGTAAAAAAATCTGTTTTTAATATGGCAAACACTTTTTACAGGCCAAACTTAAGGATACAGATACATTCCAAATGACCAGATTTCTAAACTCCCATTAAGTTTAGATAACTGATATCTATAAATATGTTTATGTTTATGGGCACCAATTTGCAGGAAATTAAATCCTGTAAACAATTTCCATTAAATAAACTACATACAGTATCTTCAGGTTTCATGAATTCCAGAGAAGCACTCTCTCTTTAAATACACTGTTTGGTGGAGTTCCCCTTCATCAGCACAAATCACAGTAAATGCCTGCAACAAAGACTAGTCTCAAAATGATGGCTTCCTTGTTCAATAGCTTATTGAGCTAGTTTTAAAACATGAGATTTAAAAAAAAATTAGGTATTACCAAAGTAGCGGCAAATCTTGGAAAGGAAACAAGATACTACAATGAGAATTGATTGGGCTTGACTACCTGAAACAAAGACAAAAGGAATCTAATTAAGGTTACCAGATCGGGGGATAGGACTAGAAAATCCATATGGATTAGATGCACTTATTGCATTTAATTTACTGTAAATGCATTCAGTTTCCAATCAGTACAGCCTAGGAATTTGCCTTTAAAGCAAATTAAAAAGCTAAGGATCTCAGAAGCAATTCTGCCACCTATAGGGCCTGTATGAGAATGTAGCCCTGCTAGCATTTATTATTTCCTATCTCTAGTAAGTGTGTGTATATTTACATGTATTCTAGGAATGCACCGAATCCAGGATTCGGTTCGGGATTCGGCCAGGATTCGGCCTTTTTCAGCAGGATTCGGATTCGGGCGTATCCTTGTTCCTGGCTGAACCGAATCCTAATTTGCATATGTAAATTAGGGGCAGGTAGGGAAATACCGTGACGTTTCGTCACAAAAGAAGTATTTTTTCCACTTTTTCCTTTCCTGTCCCTGTGCATATGCAAATTAGGATTCGGGTTTGGTATTCGGCCGAATATTTCACCAAGGATTCGGGGATTTGGCTGAATCCCAAATAGTGGATTCGGTGCATCCCTATAGTATTCATGTTTGCAACAATCAGTTAAGATGAGCATATGTCTGTTTTTTTTTAAGGATACTTACATCTACTTATTTTCATTCATATTTTGGCATTTAGATATAGGGTTGCCACCTTTTTCTGGAAAAAAATACCAGCCTTCCTATATTATTTTCTTTTTTCTCTAACATTAGCATCAAATATAATTTTTACCAGACGGGCTGGTAAACTACTGGCCATGTTGCAACCCTATTTATATACTATGAGGATTTATTATCATCATTTATCTATATAGCGCTAGCAAGTTATGCAGCACTCCACATTTATTTATTACATTTAATAAATAAATAAATGTATTAATAAATGTAAAATTACAATTTCTTCAACTGCATTAGTCAATGGGCGTTTTTTCTTAAGGGCGTTTTTTTCACGGCAAATTTGTGCCACAGTTTCGCTGAAGAATTTGCACAGACGAAATATAGAATGTGTATACAATGCAAAAGGGTGCACTCTGCCTTTTCTTAATTTTGCCTTCCTTAAAGGGGTGGTTCTTTTAGTATGTTATAGAACGGCCAATTCTAAGCAGCTTTTCAATAGGCCTTCATAGTTCCATCTGGCTCATTCTCACAGCACATGACCAGGCAAAATGACCTGAGATGGCTGCCTACACACCAATATTACAACTAAAAAAAATACACTTATTGGTTCAGGAATGAGATTTTATATTGTAGAGTGAATTATTTGCAGTGTAAACAGTGTAGTTTAGAAATAATAACGACATTATAGAAATCATGACAGAACCGTTTAAGTGATTAACAGAGACCTGAATGTCCACATGACTTTGCAGTCCATTCTGAAGCACAGAGATCTTGTGCAACTTGCATTAAAGGAGTGCTGCCTGTGTTTTATAGAACTGTATTCATGAGGTGCAGGAGGGGGCACATAGGCACCCACTCCTGCCCCAACCAGTCCCCTAGATTGCATGTAATTCATGAATACAATACTTTTCCAAGTAAAAGCAGACAAGGTCCCATAATAGTCAATAATTTTACTGGATTTTTTTTTCTCTAGTAATTGTTTTTAGAGGTTTTAGAGGTATACATAGATTTAGCACATCATTTAGTGTGTTTTTTCCATTTGTACTTTTTATAGTCAGATCTTTTAATCACTTTCATGGCATTAGTGGTTTTAGAGGAATAACGTTTAAAAGTGGTTTCAAAAAGCTCTAATTTTTTTTTCTAAAACGCTAAATTTGACCTTTAATAAATGGTCATAAAATATGGCTATGAAGATTTTCATTCATCCAGGTCATGGTATATCTAGTATAGGTAAACTAAAACAACTGGACTTGCTGGACAGTTGTTTTAGATTTACCTATACTAGATATGGTCCTAAAATAAAGGCAAAGTCAAAGTAAACTTTATTGTCATCTCAGCAGTATACGAATACACAGTGAGACGACGTGGCTCCAGCTAGTACATATCACAAAAAGGCACTTAAAATACACAATAAATATGTAAACATGTAATGTGCACTATTGTCAGAAATTGGATATATACATGTGTTAACCTAGAGTTGTGCAAATAAATTAACAGTTCACAAAGTTAAGTTCACAGTTCAGGTGTGTCTGGAATGTAGTGGGAGGACAGGCAGTGAGTTGAGGAGTCTGATCGCTTGTGGAAAAAAGCTTTTGCGCAGCCTGGTTGTTCGGGCTTTAATGCTGCGAAAGCGTCTGCCGGATGGGAGCAGCGTGAACAGTCTGTGTGAGGGGTGTGTGGAGTACAGTGCAATGCAGGAGGCCTTTCTTGCACAGTGCTTGTGAAAGATGTCCTGCAGTGATGGAAGAGCCGCTCCAATGATGTTGCCAGCTGCTCTGACAGTCCGCTGTAGACATTTCTGGTCAGCAGAGCTGGCACTACTGTACCAGATGGAGATGCAGCTCGTCAGGACACTCTCTATGGTGCCCCTGTAGAACACTGTGAGGATGGGAGAAGGCTGGCCCGTTTCAGTAGTCTTAGGAAGACTAAATAAATTCTTTCTGTGCACTACCGAGGGCATAGTACTGTAAATGCCACCCACCTGTCTTCAGGCTTACCCTTTTGCTCCAAAATATTCTGCAAATAATAGGTTCGAGAGGAAATCATTCTTAACTCTGAAATAGCGTTCTAAATGTTTGTCTACATCAACCTTCATATTAACTGAATCCTTGGCCATTATATTTGCTGTCTATTTACATGAAGTCAGTTTGTATCATAAAAAATGACCCGATAACCTATTTATTTTGATTATTTATTATTATTATTATTATTATTATTATTATTATTATACTTTCTTACACATTGACTGTTTGAATTAGTGATTGAATGGTATGACAGTGTACAAAGAAAGTGTGCCATTTTCTATTTTATTTTATCATGTTTGTAAGATTGCAAGATTTGAAACAAATATTAGGTGATTCAGTAAAAAAAAATCAAATGACATTCTCATTAGCAGTAAAGTTGAATGTGCTCTGATACAGCCAACAATGACAATCTTCCTTTTCTCTTTGTTGTAGCTACTTACAGAAAATGACAGCTCGTTAAAGCAAAAGAAAATTGGAAGCCATAATTGCACACATAATAATTCACAGCAGCTGTGGTCACCTCAAAAGGGATTAAGCGCCAGAGCTATAGGAGAACTTAATAACTAAAACATCATTCCATTTGCCAGCAGGATAGAATGGAAAAATATATTTATTCAAATTTAAGTCTTTTCTTGATCTTAAACTCTTGATAAATGCTCCTTTCTGATGCTCTGAAGCTCATGAACATATTTCATTAAGAATATAAAAGCAGCTTGAGTTTTCATAAAGCGGATTTAATTAGGTTTCAGGATTTGTTAATGGACTTCCTAATCATAACTGTATGAAGTCTGTAATGTGGTGAAAGATTATAAATGTACAATGTACGCATTTCAGTACATTTTTCCTCCTTGCAAACCAGCTGCTTTACATTTAACATGAATAAATAATTTAACTTGGTGTTCACCAGCAAAAACTCCCTGCATCCTTTGAGAGCCACAATAGCGTTCGAAATAACCTGCCCTTGACTTTCGACATTGTATTTTCACTTAAATTCAAAATGATATCTATAAGGCCCTTTCTTTCAATGCTGCACTGTTCTTAAAACAGAAAAAATGCAGGGTTAATGTAAGCTAGGAGAATAAATGGAAACAAATGCAGCCAATTTACTGTACATCAACACATTGCCCCATAACATGTAAGAGCAATTGTTTTCATGGAACTGTTGCCCAATTGTTCCATACTATGGAGGTCTTCTGAGTGGTCTGGAATGCATTATTATGCAAAGCAGTTACATGTATTTATCTAACATTTCATCTAATTGCAGAATCACTATAATATATTATGAGTTGTTTTTTTATACAAAACAGGCATGTTTCCACACCACACTGCAAACTTAAGACATAAGATGGGGAGTTTGAAAAAACAGATATGCTGGTTGGAGGCCTGCTGAATTAGCAAGTAGAACTATTACATGTTAAAGGGGTGGTTCATCTTTAAATGGATACTGGCATGGGAAAAAAAAATTCAAAATGAATCAGTCAATAGTGCTGCTCCAGCAGAATTCTGCACTGAAATCCATTTCTCAAAAGAGCAAATAGATTTTTTCATATTATATAGTTTTTGAATTTACCTTCTTCGCCTGACTCTCCAACTTTCAAATGGGGTCACTGAAACAAATTCTCTGTAAGGCTACAAAAGTATTGTTATTGCTACTTTTAATTACTCATCTTTATATTAAGGCCCACTCCTATTCACATTCCAGTCTTACAATCAAATCACTGCATGGTTGCTAGGGTAATCTGTCCATAGCAACCAGATAGCAACCTGAAATTGTGAACTGGAGAGCTGCTGAATAAATGAAAACCAATTGAAAATTGTCTCAGAATCTCACTCTCTACATCATACTAAAAGTTAACTCAAAGGCGAACAACCCCTTTAAGCTTATAGTGTACTTCATAAAAAACTGCTGTTCACACCTTTGCCCTGCATCTGCAAACTATGAAAATGCCTGCCCTTCACTAATACACTGCACAATTTTACTGGGCCTTGGTGTACCCAGGCTCCCTGGAAACATCAGGATGGGTCAGACACCAGGGGGCAAATTCACTAAGATGAGAAGTTGCGCCAGGCACAACTTTGCCGCACTTCGCCACAATTCGCCACACTTCGCCAGGTGTATTTTCGCCAGCACTCTGCAAATTCACTAAAATCCGAAGTTGCGCACAGGGGTAGCGTAAGTTTTCAAAGTTGCGCTAGCGTTAATTCGCCAAGCGAAGCGAAGTTTCGCTAGCGATGGTTCATTTGCATACGGCGCGAAATTCAAATTTCAATGGAGGAACACGTATCATCACTTCAAATGTCTAGAAAACCTTCAAATCAGCAACTAAAAATTTTATGTTGCCCTACACATGTGTACGTAATAATTAATCCAGCACACGAAGTTTGCTCAAGGGTTATTACCCGTGTTTAATGTCAAGCCAAACAGGTTACAACAGGCACCGTGAACGTCGAAAGAGGGACCAGGTGTGCATCTGCATTTTTGTTTGGCTGAAGCCCTACACATGTGCCCACTGTCTAGGTAAGTTGCCATGAGTCAGGAAATGTAGGGGGGAAGGAGGGGAGCCCCAAAAAAATTTTCGATCTTTTTCAGCCTATCACCCATCATGTAGAAAACACGTCAGCGTTCTTTGACTTTTTTTGAAACAATCCCTATCTACTCTATTGCTCTTCACCAGGTCTGAGGTGGCGAAGGAAGTCTAGCGTAAAAGGTAGCGTTCAGTACACTGCGCAAGTTAGTGAATTTGCGCAGTTACGTCGCTAGCGAAAATTCGCCTGGCGTAAGGGTGCGAAGTAACACTAGCGAATTTACACCAGCATTCGTTAGTGAATTTGCGCAGTAAGAAAAATGCCAAACGCTATCGAATTAACGCTAGCGTTCGGCGCTTCGGCGCTTAGTGAATTTGCGCCCAGGAGCGAAAGAGAAAGACCCACCCCATTCCAAGCACTATACTAAAGTATGACAGGAAGTGGTCATACAGCCTCTTGGCCAATACTGAAATATGTGGGCATCTACCCAGAACTAAGGGAACAAGGAAGTATAGGGATTTAAAACCATAGGGACATTAGTACCCTATGGGTCCCTACATATGCAAGTGACTTTAAAGGTTTTTTATTTCAGATTGTTTTTGGTCTTTTGATGTCTTCATTAAAATTAGCTACATTTAATTGCTCATGAAACCCTGTTGGTCACTGCAATATCATTTTAAAATGCATTTTAACTTTCAAAAAATAGCAAAGCAATTGGCAATCACCAATATAGAGCATGCTGTGGTGCTGGTGTGTGATAATAACTGAAAGAACATTCTTAAGCTGGGTACTTTGATACAAAAATTGAGCGTCATGTATGGAAGGAATTGCAAATAGTTTGCTCTCATGTTTAATCGGATGAAATTATCACATAATAAATGGGTTTTGAGTGCTACTGCACATTAAATCATTTTCAAAATGCCTTATTTTATGATGAATTCATGATTTGCCTGCTATTTAGTTCATTCTGGTTTGGTCTGTTAAGAGGCAGAGGCAATTGAAGTAACATACTGCTAATAACTGATAACAGAAGTTCAGAAGAAAAGTAACAGGTCTAGAATTAATGGAGGAAAGCACTGCAAAGTCTCTGCTGATAGAGAACATTCAGGAAAGGAGAAGCTAAAGGAAATGTTGTCCTTGGTAAGATTCCTTCAAGTCCCTTACAACAGTTATGCACACACAGGAAAGCAAAATACTATATGACTGGAAACCTGCAATGCATTTACATATCAAATCTCCTTATTTTTGTAGTTATTTATAAATTTGCCTTCATCCCTTTCCTTGATCATTTACATTTAAGTTAACACTACTGTATTGTACTTATAGGACGTTATATTATTATAGTGTATATATTATGTATAAATAATAAACTACAATAGTACTGTAATTATATTAAGATTTGCCATGTGGAAACCATGAAATCTCAAATAATTAAGATTATTTCTCTGTTCTTGATCCTAACTAAACTGTAGAAATCCATATTGGTTGTAAAACAATCCTATTGAGTTTATTTAATTGTTTATTGTTTTTTTTAGATTTAAACCTTTATCTTTCCATTAGACTAATATGATGTTAAAAATGTGAAGTCAATGCAGTTTTTAGCATACCTTTTGGATCCAGTCCTCCCCCTCCAAAAAAACAAAAACAAAAAAACCTCCCTTCCCTTCACTTTCTCTACTGAATGTCTGGCAGAGTTGGGAGAGCTGAGGGTACTTCCTTATTAGCTTGGTGATATCAGTGAGTGACAAGTGAACTCTGCAATAGTAGCCACAAGTCCCTCCCCCATGTCTCCTAGCTCCCAGGTACAAAGTCAGCAGTTTGGCACGCACTCCACAGGACTCCAGGTAACGGTAAAAAGGTTTTTACTTTATTGCACAAACAAATATCATCCTAACGCGTTTCGTATGTTACCACACGTAATCATAGGCATTAATGACAATTACAATCACATGGTTTAAAAAGCATTGGAAGCTTTCGTCACTTAGGACGTACTTCCTTCTTAAAAATTTCTTAACTCTTTCAAAGCTGTTGAATGTGTTCTAAAGTTTTAGTTTTCGTTTACAAAAAATTCTTACAAGCTATTTTCTATTCAGTCTATATTTATTTATATTTTTCTCAACTTCACCAACATTGTGTCATATCGTTTAATGTAACTCTTATATATTTTCTCTTTAAAACTAAGTTGTTTCAATCAATTAATTTACTTTGTTTCAATTGTTAGTTTTTCACTTTACTATCTTATGTAACTTTAAATTTATAAATTCCCGACCTATTTGGTGATTTTGAAACTTTTATTGGGGCGGAGGGTTATTATTTTCGCGTTAATATTTCTTTTACATTTTTTTAAAAAAATGAAAATCATTCTCTATTTTTTATTTATTTATTCAAATTATATATATATCTCTGGTTTATGATTATAAATCTTTTTACTGTGTTGATCTATTCTTTCTGTTTATACGTATATTTACGTATGACAGCTTACATCCCATCTTACATTTAACCCCTTGGGTTCTCGTGTGTCCAATAGAAAAATCCATTTAACTTCTAATTCCAAAAGTTTTTTTTGTTTGTTTCCCCCTCTACTTCGATTTTTCACTTTGTCTATTCCCTGAATTTGTAAGTAGGCAACGTTTCCTTGATTACATTGGGAAAAATGTCTAGATACTGTGGTAGCACTACTTTCTGCCCCTATCTGACTTATATGTTCTCGCATTCTATTCTTTAGGGGGCGAGTGGTGCATCCTACATACTGGATGCCACAATGTGTACATGTTAACAGATACACTACATAGCTTGTATTACAGTTAATAAAACAATTGATGTTGTATTCTTTTTGTGATGTTGTACTTACAAATGTTTTTGACTTGTGCATCTGTACACATGTAATACATCTTGATGCTCCACAGCAATATGTGCCCTTAACTTCTAGCCAATTACTTCTGTTTTCTTTTCTTTTAAATTCACTTGGAGATAGAATTTGTCCCAATGTTGGTGCTTTTCTACTTACAAAATTATATCCCTGTATTAGTACCTCTCTCAATTTACTATCATTATAAAGCATTGGTATATGTTTATTAATAATATGCTTTATCTGAGTAAATTGCCTGCTGTATGAGGTAATGAATAGTGGTTTTTCCATTCTTTGATGTTTGTTAAAGTTTTTCGTTTTTAACAGGTCCTCTCTGGTTTTTGAAATAGCTATTTTAAATGCTTTTTCTAATTCTTGCATTCGATAGCCCCTTTGTAGGAATTGATCTCTTAAGTTACAAGCTTTACTTACAAATTCTGCTTCTGTGCTACAGTTTCTCTTAAGCCTACAGAATTGTCCTATTGGTACCCCTCGAAATACATGTCTCGGATGACATGAGTCTGCATGCAATAACGAATTTCCTGCACATTTTTTGCGATATACTGTAGTTAGTACCTCACAAGAGACAATTCTAAGTCCAAAAACTGTATATTTGTGCTATTGAATGTGCCCGTTAATTTTAAATTTAGATCATTATCATTTAATGTTTCCAAATATTTTAAATATGTTTTCCCATCCCCTTTCCATACAAAAATCAAATCATCTATATAGCGTTTATAGATAATAATTGCACCCGTGTCCTTTATGTTACCTTCATATATGTGTTTCTCTTCCCACCAACCCATGTATAGATTGGCGTATGTGGGCGTGAATTTCGCACCCATTGAGGTCCCACATATTTGAAGGTAATGTGTTTGGTCAAATTTAAAAAAATTGTGTTTTAATAAATATTCAATTGCTTCTAGAATAAACTCCTTAGTGTCTGTGTCATAATTACTGTATCTTTCTAAGTGGTATCGAATTGCATGCAGACCTTTTTCATGGGGTATACAGGAGTAAAGACTTGTTACATCAGCAGTTGCCCAAGTATATTCTGATTTCCATTGAAAATTTTCAAAAATTTGTAATACCTGCTTTGTATCCCTTAAGACTAAGTTCCACCATATGGGGTATATTTATCATAGAGTGAAGCTAGAGATCGCCACAGTCCTCTAGAGTGAAATTCTGCCACTCTCCATTCACTTCTATGGGATTTTGAAAGCCTGTTTTGAATCCCACTTCAGGCCAGCACGGGTCCCGTGATTTCTGCTTAGCTGGAATGAAATCTTCTGGCTAATGGTTACATTATGCCAGCTTTGAAGTTGCTTACACAAAGATATGACTGGGAATATGATGAGAACAGGGATTGTCATACTAGGGTAAGGGCTGAACAATGCAGTCGTACAGTTTTAAAAATCTATAAAATTTATAATGTGCTTCCTTCTCAACACCATCTACATTTTGACAATATCTTTGGCATCATACATTTAAAGGAAAGGGGAATATAATAGTAGTAGTAGATGAGGTTGACCACTATGGAGCCATTTTACCTGCGTTCGTATATTGTTTGTTTTCCCAGATGAAAAAATCATGGATTATACAAATTACTTTAAACCATGTAAAATGTATAATATATTAAATGAAAAGAACACAAAAAACACTAAAACTTCACAATCTAAAAGCTGTCGAGGTCATGTAGAAGTCAATCGGATTTGTCCTTTTCTAATTGTAAAATATTATTTGAATTCGAGCTTTTAAAAGTTTGGGTTTTTTTTTAATTTGTAATTGCATGAAAATGATAGGATTAGTTCTGCATTTTTATTCACTTGTGTCTTTTACTGTATATAGACATAGCACTGCTGGCCATTGGAATAAAAATGTAGTTGAAGAAAGGTGAGTAAAGAGGTAGTTGAAATCAGTGAAGTACACTATAATAAAGAGAGAGAATATCAGAAAATAATGGGGAAAATAGCATAATATGCATTCACATGGTTATTTTTCACATAAAAAGGAAGGAGAGATCAAAAATTTAATTCACTGGAAGTATGAAAAGGAAAACAGGTGCTCAAGTGTTCTTGAAAAGAAAACAGCTGCTTTATGCAAACACTAAATATAATGTCTGGCATCTCAAAAGGCTCTAACTGGTAGTCACTTCTACCAATCATTCTACCAAGTCATTGCAAACACTACTGTTGGGGTCTGGGATGCAACAGAGATATTATTATTTTCTAAATGACCATATTTTTTAAGGGGAATTGTATGCAACATAAGTCATACTTACAATTAGCGTGTATTTCCATTTTAAACAACCACAGTGAAACTTTGTCCACAGAAATGCAGTCGCTATTTATTGTATAATCATAAACCCCTTTTCATTGTACCATGTTTCTTTGTCATTCCACTGTCATACACAGTGATGCTTTATTTCTGTAGCACACAGTATAATAAAATAATACAAGATTGGCATAACCTAGATCTCATTACCTACACATTCCTGTTAGCTTGATGTACATAATATATTAGTATAAAACCAGTTTCCATTCACTTAAAATATTAGTAGTTGGCTCAGATAGCACAGTATTTGTTAGTATGGAATGTAAACTGAATTCTTTATTCCATACAGTATTTTCCTTAGGTCTCTTGGAGCACAGCAAGGGCTTCAGTTTTGAAAGTATTTTGAAAATATCTTTAAACTCTGGTATGTGTGCAATCGCACATTCCATAACGGATATTAGATTATAAATGAAGAGATCATGTGATAGTCACCAATTGTTATATACTGGTTGTTTACACAAAGTTTGATATCACAGGTATGCAAACACCGAATTAGATACAGATATGTGGAAAATAGATTGGAACATTTCTTAATCCCATTCAGTTCTTTATCTTTGTTTTATCAACATAACTATTTGAAATTATGCATTAATGTAAATTGTTGGTTCATGTTAAGACTTAACTATGAAACCATACAAAGCTCTGCACATTACAAGAGAAAGATCGGGTAGTCATATAACGATCCTGGTCCCTGGGAAAAAATAATTCTTCCAATGTTCCAGCCTGCTACTACCTTAAAAATGTCCTTATGTCGGCCTCTACATAACATCTCAGGATTCCACCTGCCTTGGACCCATGTATGGCTTCCAGCAAGATGCCAGACATGCCACTACTTACATTTTTAGATATTATGGCAACCTGCACCTGTGGCTCATCTTTTATTTGCTTGAAATGTTTCCCTGCCCTGTGTGTGCCTTAATCTACCTGCCCTATGCTCCCTGTGTGTGCCATACTCTGCCTGCCCTATGCTCCCTGTGTGTGCCATACTCTGCCTGCCCTATGCTCCCTGTGTGTGCCCTACTCTGTCTGCCCTATGCTTCCTGTGTGTGCCATACTCTGCCTGCTCTATGCTCCCTGTGTGTGCACTGCTCTGCCTGTGGAACATACGCCTGGTATTTGTTCTGGGGATTTGTTAGCATTTGAAAATTGTTGTAAGGGGCCTCTAAATTGTTTAACCATGTGCTTGGGGGGTGCTGTGTTATCCACAGGGGAGGAGGAGGCATTTGGATTTAAGGATCTTAATATAACAACTTTTTTCTCATATGTGAAAAATGTGCTATCCCTGCAGTGAGCACCAACCATTTGGTTTTTTGGTGTGCTATCACCATTAATGTGGACATGGTCTTGTGGTAACATGGTGTGGTTTAAAGTGGGTGTGGTTTAAAAACCGGGAGTGGTCAACATTGGTTTCCATTATCGGCCCTCCACCATATAGGCTAGAAAAATTCCAGCCCTCGGTACCACAGAAGTTGGACAGCACTGATTAAGATGGTTCCATAAAAACACTGGCTGCCAATACAGACATGGCAAC
The DNA here is from genome assembly GCA_038501925.1 of Xenopus petersii. Classification (NCBI taxonomy): domain Eukaryota; kingdom Metazoa; phylum Chordata; class Amphibia; order Anura; family Pipidae; genus Xenopus; species Xenopus petersii. Next base: position 81,240,297 of record CM076674.1, on the reverse strand, counting down.
ACAATACTTTTGTGAGGTGAAGCAGCAAAAGTAGTAGTTCTGGCATTAATGATTTTGTCTTAATGTTTAAGATGTGTATAGTATACTATGTTCAATTTCCTGAGCACTGAGAATTATTTCTTAGCTAGCTAATGTATCACTTTATTTTTTATTCTCTTTATACTATATTCTTGATTGTGCAGGATACATTTTTGCTCTCAATGATTACTCCAGCTTTCCTTGTGAAAGGAATAACCATGCTATCTCATTACATCCATATTTTGAGAGACTGAGCTACTTGAAGTAATGTAGACATGCTTGAAACTTCACCTTTTAATTTCAGAGGGTGCATGGGAGGATACATGGCAACATTTTGCTCTAATTCTTGTTAATAAAGTCCTGAATAGGCGCCATTTGTGCGAATCTTGTTACTTGGCAGCCACTCAATTGGTGCCTCGCCAAGGACAATTTTGCCTTTATAATGCATTCCACGTCAAGAAATTATTCTCCCTTATCCTGTCTGATATTCTTTGATATCTGAACTCTGTACAGTTAGACCAGCACTTTGAAACTAGTTGCAGATTATTAAAGGCAGAATAAAGTTTAGTATACTAGTCTGGGACATAGTATCATGATGTTCCAGCAGTAATAAATATGGCTGCAGCGTCAGACTGGGGGACACAGGGCCAACTGGGACTACCACTTCAGGGGCCCCCACATACCAAGGCGGCCTCCTGTCTCAGTTGTGGTGTCTTCCAAATGCTGGCGCCTCAAGGCTCCACCCCCATGTGTATCTTGTTCTTTTCCATTGTGGCCGCGATCAGAAGGAGGTAAGGGAGAGGATTTTTTCCCAGTTGTCTCACTGGCCTACTCCAACGCTTTATGTACTTGTGATTTTTCAACATGATATGAAATCTGTCTTTTCTGAGTAGTTTTATTTTACATTGCCAATTCCCCATTACACCAAGGAATTAAAAAGTGAGTATGATGATAAGTGTGACAGAGAGCTATGATACGTTTTCTCAGAGACCAGTTAAAATAAAAACAATAAAAGAAAGTGTATTTCTGCCTTTCTGTCATTGGTCATATGTTTTCCCATAGAGAACAAAGAGCCATAACTTGACATGTATAGTAAGTTTATTATTTTAGAAAATAGAGGTTTAAACTGCTTATTCTTTCATTAGGCTGTAAAATATTTTAAAGCAGTACTATATATTCGAGTAGTAAACCTTGGGCAACGGTTGGAAGGAAATAGTTTATGAAAAGAGGTACCAACCACAGCCACAGTTGGGAAATACAAGCAATGCATCAGTAGACATCAAGTTGTACTGAACATACATCAAGATGGAGGATTAAAGGTAAATCTTTTTTTCGTGTTAGGGATGGTAGGTCCAGACAACCTTGCACATGAGGCCACATTCTATATTTCTATGTGGCTATTCATATATTTGTACAAATATGTCTTAGAATTTACCTGACTGGTAATTGTACAACACAATTTCATCAATAGGCCCTTTTGAGTCTGCTGCACCATGTTTTGGTGGATAAGACACAGCGTAACTCAGGCTTTGCATTAGAAAAACTCTCTCTTGGCAATAACTTTCAATGTATTTGTTTTGGCATACATTCTAGGAAAGTATTTCATCTGAATTTATGAGGTGCTAAATTTACATCTCTCAGTAAATGTTATATGTTCAAAAATGATATTGCGGTATACAGCCTTCTAATGCAGTGTGAGTCTTAAAATGCACATTAGCCACAATTACAGTGAACTGCAGAAAAGGCAAGCATGTGGGAATTATATAAGTCACCAATCAAAAATCATATTCATCATGTATTTTAAAAGCTCTAGCAAGTTACGCAGTGATTTGCAATAATTTATAACAGGGTCTAAAAAATCGTAACATATAAGGGTTACAGAATACAAATGAGATCAGAGGGCGCTAGTCATAAGAGCTTACAGTCAGTAATAGCACTAGTAAGCAAGATCTAATTGCACAATACTCTTGCATCTGTAATTATGTCGTATTCTAACTGGTGAATTGTCTTGCATCATTAATGTACAGTTTTTGGTCAGCTTCTTTTAGAAGGGGCAGTTTTATAAAGGGCTTAGATCCCCTTTAACTCCATGATAATGTTTAGTGATGGGGGAATTCGCGCAGTTTCGCCGGAAATTTCACGCGCAATTCGAAACGGCGAAAAATTCCTGAAACGGTGCCGGCGTCTCGTTTTTGACGCCAGCACACTTTTTTTGACGCCGGAGCCCATTTTTGACACCGGCGCCCGTTTTTGACGCCGGCGTCTGTTTTTTCGTAAAAAAATTTTGAGGCCGGCGTATTTTTGCCGCGAATTTTCACGGGTGTTTCACGAATTTATTCACTGGCGGCGAATCACGCAAATTCTCCGTGAATTCGCGCCTGGCGAATAAATTAGCCCATCACTAATAATGTTTCCAAAAATGGATTAGCATACCATTAGACATTTAAGTTTCAATGAAATCTATCACTTTAAAGGAGAACTAAAGCTTAACTAAAGAAGTAGGCTAGAAATGTTGTACATTGTGTTTTGTGCTTCTGTACCGGCCCACGGCAACCATAGCCTTTAGCAGTAAAGATCTGTGTCTCCAAAGATGCCCCAGTAGTTTCCCATCTTCTTTTCTGCTGATTCACTGTACATGCTCTGTGCTGCTGTCAGTTAGTGAGCTTAGGGACTGACTCAAAATATACAGTATATATTAAAAGATAAATATACAAATACAAAAACCTATGAAACAGCGCTACTCAAACAAGCTCATGGATAGATAATAGAAAATTGAAATGGAGGGAAAAGAATAATTTTCCAATATAGTGTAGTAGGTTAATTTACTTTTCACCACCCTTCTGTGTGGAATTGCTTTCATCTACACATTCACGTGAATAGCCAGCTCTTTCATTCAGCAAGACCCGGTGACACTCGTTTTTATCCATCTGTGATCCGCCACCAAAACTAGTTGGGTACTTACAGACGTTCCATATAATTTGGAGCATATCAGCCATTAATATCGTCCAAGTTCTACTCCGGATTAACTAGGAGAGATGTGATTCTAATAGTGTAAAATCGCTTTAATATACATAGAAGTTTTTAAAATGTACCCCTTTACAAGATGGTGACCCATGTGACATGCTTTAAATCCTGCATCATTGTTGCTACTGAAAAGCTGAAAGTTTAGGCTGGTACAATAACTTCAGTATATCAAATATGGCATTTTTAGTCATATTTATTTTAAGGGGTTAGTTCTCCTTTAAGGATAGCTACTATGAAAACATTGCTCTTTAAAGGGAAAGTTTACCTTAATATAAACTTTACATATGCTGCTTACACTTATATTCTTGAACTTGTCTGTCTTACTGGACTAGATTTGGGCTCACAAGAGACTGTTATGGCTTCTTCTATGTGGGTCTCTTTTTGCAGAATTTTGCATTGAATGATTGGCCAAGTGCATTGAACATGGTAGACAGCACTATAACAATGTATTGAAATGCATCTGAATTCCATCACTTTTTGCTGGATTCAGATTAGTGAAACAATATTCAGTTGTATGAAATTAAATCAAATGTGAAAAACTGGCTGTGCAAAAATGTGGGTGCCCTTGTAATTTTGCTAATTTGAATGCATGTAGCTGCTCAATACTGAGTACTGGCAACACCGAATTGGTTGGATTAGCTCATTCAGCCTTGAACTTCATAGGCAGGTGTGTCCAATTATGTGAAAGTTGCGTTTCTGTTTGACTCTCCTATGAAGAGTGACAGCATGGGATCCTCAAAGCAACTCTCAAAAGATCTGAAAACAAAGATTGTTCAGTATCATAGGGGAAAGCTACAAAAGCTGTCTCAGAGGTGTCACTTCCAACTTTAACGAATGTAATCAGGAAATGGTAGGCCACAGGCACAGTTGCTGTAATAATCAGGTCTGTCAGGCCAGGAAAAATACAGGAGCAGCATATGTGGAGGATTGTGAGAATGGTTGCAGACAACCCAAAGATCACCTCCAAAGACCTGCAAGAACATCTTGCTGCAGATGGTGTATCTGTACATCATTCTACAATTCAGCACAATTTGCACTAAGAACATCTGTATGGCAGGGTGATGAGAAAGAAGATGTATGCAAAAGCTCATTTAGACAAGCCACAGTCATTTTGGAATAAAGTGCTTTGGACTGATGAGACAAAATTGAGTTATTTGGTCATAACAAAAAGCTCTTTGCATGGGGGAAGAAGAACACCACATTCGAAGAAAAACACCTGCTACCTACTGTCAAATTTGGTGGAGGTTCCATCATGCTGTGGGGCTGTGTGTCTAGTTCAGGGACTGGGGCCCTTGTTAAAGTCGAGGTTCAGATGAATTCAACCCAATATCAACAAATTCTTCAGGATAATGTTCAAGCATCAGTCACAAAGTTGAAGTTACGCAGGGCTTGGATATTCTACCAAAAGACAATGACCCTAAACAGACTTTGAAATCTACAAAGGCATTTATGCAAAGGGAGAAGTACAATATTCTGGAATGGCCGTCACAGTCCCTCGACTTGAATATCATGAATAATCTATGGGATGATTTGATGCAGTCTGTCCATGCTCGGCAGCCATCAAATTTAACTGAACTGGAAAGATTTTGTATGTACAAATGGTCAAAAATACCTCCAGACACTCATCAAAGGCTATAGGAGGCGTCTAGAGGCTGTTACATTTGCAAAAGGAGGCTCAACTAAGTATTAATGTAATATCTCTGTTGGGGTGCCCAAATTTATGCACCTGTATAATTTTGTTATGATGCATATTTAATATTTTATGTTAATTCAATAAACTTTATCCCACTGCTGAATACTACTGTTTCCATAAGGCATGTTATATATTAAAAGGAAGTTGCTACTTTGAAAGCTCAGCCAATGATAAACAAAACTACAAAAAATTAAGAGGGGTTCCAAAACATTTTCATATGACTCTATACCTGTATAAATACTGTATATATCAGATCTCTTCAGACAGACAAATATTGCACCGGACATGCATTTATGCTGGACACTTAGGGGCAGCTTTATCAAGGGTCGAAGTGAATTCGAGGGAATTTTCAAAGTAAAAAAAATTGAAATTCAAAGTAATTTTTTGGATACTTCGACCATCGAATAGGATACTATGACTTAGAATTTACTTCGAATTAGATTTGAAGTAAAAATAGTTTGAATATTCAACCATTCGATAATCAAAGTACTGTCTCTTTAAAAAAACTTCGACTTCAATACTTCACCAAATTAAACCTGCCGAAGTGCTATGTTAGCCTATGGGAACCTTCTAGACCATTTTTCTAAGTCTTTACACATCGAAGAAAAATTGTTCGATCGTACGCTAAAATCGTTATAATCGTTCGTTTTGAACGATTTAATTGCTCGATCGAACAATTTTACTTTGATCGTTCGATGGCCAAATTCGGTGAAAAATCCTTCAACTTCGATATTCGAAATCAAGTATTTTAATTCGATGGTCGAATTTCGAAGTATTTTTTACTTCGAAATTCGACCCTTGATAAATCGGCCCCTTATTGTGAAGAATAATTATTGGCATACAAAATAATGGCTTAATGAATGTATAGAATATAGACAGACTTGATCGTTCTGGAATGGCTTTGGCTTGAAGGTGACCTTTATACAAAATAGATTTGCCCTTATTCATTCTCCACTTTTTTTCTGACTTACTCTTGGTATACCTTCTGCTATCAGTCTTTTTATTACAGCTAAAATCAATCAGTAATCATATTTTCAAAAATATTTAATGTTTTAATGGAAAAATATTCATTGCAAAACGAATTTCAAACAGTAGGAAGCACAAAGTATAATGTAATATACTTTATTTGCTTATTGTGGAATTTTAGGGCTAAACACAGAAGAAAAATGGTGCAAATCCTTTTTGGTCTGCAATTTATCCTTTTGCTTTATTGAGACATTTCTTGCAGTAAAATATTTACATGTTATTGAATTTCATCCACGTTAATAATGTTAGCCCAAGCCCTTTGCACAATTCAGCAAACTTTCTGCTTAGAATGTACTAACAGTGTTCTTTGGAAAGCAGGTCTAAGTCATTTACAAGCTCAGCTTTGTTTAAACTCTTGTACCTTTTTTATTCCCTAAGCAATTACAATACACACTAAGCAGTTTTTCTACTTATTGTAGTTCTGCAAATATGCATCCCACGTTTCCCATACTTAAATAAAAGTTACAATTTCATAGAAAAAACTTTTTTGTTAATGTCTCTCACCTTTCAGATAAGGTATATAGTATTTCTCTGTTATAGTAAACCCTGTTTCAGCTTTTTATACGTAAAACAAGATTCAGCAGTCAACTTTTCACCCTCTGTGATTTAGAGCTATGCTAAAATGAGATAAAATAGCAGGATTCACATTTATATGATTTATAGCAAGGTTTTACCTGCCAAATTTCTAAAGGTAACAAAACTGAAATATTTTTTCTTCTAATCCTCCATGCCATACTGCTAAGGCATTTACTTCTGGTTCATAATATTGTTTGTATAATTCATAAACCAGAATTCTAAATTTATGTACACAAGTGGCTTAAAATGCATGCGTATGCCACAACAAGTAGCTAAGAATGTAAAGAAGAGTAGATCATTCATTTTATTTGTTAAATTATTCATTGCCAATAAGGTGATAGATGAATGAATGTATACAATACCTAGAGTATCCTAGGCACTGTGGTTTTGACACAGCCATGTGGAGCAGAGTTTGCAATTCTTCAGCCTGTTGAATAAATCCTACAACCAAAGCCTTCTGTGTGTATGCGCGATTTTACAACTGAAGATGAGGATACACATTTTGCATAACTGTCATTGACTGATTTTTGCTTACAAAGAGTAACCTGTATTTATTATGGACCTTTGTACTGAATCATTTTTACCACCATTTGGCTCTGATGCTGAATCTAACTCTGCTCAACAAATGTGGATAAAATGGATACAAAGATATGAAAATTATCTGATGGCAATGGATGTCACTAATGATAGAAAGAAAGCTTTACTACTGCATTTACCTAGAGAAAAGGTCTTTGATATCTATGACACACTAGCTGAACCTACTGACATTGAAACTAACTACATATTTTAACCCTAAAAGGAATACAAAGTCTACATATTCAGACAAGCAGCCCAGCAGTCAGATGAAACTCTGGATGCCTATCACACCAGATTACGTTTGCTGGCCAAATATTGTGATAATACTAATACCGATAAGGAAATAAAAGCACAAATAATACAAAACTGTGCCTCTTCTAGACTCAGGAGATATGCACTGAGTTGTCTATGGACTATGGCAGATCTTTAGAGATTTCTGATAAAAAAAAGCTGCAGGTATAAAAAAAATCCACTACTGATCAGTTTGCTGTAAATAAGACTGATGAATAGTGATGGGCGAATCTGCTCCGTTTCACCGGAAAATTCACGAATTTCGCACAAAACTCACGAAAAGGCGCCAGCATTTCGTTTTTGATGCCGGCGCCTGTTTTTGACGCCGGCGCCCAATTTTTTTACGCCGGCGCCCAATTTTTTCGGCTGAATTTACGCGGGCATTTCGCGAATTTATTCGCTGGCGACGAATCGCGCAAATTCGCAGCAAATTCGCGCCTGGCGAATAAATTCGTCCATCACTACTGATGAAGCACATACCACTGCACACTATACCCATCATAATCAGAAGCCTCATTGTATATGCAGAAACGTCAGTGGCTCTTACCCTCATAGAGGGTAAGTGAATCAAGTCACACCCCACACAGTGATAAAACCTGAAACTTTCAGTGATGAAAATGTTTATACATTTGTGGCCCCTACCCAGTACAACATAAAAAAAACACAAATAGATATACTCCTTGACAATACTAGAATTACTGCTATGAGATTCTGGGGTGAATCTCATTGGGAAAGCAACATTTGAACACAGCCACAGCTAGTAAAAGGCAGTTTTAAATATATGCATATGGTGCAAAAAGACCACTAGATATATGTGGTAAATTCATGACAAAATACAAATTCAGATATAGAAAAATAAAAACATGGTTTTATGTGACCAAAGGAAATCATACTTTACTTTTGAGTTTTGAAATATCATCTTGCCTGGGTCTTATCAAACTCATAAACGTGCGGTGTCAACTGCTTCACGTTCTATCTCAGATAACATTGGGGCAAATTTATTAAGGATTGAATTAAAAAATTCGAATTTGAATTTTCGAAATTTTTTATGGTCAAAACTGTCAAATTCGATTAGGGAATTATTCAAACTTGTTTCAAGTTTTTTTAAAAAAAAAATTGAATTTGATTTTCAAGATTTAGCATACTCTGGCCCTTTAAGAATTCTAATTTGACTATTCGCCACCTAAAACCTGCCAAATTACTGTATAAGTCAATGGGAGAGGTGAAGTGACCAATTTGGAGCTGTTTATAGCCAGGGGTGATTCTGGCCTTTCTGTTGCCTTAGGCGAAAGCATGGCAATGCACCCTCGTGCCACTCCCCATGGCACTCCCGCAAACGACACCCATGTCACACCCCAAGCCACGCCCCCACACAGGCTACAAAGGTAAATTCAAAGACCCTATCAACCTGCTGAAATTACAAACTGGAGAGCTACTGAATAAAAAGCGAAATAACTCAAAAACATGAAAAACATTTGCAAATTGTCTCAGAGTATCCCTCTCTACATCATACTAAATGTTAAGTCAAAGGTGCACAACCACTTTATTTATTATTATGGATCAACTAGCAGTTAGCTGAGTTAGGCAGGGTTTGACTTCATTTGCACAAAAAACATTGAACTTTGTGTTTAGGATGCGCACAATGTCCTTTCGTTTTGAAAAATAAGGAGTTTATACATCCCCATACTGGTTATACAGTACAATTACGGGGCTATTTCACATGCATTTCAAAATTTGCGATATACGTGTTGATATGTCCGTGTGGTCTCATCTATATAGGTGAGACCACACAGATGGTCAAATCACGTATCTCTCAACATCGTTCCAGCATCAATCTAGGTAACATGACCTTGCCTGTATCCAAACATTTCCTGGAAAAAGGACATACTGCAGACCAACTGAAATTTATGGTGTTGGAAACAGTACCTCCTTTGAAAAGAGGGGGTGATAGAGAATTAAAATTAAAACAGAGAGAGGTGTGGTGGATTAAAAAACTTGGCTCATTATATCCCTCAGGTCTCAATAAGGACTATGATCTATTTCTATTCCTCTAACTCCACTGAATGCATATATAGGGTTAAAACGAAGTGTTGATGGATGTGGACTAATCATTATGCAAATTATGAAGTCATTTCCTGTTTGTTGCTTTTAAAGATCACTTGTATAATGCTCATTTTTATTATGGCTTGATAAAGGGCATATAGCCTGCCCGAAACGTCGCTCTATTGATGCTTGATTTGTAATATACACTTTTGCAAAAAATCGTGTGCTGCTTCATTCCTTCATCTGAATATATCTAGTGGGGACATGACGGGGTCCCCCACAGGAGCGTGCACCGAAATCGATACTGATTACACTGCTGAGAGCATTTCGATACTATATATTGAACTTTGTCTTTATGCATTAACCAGGGAACATATGTTTATTTTTAAACTTTTTTTTAACTTAAGCAATTATTATTTATAAATTAATTGTCAACAATTTTATTTTGGTAATTTGTATATACAGTATATCGTCAAAGCCAAGGGCACCTGGGCAAGTGACTTTTATATACTGGCTTTTGATGACAGTATGACACACATTGGAGTGGAGAATTCAAATAGCAGGCAGTACTACTAGAATAAAAGAAGTATTCCAAATATTTGTTCTGTACGGTACCTGATCGGTCCTTAACTTCTGAATAAACTCTGCCTGCCCTGAGTGTGCACCCTAGATACAGCAGCCACCACCAGAACAGATCCGTTCCAAAGCCAACACCCAGCCAGCTCTAGAGGTCATCACGCGATATGCGTGGAGCTGGTGACGTCACATAAGCAGGAAGCAACAGAGCGATGCACAGGTACGCAATTGACACACCAGCACTGCACAGGACAAGTGAGGGCAGTCTGGGCAGCGGCAGGAGGGAAGTGACTGAAGGCGGATTACGCGCATATTTACACAATATAGAAGTGCCCACTGTGACACTACAATTCTATTTGTGTCTATAAGTTACTCTCCCATTTAGATTGTAAGCTCTATGGGGCAGGGACCTCCCTCATCTTGTCTTTTTGACAATATTTATTACAACCTTATTTTTTTTGTATCTATTATTGTAATGCCAACCTGTTTGTTCTAATATGTGAATGTAGGTAGATATATTATTTACATATAGAATGTCTGGATTCATTTGTTACAGTATCTAAAATACTGTATGTTATATGTAGATATAGCAGCTTTCTATGGATTATATATTTTATTCAGTACAAAGTAATCACTGTCATGTTTTACTCAGGAAAAACAAAGGACATCAGGCACAATGAGTATTGCGGTGACCTATTAAATTATACGATTGGCTTAAAAATGTCTATATACTTAACCTACATAGAGATGGACAAATACTTGTGCAGAAAGTAATGCAGTTTTAATAACTACTGAATAAAGATGAATAGAAAAACTGAACATGGTAGATGCTATGTTTTTTTTTTTTGTTAACGATTTGTATATGTGTATATATATATATATATATATATATATATATATTTAAGCAATTTATTTCATGTTTCTGTTGTAATAATTATATTTTGAATCAGCAGTTTGGTTGTGTTGGCATGACAATGATTAATCTTCCTCATTATTTATAAATAAGCAATTGCAAGCTCATCTCATTTTAAAGACTTTAAAAATGTTAAAATATTATCTTTTTTTGCAGCTCTTATGGCATTTCTTTTGGCCTATAGTTACAGGGGGCTGAGGAGTTGTATATAAGGAAGATTTTTCTTAAATATGAAAGATTTTTTTTTTCTCAAATTGAAATCTTTGATAAGCTTGAGGCATTATTTATAATGAGATGACTCATGACTACTATTACATTGTTAAAGGTGCAGTTTACGCCTATAAAACTTTGTTCAATATGACCACGAGGGGGACTAGAAAATGTTTTTCCCTTTTCTTTAAAATTAAAAAATAATAATATTTTATATTATTTAATTATAATATTATATATTATTTTATATTATTTATAATAAAGAACTAATTAATTATTGTTTTGTTTTTACTTCAACATCTCTCACCCCATCCCAATGGTAAATACATACATACACTATACATACATTGTATATTGTAGCCAAACTGACTTATGCTCTACCCCCTGTTTATTTCTCCCTTTCTCCTATTCCTAACTGAAAACAAACATTGTCCACTTTTATTTACTATTTGGATATGCTGTAACTACTTCATGAAATGAAATATGAGTTTTTCCAATTTCTGTTACAGCAAGCACTATTGAATCACCCACTCAAATAACACAAATAAATAAGATTCCCTGGCCTCGTTGCTATTGCAGTTGATTGGACATTTATGGAAAAACAAAGTTAATGCAAATCTTTCTTAAGCATCTCTTATGTTTTCCTTTTCACTGCAAGCGCACATAGAATTAAATGTCAGTGCCTGTGTGGTTGAAGTGCATGTGTGGATTTATTTTCCCAAGTTAAGAGAATGACATCAACTTTTATCAACTCCTTCAGATTTCACTTCCATTAAAACTTGGCAACTGATGCTTACTATTGTCAGACTGACTTTGCCACACACCTCCCAATATCTGCCTTGAGGTGCAGTATATAAAAAGACCTTAAGGGCCAAATGCTTATTTTATCCTATAAGATCAACATCTCCCTACAATGTGATGATCTGTTTTTCCTATTTATAAATGATTCTTTGTACACATATGCTAGTGGCCATAAAGTGATACATGTCTGACTTTAACTAAACATGACATGGATTATTTCTTTTAATCGTTTTCTAGAATGGAAAGCATCCAAAAATTTCATCTCCGGCACCCGGCTGCTTGTTTTAAGTTTCACAAAGAGCAATGTTCCATTCGCTAATCTTACATTAGGATACAGTGGTCTTTGTATGCTTGCAGAATGAAATTAACCTTTTCCAGCAGTTTTCAGTGCAGGCATTATTTTGAAACTAATTCTGACTGTCAAATGTGTTTTATTTTTATCCAGGTTGGCTTGCAGATATGAAATCTGATTAGCAGCATGTATTTTTAAAATATATTGTAACATTTTCCTGGCAGCTATATGGTTATTTGTATGGAATATTGCATTCCAATCATCTTACACTAAACCTGGATAATTCTGGGCTAAACCTCAACAGCCCAATTACAGTTGCTCAATAAGTACAGCTTGTGAACTAGAAGATAAATCAGCCACAAACTCAACAAGAGTTCTTTTATATGACCTCTTATTTCCAATAGTCCTGTGCTTTTAACCTGGCAAAAATAAGGTCATTAGGATGGTATGGCTGTGCAGTGGTTAGCATTTCTGCATTGCAGAGCAAGGTCTACGTATTGTCAATTTCCCAGCTGCCTCCAGTCATGTGACTTGTGCTCTGATAAACTTCAATCACTCTTTACTGCTGTACTGCAAGTTGGAGTGATATCACCCCCTCCTTTTCCCCCCCTGCAGCCTAACAAAAGAACAATGGGAAGGTAACAAGATAGCAGCTCCCTAACACAATATAACAGCTCCCTAGAAGATCTAAGAACATCACTAAATAGTAAAAGCCAAGTCCCACTGAGAATGATTCCGTTACATTAAATAGTAGAAATAACAGCCTGCCAGAAAGTAATTCCATCCTACAATGCAGGTACAAGTCACACCACTGGGGCAGCTGGGAAACTGACTAAATGTCTAGCCCCATGTCAGATTTCAAAATTTCAAAATCGAATATAAAAAAATCTGTTTGCTCTTTTGAGAAATGGATTTCAGTGCAGAATTCTGCTGGGGCGGCACTATTAACTGATGTGTTTTGAAAAAAAACATGTTTTTCCATGACAGTATCCCTTTAAGGAGAACAGCTACTGCTCCTAAAGTGTTTTGATTTGTGCAAGTTAACAAGACACTTTTAGCAAGTGAAATAAAATGTAATGAAACCAGAGATACACACAGTATAGAAACCACCAAATGTGACAAATCCTTCCAAATCCTTCCATACTGACTGACATTTTATTTTTACTTACGTGGTCAGGGATTGAAAGTTAAATGCAATAAATCTGTTTTAATAGGACTAAAGATGTAATCTGCTGTTTATTCAAATCTCTGCAATGAATATGTGTGACTGCTAAAGCTGTTCTTTATCATGGAGTGTGAAAACAAACCCTTGCTATCAGTATGTTGCTGTTTGTCAGATGTATGTTGCGGTTTAAAAATAATTCTTTATATATATCAAAAATAAATCTAGCTACTAGAAAATTTATTCTAAAATACCCTTTTTAACTACTTAAGACTAAAGGAATGCCCTTGCACAGCAGAGAAGTCATGCAGAGTCAAGGTATTCCAACATCACGTTAAGCAGAGCCACTTAGAACTGAATCATCACAGTCAGACTGGTTTCCGATGGAAGCAATTCTGGGGATGAAAGGGAAGTTATAATTGTGTTGCAATGGAAACCCTACAATTGATTTCAATATGCATAGAAAGCTTGGAAGTTATAATAAAGATATCCATTTGATTTACAGAAAGAATCAGCTTTAAAGGGCTAGTTCACCTTAATACTTTTTTTTTTAGGGGCCCATTTATTAAACCTTGATTTTTTCTGGTTGAGTTTTTTAGGGGGAAACAATTTCTTATAGGAAAAAAACCCTCAAATATTTTTTTTTTAAAAGGTAAGTTTTATTTCCTTTTGAACACAAACAGTCAGACATACAGTACAAACAGTTGAGCAAACTGACACAAGGAAGGTACATAGTACATGTATAAAACCAATGTTGACTCTGTGCATAATAGGGAGGCAGTACTTCTAGAAAGAGATGAAAAATAGTTACATCACAATGGCTAAGGCCTGTGCCTGACAGGCCAGGGCTAGGGAAACCTCTATCACCACTGCCAAGAAGGGTTGCTCTGACACGGCTCAATCCGGGGGGTTCGGATCCACGTCAGCCCACGGGCCCCATATGTTGTCAAATTTTGTTAGGGCACCCCTGGACTCATACGTAAGTTTATAAAGAGGTATCACACTATTAACCAGGCGTATCCAGGCACTAAGAGAGGGTGGGAGGTTGCCCATCCAGTGCATTGCTATCGTCTTCCGTGCATAAAAGAGGAGGATGCGAAAGGCAATTCTAGGGTATTTGGCTGGGACCAATTCTTCCAAGATCCCCAGCAGACAAACAGTAGGGGAGATGACCCTAGGAAACTCTGGGTTGTCCGCTAAGTAATGTATCACTCTAGTCCAGAAATCTAAGACGTGTTGGCACTCCCATATTAAGTGGAAAAATTCTGCCCCCGGTTGCTGGCACCTGAGACAGTTGTCGAGAGGGACTCGGCCCATTTGTTTAAGGCGGATAGGGGTTATATATACATGGTGTAGAATTTTATATTGTATCAGCTTATCTTTAAGAGAGATAAGACCAGCGTATACATTGTCTATTGCCTCCTCCCAATCATCCTGAGTAAGACCTACAATTTTAGTAGTCCACCAGTCTTGGACAGCTCGGAAGGGTTTGGGACCAGTTAGGAGAAGCTGGTGGTAGAGTCTGGACACCAATTTGGAGGGGCTAGGGTCACGGAGAATGTCTTCTATAGCCAGGGAGGATTGCTGGGGGGTAAGGGAGTGAAATTGGGAGTGAAAGGCATGTCGTAGCTGGAGGTATTGAAACAGTAGAATCTGCATGGGGTGGGTCTTGCATTGGAGAGCAGGGAATGTGGGGAACGTTTGCGGGTCAAGGAGGTCCTTCAGGCACTTAATTCCGTGGAGTGGCCAGAAGACAGAGTCTGGTAGGGTTCTGAGGTGAGGTAGATAGGAGTTTCCCCACAGGGGCAAGTGGGGGGACAGTATTGGAGATTCACATCCAAGCTTTGTGAGGGGTGGTTAACGTAGTTGGTAGAGAGTTGTAATCTCTAAGGGACCGGTATGGGAAATTGCGAAGACCCTCCCACGAGGCACAAGGAGGGCCTGTAACTGTGAGTTGGGGTTATAAGGGTCAGGGTTAAGGCACCAGTGGAGGTAATAGATTTGTGAGGCCAGGTAATATAGGTGAAAGTTAGGGAGGGCCAGTCCACCCTCATCACACGGGGCACAAAGTTTAGTCAAAGCAAGTCTGGGTGCTTTATTGTTCCAAAGGAAGGGGACCATGATCTGGTTAATGCGCTTGAAGTAAGATTTCGGGAAACCCTCAAATATTTAGATATTTATCATACCCTAAAGCTGCTGAAAATATGCAACATCAAACCTGTCGAGGTTATGTAAAAGCCTAAGCCCATAAGTATGACATAGACAGTGATATCCTATAACCATTGGTCTTCTTTAATTTATTTGTATTTTTTGTTTTTTTCAGCAAATCTCCAGTTTGGAATATTAGCAGCTGGTTGTTGGGTCCAATTTACCACAGTTACCAGTAATAGTTTCAATGACAGCTTGGAAAATGAAGAAGAGAAGGTCTGAATAGTAAGCGAAGTAATGAAAAGTAACAAGAACAATGGCATTTTTAGTCTCTGTTACAACCAGGTGGCATTTGTAAATGAAGACCAAATAATAATGTACTAAATGTAGGACTTTCTATATATATATATATATATATATATATATATATATATATATATATATATATATATATATATATATATATTTTCCTTGAAAAATGTTAGGTTTTGCCCCAAAAAGCTCAAACCAGAAAAAAATTGAGGTTTAGTCAATAAACCCCTTTATACTCGGATCTTTAATAGCATTTATGGAATTTGTGGTTATAGAGAAATAGAGTTACTTTAATAAATGGGCCTTCCTATGTGCCCCCTTGTTGTGGGTGACTAAATTCTTCCCTCTGCAAGGATGCCCATAGATATCAATTCTTTAAAACGTGTATGGAGTAAGACCACAAATTTTTTAACATCTATATTCATAACAGTTTTAACAATATTTTAGTAAAGCTGAGTTACAAATCTCCAGGTAAGCAAACATTCCTGACCAGCGAGAAGCATTTCATTTTCACACATTCTGTCATGAGAAGCATGGATTTGCAAATTAAGGGGTTGATGTAAAGATCACTGCACAATTGCACTGCATGGCAGATCAGGAGAGGCAAATAAGAACAGCAGTGTGGAGTTGTCAGCATTCCCAGAACCACACTGTGAAATTAAAACAGCAAAAGCATCTAGAGAAAACTACCACTTGGCACAACAATCTGTGCTTATTCCAATGTCCTGAAAACCTCTCGATTTGTTCTGATTACAGTACATGCTTCTCTTCATGTTTCAGAAATTGTATTCATGTTAACCCATGGTTTTATTCGTGACATTGCTTCATCTGTTTGAACATTTTTATAAGAAACAATGAATATTTTAAAGAAAGTTCTAGCCCTTTGATACAAATGATTTTTCAGGGCAATTATTTCTGAATAACTGTACTGTAGCTGAATCATTGTACTGAAACTCTGTCATATAATTTTCAGATGAAAGGTATTTGACACATATATAAATATATATTATATATACAATGTTAAAAAAGTCCATCAAGTTCAACCCTTCCAAATGAAGCCCAGGGCGCATATATATATATATATATATATATATATATATATATATATATATATATATATATATATATATATATATATATATATATATATATACTGAATGGCTAATTCTGAAACCGTTACCATAATGCACAATAGCAACATTCCAGTGCAGCAGTAGCCACAGGGCTGATCCTATCAAATGTGGGGCCCAATTGGGACCATGTTGGCGGGGGCCCCTAGACAAAGTGTTGCTGGCTACTGACACACCAAGTATTTAGGAAAATAAGGGCATACAGGCACAAAATAGAAAGGAAAGGGGCAGACAAGTTAAGAGAGTGAGAGGGATGAAAAAGGGGCACATAATAGGGGCAAACAGGGTAAGAGAGAGGGGGAGGAAATAGGAGAGTGAACTGGGCCAATTCGTTTGGGGCAGGCTGGGCCAATTCAGTTTGGGAGCAGGCTTGGTTGGATTGGGGGCAGGCAGGGCCTATCAGGGTTAGAGGAAAGCTGGGCCTATGAGCGTTGGGGGCAGGCTAGACCTATGGAGTTGGGGGATAGGCTGGCTTATCAGAGTTGGGGGTGGGCTAGACCTATGGATTTGGGGATGGGCTGGACTCTCAAAGTTGGGGGCAGGCCAGGCAGCATCATGTGCTGAGGGAAATATTATCTGTGCTGCCCTATGGTGCGGGGCCCCCAGAGGTGCGGGCCCTATTGGGCCCAATTGGTCCAGTTTATCGCCAATAAAAAACACTAAGCAGCTAGACTGCCTGTTCCTGCTTCTTTACCTCTACAATTATCATTATATTAGCCTGCATCGTGAGTGGGTGCGTTTAAAGGGGTGCAGGACAATATTTGCTCCTGTGTTGGAAGCTTACATACTATTAAAAAAAATGATTTGCATAAGAGATCCCATACTGTACCTGTATAGCATGCTAAATACAATTCAAGTAGTGCTTTTTGGTCTTAAATCAAGATGAGTTCTTAACACATACTGTATGTAGTGTGGTAAGTTAAATCATTTGCAATATCTTCTGCTTTTTTCATAAATAATATAAGTTGCATCTAGTACATAGTGACATTGTAACATAGTAAGCATGGATGGAAAAAAAAAACATGCTTCCAACAAGTTTAACCTTTTTTTTTCCTGAGCTCATCCAGTTTTTTGGCATGAGATTGAACTGGACTTATGTGAAAAAAGGTGCATAAACACTATCTGAACGTCCAAAAATAAATATAAATGTGTTAATGTATAAATACCTGATTCCACAGATTGCAGGAAACAGATAATCTATCCCTGATTACAGGAACAATTTCCCACCCCCTTAAGCTAATTACCCTACCCCCTCCATCACCTTGAACTGATAGAGTCTGGGACTTGAAGTCCCTCTGATTTCCATGGTGGGTGATGCACAGATTCTTTGAAAATATTTTATTTATTTTTGGAAGTTTTCACAGAAGTCAAAATTAATAAACGTATGTAATAAAAGGGTAAATGTTACTAGAGTATATATTTCCTTCCTCTTCTCCATTGTAAACAATCCAAACATGTCCAAATTTTGCTCATAACTGAGACATTATATACCCTATCATGCATTCTTCTTTGGACTTAATAATTAAGTGTTGGAAACCAAAACAGACAAAATACAACATTTTACAACAAAAAAGTTATCATTAAATAATATTGATTATTACTGTATGTATTTCTGCTTAGTTTGACAATATTAGGGACACTTACGTGAAAGTGCGTGTTTTGTTTGATATATACACTCTGATATGCAGAATCTACTTTACTCTATTATTTTGGAACTGTTGAATTATTCAGTCCTTTTGGACCAAAGTGACCAAGCTTCTAAGCTGCCTTAAGGCAAGCCACATTTCCAAGGAAATTCCTACAAAACTACTACAAAAATAAGCCCTGGACAACCAGATCCTTACAGCCTTTCAGCCTGATAAAAGACCACTGAATTCCCAACTTTGGCAGAAATATTACAAAGAATAAAATGAAATATAATTTTTGAATTGGGAATTGCTAGCCTACAAAACAAAAACAATCACTAGTTTTACATCTGATCCATTTTGGAATTGCATGAGTTCACTTCACAAAATACCCCTGTCTAACCTAACTAACCCCTAAGATTCACCTAGGCCACAGACCACAAAAGTTGCCTATTGATACAGAATCTGGGCCATATGATGGCTCTGATATTGTAACATTTATCTGCAAGGTTAAGAAAACATTTCCAGCTGCAAAAAAATGGTCCAATACACTCTATGGCAATTACTTATGTTTCTAGGAGAGATACCTAGCCCAACTACCATTTCTCCTAAGGGGAACATTTATCAAAGGTCGAGGTGAACTTTTAAATTAAAAAAAATTCTAATTTTGAGCTATTTTTTGTGTAAAAACTTCGACTAGGGAATAGTCCAAATTCGTTTAGAATTTGAAAAAATGTACTGCCTCTTTAAAAATTCAACTTCAGCCATCTAAGACCTGCCAAATTGCTGTTTTAGCCTATGGGGGACCTCCTAGAACCTATTTGGAGTCAATTGGTGGACTCGAAGTTTTTTGGGGGAAAATCTTTGATTAGAATTCGATCTAATGCGCTATTACTTTGATTAGTACAATTTGAATTCACCCTATATGGACCTATTCGATCGAAAACTGACTTATTTGGCCAAAAAAAACTTCAACTTAATATCAGTTAGTCTTTTTGAATTCAAATTTTGAAGTTTTTCAAATTCGAAATTTTACCCTTGATAAATATGCCCCTAAGACAATATTTGTTAAAGGGATACTGTCATGGGAAAAAAAATCCAAAATGAATCAGTTAATAGTGCTGCTCCAGCAGAATTCTGCACTGAAATCCATTTCTCAAAAGAGTAAACAGATTTTTTTATATTCAATTTTGAAATCTGACATGGGGCTAGACATATTGTCAATTTCCCAGCTGCCCCAAGTCATGTGACTTGTGCTCTGATAAACTTCAATCACTCTTTACTGCTGTACTGCAAGTTGGAGTGATATCAACCCCCTCCCTTTCCCCCCCCCCCCCAACAGCCAAACAAAAGAACAATGGGAAGATAACCAGATAACAGCTCCCTAACACAAGATAACAGCTGCCTGGTAGATCTAAGAACAACACTCAATAGTAAAAACCCATGTCCCACTGAGACACATTCATTTACATTGAAAAGGAAAAACAGCAGCCTGCCAGAAAGCATTTCTCTCCTAAAGTGCAGGCACAAGTCACATGACCAGGGGCAGCTGGGAAATTGACAAAATGTCTAGCCCCATGTCAGATTTCAAAATTGAATATAAAAAAATCTGTTTGCTCTTTTGAGAAATGGATTTCAGTGCAGAATTCTGCTGGATCAGCACTATTAACTGATTAATTTTGAAAAAATATGTTTTCCCATGACAGTATCCCTTTAATGTTCACAACACGTGTGCTCCTGGCCTTCCAGCAAATGCTTCATATTATACTGTATTTTGAAAACTGACCCTGAGTCATAAGCAGTCTTCCTTTATTACCTTACAATGCTTCTGCATGATGATCATCCAAAATGTAATATTGAACATTATTGCTCTCTGCTGTTGGATAGCAAACACCAGAGTGAATAGGTTAATTAACACAGCATGCGGAAAGATAAGAAATGCCATTTAAGCCGTTATTAAAATAAGAATTTCATTTTAAACCTCCTGCACAGCACTCAGATAAGAAAATCATAGTCGGGCTGTTGCTTTCTGGAATGACATGATTTAGTGAAGTGATTTATTTATATATATTAATAGAACATGACTGTGAAGGTGCCAAATTAAATGCCTACCGTTTAACATCTTTCTACACCAAAGTGATGATTTCCTGTTCAGCTATGAGACTGTTCCCAAGCACTCTGCTCTGCTCAGCGCTATTAGATGTCTCCCTTCCATCACAGTCTGCAGTCAGAATTCCTATAGCTGAAGTAGCCTGCTTTTGAAATCTATTCACTTGAATTCTTTCCAGAGACATGTAGGCTGCATAAATATTCAACAAAGACAAAAGAAGAAACAATATGCAACTTCAGAAGTGCCTACCATTTATTTGAAGTGAAAGAGAGGGTGCTTAGCTAAGTGCTTATTGTCCCATGGGCATTGCTGGATGGATTGGAGTGCACTCATGAATAAAAGATACGGATTGCGTCTGCTTAGTGACTATTCCAAGGGGCACACGGCTTTACAGAAACTAGTACAGTCACTGTTATATAATTTGTCCACTTGAGAAGGGAACTGTAACTTTTTAATAATTGCTTTTCTTGAGCATCCTTGTTTTCGTTCATAAATAACGCTCCTTGAGGTAACGCATATGTTACTCTCAGTTCATTAAATTATGTAAGTACCTTTGTAACGTTACTTGTCTCGTCTGCTAGGGCACAAAGGATCAATTAAAGTTTAAAAAAGTTAATTATGCAGAAAAATTACTTCACAAAACACTAGTGGCATCCTTTTTTGCCATAAAACTTCTACAGGAAAGAAAGAAGCTAAGCCATAAATGTAAATGAGAAAAGTCACTGTTTTTCAGCAGGATCATCTAGTAACATGAGTTTTAACATGAACTGGATGTCGATATGGCTATTAATATTCACTAGAAATAATACTTAATACAATAAAATTTTTACCTGGTTATTATTCTATAGTTACAGATAAATATAAACATTAATTATTATGGGTTTCATGTGTTAAAAATGCACAAAGTGTAAAATTTGGCCCAATTATGATGTTTTTTTTACGCACAATTCATTTCTTCCAGCATATTAGCATATACTGCAAATTTGAATGCCTGCCAGTAGACACAAGTTATGTATCAATGCTTGTGCCAATTTATCATCCCTTTGTTAATCATAAACAAAAAGTGAATGGGTGTCAATAGATGATCATGCAGTCATACAATGGGCATCCACTTAACATGTTTTACATTTGCTATCTATTCAGTTGGTTCTAATGAACCTAATGGGAACTGTTGTACCTCATTTTTCAAAGTTATTACTTAAAGCAGAAGGAAAACTACAGAGGCATTTTATTGCCAATAGATTAGCTGCAATGGTGCAAGCCAGAATACTATATTTATTCTGCAGAATGTTTTACCATACCTGAGTAAAAAGCTCTAGAAGCTCTCTGTTTGTTTAGGATAGCAGCTGCAGTATTAGCTTGGTGTGACCTCACTTCATGCCAGAGTCTCTCCCTGCTCACTTATAGCACTGGGCTCAGATTACAGCAGAGAAGGGAGGGGGGAAAAGGAGCAAACTGAGCATGCTCACGCCCAGGGCAATGAGGTTTAAGCTGGAGGCAGGAAGTCTGATACAGAAGCCCATGTGTACACAATAGAAGGAAAGAAATGTGTTTTTTCTTATGACAGAGGACTCAGAGCAGCAGTACTTTGAGGGTTTACTGGTATATTTAGGTTGACCTATTTAGGTGGACCTTTCTGACAAGACTTATGTAGTTTTAACCTTTCCTTCTCCTTTAAGAAATAATGTTTAGAAGCAGAAAAGTTTTTGATTTGTCTCATAATATCAAGTGAAGTCTGAGATATATCCAGGGAAACTAATCTGCCAATTCAAGAATCTAAAAGTCTTTAGAGCCTTGGTAGGGTGGGGGTTAAATGCCCTATGCCCCAATGAATAAGGACAGGTGATCGCTATCCTATAGAGCAACTTGACTGTTGGAATCCAAAGTGGAGATGGAGAAACACATCCTGAAAGTTGAATGTTTCCTACTAACCAACCTATTTAACCAAATTGGGCACACATGTAACATATGATGCCATAGGGCACTGCATCACCTTACTGTGCTGTAAGATGTACCTGTAATATGTTCCCTGCCCAGAATGAAATTATAGTGGGTAGAGACTTCATCGAAGTATACATCTGGCTGTGGCATCACTCATGGGGAATTTAACTTTTTTTACTCACATGCTCCTGGAATTGGGTCTAGAACATATTGTATACCAGGGCCCCCAATCTGATATTAAAAATTCCAGATGATTTAGCTAAAAATCCTTTCAGCAATTGATAAATAGATGGTACTGAGTTTTTATCCGAAAACCAGGAACATAGAAACACAACTCTACACTGGTGTGCTTAGAAGGCAGTCAGGCCCAGATTATATTAGGCCTTTTTCCGGGGAGCAGTGGGGAGCACAGTTCCCCAGCTGCTCCCCAGCGCTAGTGCGCATTCACGCCCATGAGGAGGGTGGTATGCAGGCGGGCACTAGGACCGCACGGCCTCGGGCACCCACCCACTAAATCCGCCGCTGAAGGCAGTAATAAGACAGAAGAAATATCCTTGTACAAATGTAAAAATACAAGGGTTGTTGATAAACAATTAAAATAAGTACAGTGCGGCCCAAAGCTTAAAGGGATTGTTCACCTTTAAATTAACTTTTAGTATGCAGAGAGTGATATTCAGAGACAATTTACAATTGGTTTTCATTTTTTTTATTTGTGTTTTATTATTGTTGTTATTTAGCTTTTTATTTGGCAGCTCTCCAGTTAGCAATTTCAGAAATCTGGTTGCATTGCATTGCATTGATTTGAATAAGGGACGGGAATATAAATAGGAGAGGGCCTGAATAGAAAGATGAGTAATAAAAGGTAGCAGTAACAATAAATGTGTAGCCTTAAAGAGCATTTGTTTTTTTAGATGGGGCCATTTGAAGTCAGAAGTCAGAAAAAAAAGGCAAAAAATTCAAAAACTATAAAAAAGAAAATAGAAGACCAATTGAAAAGTTTCTTACAATAAGACAATCTATAACATAGTAAAAGTTAACATGAAGGTGAACCATCCATTTAAAAACCCAACACCCCAATGAATAAATAACCAACACCCCAAGAAGTAATACAACTCTATTGATGGACTTTTTGGGTTTATATCAGCAATAAAACATGTTTGACGGTTTAGATTTGCCTGCTTGGAGCCAGTTTACATTTTACAGTTACAGCCATGTTTACATGGAGCTTTTATTTGCTCAAATTAAATATTGTACTAAAAATATATCTCTGCAACAGATGTAACAACAGATAATCTCATTTGTTCCAACTGTAACAATCAAAATGATCTGGCGGACTGTCAGGGATACATGATTATGCATTCTAGAAGCCAATAATGGAAACATTTGTGATGAAGGGAACAGCTTACAATGAGTAGAAATGATACATTGATCTGAATCAACATCATTCAACAGAAGAAACTGTTAAAGCTTTATTAAGGCAAGTAGGACACAGGGTTGACTGGATTCAAAGGTTATGCTAAGAAAAAAAAACAATGCATTTCAACTCTCCTAGGATTCTTCTATCATCTGCAGCCCCAGAGAATGTAATGAAATACATTTTTTCAATAATCCATAACATTACTTTATTTATTTGCACAGCCTGTGATTTATCATCTGTTTACACTGGGGATCTGACCTTTAATATGTGTACATTTGGCATAATCAACATACTGTATATAAAGAGGGATATACAAAGAGTAAAAAGTACATTAAGCAAACTGCTTATCACATAACACAGCCTAGCTGCAACCCTGGACAAATGCCCCTAACTTGTTACTTACCCATCGGTGCAGATTCAGGGATCGGAGTTCACGGCAGCCATCTTCTGAGTCTTCGTGTCTTCTTCCGGCGCTTTAGCAATCTCTGTCAATTTTGGCACATGCGCAGTTGTAGCGAACCAGGCCTCATTTTCAGATTACCGGAGACCCGGAAGTTGGCTGCCGTGAACTCCGACCCATAAATCTGCACCAAGGGGTAAGTATAAAGTTAGTATCTAGGCTGGGGGAGGGAGGGGGGTCTATGTCGGGTAGGGAGGTAGGGTTGTTTTTTTAATAAGGGGTTTGTTTCTCCTTTAATATCTTCATACACTTTTCCTAATAGATCACAGGCTACATGTGCTCCTAGGTTTCAAGCACTTAAGTCATCTTTGGAAGGGTATGAGCCTTAAAACATTGAAATTGCCTTCAAATAGACATAAATTCTAAACCTATACCTCTCGTTTGAGCAGAGTTGCCATGCAGTTTAAAGTTGTTGGAATTGCAAAGATTGTACTGGAACTTATGACCATAATACTTCTTCCTGGTTACTAAATGACTAACACAATGCAAAAAACTATAGAAAAGCCATCCTGTGTGGTAGATCAATAAAATGGCAGAATATACTGGTTACTTTTCTACTAGTTTGTCTATATCTTTTTATAAGAAACTCTTCCCTTATTATTACCCAACTGCTATTGTTATCCAGATACATTTGCTCTTGCACTATTGATCAAACCAGATGTATGACTCAAAATATGTATTACATGTACAAAAAAGGGGTCATTTACTAAGAAATTAATTTCTCTTTTTTGCAAAAATCGCCACAAATTTGTGGTTTTCTCGTTTTTTTAAAAAAAAACTCTAAACATTTGAGGTTTATGAAGTGTAAAAACTACAAAAACCTCTAAAACAAAACCTTGCCAGGTAAAAGTTATCAAGGCCTTATAGTCCACGGGAGCTGCGTTGATCCTATTGGATCGCTTTAAGTCAATTCAAACTTTTTCTTTTTCACTAGGAATTGCTGAAACAACTCAGATTTTTAGAAGTATTTGTATTTTTTAGCTCACTGTTCAATGTAATTTTCAATTTGTACTTTTTTATTCCAATTTTTTAATAAATCTCACGACCTTCTTAGTATTGTAGTTTGTGAGTTTAGTGGTGCTTTCAAAAAACACTAAAACCAGTAAATTCTGACCTTTGATAAATAACTCTTCAATTTAAAAAACAAACAAACATTTTTTAATAATTTAATTTTCCAGGTGCTACATGGTACCACATCTCTGCCTTTATTACTCATATATAGGGCGGGCATCCCTATTTGTGCTGTTTGTGAGCAGTCTGGACATTACTATGTGATCTTTGCAAAGAACTGTTTTTCCTGCTAGTGCTTTTGTTTCTGCTGCATCTACTTCTATTGTCACAAGGCATGACATGGAAATGGAAATATAAACAGTGCAGGAGCACCAGAATATTCACTGATCCATGCAAGAACATACATACTAGAACCTTTTAGAAGTAAAATGTAAAAATGTTTCCAGACCTCGATTGCTCTACATTATTATACTTTGTCTTCAGGAAGAAGTGAAGACTTTTTATTCTGATCGCAATGGGGCTTAAACAGTATAAGAAGCACTCAAATAAACACGGCATTGAGGACACATTGACATTATTCTCAAAAGTACTTCTGTCCATAGATGCTCCTTAGCAACTTGCCGTATACCCTCTCAGCTTGTTCTGATTATTGTGCAGAATTGTGTGTATGCAAGCAAGGGACATAGGATTTACTGGCAGCCCTGACCTGCTGGTAATTCCAGATTTTCCTTAGTTGCTTGTCTCCATAAACATAACTGTATTGTGCCAAATGAATCAGATGTTAATGCCATTATTGACACCGCATGCTGGAACTGATGCATCCAATAAAATGTGCTTTGCGCAATTCACTATGTTAGTAAATGATCCCTAGGATCCGTCCCAGTGCTTTTAATTACAAAGAACAACACAAGCTTCCCAAGTACCATCTGCAGCAGCCTACAGAATGAGCACATTGCAAAGAATCAGTCAACTTTAAAAAGCTATAAACAAATGAGTCTTCTGAAATGCAATAATCAATAAAAAATTCTTTGCTTTTATTGCATTTTTGAAATTATTCACAGTCTGTTCAAAGGTCTCAGTTTATCGTAATCTCGGGAAAGCTTATTGCAATATTAAATCACTTCTCAGTTACATAAGTATAGACGATGCAGAATCTAAACAGGGATCAGACACACTTGCAGATTGATCTAGTTAGTGAAAAAGCAGGGGCTATGGAACACTAATGGGGGAATGTAATATGTTTCATTAGCACACAAAACAAACCATGTGTGTGTCCTTCATGATCAATTACAGACTTCATCATCAAAAATATTTAACAAAACTCCAGAGCGTGCGTTAAAGATAACCTAATTATTTTACATTGTGAGCAGCACTAAACATTTGCAAAAACGCCATTTTAAGCATCACGTGCGATTTTTAATTACATTTCCCCTTAAGGATTTTGCTGGGACCACACAGCATTTCCTATTCAAAGGATAAGGAAAAGATCCAGATTGAGTAGAACTATTTTAATCCTTGCCTCAAGAACTGGCAGTCAAAACAATGTGCTTGACAAAAATGCCAATATTTGGATGTTCTGTTAAAGAGTAACCTTAAAATTTGATTTTCTTTTACCTAGTGGGGCACCTATTGCCTTTATTTTGTTATGGCTTTATCGCCACCATATGTTGTCTACTCAGTCATCATGTGAGTAACAAGTGTACCAATTCACCAGAAATATCGTAAATGGCATCTTGGTGTACAGCCAATAAAAGCATAAGGCAACATTTTTACGATGTTATGAGACAAAGGTTTTCACACTATACATCTATGAAAATGAGGCCCAGTTGTTCTCACTGGTTCTGTACTGGAACCACTGTATTCTACAGAGTTAATCTGGTATCTGATAAAAAATGTGTTAAATAATTACAACAATTATTATTATTATTATAGAACAGGAAGCAGAGAGCACAGGGACATCAATGCAAGGTGCTAACTTATAGGCGTTATAGATGCTGGCAACAACACACATAAGTATCACTATGTTAGGAAAGGCAAATGTCACCATAGTGAACAGAAAAAATGAGGTAGAAAATATAAAATTCAGACATAAGAATCTGAGGATTGAGCAGGAAATTACTCTTGTATTTTCTTCTTGTATGTTCTTCCATTTTAAATGTCTTAAATTTAAATGTTTTTGTATGCTATTTTAACTCAAAGCACCAAAGTTCAAAAAAAATTTTTTAAATGCGGCATGGTTTTACTGCATGTTCTGCAGGGGGTACAGCAATTGCAGTTATGCTTCTGCAGAAAATAAAGGGTGATATTGCATCACTTACAGCACATAGTCCAGTTATATGCCATATACAAAATTGTCTATAGACATCCTAGCAAGCTTAAAGAAGCAGTAACACCAAAAAATTAAAGGAATTGTTCAGTGTAAAAATGATGTGTTTCCTTCCACTACTATAGTTTATATAAACAAGCTGCTCTGTAGCCATGAGGGCAGCCTTTCACAGGTGAAAAAGTAGAAAGGGCACAGAATACACAGCAGATAACAGATACACTTTGTAGAATACAATGGGATTCTTCAGAACTTATCTGCTATCTACTGTGCATCCTGTGCTTGAATGGCTGCCCCCATGACTACAAGGCAGCTTGTTTATATGAACTACAGTAGTGTCTCTGATGCAAACACAGCAGTTTTAACAGTGCATGGCAACAGTATATTATATTTTCATTACTTTAAGACTCTTTCATTTTTTGGCTCTTCCTTTAAACACACCAATATGTATCAAACACGTGTTTAAATGGATCATCTGACCTGAGGCCATCCATTCAGACTAGAGAGGAAAAGAACTTTCATTTGAAGCGATGTAGGTGGTTCTTCACAGTGAGAACAGTGAGGTTGTGGAATGCCCTGCCAGATGATGTTGTTAGGGCTGATTCTGTTAATGTTTTTAAGAGGGGCTGGGATGATGTATTGGGCAAACATAATATGCAAGGCTATAGAGATACTAAAATCTAAAATTAATATAGATATTGGTATATACAGTTTCAGTGGATGTGTGTAGGTATGTGTGCTGGGATTAATTTGGAAAGGTTGAACTTAATGGGCTTTGGTTATTTTTCAACCCAACTGGATGTATCTAACTACTTTGGGGTAGATTTATCAAAGAGTGTAGTTAGAGATTGCCGACAGTCCTCTAGATTGACAGACCGCCACTCTCCATTCATTTATATGCGATTTTGAAAGGTGTATTTATCACAGGATGAATTTTCACTTCCACCCATTGATGAATACTATTTTGGAAATCCCATAGAAATGAATGGAGAGTGGCAGAATTTCACTCTAGAGGACTGTGGCGACCTCTAACTTCACTCTTTGATAAATATACCCTATATAAGTGTTTTAGGATTTTATAATCCAAAGAATTGCATGGCAACATGCTATAATCTCTTGCATCAGACTTATATCAGTAATACCAAATTGTCAGCAAGGGCAGAATGAGTATCATAGCATTCTAATTTCTATGACTACTTCACATACAGTACATAGGGACTTAACGTTTGCAGAGCATCCACCCTTCCAGAAACATGCTTAGAGATTGGGATCCTAATTTCCTTTTAATGTACAATATTGAGAGCAATATGCCTACTTCAATTTCCACCAAGCGTCAGTACTTCTTGCTAATCAAAGTCATGCTAAGAAGCAGTTTTCAATTCCCTGTGGTCTCCTGTGACCTTACTCGAGCTTCTTTATCTCTAGCCGTACCTCCGGCACAAAAATTAGATTGTAAAAGATAAAAAAGCATTCATCAAAAGATAAGGTAGAAAAAATATCCTTTACATTTCTCTCTTATGGGAATAGTCACAGATATGACATTTGTAGCTAATATGACGCTCCAAAAATACCACCACTGTAATATCTATGAAATGTAATTTGTAGGTAGCATTACAACTGCAGATTAATTAAATGTAACTTCATTATTCCATTTATATATTACAAATCTATTCCTAATATCCTTTTGCGGTATATGTTAAAGAAGGTACATTGCTGTTAAAAAAAACAAGTATCAATTGGAAGCAGCATTAAGTCTGCCCTTTTTATCTCCTATAATTTTGGCTACACTCCAATTAGCAAGAATATGTTTAGCTTAGATAAATTGCTGCTTTAAGCACATCTAATTTATATATTATTAAAAAGGATTGTTTCTAAGGACCCAAGAGGCACATTTAGTTTTCATTATTAATGCCCATGTACTAGTACTCATTTATAGTCACAGAGCTGTTTGCAGATTCTGGGACCAAACCAGCTTGTCATGAATATTCACCCATTTTAGTTCATGAGCTCTTTCACAGCAATTATTTATCTCATCTAAATTGTAAGCAATTACTTTCCTTTGTGTTAGCACTTCTTTTGTATTAATTATTGCAACTATTCTAATGCTGATAAAGCAATACAAGTCATTTAAACACCAATGATTTAGAAAAAAAATACTATGTTTTTCTTAATATATGTTTGTCTGAATGTTTCATTTTTCTTTGAAATGTTGCTTTTTATTTTGTTTTAAGTTCAGCATTTATTGTATACCATATCTGATTAAGCATATATCAATCAATAACAATATCAATAGCAATATCATGAATGCAAATACTGGATAAATTAAATGAAAGTTAAGAAGAAGGGAACTGATCTGGCCATATTTGACCTGTAGTATTTCTGTTATAGAGATTCTGACCCTTTAAGCCGGTGCATTATGTCCACTATATAATACATATTCTATACACTATATAATATATATTCCTTTTTATGGATTAGTTAAATTAGCCCTCTTTTACATTACAGCAGGGTCAGACTGGCCCACGAGGCTGCTGGGAAAAATCCCAGTGAGCCTTCTGTCCACGACGCTCCATCTACATTAGTGCCCATATATGTGTGTTCATTTCAGAAAGCCAATGTGAGCGTATATTTTAGAATAATGTATTTGTAATGTATTTCCATAATTTTCTGAAACCATGCAAAAATTGTCTACATATGAGTTTGCCAGTTAATGTTCCTCTGTTGGCCAGTGTTCATCATTCATTGATCTATTAATACATTTTAAAATTAGGAAATATGATGGGATTGAGGTGAATTTGCAACCTCCAGTATGTAATGTATATGGAAATGAATGAGTTATGTGGCTACTCCACATTCTATTTAATTTATCCTTATAAAATGTGAACAATGAGCAATAAATAAAAATACTGAAAATATAGTATTGATGGAAGAAGGCAGGAGAGGAAGGAAACAATTAAGGACAGTAGGTGAATGGAGTCAGTACATGAATTAGTGATACAATTTTCTGCGTAGCTGCCATTTTGAGCACATAAAGGGGTGGTTAACCTTCAAGTTAACTTTTAGTATGTTATAGAATGGCTAATGCTAAGCAACTTTTCAATTGGTCTTCATTATTTACTTTTTACAGATTTTGACTTATTTGCCTTCTTCTTCTGACTCTTCCCAACTTACAAATGGGGGTCACTGACCTACTCTAAAAATAAATGCTCTGTATGGCTCAAACAAGAGAAATAACTTTATTTGCCTGTCTGTAGAATTATTTCACTGGTTCTTTATGGCTTCTTATTGTACAAGCAGTAGTGTTCCTGCAAATTATATACAGAATAATCTTGCTACAGAACTATTGTGCTTCTTCTCTGGCATCTGAGAAAATAAGCTTCTTATTCAAACAGACAAAACATTTTTAAAACTCTGAAAGGTAAAAAAAAAAAAGATTTTTACAATGCCTTGCTTCATTCCTCAAGCTTTTTACTTTGATAATAGATTGACTTTGAAGGAACGTCACTAGGATCAATTATGTATTTTGTAAGTAACAGAACTTGCAGATGGCTTTTCTTACACAATGAAATACGATTACCTTTATGACTGATAGATGGTTGTTTTGCAAATGTTACTGAAGGGTAAAGACAAGCAAGCAAAAGCATTCTGTTCTTCCTTGAATTCCGGCCACTTAGTACCTTGTTTCTTTGGAATCTGTTAATTCTATTTTACCTTAGTAAACAGTTTGGCAGCTCCCATTATTATTATTACAGTGCTTATTAAGCAATTATGAAGAAAGCAAGCAATTCAACTATTATAGAGTCAACGCTGTATACTGAAGCTATTTTCTAACTGTATCTTTGCATATTTAGTGAATTATTATAATTTATCTTCGTATTGTATATCCCAGGCCATTTATTTAGCTTTGCTTGAAAGTCTCTTTTGGGAAGTTGTGAATATTTTATTGCTTTGTTTTACAATCATGATAAAAGTAACAGGAACTGGAAAGTAGTGTCCTCTGCTAATTTTATTATGGGAATACATCGAATGCATGGATTCAGTTCAGGATTCAGCCATGGGGGTGGAGGAATGTGTTTGTATGTGAAGCCTGAATTAAAGCCATGCGCTAAAGAAATAAAAATATCTGGCACTGGTGAGGGTGTAGAATCCCTCTGGGTAGAGATTTTGACTGGGCAAAAGGTTACAAAGAGAATTATCATTGGTGTATGCTATAAACCACCTTGTATAAGTGACGAGTACGAAGCCCAGCTACTCTTGCAGATACAAGCGGCTTCACAGCTGGGACAAGTTGTTGCTATGGGTGACTTCAATTATCCAGACATTGACTGGGGTAATGGGGTTGCTAAGACAGAAAAAGCTAGTAGGTTTGTAAATATGCTGAATGACAACTTTTTATTCCAGCTCGTTCAAGAACCTACTAGGAATAACTCTCTTTTGGACCTTGTAATAACTAACAATATTGAACTCATCTCTAACATTTGTGTGGGTGAGCATTTAGGGAATAGTGATCATAACATGGTCTCCTTTGAGATTCTGTGTAAGAAGCAATTCTATAAGGGAGTAACTAAAACACCAAGGGGCAGATTTACATATCATTTACATATGATTCGAAGGATTTTAATCAATCGATCGAACAATTTTTCTACAACCTAAAAAACATTAGAAAGCCTATGGGGACCTAGGCTAACATTGAGGATCGGTAGGTTTTAGGTGGCGAAGTAGGGGGTTGAAGTTTTTTTTAAAGAGACAGTACTTCGACTATCGAATGGTCGAATATTCGAACGATTTTTAGTTCGAATCGTTCGATTCAAAGTCGTAGTCGAAGGTTGAAGTAGCCAATTCGATGGTCGAAGTAGCCAAAATATATTCGAAATTTGAAGTTTTTTTATTCTATTCCTTCACTCAAGCAAAGTAAATGTGGCCCCAAATTTCAGACGTGTAAACTTTGACAACATATTAAGTGGGAAATGCTTTTCACAGGGTTAAACACGGAACAAAAATGGGAAGTCTTTAAAATGCTGCTTAATAAATATACATGTCAGTATATTCCACTTGTAAGCAAGGAACGACATTGCAATGCAAAACCTTATTGGTTCAATAGAAGTGTTGGTGTTGAGGTGGGAAGAAAAGAAGTGCTTTTAAGGCATTCAAGTTAGCTGGGACAGCCAAAATCATTTATAAGGTACAAGGAGGCCAATAAATCATGCAAATAAGCTATAAGGCAAGCTAAAATTGATATGGAAAATGATATTGCAGCAAGCAGTAAAAAGAATCAAAAATTATTTTTTAAATATGTTAATAGTAAAAAAATTAAGCAGGAAGAAGTGGGACCTTTAGTTTCAGAGGGGGGTAAGCTGGTTGATGAAAACAAAATAAAAGCACAGATTCTGAATTCATATTTTTTGTCTGTCTACACAAATGAGGAACCAGTTATTGAAGGTTTCTTTCTTATTAGTCCTAATTCTAGTAATACAACTAATGATGCATGGTTCACACATGAGGAAATTCAAAAGAGACTAGAACATGTTAAGATAAAGAAAGTTCCTGAGCCAGATGGTATTCATCCCAGGGTACTTAGCGAGCTTAGCTCTGTGATTGCCAAACCTCTTTATTTAATTTTTCAGGATTCATTTAGGTCTGGCATAGTGCAGAGAGACTGGTGAATTGCTAATGTGGTGCCTCTATTCTAAAAAGGATCCCGTTCTCAGCCTCAAAATGATAGGCCAGTTAGTCTGACGTCAATAGTAGGAAAGCTTTTTGAAGGGTTATTAAAGGATAAGATACTGCTATACTATACTACTACTTTGCTATAGCAAATTCTAATACTGAGTGTATGCCAGCATGGTTTTATGCGTAATAGATCTTGCCAGACTAACGTAATTTATTTTTATAAGAAGTTAAGCAGGAAGTTAAACTTTGCTAAAGCATTTGATACAGTGCCACACAAAAGGTTACTGGTTAAATTAAGGAATGTTGGCCTGGAACATAGTATTTGTACCTGGATAGAGAACTGGCTAAAAGATAGACTACAAAGATTGGTGGTAAATGGAACATTTTCTAATTGGACCAGTGTTGTTAGTGGAGTACCACAGGGCTCTGTACTAGGTCCGTTGCTTTTCAACTTGTTTATTAATGACCTGGAGGTGGGCATTGAAAGTACTGTTTCAATTTTTGCAGATGATACTAAATTGTGCAGAGCTATAGGTTCCATGCAGGATGCTGCCACTTTGCAGAATGATTTGTCTAAGTTGGTAAACTGGGCAGCAAACTGGAAAATGAGGTTCAATGTTGATAAATACAAGGTTTTTGGCAAAAATAATATAAATGCAAGTTATACACTAAATGGCAGTGTGTTGTGAGTTTCCTTTAATGAGAAGGATCTAGGATTTTTTTTTAGATAACAAGTTGTCTAATTCTGGGCAGTGTCATTCTGTGGCTACTAAAGCAAATAAAGTTCTGTCTTGCATAAAAAAGGGCATTAACTCAAGGGATGAAAACATAATTATGCCTCTTTATAGGTCCCTGGTAAGGCCTCATCTGGAGTATGCAGTGCAGTTTTGGACTCCAGTCCTTAAAGGGGAAGGAAACCCCCCCATCCCGTTTGTTGCCCACCCTCCCTCCTCCCCCCTGGCCTACCCGTCCCGCTGGGCAAATGCCCCTAACTTGTTACTTACCCTTCTGCGCAGGTCCAGTCCAGGGAGTTCACCGACGACATTCTTCCTGCTTTGAATGGCGCATGCGCAGTAGGATCATTTCGCTGGTACGATATACTGCGCATGTGCGTGACTTTTGGCGCATGCGCAGTAGATCCGTACTGGTGAAATGATCCTACTGCGCATGCGTCAAAACGCCGTTCACAACAGGAAGAAGATCGCGTGGAAGAAGATGTCGTCGGTGAACTCCCTGGACTGGACCTGCGCAGAAGGGTAAGTAACAAGTTAGGGGCATTTGCCCAGCGGGACGGGTAGTCGAGGGGGGGGAGGAAGGAGGGTGGGCAACAAACGGGAGGGGGGGTGTGGGGTTTGCACCGACTAGGTTTCCTTCCCCTTTAAGAGGGATATAAATGAGCTGGAGAGAGTGCAGAGACGTGCAACTTAACTGGTTAGAGGTGTGAAAGACTTATATTATGAGGGTAGACTGTCAAGGTTGGGGTTGTTTTCTCTGGAAAAAAAGCGCTTGTGACGGGACATGATTACACTTAACAAGTACATTAGAGGACATTATAGACAAATAGAAGGGGACCTTTTTACCCACAAAGAGGATCACCGTACCAGAGGCCACCCCTTTAGACTAGAAAAAAAGAACTTTCATTTGAAGCAACGTAGGGGTTTCTTCACAGTCCGGACAGTGAGGTTGTGGAATGCACTGCCGGGTGATGTTGTGATGGCTGATTCAGTTAATGCCTTTAAGAATGGCTTGGATGATTTTTTGGACAGATAGAATATCAAAGGCTATTGTGATACTAAACTCTATAGTTAGTATAGGTATGGGTATATAGAATTTATGTGAAAATAGGGAGGGGTGTGGGTATGGATGCTGGGTTTTCATTTGGAGGGGTTGGACTTGATGGTCTTTGTCTTTTTTCAACCCAATTTAACTATGTAACTATGATTTGGCATATGCAAATTAGGATCCAGATTCAGTTATTCCACAAAATCTTTTATGAAGGATTCAGGGAATCGCCCAAATCTGAAATACTGGATTTGGTGCATCTTTATTTTGTTATATGAAATATTTCTACATTTTAAATTAAAATAGTTTTATTACTGTAAAAAACTGCGTTATTCAATTATTCATTATTTTAAACTTAACTCCATTAAGAAAAATGCCTGGCAGAGCATGAAATGTAAATGATCCGTATGAAGAAGGGAAAAACAGATTATGAGGTTGTGCGGTATTATAAGACTTGAGCATAAAGTTGCTGTGTTGCCAATATCAGGAGAGAAGATCCGTGGAAGAACATAGGTTTCTGTAGCTCATTAAAGCTGCATTTACATTTTACATATAATAATAGGAGAAGACATCACTGCAAGTAGCTGAGAACAATTCCTTTTGGGATGCTCATAAGCTTTGAAAATATGAAAAAAAGTTTAATGCGAACAGTAATGTTAGATTATGAGATTCCTTTCCTTCTCATAAATTAGCTGCACAGGGCCTTAGTATTAATGACTGTAATTTTTCTTTGCTTTTGGGAAACATGCCATGAAAATCTTTGTAGTTATTTTAAAAGCACAATATTCTAAAATAAAGACATACTGTCACTTTTGTTTTCATTGGGTTTCTCTATTTATTTAACTCCAAATGTTGATATTTATTAATTGATTTACATTTTGTCAGTAGGTGAAGCATGCAGTGAAAATTAACAACAGAGAATGTGTTCTACTTGGTAAACCACATTGCTAGCCTGAAACTGGCCCAAATAACATTGTAATTGTGAACTACCCTGCAGTAGATGTTCCTCCATAAACTAAAGGCCTGAATATGACCTAAAAGAACCATTATAATGTCCTCATAGTCACAACAATGTTGACCCCACTAGATTGTAAACTTCTCTAGGGAAGGAATGATGTCAATGATTAATAGTTTCATTATTTAGCACTTAATACATGAGTACATAAATAATAATAAATAATTAGCATTAAAGTACATATCCTTAGCCAGTTTGCAGGTAAAGTGCCAGTCTATGGTATGAAAAAATATGAGCAGAGGTAAATATGACCACCATATGGGGTTTACCTTGAAATAGTATAGTGGCTTTGTAATTTTATGATCATATTTTTTTTATAAATGTATGCACAGATGCTAAATTACTAATAAAACATTGAATGTGCATTGATCAATCCCCTCTCGTTCATATGTTTGTAGTAGACTGGACCAGATCAGTCTGCTTTCATTCTACTTTTATTTAGCTTTGAAATGCTCCCACAACACTTTCTGTGTCTTTGAAAAATCATGAAAAGGAGATTTATTGACTATGACTATTCGCAATAATGTATTTGTGACCATGTGTTTTTTCGCTGCTACTGGTGCCGTTCCCTGATTCAAACAACTGTGATATTCTCTCTAACTAAAGGTGTGTCCTACACTGCCAACTGTGTACTAAGTACTTACGTGTTTTAAAAACCATTAAACCCCTAGCAGCAATGTACATTATGGGGCCCATTTACTAACTCTCAATTTTTTTCTGGTTGAGGTTTTTAGGGGGAAAGCTCAATTTTTTTAGTGGAAAAAAAACTTGAATATTTAGAGATTTATCATACCCAAAGCTGCTAAAAATCTGAAGTTGATTCTTGACATTGTGATCTGCGCTGGATAATCTGAAAAAGTTTGGGTTTTTGTCTGTTAATCCAAAAAAGTGGAGTTTTCAAAGCAACAATAATACAATACAAATTGACGCTCAGTTTTGTCGCGACACTCATTTATTATTGATAAATGAGTTCAGTTCATAGAAGGGAGTTAGGTGGACTTTGTTTTCAGAAAAAACTTAGATAAATTCAGTAAATCAGTCCTATATGTGACAGAGTGGTAGAACTGTATACACATACCCTTTGTACTCAGGAGCTATAAGAGCATTTTCATTCACTGTTACAGTTACCTTTGACCACCAAGCACTACCTTAAGCATCAATCTGTCCTCTCTCTCTTATTTTTGCTTAATTCTCATACGCTAAAAGCAAACATCACGTCATACTTCAAAGTTACTCTATCTGACTCTTTTAAAGCCTTCTTCTTCTTCTCTTTCTAAGCCCTTGCAGTATTTGTTTAACCATATATTTTATAATCTTGCAGACCATATCATTAAAACTAAATGAGCTTATCTTTTTGGGCATTGTACACAAGAAAATATAACTGCCTTAGTGAGTATTGAATCACTGTTGATCAGATAGTGTTATTAACTGGAGTTGTTGCTCCTATTGGTTCAACTGCCAGAACAAATGCCCGAATTTGCTTTTCCTGGACAATAATCCCATCACCTTAATTATTATACACTCCTCTAAACCAGATATAGGTTGATATTAATAGTAATCTTAAATGCCTAATGAAGCAAATATCCTGCAATGTAAAGGGGAAATTTTCCATTTAATAACTGTACACCCCAAAAGTTGTGACAATGCAATAACTTTTTTTTCAGAAATCAATCTCTTTTCCCATTGCATCTGCAAACAGATTCATGTCAGTGTTTCTAATTTTCTTTTCTTGTCATATTGCTATACCATTAGGGTCCATAAGGAAATATTGTCAAATCATGTTCTATGCCCTTTCTATGCCCGCCAAAATTCGCCCGAAAAATTTGCCGTCAAAAATGGGCGCCGGTGTCAAACAAACGGGTGCCAGCATCAAAAACGAGACGCCGGCGCAAATTCGCCCATCACTAATGTTATGGTATTTTATAATTAAAACATTTGGTTCACCTTCCAATACTTTTTCAGTTTAATTGTTTTTTTAATTAATTTCTATTTTCTATTTGTTACAGTTTTTTTCAATACTGAAATTTAAAGTTTAATTTTTCACCTTCTTATGTTGTTTACATTAGGTGATATGCTTCTTATCTTTGGCCATGCTGAGCAGAATCCATGAGTTTCATTAAAGGCAGGTGTCTGGATTACTGAGCTGCCACACTGAAACACCAGAGACAGGAACGTTAAACTTTAAACTTCAATTTTGAGAAGATGGTAAAAAAATTAAGAATGGAAAGCAATTGATAAAAAAGTCTTTATTCTGGTGAACTATTTGAAAACAACCGAACAGAAAAAAGTCTTTGGAAGGTGAACAATCCCTTTAACCGAGACTGGATGGATGTAGAGCAATTAAGACTTCATATAAGCAATCTATGAACACAGTATGAAGTTATCAATTATTAAGGCTCTGTCATGTCCCCACCAAGAATTGTATGCCATCAAGATTGTTGTTCTATTCTTTAACAATATAATTAATGGTTAGAGCTTTATGCTAATAGTTGTAAAAGAGTGAAATAAGAGTTTGCCACAGTCCTATGTTATCAACTATGTGCCTGAAATACCATAACAATGAACAGAGTGGTGGATTGTGGTGAGTATTTTTTTCACAAAATATATCAGTTTTGAATGCTCGTCATAAAATGTCTAGGTTCTAAGATGATGTCACCTTGCCATCGACCCTGAAGACTGGCCAACAATATGGTAATTACCTAAAACAAATTCTATCAACACGGTTTTATTAGACGTTTCATTTAAAGTTATGTTACAATGGTATTTAACCCCAGAAAGGATAGCAAAAGGTATCGAATCTACTAACTCTAAATGCTTCCAAATAGGCTCCATGTTCTACATATGGTGGATTGCCCTACTGTCACTAGATCCAAGTGTATAATGTTTTCTTCCTGTTTCAGATCAATATCAGACATGATCCACTACAAGCTCTTTTAAACAGAAAATGTGCTGCTTTTACTAAAACTCAACACAAGCCAACCTTTTCCCTGCAGTACAGTAAACTATTGCCAAAGCTTGGAAATCTAAAAAAATTAAGTTTTTAGCATTTAAACTGAAAGTAGATTGGACAATACTGTCAACAATGGAACATATAGATTACAGTACCTGCCTTGTTTTAGTTTGTTTTTCTTTTTTTTATTAATTTCTATTTCATGTTATTGTTTCACTTGTTAGTGTACAGTGGCCCTCTGGCCCAAACTGCACGGAGAATTGTGAAAAATCCTTTACTAAAAAAGATTTTAAAACATTTATAATCAAAGAACAATGGATCAGCATTTCTACTGGACTGTGTAAACAGCACTAACGTCCTTGAAATGTACCAAATGGTGTCTTTTGGTCCAGACGATATTATTTTGTTATTCAAAGAGCATAATGGGAGACAGGAATTTCTGGCCAGGGTGTTTCAGGTACAGAGAACCAGATTCTCTGCACTGAAACTAGGTTGTTTCCATAGAAACACACAAATGATAGACAGATTTTGAATGTTCTGAGGTGGACTGTTGCAAAAGTGCTTCCAGTATTTTTTAATAGCTTTTGTGAAATTTACAGAAATTTACAAGCCACACAAATGATTCTATGGAACATTTCCCAGTATCATTATTTTCACCTTGTAAAAAGATATACATATATATATTTATAGATCCACAATTTGCCAAATTGTAGTTTGGCAGGTTTAGTGTTATCTTGCTTACACTGTTAAGAGAGAGAAAATATAATCATATTTATTCAAGAGTAGTTTATGGTTAAACACTTTCATGAGCATACCTTGTTATAAAAACTGCAACAAACATTTATATAATATCAGCTCTATTTTGGGCTTAAATTATTATAACCAATTGTTTCAATACAACCCATATTTTTTAAGTAGTAATGATACTAGGATAAAGCTTACTAATGAATTCCATAAGGCAGCTTTCGATAATATGAGCTAAATACGTACAAATTCTGTAATTATGCTGCTGAACAAAATATGTGAAAAAATTGTCTTGCTGCCAAACTTATATTTTTTTAATTAATTTCCACTTCAAGGCAGTGGCATAACTACCTGGGGAGCAGGGGGTGCAATTGGACCAGTACGGAGGGGGGTGGGGGGCACGCACCCCCCTCCATATGTAACATATATTTCCAAACAATGACAAGGAAGAGTGGCGTGAAAGAGTTTAAATTTAGGGCAAACCACTTACCCCCCTTGAATTAAAATAAATTAAAGCATCAAACCCATGGATGGAAAAAGTTAGACATTTCAAAGTCAAAGTCAAAGAAGATATTGATTTCTGAAACCTCTGCCAAATCTTAGAAAAGTGATCAACCAAAGGGTTAACAGCAGGAACATCTGAGGAATGACCAAAAAATGAAAAAGCTCTAGGATGGTAGCCAAAAACAGTAAAGTAGAGAGACTCTCAAGTGAACAAATGAGTAGCGTTATTGCATGCAAACGAAGCCCATGGTACCAAATCTGCCCATTGTGATTGATTAATGGAGATGTAACACCTGAAGAATTGCTCTAATGATTGTTTTATGCTTTATGTCTGGCTGTTAGTTTGTGGATTATACTCAGAGGAAAAAGATAAATCAGTGCCCTTAAGTGAACAAAAGGTCCGCCAGAACCTTGAAACAAGGTTCAATGGAGCCCCATGAAGCTTACATATATTGGATAGGAAGAGTTCAGCAAGAGACTTAGCAGAGGGGAGGGTGGTAAGGGGAATGAAATGAGACATTTTACTAAATTGATCCATTACCATCCAAATTACAGTATTCCCTTTAACGAGAAGTAATTCCACAATGAAATCCATGGAAATATGAGTCCATGGCCTTTCAGGAATAGGATAGGACTGTAGCAGCCCCTAAGGTAAGGACCTGGAAGGTTTTGAACATTGACAAACTGGACAAGAATCAATATAGTTACCAACATCCTGTCTGAATGTTGGCCACCAGAGGGTGCTGAACAGAAAACAATACAGGTTTTACTGCAGCACGGATGCTCTGCTACCTTAAAATCGTGTCCACCAGAACGGCCTCACAAAAATTTTCAGAACAAAGAGTTTGCCCAGAGGTACGTTAGGAGGTAAATTTGCCTAAGCTTCAATGTGTTTCAAAAATTTTTCGCTGTTACACGGGACAGATTCACCCATCACTAGTAACGGTGCCACTGTGATAAAACTGCTCCAGCGCCATTCTCAGAGGCATCCACTTCTACTAAGAGAATTAGAGTAGAATCTGGATTCTGGAGTACCGGAGCAGAATTTAATGCTTCCTTCAATTGTTTAAAAGCTCTCAAAGTCTCTTACGACCATATACTTGGATCTGCCCCCTTTTGGATAAGGGCAGTGATTGGAGCCACCAGAGTGGAAGAGTTTTTTATAAAATGCCTATAACAGTTGGCAAACTGTAAAAACGTTTAAAGGATTTCAAAGAAAGGGGTTGCATCCAATATAAAGTGGCTTGAACCTTGGCTGGCTCCATTTACAAGTCCTTTTGCAAAATGATTTACCCCAGAAAATGAATAGACATTTTTTGATCGTCGCATAAAGCTGATTTTGCCTTAATCTATGTAACACCTTCTGAACATAAGCACGATGGTCAGTTAAATTAAAAGAAAAATCAAAATATCATCCATGTACACAACAACAAAGTGACCTAGAAGGTCATGGACAATATTGTTTACGAATTCTTGAAGATGGATAAACCAAAGAGCATTATTAAGTACTCATAGTGCCCTTCGCAAGTGTTGGCCATCTTCCATTCGTAACCTTCAGTGATTCAATCAGAATAGCACATAAGGCCTGTGTGGAGGATGGGTCTTGGCAACTTTTTTAAAGAAAACATCTGCAAATGAGGAATAATATGAAGGCAATCCTTCTACAGATGTGGCAGCTAGAACATGAAATGGTTTTAGACAAGAATTTCCCACATTCTACTCCCAATTGCCATATCTGGTTAGCAACCCAATCTTCTTCAAAATGCTAATGGGGCACCAGCACTGTGTTACTGTATGTAGTACATCAGAGTGATAGCTTTCCCTGTCTCCTGCTCTGTTCTGCCTTCCCGTTCTGTGTGTGCCATTCTCTGCTTACTCAGTACTGCTTGTGTGTGCCATTCTCTGCTTGCCCAGTGCTACCTGTGTGTGCCATTCTCTGCTTGCCCAGTGCTGCTTGTGTGTGCCATTCTCTGCTTGCCCTACACTACCTGTGGGATGTAAGCCTGTGTAGGGGTTTGTTCTTGGGGTTTGTTAGCATTTGGAAATTGTTG
The DNA here is from genome assembly GCA_038501925.1 of Xenopus petersii. Taxonomy (NCBI): domain Eukaryota; kingdom Metazoa; phylum Chordata; class Amphibia; order Anura; family Pipidae; genus Xenopus; species Xenopus petersii. Next base: position 81,197,903 of record CM076674.1, on the reverse strand, counting down.
TTAAGGGCCCCTAAGGTGTTTAATCATGTGTTGGGGGGTTTCTGTATTATCCACAGGGGAGGATGAGGCATATGGATTTTAGGTTAGGTTTTAACATGACTTAAATTTTTCCCATATGAGTGATGAGGGATTTCCCTGCAGTGAGCACCAACCATTTGGTTTTTTGGTGTGCTACCACCGTTAATGTAGATATGATCTTAAAAGTTCTTGTGGTAACATGGGTGTGGTTTACAGTGGGTGTGGTTTAAAAAGGGGGGTGGCCAACACTCACTTCTATTATCGGCCCTCCACCACATAGGCCAGTAACATTTTGGCCCTCGGTACCACAGAAGTTGGACAGCACTGATGTAGAAGAAGATTTGTTCAGAGTGACTACCCATAGACATGATGATGTTATCAGACTTGGTAGACACTAAGCCACACCCTATAGAACTTCCATCAATGGCGAAAAGCTTGACCAAAGGTATAAGGAGTTGTTTGGGAATGCTGTGTCGATGAGCAAAACTAATATCTAAAAAGTTCCTTGCTGCCCCGGAATCCAGAAGATAGCCCAATTGCATGGTTTCCTCTGAAGGCATAGGGCATACCTCCCAACATTCAAAAAATGGAAAGAGGGTCCAAAAGTTGTGTTACAAAAGTATCCAATTGCAGCTTCTGGGTGTTCTGGGCTCTCTGCCAAAAAGCCTCCGGTTTTAATTAAGTTTCAGAAATGTATCTTTTTGTGGCGTCAGTGCAGGAGATCAAAGAGTAAGTCGTGGCATTTCAGTAAGAAACCCGGGACTGCTGTCAAAATCTAGACTGTCCTGCAGAAAACAGTTGGGATGTATGACCTAGGTTCTGTAACTTCAGGTTTGGGTTACAACTCTGAGGGGAATAGAAGCGGGGTTTTTTTTCCTGGCGTCTCCCCCTATGCCTCCTATTAATTTGTATAGCAAGGTGCATTAGGGAATCAAGGGAGGACGGAGCAGGAAAATTAACTAGGCTATCTTTGACAGCATCCAAAGACCCATTCTGAATTGACTGCGTAAAGCAGTATTGTTCCAGCCCATCTCTACTGCTCAGCAGCAGAATTTAGTACAATACTCATCACCCGTAATTTACCCTGCTTGAGGTTACGGATTGCTGAATCAGCTGAGGCAGAATGATCAGGGTCATTATAGATAATAGCCATGGCCTTAAAAAAGAGTCAAGAGAGAGAAAGGTTGGATCGGAAGGGAATAAGCTAAATGCCTATTAATGGGGATCCCCTTGATGTAGAGTAATGACAAAATTAACTCTAGACTTCTCGGTGGTAGGAACCCAAAATGTAGTTTACACACTTACTGGAAAGCAAAAATGTACTATGGTCCCTGGTAAATGTTTCGGGATCTTAGGTTCCACTACAAGCTACCCTGGGAAGTCTGTAGCAGTCTGCTTCCCTAAACAGGAGCTTGGACAGGAGCAACAGGTTTTTGTTGAATAACCTCCAACCTTGCAGACAGTCTTTGAATTGATCCTGCTTGGCCTCTTGTTCCCCAAGACTTGCCAGGATTGCTTCAGTTGTAGGGGGAAAAGCAGCTACTCCATCGGCATCCATGTCTGACCCAAAGTAATTGCCCAGAACAGCCGCCAAGGTTCTGGTCATGGCTCACACTTCTGCCAACAACAGCCGCCTTTCAGTTCGGGAGGATCCCTCGGCAACTCAGATGTCGCCAGGTCTTAAAGTATGAGAACCAAGGCAAGAGATCTGAGCAGACAAGGGAACAGTAATGGGCAAAAGAAGGAATGGGGTTAGAGCCAATCAGTAAATGCAGCGTCAAACCCAGAAGTGACATGCCAGTCGTGCACAGGAGAGAAGGCAGTGAGCGTCCCTGCAGACAATGTCCAATGCCTCCCAAGTACCATTACTGTTTTTATCATAGTAGCTGCAGTTAAAAAAAACACCCACCCATCAAGTTCAACCTTCTGTCCGTGCAAAACCTACTTAATTTATCTTTTGTGTAGTGCATACAAGTGGTGTAGCCAAAAATTTTGGTACTACCCACTTGTGTTCATGACTAATTATTAGTTTATTTGACAGTTTGATAATTGTAAATGCTACAGGGAAGACAACTCTTACCAGTATAATGAAAAACCTTTAAAGGGAAAACAATACATGAGTGAGGGTATAAACTACATACCATAATAATGGATTAACAATTGTTGCAGTTTATATAGAAGAGTCTTGCAATCATTATGATACAGCTCAAAATTAAGAGTCAGAAAAGTAAAATGTAGGGTGCTGCACAATTGTGCTTTAATGCTGACACAGTAGCTTATACAACTTACAGTAATAAAAAGATTAACTAAACTGCATGTAAATATTTAAATGAACAGTTGTTTAACATTATTTTAGGGAAGGTATAAACTTCCTTAGCGACAGAACAGTAACCTGTCTCCTCTGACTTCACTCTATGGACAGGTAAGCCCTCTTATAAAGAGTGCATTTGATTCAGTATCCCTCTTCACTTACAGCATCTATTATGGATACTGCTGTGGATAGCAAAGGGCAAGCTAAGCAGCCATTCTTGTCTGGTCTCTATGCAGGATCTCTTAGGTTCCAGCACTTGTCCTTCTTTCATAACTTAGTACAACAAAGCATTCTGTTAAAAGTCCCTTCAGGATTAGTTTGGCTGATGATCACTGGCCGAAGAAAGTGCACATGGCCCAAGGGATTCGTTTGTTATGCTAAAGAATGTGCCTTGATTGCACAATTAAGCTGAATGTTCTTGTGGCCAGTTTGGCCTCAGGGTTCACTTATTGGGCCATTTTATTAAATCACTGGATCTGCCCCTGTATGGTCAGCAGTACATTAGTAATTTAATCAATTCAAATGCAGACAATGTTGATTGATGCTGTCTCACTTAATGAAGAGGTTAATGATTCTTGCACATTATAAAGTTTGATAAGCATTTTATTGCCATTCCCAGGATTGATAGAGCTCCACAATGCTAATCTTTCTGCAATCTCATTACTAGGCTTATTCTTCTAACAAGGAAACTCTGCATTAAGGCAGAACTGCCTGAGGCCAAACAAATAAAAGCCGAGTTATATAATGCTGCTGTACACTTATACAGATTCAATAATAATGCAAAAATGGAAGAGGTTTATCCTTTCCAGAATGCATTCATGCTGTTCTCAAGATAAATGTCATAAGCAGTTCGCTAAAAATAAATATCATTCTTATCCTGAACTCTGTGAAATATAAAAAGAAAAACAAAAAAACCCTGCATTTCATTTTATTATAGGTGCACAGATTTATTGCTGAGTACATCTGCTTGTGACTTAAAAGGACAACAAAGAATGTTTTGACAATTGAGAGTCTTGGGCTTGTTGTATGTTACATAACACATAGTCCTTCTCAAATAAAAATGAGTATCCTTCTCTTTCATCCCTTTTCTCCACTAGTTTTGCCAACCATTGAATAAGCAACCTGATCATTCTATCATGGAGGAGGTTGTTTTTGTACTTCCTATAGTAATGTAAGAGTATGTATAAAAGTAAACTTGTAAAAAGTTGTATGACCAAGGAACGCAGGTCATCCAGGAACAAACAAAATACATTCAATGACTTTTGTTTGTTCCTGGATGACCTGCGTTCCTTGTGTTTGTATTCCTGAAATCCTTGTTCCAGTGTTCTTGTTCCAGCATTCCTTGCCCTCCTGATTTTCTGAGATTTTCACACCTACGGAAAGCCTCTGATGAAGTCGCTAAGCGACGAAACGCGTAAGGCATAGGCGGCTGATGTCACATCCAAGCATCCAGGAAGCCTCAACACAAACCTCAACACAAACCACTGGGAAGACTTGTAGCAGCACAGATTTGCATGGAAAAGAGACAATTTGCCTATTTTAACTACTGAAATGTGAGTGTAAGCAATTGGTTTTTAATGTTATAAAATAAAAAGGATTTTACACTATATTTGCGCACTTTTAACCTCCTCCAGCCTAGAAAGAATATCCTACAGTTTCATTTTCTACAAATCGTGATGTGCATGTGTTAGACCTAAACGTCTGTAAGTACCCATCTAATAGCCACACGTGGTGAATCGTAAAGGGTAACTGCACCAAAGAGTTTATTCTGGCTGTAGAACTACAACTCTCAGTAAATACTACACTATAGAAAAAAAATTTCCCCTTTTTCATCATATTTTTTCCCCTGACGCCAGCCAGGCCCCGCCCCCCTCCGTACAGACGAATTTTAGTGGCGTGCGGCACTGCCAGGGGGCCCTGATGGGGTGCGGGCTCTGGCCCGCTCGTACCCCCTGCTCCCCCGGTAGTTCCGCCACTGGTAATGTAAGAGTGTTCTGTGCTTGCACATAAGATCAGTCGAAGTAGAGAGCTTATAAGTAGTGTTTTAACTATAACTGGCAAGTTATTGGCTCTACTATAGTTACAACACTCTGATAGGTGAAATGTTTATTCTAGCTTTGTTTTATCTGACAAAATATGATTTTGCTAAAGGACATATAAACCACATATGGCTGGATTTTGCCTAAATATAGTTCACTTTCAATTCTGTGCCAAATGCATTTTATGCTAGTACAATTTCTTCCTTATCATGGGAATATGTGAAAAGAACTGCATTACTATTACATTGATTCACATTATCCTGTAAAATCTAATAACTAATTTCAGATGCAAGTCACCATGTTATTTATCAAGAATGAAGCATTTTCCTGACAAATTCAGCATAACTGTAGGCAGGTAGTGGAGTGGTTGCAAATGCATTTGTGCCTGATTGTAAAAATGCAAGTGGAATTTTTTCTGCCTGCAATTACATATTACATATTGGAATTGTATCACTACTGAACCTGACACCTTTCCGTTATTGTTGTGTGTTAGTACAATATGAGCTGAAGAACAAAGGGTTGTTCAATCCTACTTCATATAGTGATTGATTGGATAGTGAAACATTTTAAATCCAGCACAAGGTGCAGAGCAAAGCAATGAACCTACAGGGGCAGAAGTGATGATGAGGGAATCTGTCACTTTTCGCTCCACAAAGAATTTTCAAGACTGCCTAAAAATTTGCGAAACAGCGAAAAATCTGCAAAACCTTTTTGTCATGCTTCATTTTTGTAGCATAATACATTAGAGTCTATGGGCGTTTTGTTCATGGCACCTTGTTTCTGCTTTGGGAAGGCAAAATCACATGCATTTTTTGCTCAGTTTACTGCTAGACACATTCCCTACATTAGAGGACCTCCTATCCACTGTGCTACAATTGCTTTGTCAATAGAAAAAAAGGCTCCCAAAAAAAAAACAGTTTCTTTAAAACATCTGTGATTTTTTACATTACCTCTGGTCGACAGTAATGGTAACTACTACTAGACAATGTTGCTTACAAACACAGGCACAACTAATAATGAATCTGACCATCAACAGATAATATCTGGGTGCTTTGTATCCCACTTTAACATGAATAAACCATATACTCGTGTGTATGTCCTTATATAGACAATGGAATGACTCAGATCCTGATCCTACCCTTTGGTTGATGTGGAAGTAGAGGGGAAGGATAAAAACAGGTATATATTTGTTGCGCGTCTGTTTTTTTTTTGTTGCACATGTTTTTTTGTCGCATGTCATTTATGTTTTGACGCGCAAAGGGAAACAAGCCACAGGGCAAATTTTTAATGCAGTTTTCCCCCCGGCGAAATGTGTAAGTTCACAGGGAATCAGTACATGTACATGTATAAATAGTTACATGTATAAATAGTTACTCAGACACCCCCCCTACCCACCTGAGAGTAAAGCTATGCATGACAGTTAAGCAAAAGTCTATATATACTTCAAAAACCTTTGAGGTAGGAGTGACGTAAATGATGAATTATCTCACTGTAAAGCGCTGCATATAAGAGCATATGAATAAAGGTTAATAAAATACAGTGGCAAAGTAAGTGGATAATACAGATCCTTACCCAGTTTGCTATTTCCTCAGGTCAGAAAAGACCTGCAACTTGAAATATCTGCAGACCAAGGCAGGAGGTGCCAATAGATTGTAACTGCATAAATACATATATAAAGTCCCACCTCATTGTGTGTGATTCAAAGTTCTTAAACAGACAATTAATGGTTTGTAAAACTCCTATCAAGTGTATTTCCTGTAAAGTCAGTAAAACATCAATACCTAATATTTATTCATTGTCACATGAGACCGACCATGTTTACTGTGTTTGAAATAACTTTTATGTTATTCTTTAATCAGTTTGCATATTTACAGAATCTGAATGTTAACCTGAATGGGATTATTGGTTCAATCTGCCATGCATTTTGCAGCCTACTTTGCACTTAGAAGAAAATGCAAGAGCCGAAAATGCAAGAGCAAAACATCAAAAGTCAGTGTAAATGACTCCTAGGGGGTTATTTATCAAAGGTTGAGTTTGTGAGATTTGTGAAGTTTTTTATACCCCGAATGAACTCAAGTGTTTCCTGATTTATGAAAAAACTTAAATATGAAATATTCGAATCAGTGAATTTGGGTGAAAAACCCTTATACTCAAGTTTAATTAATCAAGTTTTCTCAAAAATTCAAATTGCTCGAAAAAAAACAGAACGTCATGAAAGCTAGAAACATCTTCAAATGGTTGAAGGGACATCTGCCATTGACTTCTACATGACCTCAACAGGTTTTAGCTGGCTGGAGTGTTTTCAGATTCTAGCTATTTCCAGCTTTAGGGTTTTGACTGAAGACTACCCTTGACATTTTTAAAAATCAACTCGACCTTTAATAGATCTGCCCCCTAGTGCCTCAAATTATACAAAAATATTTTGTTTTTTTACCTCCTGTTTCTTGCTCTAACTATGGACCACTCCAAATATTTTTTTCTGTCCATCGGCCAGGCACTCTCTTGTTACGCTACTGGTACCGAGGTGCCCTTTCACTGAGCTACTAAACCTAAAAGAGATCCGTAGCATAACTATATGTTACCGGGCCTCACAGCAAATTCAATTTATGTCCCAAAACATTCATAATTTAACTTTTTCTCCCAAGATATATTGAAATTACTCATTAATCAAGGCCATCTACATTTATGGGCCCCAACTGCAAAGCCAGGGTCTGTTTCCTTAAATTCCAGAAAGAGTCTTTGAAAATGATTGCCATCTAATTATTTGTTTCTCTACAGACTATCAAAAACACATGGGCATATTTAGATCTTCTACAAGCTGCAACCAGAATGCCAGGTGATTGCTGTCAATCCCTAGTTCTCAGAGGGAAATAGAACCCCCTCCTTTCTGAAACTGCCCATGTGCCATGGCTATCAATACATTCCTCAAAGAAATGGATATCTATGAGACTGAAAGAATTCATATTAATTATTTAAATAATTAAGTAATAGAAATATTTTTGTTACAGGGCCAGGAAGAATCAATCTGGCTGATCAGTCTCGGCTATGGAAAACTGGTTTGACTGATGACCTTATACGGAGTGTGTATCTGGTCAGATGCTGGCCTGAAGCTACACATGATGTCACCTATGAGTAACGTGCATTAGGATAGTCGGTGTAAACTGCACTAACATCCAGCTGAACTTTGGATGACTGATTGTGTATTAGGTATGTGTCCAGCATTTGTAGAACAGGACAGTGAACAGTGAGGTGATTACTACTGGTGGGGAGTGTCAACTTTTCATTGAAATAAGGCTGTAATTTGGCTGGGTACTTACAAAAGTATTAGGAAGGTTTAACTGGAAGGTCTATGTTATAACTCAAATAACTAGATAACTTTGTTAATTAACCAGGCTGATAAAGGCCGGTACAGCATACAAATTAGTGCCAGACAGAACTATATTATATAAAAAACAGTATTCAAGCTCTGGAGTTTCCAAACAGTTGCTTATTACCTCTGTTTAATGAATAAATTATAATACATTTGACTTCTGAATAATTTAAAACAATTAGTTTGTTGCTAAAATAACAGGAAACAAAAGTACTACCCTGGGGTGTGTATATACAGTATACAGCGTACTATGACCAAGGATGTGAATATATAGACACACAACATTTCGATTGAATTGTTTTTGGGAGTATATTTTTTGCTACCATTTTGAAGACCTTTTTCACAGGCATTTGAAAGCCTCTAAAATCAGCAGCAATAGAAATGCCAAGGGATTGCTGTCAATTAAGCACCGTTTAAACAGTTTATTTTCCATGGTTATAGTCCATGGTTTAAAAAGTTCAAAATAGAAGCCAATTGCTGCCTTAACAGAATCTATACTTAAATACTATAGGTGAAAAATATGGCTTATCTAGATGACAAGGGGTTAAAATGCCCTATCTTTCAATACCTTAGCACAATCTGTGACTGATGTGCTACAGAATATTAGCACTATATAAATTGGCACTATATAAATAAATGATGATAATAATGTTACCATTTGCTTATGATACACTTCATTGTTCCATTTGCTATAACCTTGATAGACTATATAAACTGTCTGATGGACGCATATGGAATGCAAGTCGTCTTGCTCCTGTTAGATATGACTTTGAAGAAGCTCCATTTGATGAAGGACATTTTCCTACTCTTGATGTCAACTGCAGTAGGCCTAAAGAAAGTGAACCTATAAGGCATACTGAGAGAATCAGAAAACTACCTGCATGGACTATGTGATGTGAATAATGTATATTATTGTTTTAAGATGCATTGTTGTTCTTTATTACATTTGCCCAAATGCTTTCCTACTATAGGGGGAATATGTGGTGTTTATACAAATGGCCTGTAGATGTCACTGTGCTCAGACATACTATGGAAGTGAGGAAGAGCCATGGCTCCTCTTCACTTACTGTAAAAACAAAGTGAGGTGCTCTATGTTCCAGATTGGTGATCCGACCGGCAAATTATCCCAGGAGGACTGCACCACCGGACCGCTACCAGCAGAGGTTTGAATTGCACTCGAATACCACTGTCCGGTAAGCCTAAACCCTTCTGTCCCCCTTTACACGCAAGCCGGCTTTTCTGCGCTATTTTGAGATTCTCCCCACTAGGTACAACGCCGACTAGACCCACTCTAACAGGACACTGAAGCGATCACGGTTTAACACTGCAAGACATTCTATTAATCGGCTGTGAGTAGTTCTTAGCACACATTACCCTTTGTCTTAAAGGTTAATACACTATCGGGTTTTCTTTCTTTTCTAGTTTCTTGACATTCTAACATAGCGCACCTCACTTTGTTTTTACGGTTTATTTGTATGTGGATACGTGGATCCACTTTTTTGATTGGTGCAGCTTTAATCCCCCATTTTTCCAGTGAGCGCGGACTTTCATTCCCTCCTTCCTCTTCACTTACTGTTGCATGAATGATCAGATAAAGAAACATCAAAAGGCAGTCAGTACTGTATTTAGGTCCAGTGCCATCCTAGGCACTGCACGTGACATCACTTATGCTATGTGTGACATCACTGCTGATATGAATGACATCACACCCCCACCTCCCACTGCTGGATTTTATTTTTCTATATAGAGATTATATAGGCACCCGATGGCCACTCCCTTTAACGCTGCTTCCCTAGGAACAGGCCCTCAGGTATTTATATATAAATATAGCCCTGAAAGTAGCCCTTCTGTGTGTGCCCCTTATATGCTCTCTGTCCATTCTGCCTATAGATCAATCAGGCAAAGAGAGAAAAAAAATTATGGCCACAATTCTTGGTAATATGTTTCCATATGTGCCAGGCATATACCTGTTTAGAACTGTTTGAAAGAATAAACTGAATAAACTGTTATCTGTTTATGAGCCAGTGAATGTAATTATTTACGCAATGACTTGAGTTTCTTCTATGTATGAATATTTATCATATGCATGGCATTTTTGCTTGAGTAATTGGGATTGATGCCTCAGGGTTATAATCCCATTTTTTTCTGGTACAAATAGATTTACAGCCCGTACACTAATGAACTTTTACAAAATAATTTTTTTTTTTTAATCTTGTTGTTAAACCTAAAAAGACACATCAGGGCTCATTTACGACTGCAAGTGTGCAAGAGTTCAATTGGATGCAAGTCTGTGTGTGTGTGTATTGACTCTATTCATTTAAGTGCTCCCTACACTTCCCATTATTGCACTGAGTGCCTATTCCTTCATTACAATAAGTGAAAAGTGTGCCTATTGACTCAGGGGAAACCTGGAGATACTGCCACCCTGAATGTGGTGATAATTCCTAGGTTCCCACAATGAGTTCCATTGATACATACTTTATTTAGAGTCACAAATGAGCACTATTGTATCCAAAACTGCATGAATATTTTATTTTATTATTTAGATATGATTTTTTAAGCAATGAGCTGCTTACCAACGCATAATAGAACACAGAATGAAAGTGTAAATATATAGTATATATGATAAAATACATTATAACTATTCTGAAATAATTTGTTTGCTGCAATTGATACTTTCAAACTTCCTTTGAACCTCTATGATACTGGCCCCAAAGAATGATAATAAAGATACGCTTCCAGTAAAGCCGATGGCATACTTGTCTCTTGGGAGAGGGCTGTACCTATCAAAATATATTCCTTTCTGCCTGCAGCAGCTTCTCTAATGAAAAACTTAAAAACTTTATGCATTGGATATTTACCCCAACTGTAATTTTTATAGATATAAGAAGTCACCAAGAAGTGCCATGACCATGCAGGCTGATACTGCTTTCACTGTGAAGCCATAGCTGAGCCTCTAACTGCTGTTATCAACAACATGCTTTGTCACAAAAAGGATATCATTTAAAATGTTTGCAGCTTATTTGTCTATAGGGATGTAGCGAACGTCGGAAAAAAAGTTCGCGAACATATTCGCGAACTTGCGCAAAAATGCGAGCGGTTCGCGAACGGTTCGCGAACCCCATAGACTTCAATGGGAAGGCGAACTTTAACATCTAAAAAAGACATTTCTGGCCAGAAAAATGATTTTAAAGTTGTTTAAAGGGTGCAACGACCTGGACAGTGGCATGCCAGAGGGGGATCAAGGGCAAAAATTTATTTGAAAAATCTGCCTGTGTGTGCTTGGAAGAGATAGTGTAGGGGGAGAGCTGTTAGTGATTTCAGGGACAGATGATAGTAAGTTTGCTAGTAATCTGCTTGATACTGCTCTGTATTGGAACAAAAAAATAAATAAAAGCAGTCCTTACAAGGACTACTGTTATTGCAGCAGTCAGCAGATGAGATCAGAAGCAGGACAGCTGCCCACTGCAGCTACATACAGAGCACTGCAGTAGAAGGTAGATTACTAGCCAGCAAAGCTACCTAAGCTTAAATGTCCCTCAAACCCCTGCAGACTTCTGTCCCTCCAATAACAGAGCAGTATCAAAACGTTTACTAGCCAGCAAACTTTCAACTGTCCCTGAAATCACTAACAGGCAGCAGCTCTCTCCCTACACTATCTCTTCAGCACACACAGGCAGAGTGAAAAAAAGCTGCAGGGCTTCGGTTTTTATAGGGAAGGGGAGTGGTCCAGGGGAGAGCTTCCTGATTGGCTGCCATGTACCTGCTGGTCTGGGGTGAGAGGGCAAAAAAAAGCGCCAACAATGGCGAACCCAAAATGGCGAACGTCGCGCGACGTTCGCGAACTTCCGGCGAGCGCGAACACCCGATGTTCGCGCGAACAAGTTCGCCGGCGAACAGTTCGCGACATCTCTATTTGTCTATATATAATATTTTTGAATGTTATCAGTTTGGCTTCCCAGTTTCTCTTCTTCTTTTCACATTCTGCTCAGTTAAGAGATAAAATCCATGATAAATGTGTTTTTTTTTTTAAAAAAAAAAAGTTGCGACCCTGTTTACGAAAAGGTTTGACATGATTCAGAAATACCACTGCCTTCCCTGTACCCAAGCTCATTTAAGATGAACTGAGGCGAAGTGGAAAACTGTCCTGTGTTCTATTTGGAAAACAGGGACGCCATGTCCTCTGGGCTAAATAGGAGAAAGACTATATGGCACACAATTAGAAAGATAGCATCAGCGTCAGACTGGGGGTTGGGGCCACCAGGGCTGCCACCTTGTTGTCTAATTACAACAGCAGTCAGGAGGGGGTGCATTAGTATACATGGCATGGGTGGCTTGCACATCTGGAAAGGCAAGGCCTAACACCCTAATCACAGCTTAGTCATTTCTAAAGAACAGAAATATAAGTTTGTTCTAAACTACTGCAATATATAAATATTGCATACTTATATTGGTGGTACTGATCACATTTTAAGATAACTACATACAGGGGAGACACTGTAAAAGATCGATATGGGAAACATTGAATGTTTAATATTCTATTATATTTTAACATTTGGGAAGGCACAATTAATACTGAATGATATATACAATTAATACTGAATGATATATACAAATTCTAGAAAAAAATATGTTGCCATCCAGACAACGTCTTTTTCAAGGAAGGCCTTGCTTGTTTCAGCACGACAATACCAAACTGTATTCTACATATAGTAGTAAGACAAAACAGAGACGCCAAAAGGATAAAAATAGCTAAAAGCACTTAAAAACCCAATGGGTAATTCAAAGGAGGTAGTAATGAACTTACCTCCTCCAAGCAGACACCAACGAAAGTGGTAATTTTCAATAATAGTTTATTCACCAAACAGTATTGCAACGCGTTTCGCAGTCATTTCCTGCTTCATCAGGCAATATGGAACGGGAGCAAAAACAACAGTGTCTTTGTATAAACACGCCAGGCACCTCTGGTTTGTGAGTATTAACTTGTTTACTCTACCATTACTCCCTGTAAAAACATATTACACTTTTGGGGCTCTTGGTGTTCCTTTTTGTCTGTATTCTACATATAATGCAACAGTAACGGCTCACATACGGGGCAGGTATAAGCTGCCAACAAATTAATTTGGCAGCTTCTTGGGCAGTATATGGGGCCCTCTGATGTGCTTCCCAGATCGATATCTGAGATCAATCATGCGGGTTTAAAAATCCTGTTGGATCGAGGACCACATTGTGTTTGGAAACAGGGTTGTATAAAGGTAGGCCGTGGAATAATCTTATGTATTTTCTTGCTAACCCTGGCATTGTCTAAACAGGACAAACTGTGGTGACTAGATATTAACATCATGACAATTATACTAAAACCTCTCGGTTAACTACAGCAAACTAATGACAGTGCAGAGGAATATGTTGGTGCTTTAAAAATATGTGTTAAAGGGGACCCGTCACCCAAAATATTTATTCCAAATCCTATTTTATGATGTTAGTCTAGCAAAATTATTTGAATCTTGTTTCCATCACTCTGGGAAGTCATAATTATAGCAAGCAGGCAGGAGCCATTTTGTGGACACTGTTATTAAGGCAAGACTTGCATCATCTCAAGATCTTGTTTGTGCACCAGAATGGGGGACCTGATGTCCATCCCCATTCACTGGCTACACAATTAAATGGTGAATAGAGAGGGGGAATGTGAGGAGAGCAGTGACATCTAGAAAGTGCTGAATGGAAAGTGAAAGTAATTGCTTGCCCCGCCTCTATGCCTAAACTGACAGCTGAGATTTTTAAATGAGATTACAACAGCTATGAATGCTTTCATAAAAAAAAAGAATTTGTATTTCATGTTTAATTTGAAAATGACTTTTATTATACAGCTTTTTATGTCTGGGTGACAGGTCCACTTTAACAATGACAATGATGCATTGGGGATTGTTAGACTGAGCAGGTAGAGGTTGCACATTGACTGTGGGTATCTAGAATATATGCTGGAATAGTGGTGGAACATGATAGACCCATTTATAAATAAAAACATATATAATACTACCTATTATGAATGTTTATAAATGTCTTAGAGCCAACTTTACTATTGCAAGATATAATGCAGTGGACAAAGATACTTGTGCACCAAACTGGCAGAAGGAAGTCCTAGAAATGCGATTTGTATAATAGATGTGTTACGTCCTCTTAGTATCTCTTTTGCATTTTGCACATACACACGAATCTAGCTTGCATCTAATCAAATGGTGTTTCTGACTAGAAATAATGCAGATTGCACCTGCAAAGTATAACTACAAAGCAGCAGCAAGATGTTTTTGACGATAAACCTTTATAAGTATAGGGTCAGTTCCCATAATTTTTGCAGAAAAACAAAACAGTATTGTCAATATATTTTAGAGTCAGCCTTTAAGGGTGCACAGGATTCCAACCAGAACATAAACTGTTTTTGCTAGAACTTTGGCCTACTGATCTACAGTTGTTTAGTAATACTGGTCAGTAACCACCAACATATCAAAGAGGATCCATTTAATAAAATTATGAAATTGATGGCTTCACATAGATGTTGATTTAGAACAGCATTATTTGTATAAGTATTATGTGAAAACACACAGTGGCGAAACATACAACTGCCTGCATAATTTATATAAATTGTGTATGCTTGAGTTTTTGCTTTAATGTCTCTGTGGCATTAGTTCTGTTATTCTGTGTCAACTCTGTCTGCAACCCCCTATTGATTATTACTTATTTCATTTCCACTAATACAACTAGTCAAGGGCACAGGGAGGCAGCTGACATAAAACAGCCTTGATTCTTGGATTGTGTCCCCTTCGCAGCAGACGTTTATACACATACTTTATATAATTATAGCTGACCACCAATATTTTTTTCAACATCATAACCTTTATTGATAGATGATAGGCATGACATGTAGCGAAGCATGTAATATAAAAGGCGTAATGGACAAAACAGTAGATGACATATCACATGGCATTCACAAACCAGTCAAATAAAGTTATACAATGTGATAATCAAAAGAAGAAAATAATAAAAGAAAAGAAACCAAACAAAAGAAAACACAGAGAAAATGCATATAGTCAACATTGTCCCGAAACCAACAATATGATAACATGCCAACATCATTATGCATAGATAGGAGTCCCGGATGCAGTAAGCAAAGAAGTCTAAATGTAAGTTGACATCGTATAATCAATAGAGCAATCCAATCTTCATGTCTAAGAGGCCGGCCACGATCCCCAAACCCTGTCAAATTTGGTAGATGATCCCCTTTTAGTGTATAGGTAGGACATACAATTAATAAAGCGAAGCATTTGTTCAGTCCACATCTGGTGGGTCGGGGGAGCAACACACTTCCACTGTTGAGTTAAGCATTTGCGGGCATGGAATAGGCTCTGGCGTACAATAACTAACTGATCCCTATTGAATTGGGAGTCATCACAGGCACCTAATATGGCTAGTTCAAAAGTAGGGACTAGAGGGGTTCCCAGTACATTCGTTAGCGTAGCAAACACCTCCTCCCAGTACTTCTGCAGTTTCCTACAGTCCCAAAACATATGTCTAAGCGTTCCCACCTCTGAGGCACATCTAGTACAGGTGGGGGGGTTCTGGGAGTGCATTCTGTGTAATCTCACCGGAGTGAAATAAGCTCTATGCAGAATATACCTCTGAATCATCTTGTGGTTAGCGTTAGGGGATACAAATCCAGGTGCCTCCAGGGCATCCAGCCACTCCTCATCAGTAAGTGAAGGGATGTCCAATTGCCAAGCCCTAAACAAGCTAGCATTGGTTTTATCAAATTTACTAGACCGTAAGACTTTATATAAATTTGAAATAAGATGTTGGCTATCTCGCAATTCCAGTATCCTACAGAAAGGGGGTTTCCCAATCTTAAACGGGTCCTTAGAATAAGCATGCTGAACCTGTCGATAGTGTAACCAGTGGGAGGCAGGTATATCAAAGTCCCTCTGGAGATGTTCAAACGGTACAATAGCATTATTCTGAAATAGATGGTGCAACATCTTTATGCCTTTCCTCTCCCATGCCCGCCCCACCGGTACCGATACAAATTCCCTAAGTCGAGGGTTATGCCAAATAGGAGTATCAGGATGTTTCAATTGATGAGTGCATACCGCACACGCTCGGTCCCACACTTTACGGGCGAGCTGTATAAGAGGGCTACAAACGGATTGCCTCCTATCTAGTGAGGGTCTCAAAAGCACTTGTAGCAGCGGATGCCCTAGATTGTGGGCAGCCAACAACAATATGGAGGAGGGGCACTGCACATCCAAATGAGCCCAAGGTTTGATATGGGCCAGCTGGGCAGCCAAATAATACAACTCAAAGTCCGGCAGAGCCGCTCCTCCACAATCGGTCGCTTTTTTAAGAGAGGCAAGTTTGAGCCGGGACCTACCGGATCCCCATATGAAGGGGCACATCAGCTGGTCCAGTTTTTGAAAAAAGGCCTTGGTGAGCACCAACGGTGCCTGCGTAAGTACATACAAGATTTTAGGTAGGATAGTCATTTTAATTAAACTAATGCGGCCCTGAGGACTAAGAGGCAGCCCGGACCATTGCCTAAACCTAGTCTCCACCATGGCTAACAGAGGAAGTGCATTCAAAGAACCGAAATCAGAAATCTGTTTAGATATTCTAATTCCTAAGTATTTAAACTCTGGGGCTAACTCCAGTGCATGTCGGTTGGGGATCGTGGCCACCTCCTGACCGTCAATCAGGCAAAGGGTCGATTTAGACATATTCACTTGCAAACCAGAGTGGTCACCAAATTCTTGAAGATTAAGAACCAGTTTATCCAAGGAGGATGTACAATCTGCCAAGTATATTAAGGAGTCATCGGCGTATAGCTGAATTTTCTCCTGAAGCATTCCTACGTTCCACCCAATGATATCAGGGTCAGCTCTGATAATAGCTGCCAGTGGTTCAATAGCTAACGCAAATAAGAATGGGGATAAGGGGCACCCCTGCCTCGTTCCTCGTGAAAGCGTAAAAACGGGCGAAGCTATACCGTTGACCACTACGGATGCTACCGGGTTAGAGTAGAGTAGCTGAGTGAAGGCTAAAAAGTTCGGGCCAAATCCCATCTTGCCCATCACCTGCCAAAGAAAAGACCATTCTACCGTGTCAAAGGCCTTGGCAATGTCCAGCATCGCCAAGGCCCTGTCCCCCTTATTATCATGATCAATGGTCAAGTTGGTATACAGCCTTCTGAGGTTAATGGCAGTGCTCTTATGGGGCATAAAGCCAGTTTGGTCAGGTGCAATGAGAGATTCAATTACTAGTTGCAGCCGTCTAGCCAACACCTTTGCAAGAATTTTCACATCACAGTTCAACAGTGAAATGGGCCGATAAGACCCACACTCCAACGTGTCTTTTCCCGGCTTAGGCAGAACAATAATAGTAGCTTCCCGCATCGAGGGCGGGAGTTCCCCCCTCGCTAAAGCAGAGGAATACACGGAAAGCAAGTGGGGAGCTAAAGTTTCAGCATATTTTTTATATATATCTATGGGGATTCCATCTGTGCCTGGTGACTTACCACTGGAAAGAGACTGAATAGCTTCCCTGATCTCTGTCGGGGTAATTACTGCCTCAAGTCCTGCAATTTGTTCCGGGTTTAAGCTAGGGAGTGGGACTCGTTCCAAATAAGCTGCTAATTGTTGGTCATCATAATGTAGCCGTGATTGATATAATCGTTCATAGAATAACCCAAAAATCTCGCTCACTATCTTAGGGTTCTCAATAACTGTCCCTGACTCATCCCTAATTGCCGGGATAATTGGGGGAGTAGAATCTGCCCTAGACAGGTGAGCCAACATTTTACCCGTTCTGGCCCCCTGTTCAAACACATTATATTTGAGAAAAAGATGTCTCTTATTAGATTTAGCCTCAAGGAACTTTTGGTAATCATCCTGCGCCCTCCGTAAAGCTAAGTGGGAATGTGGAGTAGGGCTAGCAATGACACGAGACTCAGCGAGAGTTACCTCCTGTTGTAGCCTGGCTTCTGACAGCCTAGTTTTAGATTTGATAGTATTAATTTCAGAAATATAGACACCTCTGAAATAGGCCTTAAATGCATCCCAATTATATGGTTTATTGTCCTGGGGGGCGTTGGTAGCTGAGTATTCCTGTATTAGGGCATCTATCTCCTCAGTCTTCCCCACAATATCTATCCAGACAGGATTAAGACGCCAACGTCTAGAGCTAAACTCATTGTTACCAGCCCAAACCAGCTCCAAGGGGGCATGATCGGATATGCCTCGCGGCAAGTATTCTATGGCCTTAGTCAACGGCACCAAGTGCCTTGGGGCTAAGATCAAATCAATACGGGATAGGCTCTGGTGGGAAGTGGAGTAACAGGAGTACTGTTGGGCCTGCAAATGAAATGTTCGCCAAAGATCCAGAAGGTCTAGGGATTGGAGAAAGTTGTCAAACCTCTGGTTAGCACCACTCCCCCGTGAGCCATCTCTTTTCCATTTATCCATTGCAGGGTGGGGAGTAGTGTTAAAGTCTCCCGCCATTAAGATGAGAGAGGTGGGAAACTGAAGAGCCCATTTAGTAAAGTCTAATAAGAGGTCTTCCGCAAAGGGTGGAGGTATATAAATATTGGCCAGCAGATATTCTGTAGAGTGCAATTTGCAATGTAAAAAGACATACCTGCCTTTCGGATCAGTTTTAATATGCAGCAACTCGAATAAAACCCTTTTATGTACCAAAATAGATACTCCTCCCGTATATACCGAATAGGTAGAATGATAACCCCACCCCACCCAAGGTTTCCTAAGCGCTAGTACGGATGATCCCGTGAGATGTGTTTCCTGTAGAAACAATATATCTGGGTTAGAAGATTTGACGTGACTTAAGGCAGTGCGTCTCTTAATAGGGTCGTTCAATCCCCTAACATTCCATGTAATCAGTTTTAAATTACCCGCCATAGTGGTATCTAGCTGAAGACCGTAAGCTGACCAAAAGGCCGCAGCATGCGGACACTGGCAAGCTATGTGAACCTAGCAACCCAGGAAGTACCATAGAGCTATCAAAATCCGAATACCTCTGGCAGAACACGGTATTGTCCCCCTTTAGACACATATAACCAATATACATATCAAACATCACATTGGCATGATCAACCATAAAATAAAAAGCATTTCTCGTATCAACAAACCATATAACCCAACTACCCTTCCCTCCCCGTTGCCCCACAATAACATAAAAACACATGGGGCTACTTTTCCCAAAACCCAACTTGATATGAGCAAAATAAACCCTTGTACAGGGTATAAACCCAAAATATGGGGGGTGTGTCGATGCGGCGTCTTCCGTGCCATAACACCCTGCATGGTGGTAAGTCCAGGGTAGCTGTAAATGAGTGCCAAAGATGACCCCCTCCCTCTCACTCTCACTCCTCAAGGGGCAGAGTATGTGAACTTGCAGACTACGGTTAAAAAACCGGTTGAAATTGAGCCATCACATGGTAGTCAGGGGGAAGCCGCCCAAATAAGTCAAGGAACTGTCCCCACAACAAGAAAAGTGTAAAGTCTTGCAAGAAAAAAAGGTATAAAACCAGGTAACAGTCCCTCGTCATAGCGACTCCCTCAAGCAGTCACAGCATAGGAAAAAAAATAGCAGGGAGGAAGGGTGATACATTACCGACCCAACGAGTCCAGCCATTGACATGCATCCGACGGGGAGTCAAAAAACCTGGTGCCCGTAGCGGTCTGCACTCGGAGTCGTGAGGGATACATCATGGAGTACGAAATCTCTTTCTGTCGTAGACGTTTCTTGATATCCAGAAACCTGGCTCGTCGTCGTTGCAATTCCGCCGAGTAGTCAGGGTACAAAGAGATGTTGGAGTTGTTGTGCTGCAGTTGGCCTTTCTTTCTGGCCAGCATCAGGAGCTTGTCACGGTCCTTGCAGTTGTGGATCCGGGCGATAAGAGGCCTCGAAGGCGCCCCAGGTATAGGAGGCTTAGCAGGAATCCTATGCGCCCGCTCTATGGAGAACGCCGCGGTGAGATTTTCGGCTCCAGCCCAGCCCTTCAGAAGGGTTTCCACAAAGGCCTCAGGCTGCTCACCTTCCTCACGTTCCGGTAGGCCTATCAACCGAATATTGCTCCTTCTCGCCCTATTCTCGAGGTCATCCACCTGCGCCCGCCATTGGTCCACCTGCTGCTGCAAGTCCCTGGTAGTTTGTTGGAGCGGGGTGCACAAATCCTCCAGCGAGGAGATTCTGGCTTCCGCCTCAGTAGTGCGCTCCCGGATCCGTTGCAAGTCATGTTTTATCAAGGATAATTCGGCCTTCAACTCATCCGTTCTCGCCATAGTAGTGGCCTGGCAAGATTGCTGGCATTGTTGGACAGCCTTCAGGAGATCTTGCATGGAGGGTTGCGGCTGGAGGTCTTCCGGCTGCCCATCCTGTAGTTGTGCCTCAGGTTCAGGCGCCATATTGGGCGTTTCCAGCCCCGCCGCGGCCTTGCGTACATACTTTTCCATTCTCGTAGGTGCGGTCGATTTTGGCTTTTGCTGTTTTTGTTGCCGTCTCCTATTGCTCATCTCCGTATTTCCACCACAAACAGCGTACCCCAGCACTGTATTGAAGTCAGGATTATTGAAGGGTGCACGGAGCTCTTCCAGAGCACGTCTTACTCCATCGGCAGTTCAGCCACGCCCCCCACCAATATTTACTGGTGTTAATGTGTAGTCACCCTGGCATATTACTAGTTAAAATGTATTTACCTCCTGTAACTATAAGGGGGCATTCACAGAATTCGGGAAATGCTGGGGTAATGGGTAAAAATATTTTGTGTCCCAAAAACAACTGAATTGGGTGTTAGTTTCATGACTGAAACTGGGGTTATTGTTAAGCAGGGCTGTTGGTTGAATTTTCATAGCATAGAAGGACAGCAAGTATTTTTCCAGTCTTCTCTTCTCTCTCTGATGACCATCAGCAGTTTTAAAGCAATATCCTCAGTTGACAATCTGATGAGGAATTAACTTTTTCCCATGCTCTTATATGTAATATAAAAATGCTAAACTAAAAACACACAGAGAAGCGTCTGCACAAAAATACTGCAGCAATTTCACATGGAGTTCACCTGTCATATGTCAGTATGCGTCAGATATAGATCTTTTAATTTAATAATAGTACACATTGGCAAGGCATTTGGATTGCTGCTGTTTTAAACCAGATATTGAAAAATACCCAGTCTGCCATTAGCCTTGCAGCTACAGTGGTGGAAGAGAGTATTATTGATTCAGACAAAGCATTACTAATCTTATCAGGAGCATTTTAGGCTACTGCTGTGATCCAGTCATATTTACACCTATATAGTAAACAGTTTAGTACGATGGAATACCCCCATAAAAGTACAAAAAGAGGCACTTAATTCTTAAAACTAAGATAGATTTTATTTTTAAATGTAATTCAAATCTTTGTATTTTTACTCCAGTATTCCTTTAAAAGCAGAATGCATAATTGATTAGATGTGTCCCTGATAAACAACCTTGCATTCTAGAAGCAATGACTGCTTTAATATTCCTCCACATGGATGAGAATCATAAATCTTATGAGAAGTAAAGCAGTTCTACCGATAATCAGAATAAAATGTAACTGCTGTAAAACACTTGAGCAAGCAAAGCATTAACTTGAGGCACATCACACAGCATGCAATTCCTAATAGTGATATGTGGTAAATTGTCTTCTGTTCCTACAATATTCTACAAACGCTATTACTGGCTAACTTGCTATATATTTTCTTCTTTTTCTGGCAACTACATTTGCAAGTATGTATTGTATAGATATTTTTTATGTACCGTACATAGCACTTCTTGTACATGCAGCATTGTACATTAGATCATTACTGTGATAAAAAATACAATAACAAAATATATGTTTGTATTCATTAAGTACTAAGTGACGAGGAAGGAGGTCCCTGATGCTTATAGATTACAATCTATTGCAAAAACAGACAAAATGCCATATAGAGTATCAGGGCGGTGACACACGCTAAGATTCGGGGAGATTAGTCGCCCAGTGACAAATCTCTACTTCTTCAGGCGACTAGTCTCCCCTGTATTTCCGCTGGCAGGAGGGCACTCAGAACGCTCTTTTTCCTGAAGTCGCCCCAAAGTTGCCACACAGGGAAACTTTGTGAGACTTCGGAAAATGAAGCGTTACGTGTGCCATCCCACCGGCGATTTACATTCTAGCCTGTGGGAAGGCAGTTCGGGGAGATTAGTCGCATGAAGAACAGGAGATTTGTTGCTGGGCGACTAATCTCCCCAAATTCTAGCTTGTGTTAGACCACAAGGTTGCTGAGTAATACACTGGTATTTTCTATTATTTTAAACTAATGCTGTAGGACACAGTAACTTATAACTACGCCACTTCTCCCACTCTTATGGAAATGGTACATTCTGCATGTTTTATGCTCAAGCAGTTTCCCGCTAGGAGAGTGGGTGTCAAAACATTCATTGCTATGCTAATCGTCTGTACTCGCAGGGTAGGTGATTATCACTCAAAAATGGATTAGCAAACATTTTCAAACAACAGTCACCAGACCCACAAGTGCAATTATGGGTGCAGCTTATTACCATATGAATGAAAGGGGGAAGTTTTGCCTTGATTGACAAAACACCCAGAATTATCCAGTATGCCTTTAACCTTCAGCTGGTCCTAAATGACCCAATATCTGAGTTTTTGGTACTTAGTTCCTTGCCCAGATAGTCCAGATCCTTTTGTTTAGCTAATTGCCAAAAAAGTTAATATCTGTTAATATGTAGAGGTGACTGCTGCCCTAGTCACTTCAAGATTTGTAAAGCCCTCTTAGGGTTGTGGCAGACGGGGAGATTAGTCGCCCAGTGACAAATCTTCTCGACTGTGAGAGACTAATCTCCCCAAAAGCCTTCCCTCCTGGAAGAATACGACTGGATGGCATACAAATCGTTTCGCATTTCTGAATGTTGCTGGGTGACTTATCTCCCCATCTGCAACCACCCTTAAGTTCTTTAAAAAAGTGGTATCATCAGCTTTTATTAGATATCTATATATTGTATACTGGAACATTCAATGTTCTGTCCAAAACAGTCTCCTGAGTAGCCTATACTCCCCGACCACATCAGTGCATGTTAGACCAGAAACAACACAACAGTATTCCCAAGTATTCTGATTTGTTAGTAGAGTTGAAATGTAAAGTGATTCCCTAGACTTCTGTAAATAATTAGATACTGAAGGTAGAATGACCTAAACAGGCCCAAAAAAGTGGACCCAAAGTGCCACTTTGGGCTCGTTTGCACGCAGGCGTGCTCACACTCACGCGCGTGCTGGGGGGGTGGTCTGACGTGGCCCGACCTTGAAGCGAACCACACCATACTTTATGTTTTTTTTCAGGAAACCCATATAAAAGGTTACATTCTGAAAGCCTGATGCCTTATAAACTGTGTTAAGGAAGGTTTGTGGTTCTCCAGGAATCACCTCATTCTGAGGAGGAAAGGGATGTCTGTCCAGGACTGTCACAGTCCCAGTAATCCAATGTGCATAAATACTAAAAAAAACAAACAAAAAGACAATTGGAGATGAGGATATCCCTTGAAAGCAAACTACAGGAAACATTCTTTCCAATTCTTGGAAATTGTAACAGCCAATAAATGACAAACTTTACTGAGTTGCATCTACTATGCCCTTTGCTAGAATCATGCTCTCACCTAACAAAGAACCCACTTCTGTCCCCATAAAATATTTATTATGGTTAACTTTCAAAATACTTAAGCTTCAAATCCTTTCACTATTTCACAGCTCGCTATATTTTGTAATTTTTGTCTCCATAAGTTCCTGCTCACCTCTGATCCATTCAGAACTACTGCCTTTCCATACCACCCACATTGACTGCTATCTCCTGCTTTGACTATTCTCTTGTGATGCTTCTTACTTCTGGAATTCCATCCCTGAGCTGCTCTGTAAAGAATTCTGTATCAACCTCTTCAAAATTAAACTAACATCCTACCAGATGCTGTTTCAGTCATTTCACCACCCCATTTAGTACCCACCTATTTGTTTCTGAATTTTTACTTGCTTGGTTTATAAGCTTTATGGGGAAGCCCTCTTTCATTTCATGTTTTTGAAAATACAGCACTTAATCTTTATAAATATATATACTACACAAAAGTTATGACTATCCTGTAAAATATATTCATGTAAAATTTCTTATTGATATCATCAGTTAAAATTGTTGATTAGTAATTCAAGTTGTGAGACATGACTCACCACATGTGTAGACAAAAATATTATTTACATTGTTACCTATATGTATTTTTTTTATATATAGCACTTTGTTCCCACATCTTTTTATTATAAATGTATTGTGAAAATGTACAGTGCTATATAAATAAAGATATACATATGATTAAATAATCGAGATGTAAGATATGTGGGTTTCCTCTGGGTACTGTACTTTGGTCAGCGCTGCAAAATATGTTGGCACTATATAAATACATGTTAATAATAATACCTCTCACATGCCAAAAACCTACAGACAGCTTTATTGACTCCTGATAAAATTGGCCCCAGTGTGTAAATGTGTTAGGGACCTTTAGATTGTATTCTCCACTGGAGAAGGCAGTGATGTAAATGACTAATAATCTCTGTAAATCGATGCAAAATACTGTATGCTGGCGCCATATAAATATCAGATGATAATAAATAATTAACATTTTTGGAAATGTACAGTATATATTTATTATTAAAGAGTGGGGATCACAGCTTTATAATCCCAAGGCAATCACTATTGTGATTTTTTTTCATTCTGATTTGTAAATTGATTCAAATGTATTCCAACATATTCACATCGATTGAGAGGGATTTGTCGGTTAATCATTTCGCTAGTTTAAACATAGTTGATTTACGCAGACCTCAAATCTGCTTTGCATTTAGAAAAATATGAAATCTGGGGAACAACTGTAATATAAAGAAAGAATGCAAGAATTTTGAAAGATTTAATATGCACATTTTTTTTGGTCATCTACGCTTCTTGAAAAGAAAGCTTTCGTTCGGTATGCTGAAAAAGTGCTGTAAATCCCTTTGATGGGCATTATATGACGTATCTTTGAAAAGGCTCTGCTCTGCACTTTATTGCTCTTGCAGACTGGTCAGTTATTTATGGCACCCTGACATCAACTACACCTGGTAGAGTTCCTGTTCTGAACAGATAAATTATCCAGCTGTTCAACTTTTGACTTCTCTTGCGAAACAATTGCAGGTCTTTAAACTTAGGCAAATGTTACAGAAACATGTGTGCTTACAGCAAGGACGCATCTGGCTAAAACAACTGATTATATGCCTTGCAGGTAGCTTTTTAAATATGCAGACTTTCATATGAATTTAGGACAAGTTTACCTTAGGTACAAATTTATCCAAGAATGAATTACCAGTCAGGCAAAACATGAGAAAAAATATTTGTGCATTTATATACAGCTAAAAATGTGTCATGATGATTTAATTAGTGCTGTAAAAACTGACTAGTATAAGAACTTCAGTGGGGTAATCTGACTTTCCCCTCCCGCATGTTACCCTATTGCCCTGCACCTATGAATACATGGATCATATGGCAAACATGCAGGCAGAAGTGAGGGTGCAACAGGTATGTGGGTCGTTACTGTGTTCCCATGTGGTCGCTGGTTCTGCTCATTTATGATCACAAGGTGTAGTGAAAATTGCATCCATTACAATACTACTCACCAAGGTCTCAAATTTATGATCCTTTGTACTTACACCTTACACTAAAATGCTAAAATGCAGAGAGTACAATTGTGCTTCTATGTAAGAATTGGGGGGGGTCCTGTCCCATTTTGCTGTAACTAAACATACCTCCCAACATTTTGGAAATAAAAAGAGGGACTAAAAAGTTGCAGTGCGTAGCTCCCATTTTTGTGGCCACACCCCCTAATTACCATGTTCATTTTAAAAAAAATTTGCAGGTTATAAAATCTGAACATATTTCTGTGTTTTTTTTTTCAGTTTTCACAGTTTTGCTAATGAAGGTGAATTGCCCTTAAAGCTGTGAGTCTAACTTTCTCCAAGGGACCGGTTATCTTATACTGTTACAATTACTTATTTGCTTATCTAGATACATTTGATATCTTTTGTTGTGGCTGTTCTGGGCTCTCTGCCAAAAAACAATTAAGTTAGAAACTTTGTTTCTTTTTCTGGCTGTTCAGTGCAGAGAAAAGCGGGACTTTCCAGTACAAATGAGGGACTGCTGGTTGAGCTGTCATAAGAGGGACCGTCCCTCTAAAAACAGGACAGTTGGGAGGTATGCTATAATAAGCTTCCTAAATGCCTAAATGGCCTAAAGCAAAATATCCACACAAGCACATGTTTACTATAGACAGTGTCTTATTCTGAAAACAATATGCGTTACTTCTAAGTTAAAGAGAATTTTGAGTCTGTTTACTGTACCTTCACAGTTAATTAGGCACAGAATGATATAAACTGAAACTGAGCCTCATACAGGAATGTATTGGTTCTGTGGAATGTGGTTTTGAGACTTGTCTTGTTTATAAACAAACATGATCAAATAGTTCTGATGCATTCTTTGCTTTGTAGTTATTCAAACTGAATCACAGAAGAACATTCTAAAATGTGGTTACATGTGACCAATTAGAATGCACTTTGGCACTAAAAATTAATTCAAATGGGGAATGTGAAAAACTTCCTTTGGCTTTATGCACTCTGGCATAAAAATGTCCTCTGGCTACAAAAATCCAATGCGGTGCTATGGCAATCATGGTCAAATTAGTACTGGAACCTTGTACAAAATGCTATCGTTATAACTAGCTTTCACTTGCCAGCCTATATGCACACGTTATGCTACAGGTATGCAGGGCCTAACATTGACATTTAATAATGTTGACAGCTGCATGCCCAGAAAACTGTTGCCTTGAATACTGTTTGGCAATTTTACTGTTATTCCCGCTAATACAAGTTGGCCACTGGATAAACAGGGACCAGTGCTGTAGATTGTATGATATTCATCATGTAAAGGGTTTTGAGTGAGGGCTTTTTTTTTTTTTTTTTGCACAAACTGCCTTACTGCAGCATTACATATTCAAATTGGGTAAATGCAAAGGATCTATTTTATTGATGGATTGGTATAAAACCCAACAATAAAATATTGTTGATCTTGCCGTACCCTTACTGCACCGCCACTTATTGTTATTATTTTAAAATGTGTTGAGCACCCCCTTAACTTTAATTGGCAGTCTGCTATTGCCCCACATATTTGCCCTCTGTAACACTAACATCTTGTGTTCTCAGCAACAGCTATATACCCAGCCCAGTATAAAAAGAACAACCTGTAAACACTCGTGCAATATAATTTCAACTTTACACAGCCAGACTCTAGTTATAGACACATTTATAAACACAGTTTCACACCCACAGCCTGAATGCTGTACAGAAAGTACTATATAATGATATACCAAGAGAGATAAAACCATGGTTAAATCCATTAAAAGTTCATCTTTATTAAAAATACATTAAAAACATAGCAAAGCACACATGGAGAAAACGGACAGGCCTAAGGAATAAGGTTTAGGAAAGGTTTTTTTCCACAAATGTGTAAAGAAAGCATTTAGTACAATCCCCATTTTTTTAAAGGGTCCCTGATTTGCAACTAAAATTTTTGGGAAATCATTTTAAGAATACTTTGAAAAATGGTTTGCTACTTTTTAATGCCAAGTTTCAGCAGCTTTAAGCGAAGCAAAAATAGATGATCACCAACAGGTAAAGAGAACAATTTGGGAATTTTAAAATGCAGCCCTTCAGTTGTTGAAGTAAAGCCAAAGGAATACTCATGAACACTGTGTTGTAACTAAGGATGCTGTCAGGAAGTGAGTAAACCAAGACTGAAATCTGTCCCACAGGTGTGTTTCCAACATTCCAACATCCAAAAAAAATTAAATTTCAAGATATTTTTTGTGTACTTCAACTAGGGAATAGTCCAAATTCTATTCGAATTTGAAAAAATTAGAAAATTTGAATTTTTTGAATCAAATTAGAATAACTCCCTAGTCAATTTTGACAGTTTTGACCTTAAAAAAACTAATAAAAAATTTGAATTTAGAATTTTCAATTTGACCCTTAATAAATTTGCCTCTTGGTACTTTTACATTTTTTTCACTGCAACATTTCTCTGGAAAGGCCAGTGCAAGCAAGAAATGATGGGAATATATATTTACATAAATATTGCCCTTTTACATCTCTTGCCTTGAGCCACCATTTCGTGACTCTATCTGTGCTGCCTCAGAGATCACCTGACCAGAAATACTACAACACTAAGGGGCTGATTCACGAAATTCGGGTGAAGGGTTCGAATAAAAAAAAATTCGAATTTCGAAGTTTTTTTGGGCTACTTCGACCATCGAATTGGTTAAATTCGATCGAATTCGAACGATTCGAACGATTAGAAGTAAAAATCGTTCGACTATTCGACCATTCGATAGTCGAAGTACTGTCCCTTTAAGAAAAACTTCGACCCCCTACTTCGGCAGCTAAAAGCTACCGAAGTCAATGTTAGCCTATGGGGAAGGTCCCCATAGGCTTGCCTGTGCAGGGCCGGATTTACATAGTGGCCGCCCCTAGGCCCACTGCCGTTTGCCCCCCCGTCCCCTACCTTTTATTCATGCAACTTTTCATGGAGATTGTATCTCCTGCACATCCCCAGTGTTTTTGAACCAATGTGGGTGTGGTTGGCCAGCATGCCGCCCCCCTAAAATCCTGCCACCCTAGGCCCGGGCCTAGGTGGCCTTCCCACAAATCCGGGCCTGTGCCTGTGATTTTTTTGATCGAAGGATTTTCGTTCGATCGTTGAATTAAAATCCTTCGAATCGTTCGATTCGAAGGATTTAATCGATCGAACGAAAAATCCTTCGATCGATCGAAAAATCCTTCGATCGAAAATCCTTCTAATTCGATATTCGAATTCGAAGGATTTAAATTCCCAGTCGAATATCGAGGGTTAATTAACCCTCGATATTCGACCCTTCGTGAATCGGCCCCTAACTGTAACAAGAAGAAGTGGGGAAGCAAAAGACAGAACTCTGTCTGTTAATTGGCTCATGTGACCTTACATGTGGTTTGTATGTGTGCACAGTGAATCTTACGATCTCAGGGGGCGGCCCTTATTTTTTAAAATGGCAATTTTCTATTTATGATTACCCAATGGCACATACTACTAAAAAGTATATTATTATGATAATGGTTCATTTACATGAAGCAGGGTTTTACACATGAGCTGTTTTACTCAGTATCTTTTAATAGAGACCTACATTGTTGGGTGGTATAGTTTTACTTTAAATACAGGTATGGGATCCGTTATCCAGAAAGCTGTTATCCAGAAAGTTCTGAATTATAGAAAGACCATCACCCAAAGACTCTGTTTTACCAAATAATGCAAATTTTAAAAAATAATTTCCTTTTTCTTTGTAATAATAAAACAATACCTGGTACTTGAACCAAACTAAGATATAAGTAATCCTTATTGGAAGCAAACCCAGCCTATTATGTTTATTTTATGTTTATATGACTTTCTAGTAGACTTAAGGTATAAAGATCCAAATTACAGAAAGATCCATCTGGAAAGCACCAGGTCCTGAGCATTCTGCATAATAGGTCCCATACCTGTCTAGACTAGTATTTCAACATTTTGTTCACTGCAACATTTCTCTGGAAAGGCCAGTGCAAGCAACAAAGTGATGGGAATAGCCATGTATTGTTTCATGTTAGGGTTTGTACCTGTGGGCACTTTAAGTTGTGCATGACACGTGATAGAATTGTATGTGTGTCATTGAACACTGCAGAGCAAACACAGCTTTAAAGGGATACTGTCATGGGAAAAAAAAATCAAAATGAATCAGTTAATAGTGCTGCTCCAGCAGAATTCTGCACTGAAATCCATTTCTCAAAAGAGCAAACAGATTTTTTTTACATTCAATTTTAAAATCTGACATGGGGCTAGACATTTTGTCAATTTCCCAGCTGCCCCTGGTCATGTGACTTGTGCCTGCACTTTAGGAGGGAAATGCTTTCTGGCAGGCTGCTGTTTTTCCTTCTCAATGTAACTGAATGTGTCTCAGTGAGACATGGGTTTTTACTATTGAGTGCTGTTCTCAGCTGTTATCTTGTGTTAGGGAGCTGTTATCTGGTTACCGTCCCATTGTTCTTTTGTTTGGCTGCTGGGGGGGAGAAGGGAGGGGGTGATATGACTCCAACTTGCAGTACAGCAGTAAAGAGTGATTGAAGTTTATCAGAGCACAAGTCACATGACTTGGGGCAGCTGGGAAATTGACAAAATGTCTAGCCCCATGTCAGATTTCAAAATTGAATATAAAAAAATCTGTTTGCTCTTTTGAGAAATGGATTTCAGTGCAGAATTCTGCTGGAGCAGCACTATTAACTGATTCATTTTGAAAAAAAAACATTTTTTCCCATGACAGTATCCCTTTAAGCATCAGTAGGTACATATATTTTGGTTTTTATCAGTTTCACTGAAAGGGAACACACGAGTTAACATGGTCTATCGATTTCTATATTGTCTGTACTAACTGCACCACATGGAAGCACCAAACCCAGGTGGAACTGTAAGTTGCTTATGCTTAAAAAGCCACCACAAGTGAACACAGGACAACATGCTTGCGTGTAAGAGCCATTTAAGACTTATATTAAATCCACATCCTGCCTGGCTCATTAGCCATTTCTTAAGACGCACGCTGTACAAAAATCAGCACAATCTGCAACGTGCATCTTAATGAATGTCTAATGAGCCAGGCAGGATGTGGGTTAAGGTCATATGAAGTGGTGAATATAATGAATAGCATATGTGAACAGACACAAGTATGGTGATGATTGTGCGTATATGTGCCACACTAGTAGTAGTGGCGATTCTCATAGCGGGAAGTGTTCTTGTACCCATTTACCTAATACAAACCTCCCAATTGTCCCGTTTTTCACGGAACAGTCCTGATTTTGACATCTTAATCGGCAGTCCTGGATTATTACTGAAATGTCAGATTTTTCTTTGATCTCCTGCACTGAACAGCCAGAAAAAGATACAAAGTTTCTAAAACTTAATTAAATGAAAGGCTTTTGGCAGAGAGCCCAAAATATGTAGCAGCTGCACTTAAAGGTGGCCATACACAGGGAGATCCACTCATTTGGCGATGTCGTCAAACGAGCGGATCTCTCCCCAATATGCCCACATTGAGGGGCCCACGATCGGATCAGAATGGAGGCCACATGGGTGGTCGGATAGCGGGAACCCCATCAACGAACAGATGTGGTCGTGATACAACGGGATTTTTTACCCTGCCCGATCAACATCTGCCCGACTTTCTACCAGATATCGATCGGGGGCGCCCGTCGGATGGCCCCACACACGGGCCAATAAACTGCCTACTTGCTCTGTCGCCAGCTTTTATCGGCTCTTGTATGGGGGCCTTAAGATGCATTTGTAACAATTTAAGATAAGCAGGTCTCTTGGGGAAACTGTGATTTGCAGCTTAAAGGGCAATTCACCTTCATTAACAAACTGTAATAACACATAAAACCCGACCCTAAAACCCCAAGAAATGTGTTCAAACTTTCCAATACCTGCCACATTTTGTAAAATGTATGTGGTATTAAGGGGGTGTCATTCCCGGACTGGCAATCTGTGGGTTCTGGCAAATGCCAGAGGGGTTGCTATAAGATGCCATAGAAAGTCATTATTTAGTGGACTGGTGGGAGCTGTTTGGGCCTCTGTGTGGGCTGATTGGGCCTCTGTGTACCTGAAATGCCAGGGCCTATTTTAATTCTCAGTCCAGACCTGGGGGGGTGTGGACATAAAATGGACGTGTTGAAAAAATTCCCACCGTGCTCTGTGTGGCAAATCTTTTTGTCAGTCCTTCTATTTTCTGAATGTTGGGAGGTATGCGAATGGGGTGACGGGATGTCTATAGACCCTCTGGGAAGTGGATCTTATTTCGCCAAAGCTCTGAGGCGTTGAAAAGATGATTGTCAGCTGAGGGTTCTTCACAAGGATCCAGGTGCAAACAAAAGACCACGTTAAAAGAAAAAAATGACCAATGATAAGGAAGAAATGCATGAAAGGGCAGATAACGTTTCAAAGGACACTTGAAAATGGATGGATGGAGGGTTGAGTCAGTGACCATATGACTGAACTGCAACACTCTGGTACTATTGGGTTGTAGGATGCGGCGCGTGACTGGATTTACACCGGCGCACATACATACAGTATATAATGGAGGGAAGCCGGGGGTTGCCCCACAACAACCGTCATGCGGAACTATATGTGTGAGGATGAGGAGGCGCATGGATGAGCGTTTCTATGCACAAACCTGAGCATGTTAGGGGGGGCGCAATAATATGAATAGAGCAGACAAAGAATGGGAGGGAAGATGTAACATTCACAGACACACCAGTCTCTCTCTCTCCCCCCTCCCTCGTGTGTTTAGTCCCATTAAGGGGAGGGAATGGGAGCGCAGCAGTGAGAGATCAGTAGCTTGAGGATCACTGGTAGCGGCTCCGGACAAACATGTCCGTCCCACGGCATCAAGCGGAGTCCTTAGTCTCCATCCCAGCAGTGCAGGCAGCGATTCCCCGGCTACTACTCGCTGCCACTCTCTGCTCCTGAGACAGGAGGAGGATCAGGTAGGGGCGGCCGAATGCTTTGTGGGGGCACCAGCCCAATGCGCGCTTTGTTCTTACACGGGCACGGGGAATAGTTGCAGCCCATGGACAAAGAAGTCATCTGGTGCGCACCTGGGACGTGCCTGCTCTCTCTAGCTGGGGATTAAGGACACATGCATATATATATATATATATATATATATGTGTATTGTACTTTACTGTGTGTGTGTACTCACATTATATATACATCCCCTGCTGCTGCTGGATGCACACTTCTCTCATGCACTGAGCATTTGCACACAGTCTGTACTGGAATCTACAGCATCCCATTTGTACTTCATGTGCATTGGCTTGCTTCCATGCAACATTCTAGGGCATTGTTCAATTGGACATGTTCGTCCATGTTCTTTCTGTAGGAATAATTACTGGCATTAAGTGGGCACAGAGTTTGTCACTGCCAGGCAGAGATGGTATAGAGCTTGGCAGAAGGTTTGCTGTGGAAGGGCTCAGGTTTTTGTGTTGCTTGCTCCTATCATGTTGTTAGTGCAGTGTGCTAGGGAGGCAAGGCAGGCATTTGGCAGCTTTGCAGTCATTCAGGGATTCCTAGAAAGAAGACTTCTGCTGGGAGGAAGAGGCTAAAGCTTCTCTGTCTTCTTCTCCCCCCCGGGGGATAGTGGTGACTAAATACCTTGTAACGGTAACTTTTAGGCTGGACATTGGCAGGGTGGAATAATGAGCTCTTTATACACATCAGTTCCCACTGTTGCTCTAGGGAATAGATCAGACATAATGTTGTCACCAATTTAGAATTCTTGTATCGAAAAATCAATTGAATATTTGAAGTACAATAAATAATGTTGCTTCTAGGAAAACCGACTTCCATTTGACCGCAATACCAAACTTAGACTGTAAGCTCAGTGGGGCATGGTCTCTCTGCTTGGAAACATTCTGTGTGTAGCCCTGAGTAAAATCGCTAGCCCCGTGTGATGTTAATGATGGTGAATACTGACACATTGTAGAGTGTGCGCATAGGCTTCCAGCTGTTTGCAAGTGAAATATATATCCAGACTACATAGTGCCATGGTACACATTTACTGTACACTTCCCTCATACACTGCGATTATAAGTACTGAACAGTCTTTTAGATAATAATTAGGTTTACTACTGAAAAATGATAATATATTGAATTGGATCCTTAGGACTGTAATACACAAAGACACAAAAGACTTTGCCCAAATAGATAACATTGTGATGGATTGCCTTTTAATAAGAGAGAAGAGCATGGTTATGTTGTATTTTACTTTGTCCAAATAAACCCATACCCCTGCCCACAAAATCTTCCATATTTTCTGGGTTGTTCTGATGTAAAACGTGCTAAGATAAAATCAGATGCTTTCTTGTAGTTATCCATGAATATCTGGCAATCTGTGTCTTCCAGTGAGAAATAATGAATATCCGGATTTATCTTGTCAGATGAAAATACAGCATGCAGAGTAATCTCCAGGCAAACCTTTTATGTACATTACAAATCAGTATTTGATATTAGTTTAATTACTTCTAGGATGTGATCTGTTGAATTGAGAACATCAGAGAAAGTCTCTTGCTTGGTTAAGCCCTTAGCCTGTTTTAGATGTTGCCCGAACACAAGCCAGTTCCAACATACAATCATTAACGCCATTCTCTCCTAGTCAAAACCCCTTTCTATCCTGGGCTTTGAACCCTGACCCTGGGAAAACATTTTTAAAGCATTTTAAAAACTTCCATGTGACAGGTTTTATGAGATAACCTTTGCCATAAGGGAGATGTTTATATTCTTCCTGACTCGCAACCAACAGCTGCCAAGGTAATTTCAAAACTGTTGAAGTGCTTCCGAAATAGGACATCATGCCAAATTGTTTTAGCTACACAGATATATGAACACCAACTCTTTAAGTAACCCACACCCCTAAGACCAGTGATCCCCAACCAGTGGCTCGTGAGCAACATGATGCTCTCCAACCCCTTGGATGTTGCTCTCAGTGGCCTCAAAGCAGGTGGTTATTTTTGAATTCCAGGCTTTTAGTTACATAAAAACCAGCTGTACTGCCAAAGAGATCCTTCCGTAGTCTGCTAGTCCACATAGGGGCTACCATCAGTCAATGACAAAGCATATTTTGCACCCCCAGGAACTTTTCACATGCTTATGTTGCTCTCTAACTTGTTTTTACATTTGAATGTGGCTCACAGGTTAAAAAGGTTGGGGACCCCTGCCTAAGACAATAGAAAAGTATGATCAGCTCTGCATGCTAGACCACTATCAATTTTTAAAGGACATGGCCATTACGCTAAAGTAAACTTTAACTTTGAATCCTTAATAAAGCATGGGAGAGTGTCTATGGCAGACAGGCTGACACTGCTCTTAGGAGACAAACATAAGGCAATGAGACATACAACATTATAAACAACTTACTACTAAAGTAAATCAAACACCAAAAATAAAATGCCCACAGTGTTTTTGTTGCACAGTAGCCTCAGCATATTGTGGCGCAGTGGCCCCAACACCTCTTGTCATTGACCTCTGCATTTCATGACTCATTGGTTCAAGCAGTGACCCCATTTGTTCAAGTCCCAGTTTTGCCTCCACATAGGTGGTATACAAATAATCTTTCAGATTTCCTTTCATGGTCCATATAATATTTTGGTATGTATAGTATGGTATGTATGGTAGTTACATAGACATCTACATATGCCTGTTCGAAGTTCCAGGCTAAAGAAATGTAATCTTTTTACTTAATTAGTGCATGGGCAGACATTGCATTTCGACTCAACATATTACTTTGTGTAGATAGTTTTTGGTTAAATATTTTAGTGTTTCCAGTGGTCACAGGGATATAAATTACAAACCCTTTTACAAGCAATCCAAATCCTCCACAAATTTGAATTATATTGGTCAGTTTGGATATATACTGTACAAAATGTATAGGGGTAACAGTATTAAGCAGGAGACAGTGTAAACCTTTATTTTGTCATGTACTAAATATGAATGTAAAAACATTATATTAAGTAAATAAGCTGCCATTCACTATAGCTGTTATTATGACATTATGAAACCATTGTCAGATACCTCCCTATAAATCTGTCTCTGTTGACAAGGACCAGTTTCCCACCCCCTTAGTCTCCCAGTGTCATGGCACACTTGAGGTCCCTCGGCTTTTCAGAGAATCTGTGCATCATTTAATGTGGAAAGCCGATTCACTTAAAGCCGTATAATCAGTTATTTCACAATGAAACACAGTGATGGAAGGGAAGAATTACATTGTGAGCATAAGGGATTTTGGAAAAAGGGTTCAATGGTGTCCTTTCAGTAAGCTCATGTAAAAAAGGGGGTATATGTCCCCTTTTATGACCCATAATGAAATGGACATTTTCACAAATATATTTCCGCTATAACATTTTCTTATGGATGCTGAAGATAATATCTTAGTGATGTCATAAATTGACAGTGCTTAGTGATGTCAAAAGGTTTAACTTGAGCTTAGTGAGGACAGTGATGGCACACAACCCATTAAATCTTGAGTGTTACACTCATTGTATTATCTTTCCAACCAAGTGTAGTTGGGTATCTGTTCTTTCCATACAAAAGAGGACATGGGTTGCAAAATGGTGCTATTTCTTTCTCTGTCATTGACCCGTCATTGTCATTGACAATGGATGTGCACAGCAATATGAATGTTCACTTTAATGTAATTTTAGACTGGTCACAAATGCTTTTCAATACACTGTGTAAACTGTGCTATGATTATGGTATGCCCATATTTGTATTAAAGCATTCAATTATATATGTGCACACAGATTTTCTGTCCACCATTTGTCATAAACAGTTTTATAGCTAAATGGTTGAGTACATGAATAAATTGGGGTACCCTTGTAGTGAATGAATGACTGCATTACAGGTCTGGAGGACAGTGTCATTGTTCCATAGCCTACATAACATGTATTTTCATTTACTGTACATTCATTTTAGCAGTGAAAAAAAACAGTGAAATGAGATTAAGCTGCTGTCTATACCTTTGTCACCAGCAAACTCAGTGTATGCCGCTGGTTATTTTAATAAACATGTATAAACTTGGAAGTGCGCTTTAGTGTATTCGAGTTTCCTAATCCTAAAATAAATAAACTGTTACCAGAAGAATGTGATTGTATTTTTGCCAGTTCTTCAAGGCAAAATTTTAAAGCTGGCAATACACTGGAAATCTACTCATTTGGTGACATCACCAAAGTGAGCAGTGGAGGCCCCATGCAGTCCTCACCTGGAAGGATTTTCCAAGATTCTTGATCAATACCGGACTGAACCACAAGTCAGATTGTGGCTGGAGAGGCCATCTGTTTATCCCATGCTATTGCCAGTAAGCAGGTGATTAAGTTTAAGAGTGCCCAAGTTATCAGGCAATATTGGGCCTCAGCTTAAGAAAAAAATATTTTAAACCTGTGTAATTTAATACTTTCAAAAATACATTTATACATTCTGCATTTCTATTATAAATTTAGGACAAGCATTTACATCTTTGACTATGGGCCAAAAGCCTGAAACAAGTAAGCTGTAGAGTCCATGAGGATTCTCTAATCAAAAGTGCCATCTTTCTTACTGGATCTGACATTCATGTGATGCATGGCTGACAACACAGCACGAGACTCTTACATATTTTGTAGCTTGCTTAAGGTTAAGGCCAATGGCAAACAAGGCTGTTTTTCTGAGCAACACACTCGGACCAGCTTTGGACCAGCCTAGTGTGCCAATAACCTAGGTTTGTATTTGTCACTTTCCATTCAAAGTTATGCAAACTGTGCCTGGCAGTAAATACAAATGTATAGCAATCCCAAGCACAACAACAACAACTATAAATAATGCATGAATAACTAGATTTACATTCTTGCTAATCTTTCCAGGTAAC
Source organism: Xenopus petersii (assembly GCA_038501925.1). NCBI lineage: Eukaryota > Metazoa > Chordata > Amphibia > Anura > Pipidae > Xenopus > Xenopus petersii. The sequence continues at coordinate 81,160,535 of CM076674.1, read as the reverse complement.
CACAGAAATTTGCTCTGTGCATTCTGACTCATAGTTAAACTGATATGGATATAGTAAAATAATTAAATATATTTTCAAGGTTAAACCTTTTCTGTGTACTGTAAATCTCATCTGTAAACCCTTGGCAATGAAAATATTCAGCAGCAAAGTAAGAGGTCTCCGGCACAAAGACCTTTACATATTCTGCTTATTGGAGTCACAGCTGGAGCTCCTGTAGCTGAAGAGCTATAAAAATATATACATTGAGCCATGAAGGGACATGCTTAACTCGTCGCTTTTATTTATTGTTTGTACCAAGAGACTATTTCAATAGCATGTTATAGAAGATTCTCCGAAAATGGTTAAGCAAAGCAAAATATACAAATTAAAATAATTTACTATTTGAAGACAGCTTTTAATTAATACTATTTTATTGCATAAATGGCAATAGCATTCCATTTTGCTAGTATGTATGGGAATGTCTATCTTCTGTTGAAATATAGCCTATAAATGGCATTCAGGTGGCCAGTTTTAGGCATGCAATAATTTAATTAATTTTGTGGGGAAAATCTGTCTGTAATAATGACTTACACCAAAACACCTACATTGAATATGAGGACCTGATCAAAGGGCAATTAAATAACGAAGTCCTTAATATCACCACGTACGTTCAGCAAACATCTTCAAATATGCTATGTTTATACTCCACATGTGCCTGCTTACAGGGTGTTTTCATTTGTTTTAATACATTTTTTTATTTTCCATTTTTATGCCTTGCAGGAACTTTGTAATAATGCTGCCTTAAAATGCCACATGTAATACAGCACCGGTCCTGTGAGCACCTTAGAATGCATTTATGCAAAGTTTTGACCTTATTGAAATGTTACAAAAAAATGTCAAGAACTGTGGTTAATCCCTTTCCATTATGTAAAATGAAGGAATACAAAAGCATGCTTGGATTTGCTAAACGATCTTTACGGTATATTGTTGGTGAATTAGAGAGCATAGCAACAGAACATGTGTAACTTCAGTGCCTTATATCACTCAATTTACAAAACCATAATGGTCTTGATGAACATCTGAAAAATGGATTTACAGCTTTTTGTACGGAATGTTGCTATTTTTAGAGGCATGGCTGAAATATGCCTTCATGTAATTTAATAACAGTAATCCATGAATTCACTCTTATGACAATGGCGCATATGAAATAATGCTGCATGTGTTATTTTTTAGGAATTAATGCTGTGAGAAAATGCTGTTACCCTTAAATAGACACTGTATGTGACAATATTTTATTGTGAGCAAAGAACATTTCTTCACTGCTTATTTGTATTTATACTTTTGTGTAGGTGCTGCAATACTGCATCCCTCAAGATTGTCATTGTCCTTTGACCACAATAACGACAGCAACTAAATTTCTTATAGTGAATATATTTTGGCTGTTATTGTCTAGGTAAAGTGACACCGCTGAGCTATTCAGCAGCTCCCATTTATACAGACAAATGCAAATTTGGAAATAAGAAATGGTGGAAGCATGCCTTGTGTAAAGGTGGACATGCATCTTGTGGCCAAGAATTGGACAGCTTGAAAAATGTCATTGGCTGAGGATCGGATTGGTTACCCCATAAGTCACCATACTGCAGTATTATCCCAATGTTGGCCCCTGGCCCAATGACTGGATCTGGTTTATGATACAGGTGGCCTAATTGGGCAGAGAAGGGTTTCTACATGTAAGACCATATTATATAGAATGCTTGGAAAGTGGTGTTTTGTAGACAAGTCTAGCAACATATCTCAATACTAATAAAAACATTAAACATAAATAAAACTAATAGGATTGTTTTGCAATCAGTTTGGCTTTATGCTATTTTCTTTACAGCTTATATCAAGGGTACTTTGGAAGCTATATTTAAATACTGCTTCTCTGATTAAACAGTATTATACTTGGGCCCTGTAAAGGCCACATAGCACCACAATTGTTATCTTGTAGTAATGCAATCGTGGGGACTAATATCCAGGGCACAGTCGTCTGCCATGGCCACATGTTCTGCACTTGTAGCATGTATCTGATTGGCTTTGCTAGGCATGTTGCTTAGTAAATAGTGATGGTATCCATGTCTTTAGAATGAACACACGCGCATCCGAAATCCAACGAGAAGGACATAGTGAGATTGGTCTAGCAAACAAATTCCACTCTGGTCACGTGGACTACAAAGCATCTGAAATAGGGAAGGCGCATTCAACGCGTAGCTGGATCAGAAATGCAGAGTAATCTTGCACACAGGATGCCAGTTTAAAGTCCATATTTATTGAATATACTTTAAAATATTGAGTATTGTGGATGAGCTGGGCAGGGGAGTGCATGGCTCTACACGTTTCGTGACTGCATGGGTCACTTCATCAGAAGCCAGAGTCTTTACTCTGCAACTGCAAAATCACAAGTATAATATGCTTCAAATATTTTATTTTTCTCTAAAGGCAGATTTATCAAGGGTCGAAGAGAATTTGTTAGAAAACACTGCTTCCTATCTACTGGAGAACGGCGATATGGTGACTCACTCTGCAGCTCTGCACTCCGCATCTTCTCCCTAACCCGACTTCTGCCAAAACCGGAAGTTATGAATCCGGAGCCCACAGGCTTGAGGCCAGTTACATAGTTACAGTTACTTCGACCGCAAATGGCCAAATTAGATGAATTCGATGAAAAAAACTTCAATTTCGATATTCGAAGTCAAAGTAATTCAATTCGATGGTCGAATTTTGAAGTATTTTCAATTTCGAAATTCGACCCTTGATAAATCGGCCCCTAAATGTCTTAGGAAAACATATTGGTATAGGCTATTCTGCACATAGAGCTTGGTTTTTCTGTGCTTATTCATATAAGTAGGCGCTACCATGTAGGCTGCTCAGGAGAGTAAATCTAAAATATCACCCATAAACTTCAGTGGCCAATCTGAATTCAGAGCAGCCAAGCTTTGCTAAGCAGTAACTTTTGAACAAAGCATTTCTCGCATGAGCGAAAACAATTATTCATTTATAAAAGCAATAATTGCTTAACACAGAGATTTTTTTTTCTCCCTCTTCAAATGTGTTTTTCATACAAAAGGTGTAGTCATTCGTATAAACCTAAAAGGAAGCAGTGACACGTGCTGTATTGTAATGTAGCTTTATCCCTAAAATCTGACTACTGCAGATTTAAATGGTTGGTTGGGTTTTTTTCCTTCAAATCTGGAATTAGCTATTGTTATTATAATACAGTTGTGGTATGGTTCTTAAACTGTGCTCTGCTCTGTTCCTTTGTTTCTTTCAATCCCCCTTTTGCATTCCTTGCATGCACAAGTCACACAGATATAGTTTCAGAATGGGAACCTGAGCTTTATATGTCCTCTTCCATTAATTCCGGATGAAAGAGTAGGCAGGCTTACTCCACTCTTAGAAAATCTTGGCCATCTTCAAAACCATCACTGCTGTGCTTATTTATAATCCATGCATTATGATTACACTTTCAGTCATTACATATTAATAACCACAGAGAACATGTTTTTGCTATAGCTAATGGAATTGCATTTCAGTCTCATCAGATAAACTTAACAGAAGTAATGCTGGTTTATTTCCAAAATCAAATGTTACCTGGAACTGCATGTAGTCAGCTGGCATACCCACCCCAACTGGGGCAGCATTCCTTTTCCAGGTGTGTGGCATTTCAGTGATAAAACCAGTTAACAGAAACACTTGTCCATATGCTTTTATTTCCAAAGAAGGATGTAAATTACCCTTGTGAGCTGACAGAATACAACCACTGAAATACCAAAACCAGAAAGAGCACCACCTGTTGTAAGCATATAGAAACTGGGGGTGGGGATACGTTAAACTTACAACAAAAAAAACTGTCTAAATGCATGTTTAGTAGTTTTCTTAAAAAACTACAGCTATGAGCCCTTTGGTTGGATTTCCCCAAAAAAATGCTGTGTTGTTGTGGCCACCTTGTAAGTTGTTTAATATTTTTTTTTCCGTAAAGATATGGCTGTGACAGTTGTGATCTGTTTGTGGTATTATACAATTGATAAGGTCATAGCCAAAATACCAGCTAAATATATGTAGCCATATGATAATATTTTGAATATCACTCCACCTGTATTGTGTAAAACTACACAGTATCTTCAGATGCTCTCAGCAAACAAATCAGCCACAACTAAAATTGACCTTATGTTAGCTTTACACAAGCTGTGCAACAACATCAGTCCATGATGGAGTAGAGCTTACAATTTAAGGCGCCTTTCATGTTCACATAACACTTAGTAGTTTCTCGTTTTTCAAGGTAAATTATTTACTGATAAACTGCTGCATGTTGGGAATGTACATCTGTTTCCAATAGCAGGTTGTACTGCTGCAAAGCATATGGTTTTACAAAAATGTTTACCTAGTTTGTCCATATTCCATTAGGATAATTTAAATCCTTTACATGTTGATGCTTTCTTAATTTTTTTAATAACAATTTATTATTACTGGCCACATGCTAGTGATCCCGGGAAAGGTTCATCGTACTGTATGAATCACATTAACCAAATCTTGCCACATGTTCTCCAGTACCACATATATCACATTTTCTGGTTCTAATTTAATAGGCTGCTCTCTTTCCCAAATCAATCAAGATGCACTGTTACCAAACTTATGATGGCTGCCATGTTGAAGTAAAATCATAAAAATTCTTACATATATTGGGATAGTCTACATATATCTCTTTAGAAAGGATTCAGGATTCAATACACAAACATAGGCTCTTTATAAGAGCTTCACTGTGGCAAAAATGAGAAATGGAAAGGCATAATTGGCTGTCCTTGTCACATTTATAAGGGGTGTATATTTTAAACTCAGTATTTATGGTGTATGTTATGTGTTAGGTGTTACTAGGTTATCTGGCACCAAGGTAAAATCAAAGGGAGAAGGAATAACTTGAGAGGGTTGCTGTCTGTTAGAATATGTATTTGTATTAATGGAGAAGGAACATGTAAATTACCAGTGGATACCTAAATTTAGGCACATGCCAGTGATTGTAATTACTTACATAATAAGACACATGCTCAGTAGTGTGAAAAAAAGTCAGCTTTTTACACCAGCCTGGGTATCATTATAATGACTGGGGGTGACAAGTGTTAGTCACCCCCAGTGACTTGCATTTTTCTTCTCCTTTAAGGTCAGAAATTTAGAGCAGTATTAATGATTTTTTTCAGTCTATTCCTTTAAAAATGTACCACCCTGTTTAATGATGATATGACTTTACAATGGCTCATTAAGTAAAAAAAAAAAAAAAAAACAGAAGCTTTCATAGTTCAAACCAGTTGGTATTTCATTGAAAGGGCAACATTTAAATGAGATTACTGATGTGATTGGTACCATTGTATCAAACTTTTGCAATGGGACTTTCTTTAAAAGCTGGCGTGCATATAGAGAGGGCAACTGTAAAAAACAGTAACTGTAGGCTGTTTATTTTAATTTCTTATGCCTGGCCTCACCCTCACAGAGACAGATTTAACATTGAGGTGTTTAATGTGTTTACAGTCATCCCATATGACCATATGACCTGTGATCTCTTGAGAATGTAAGTCAAGGAAGGATGACTCACCAACAACTTCTACAACCCTGTTCCAAATCTGTCCAACTCCCTAACCTAGTAAAACCCTGCCAAGTGTAGAAGGGCTCGCTTCAATGCACCCATGCCTCATTAATCTGCTAATTCATCTCTTCCAAGATAAACTTATCAGCCCATCCAACAAGGTCATGCCCCTTATATTTTAAATGTACATGGCTATACTTAGGCTTCTGCTTTTCAGTAATTAATCTGTTGAGTGGTTTGCACAGCAAACCACCTTTTTCCAACATTAGTTGGCAAAACATTTTGCATCCTGTCACAAATCTTATGACCAACTACCAATATTGTACATAAGAAGCTTGAATAGCTTTGCTTTGGAACTTTTCATTGTTTATGTGCTGGGATGGGCAATATAATCTATGAAGTTTGCAACTGGCACCAAGTGGTTTGTTGAGGTTCACCAAATGATAGAGGTTCCTAGGTTTTGTAATAAATTTTGTACAGAAATTGCTCATGATACTAACTGGGAGACAGAATATTATTATATTTGAGTAAGCTATGGTTGCCAGACTTGCCTTTGTGGGGTATAGTTATTATTGTGATGATGCAGTTTATGCAAGGCTTTAGAGTAATTGTTCCTTATTTACATATATACCTGCACTCCTTAGTCATGAGGAGGTATCAAAACGTACCACTGCAACAGTGTTTTAAGGCTTTGACATCTGAGTGACATGGAAATGTACAAAATCATTTGCCACTTTGTGTTTGGGAGCAGGGCCCATCATTTTGTTTTTTCATTTCGTAACCCTTGTTTGTTAAATTATTTTAGAGCCCATATTTGTTGTAAATCATAACAGTTGGCTATATAAATAAATTATTTTTATTAAGGTAATGAACTAAAATTTGCAGTACATTAGAGAAAGGAGCAATTGCTGACAGACAGGCCTGGTGTCCATTTTGTCACGAAGAATTGAAATCAACAGATCGAGTTGTTTTGAATTACTTGAAGCACTTGCAAGGACTATCTAATGCATGTTAGCCAGTACACAGTACCCTGCTCTGGTGATTTTTTTGGTCACCATCTGAAGATCTTTTGGTTGATCATCATCTTTCTTTTGGGTGCCCCTAATGTAAGTATTGGGCTGTATTTATAATTAACACCTCTTTTTTGGTGGCAGCAGTTTGAAAAGTGATTTTTATTAATTCTATGTCATTGTGTTGTCTTCTATACATACTGTTAAGGACTGTTCTACCATTTCTAAAGTTACAACTCACAACAACTACCTTTTTTATGTATAGAATTTGTATAGATGCTATCATCTAAAGCTGTTTGTACGAAAGTCTGGTGGTGTATAAAATATAAGTATAAATAAAAGTATAAAATAGTAACTGAATCACAAGTGGTTTATTTTTTTTGTTTGATGAAATAAAATGGCCACTGGGCAATCCGATTTTTTTTTATCTTGCCAGATCAGAAAAAATATATTTTAGTAAAACTGTATGGTAAGTTTTGGTCAGTGAGTGATGTAAAAATGCCATTCAGTAAAATTATGTCATTTCAGTAAAAAATACTGAATTATTTCTGAATAAAAGGCAAAAATTTGTTAGATGCAGACACACATAGCCACCAAACATATTCGCTTTCATTTCTCTACCTGCAGATGTATAGCCTCTAATTGCTGATTGGCAGTGTATGGCCACCTATTAACTGACAGTTATACCCTATTTATAAACTAATATGTAACCCCTAAGCTGTGCACCTGACCAACATGTGCATTTTTTGTGGCCTGCAGCTGACCTTGTGGATGTTGTGAATTCTTCCCATATCTCAATCCCTGTTACAGTCAAACTAACCTTTTCAGTAGGTACATTTCTTCTTTTTATGGGGATTGCACAGCCAATGATCTGTGCAGATGATTCAGATTGCTTTTAGATTTAAGCCTATCCTTGAGTGAATCACTTGATTACCTAGTTTTCAAACATTAGTAAACCAGAAGATAATTACTTGCTGGAACTGCAAATGGGAAGTATTCTGAGAAGAAAAACAAAGTATAACAAAGGTGGCCATAGACACACAGGATTATCGAGGATTCGTACGATTTTCGGATCGTGTGTGTTGTGTGCCGACATCTTTCGTCCGGCGGAGATCGGTCGTTTGGTCGATCGGTCAGGTTTGATTTTGACCCTCATGGCACATTGACCCTCATGGCACATGGCCTCATGGCACATTGTAATCTGATCGTTCGGCCATAAGGCCGAACGATCAGATTACCCCCGATATAGCCATGCCTGTTAATGGCATATCGGGGAAAGATCCGCTCGTTTGTCTACCTCGCCAAACGAGCGGATCTTTGCATCTATGGCCACCTTAAGGAAATTTAAGGGGGGAGAGAAATGGAAAGCAGATCTAAATGGAAAGAAGCAAGAGACAAACGAAGCATAAGGAATCAGAAAAGTAAGATGACAGTAAAGAGTAAATTAAATTATTTAAAAAGCAGAATTATGTGGAACAATGACAAAGACAGAGAAGAATACTAAAGGAACAGTTTCGGATCAGAAGCAGAGCCTTAAGGGTGGAAGTAAACAGGAAATAAAACTTAGGGAAAGGGACAGTAGAAATGTAGATAGAAATGTAGAAAATTGTTGAAAAGGAGCAACAAGGCAAAATGGGTCGGGTAACAAAACAGTGGAGATGAAGATGATGATGGAGAGGAAATGGGGATTGTAGAAAGAAAGAAGAGAAATGGAAACAGGAAATGAAAAAGGTAAAGATCAGAAGTTGAAAGGGATCATTTAAATTCCCCAAAAAATTGGGAGGAAATTCTGAATAGTGGATAAAACAATGGAATGAAAAGAAACAGGATTAGAGAAGATCACATACTAATAAAACTGCGGTAAAAGGGGGGAGGCTGACATAAAAGACATGGAAAAATGAAAAGTCATGTAGTTATGAGAACAGAATAGTCTAAGGGAGGATTAAATAAAAAATTAGGACCACAATTGTACATATATAAATATAAAACATACATATCTATAGTAGGGTTCTTATCAAATTCCTAAATAAAATATTGCGTTTATCGTAATGGATAAGAAAATGTGCCTGTAAAAAGGGTTTGTAGTCTCATGAGAGAAACTTTCCATGGTCAGCACACTGAAGAAGTTGGACTGTGCTTCCCTAGGAAGTAAAGTGTGAGAGCATAACTAAGGGTCGTTTACATTTACGCAAGTGCACTGCCAGTTGCGTCTGATATGATGTGACACTACATATGTCCAGTGGGACAGAGATGTAGCACCTAAGTTGGCCCCAGTGTTGTTTATCCTGTTGATGAATCTAATTATAATATCGCTACTGTGGCTGAGCTTTCCAATACTCTGGTCCTAAGGAAAATGCTTCAGTCTCCTTGGCCTTGAGTTAGCTCAGATATGTGTTATCTGTGTTATTGTTGGATATCAAGCTGCTTTGCAACAAACTTATACTGTCAACATAATTCACCAAAATTGTCCTTGTTGCAGCACATGGCAGCACTAAATCCTTCCAGCATAGCTGTATAGCAAGATTAACTTCCCTAGTGCATACATTATTGCTTCAGCACTTCCTAGTACATGATTATCTTCTTTGCTTTTATCTGTCTTTAATCTGGGCTCTAAATGTGTGATAAGTACTAGGCCTTTTTTGGGGCCTTTTAATAAACCTCCATTTTGGAGGTTTATTTTGATCAAAACTCAAATTTTTAAAGGAAAAAAAAATGTAATTTTTTAGAGATTTATTACAGCCCGAAGCTGCCAAAAAACCAAATATGAAAATACTCCAGCTTATACCTGTCGAGGTCATGTAGAAGTCAATGGCAGATGTCCCTTTTACAATTTGAAGAGGTTTCTTGACATCTGTGCAGGTTTTTGTACAATATTTCTAAAAGGACAAGGTTTTCGGACGACAACTCAAAAAAGTTATACAATTCCTACTTTTTCGACCTTCGCAATACATAAATGTTTACGCATACAGATAATGTTTGCTAAGTATTACTGAGCAAATGTTTTATATTACATTCCCTCCCCCCACATGTGATATATTTATATTTAGTAAACATATTTATATTGCTCATAAGTACTTGTGTGCTTATTTAATTATTATAAAATAAAATTTGCTCCAGTTTATCAGATAATGGACCAGATTCAGATTAATAAGAAAAAATAATGTAAAAATGTACAAGCAAGATCCATTTTGAGAAGGTAAACCATTTCTTCTAATTCAGTTTCAGTTTTATCCTGTAGATTTTACTTTCATGTTTCATGTTTACTATGTTAGTTTGACCTTGTGTTAGGGATCATTGTCTTGCTACAAGATAAACTTTGGTACAAATTATTTTTTTTTACCAGTGCAGCACTTTCACAGGATAGGGTAGGCGGCACTGAGGAGGAGGGAAAGGTAAAGGTGGTCATACACGGGCAGTTTAAAGCTGCCGATATCAGTCCTTTAGACTGATTCAGCAGCTTATCTGCCCATGTGTGGGGGCTCCCGATGGGTCCTCTTGATCAATATCAGGCCAAAAATCAGCCAGATATCGATCAGTCAAGTTTGATTTTTTTAACGATCCAGGACAGCATCGGCGAGTTGATTTGGTCCTGTGACCTGTTGGCGCCCATTCGTAGCATTGTAATCCGATCGTTCTGCCCCAGGGCCAACGTTCGGATTCACCCGCTATCAGCCAGCCATTAGTGGCCATATCGAGTTAAGATCCGCTTTTGTGGCGACCTTGCCAAACGAGCGGATCTTATAGTGTATGGCCACCTTAAGTCCTTCCGGCAGGGGCTATATTGTGCAGGCAGAACAGGAAGACATTGGACAAAGTACTATGAAATGGAGCTGGACTGCAATGGTGCGAGCAAAGCTGCAGAATCAGGTGAAGAACAATACAGGACAGGATATAGTGGGCATAGAGAGCAGAAGTGGCCTGGAACAGGACAGTGTGGGTGAAGAGAGCTGCTTCAGAGCAGGACAGAGCGAGATAGGACGAAGCAGGCGAAGAAGAGAGCAAGGCAGACAGGACTGGAGAGCAAGGTCCAGACAAGGCTAGGTTCAAGGCTCAGACAGGACAATGAAAGTTACAAGATACAAGGAACTAGGTACAAGGAACAAAGCACAAGCCTGGAGCAGGAAACCAGAGCTACGGGCCACAGTGCTTAGGAAGGCCAATGCTCAGGCACTGCTTGTGAGGAGGGCTGGCCCTATATAGGGCAGGGTCAATGGCTAATCCTCAGACCCAGCAGAAGAGTAGATATGAACTTGCTGGCTGCTCTCCTGGCACGGTGGTTAGGGCGAGCAGCTAGTAACCAGGAGGTTCCATGATCAGCGCCCAACAAGCACTTTATTATAGAGTAAACCACTGGAGTGACTTAAAGTGGAGTTCATGTTATAGATGCACCTGTTTTGAGTCATTTTAAATTGGTCTTCATTACTTCTTCTGCTTACATTATCAGGGTTCATATTCTGGCTATTCTTGTTCTGGTTCTTTTTTAGCCTGCAGTGGAAAATACCATCTTGTTGGCAGATAATATTGTCAGGTAGCAGCTTCCATAGTTAAAGCAACCAGGGAATAGTTCTTAAAAGGCAGTTAACCCATGGCAAGAAGATAATTTAAATTCCAAGCTTGAGAATTATTTAAAAAATTAAATATAATTCTACTGTTCACACCATATTAAAGTTAATTCTATGGTAATACCTTAATTCAAAAGTATAACAAAAGGGTGATGTCCTACAGGGGCCCAGTCAAAGCTCTTATATCACCCGTGTAATTTGACTAACCTGGGGACATATCTTGAAGAGTTGGCCAAAATCACCACTGAACGGGTTACAAGCTGATACATACTTAACTCAAAGACCTGAAGCTCTTATTGCTGCAAAAAGTGATTGACAATTTTAGACACAATTTTAGAGTGTGGGGATGAAATCATTTCTGTATTTCTTGGTTGAAATTGGTCTCCTAATTTTAGGTTTTACTGTTTTTAAATAAATAAATATGGCGTTTTTGGGGCAGATTTATCAAGGGTCGAAGTGAATTTCGAGGGAATTTTCTAAGTAAAAAAATTTGAAATTCGAAGTAATTTTTTGGATACTTTGACCATCGAATAGGATACTACGACTTTGAATTTGATTTGAAGTAAAATAGTTCGAATATTCAAACATTCGATAATCTAAGTACTGTCTCTTTAAAAAAACTTCAACTTCAATACTTTGCCAAATTAAACCTACCGAAGTGCTATGTTAGTAGAATTTCGAAAATGGACAGCACCGTTTTTATGAATAAAAAAGCCTTTATTGTAACTTGGCTATGACCAAAAGACTTTTGGTCGTAGCCAAGTTACAATAAAGGCTTTTTTATTCATAAAAACGGTGCTGTCCATTTTCGAAATTCTACTGTATCTGGTGGATTGTGGCCACTACTGGAGCGTGCACCGGACAACTTGAAGGAGTGTGTGCTGACTCAAGTACTTCACTGCAAGAAGTGCTATGTTAACCTATGGGGACCTTTTAGAGCAGTTTTCTAAGTTTTTGGAAGTCGAAGAAAAATTGTTCGATCGATCGCTGAAATCCTTTGAATCTTTAGATTCGAAGGATTTAATCGTTTGATAGAACGATTTTTCTTTGACCGCAAATGCCCAAATTCGATGAAAAAAAACGTCGATATTCGAAGTCGAAGTAATTCAATTCGATGGTCGAATTTCGAAGTATTTTCAACTTTGAAATTCGACCCTTGATAAATCTGCCCCTATGAGTATGATTTTTTTTACTCAATAAAATTGTACAATTGGTCAAGTCTCTGAATACTTATGTAATATACTGAATTTCTTATACAGTATATTAAACTTACAGTTTCTTTATTTTATCAATTTTCTCTAGTCATGGACCTCTCCCTTAGCTTCCTATTAAACATTTTAGATTTGAGGTGTCAGCTAATAGGTCTATTAACACTCTATTTTATATAATGCTGTAAGGTATGGGGGGGCACAAGCTCAGCTTCTATGGAGCATATATAGCCTTAGCTTGAATAGGTAAACAGTGGGATAGACTTTGGGTTAATATTTGTAAATGAGAATACAAATGCAAGCACATTTAAAAAACTAATTAAAGTGGTTAGAACAAAATAACACAAACTTCCCTGGAGAGGATACCGCTAACCACCACAGGTCTCAGAAAATGCACACCATTATGTTTTTGAAGCTGTACCCAAAATGTACAAACAATTTGCAAAGCTTAATTGCCTCAAACCTTTGAATCAGCACAGTGAAAGCATAATGAATATGTTGTATATACAAAAAACAGCACTTTGAATGTTTTCATACAACATGCTGTTCTAAATCATTTTGAACCTGTAAACTCAATTTGAGATTTAGAGTACTGTCTGAGTTTATTATAGCAAATGAAGACATTTAGTCATTTTGAAATATCTATAACTTGTGTGTACTTCTCATGTGTGTTAACCTAAGAAACACAATTTAAAAGGGAAAAAAACACGTAACATTTGTAAATACTGTTTGAAAGTATTGTAAAAGCTTTTCCATCTTGGGGGACCTTTGTATATTTAATATTGGATGTCATGTTTATTCACAGCAGTTGATCTTTGCAATGCTCCTGATTTGATTTATTCCTGACTGCTCTGAGCAAAAGTAGGAAAGCTTGTGTTCTTGTCAATATCCATGATACAAAGATCAGACACTTAAGGTCCCCATAGACGCAAAGATTTCTCTTGCCGAACGACTGTTTTTACCGAAGTCCGACCAATCCTTCGAAATTATCGTGCGGTTAGTGGGATTTCGAACGATCGAACATCTTACGATTTTTCGGCCGACATCTGTCTGGAAATAGATCGGCCAGGTTAAAAAAATCTTTGTCGGTCCCAGTGCAATCTATTTATGTTTGCAGGGCCAAGCAGGCAACTATCCTTTGTTTTCCTGGCAAATTGGTCTTTTTAGTTGATGGGCAATTCGTACGATCGTACGATCGTTCTGAGATAATTGTGGTCTCACGATGATGATCGGATCTTTTAAAAATCTCAACATCTATGGCCAGCTTTAGACAAATCTGTGGTGCTGACATGCAGAAAGTCAACTCGAAATGGTGCTGTGGTGGTGACCTCATGAGGGATGTGGTCTTATGCTCCATGGAACTAGCAACGAAAATACACATGTAGTAGAACTTTATACTTAGAAAGAGGATAAGCACAATGAATGAAACAGGTTATATATGTGCACTTACAGGTAACATTTGAATAGAAAATATAATCTGATTGTTCTCCTGCCTGCTAACTCATAATGATTCACTGATGAATTAATCTTTGCATATAGACTAGGGACAGGACTGTTGTTATCACAATCCTTTTCAACCTGGGCAATCTCTGAGTTAGGCAACATAGCGGGCAGCGGGGTTTACTCTCTGGTTATTGATCTGAGTGGTCTTATTTCCAATGTGGGTGCTTAGTATTTTTATGGGAACTGGAGGACAGTATTACTTTATGGTCGCCATGTTAAAGGAAAACTATACCCCTAAAATGAATACTTAAGCAACAGATAGTTTATATCAAATTGAATGACATATTAAAGAATCTTACCAAACTGGTATATATATATTTACATAAATATTGCCCTTTTACATCTCTTGCCTTGAACCACCATTTCGTGACTCTATCTGTGCTGCCTCAGAGATCACCTGACCAGAAATACTACAACACTAAGGGGCCGATTCACTAAATTCGAGTGAAGGGTTCGAATTAAAAAAAATTCGAATTTCGAAGTTTTTTTGGGCTACTTCGACCATCGAAAGGGCTACTTCGACCTTCGACTACGAAAATCGAACGATTCGAACTAAAAATCGTTCGACTATTCGACCATTCGATAGTCGAAGTACTGTCTCTTTAAGAAAAACTTCGACCCCCTACTTCGGCAGCTAAAAGCTACCGAAGTCAATGTTAGCCTATGGGGAAGGTCCCCATAGGCTTGCCTGGGATTTTTTGATCGAAGGATTTTCCTTCGATCGTTGGATTAAAATCCTTCGAATCGTTCGATTCGACGGATTTAATCGTTCGATCGAATGAAAAATCCTTTGATCGATCGATCGCAGGAGTTGCACAAAATCGTTCAACTTCGATATTCGAAATTGAACGATTTTAGTTCCTAGTCGAATATCGAGGGTTAATTAACCCTCGATATTCGACCCTTCGTGAATCGGTCCCTAACTGTAACAGGAAGAAGTAGGGAAGCAAAAGACAGAACTCTGTCTGTTAATTGGCTCATGTGACCTTACATGTTCTTGGTATGTGTGCACAGTGAATCGTACGATCTCAGGGGGCGGCCCTTATTTTTTAAAATGGCAATTTTCTATTTATGATTACCCAATGGCACATACTACTAAAAAAGTATATTATTATAATAATGGTTCATTTACATGAAGCAGGGTTTTACACATGAGCTGTTTTACTCAGTATCTTTTAATAGAGACCTACATTGTTTGGGGGGTAAAGTTTTCCTTTAAGGCTCATCCACAGTCCTATCTGTCTCCTTTGCAGTTCCACAGTATTGCCCACCTACACTATACACTCTTGACAAAGCAGACTAACCACTAGCCATGGAGAAAGCTTTTTTAGCCAAAGCTCAAAGCAATATGTGTTGTGCAAATCTACTACAGCCAATGCCTCAAAAACACAATATCCCTACAGTGAGGTAAGGTGGGGGGTATCCACATGCCTTGTGGCTGCTTGTCACCAACAAAGAATGGACAGCTTGTTAAAACAGAAGGAATACATTGTGCCTAATACAAGTAAAAACTGAAATCCAGAGACTATTAATATTGGCAGAATCAGGAACACAGCAAGTTAGAAAATTTAATTGGACTATGTACCCTGTCTGTGAATTCATGGTGCATCGGCAGTTGAGGAAGTGAAGAGACACAGCATTTCTTCACTTCCTGCTGTTCTGATCATTTGAACTGGAACAATATGAAGGCTGCCATATCATAAATGGCCCTTAACTCTCTGTCCTTTCTGCCAGTGGGGCGATTGGGTGGTGCAACAAAACCAAGCACACAATGGCAAGTGAAGCAAGTTTATTGCGATTGGGTGGTGTGCATACCCGGTCAGCGCTTGTATATCCATCTTAAGTCTGAATCTTGGGAGGAAGTTTATCTCTCAGCATGACAATGATGCCAAACACAAGACATTATTAACAAAGGTGAATGTCCTACAATGCCTATTACAAACCCTGATGCCAATCCATCTGAGAATCTGTGGGACTGTTTGAAAATTGCAGTGTGCAAGTATTCTCTGACTAACCTGAACAAGATAGAGAAAATCTACAAAGAAAAACTGTCCAAATGTAATTGTTGAATATTTTTGCAAGCATTATAATTATGCTTTTATTACGAAATACCACAATAAAAATACTGAGTTTCAAAGTCTTGATAAAAATGTCAGAAAATTACATTTCAGTAAAATAAGAAGGGAGAGCCAATGGGGATGGATACTTTTTCAAGGCACTGTATATGGTGGGGGTTAATATAAAATAACAAGAAAAATAAATGAAGGTTTTATACTCAAGTTATTAAACACTGTAACATATAGCAGTAGCTTTACATGAAGTTCAAACTTGGCCAGAGCAGTTTGTCGGTTGTATTGCAGGAAAATGTGCCTAAAGTCCTAATGAAATATGTGGATCACTCTGTTGCAATATAGATCGTGCTTTCACAGGTCTTTCTTGTCCCCTTAGTTCATATTTATGAAATTGAAAATACTGGCTTCATCAGCTAGAGCCATTCTATATTTATCATACATTTGGTAATCCAAATTCCAGGAAAGAATGATATAGAAAGTAATTCCCTATTCATGCTTTATTATTTTTTTTTAATATGATACTCAATAGCCTCTGCTCTGCTGGAGCCCAGACTACAAAAAAAGTCAGAGTGAGGGGGACCCACAGACATAGATTTCAAAATCAATGAGCCAAAGGACTAAAATCCATACACACAGGCTCCCATTAATCTTATCTCATGGAGAGCTGTATTCTAGTTCATTGTTAGGGATGGTAGGTTGATGTTTTGATTGCTGAAGTGTTAAATTTGAAAGTAATTTAGAATCAGAGCACCTTCCTGCTGCTTTATTGCCTGTCGCAGTTTAATGTAATTTTGTTTGTTCTCCCATAATTTCTCTTAAAAACCACAGTTAATGTCACATTATGTAATATGCAGCCACCATTAAAGTGCAGGAAAAAAATCTGCCCTGCAAACCAGAGAAATAATAACCGCAGACAGTAGTTGATATTTATGGGCAACCAAGTCTGCATTTCCAGTGGACCGCACTGCAGCTTTCCTGGGTATGATGCTAACAGTGAGCCTGAAACAGGAAAATGTTTTATGACCTGCAGGAGTTCTCATCATCTGGCACTAAAGAGTCAATATGTGTTCCTCTTGTGAAAACATATGTAGCCTTAAAAATTTGAGTCATGAATACATAGAGGAAGAGCAAGACAAAGAGAGCATGTTAAATTTGAAAGTAATTTAGAATCAGAGCACCTTCCTGCTGCTTTATTGCCTGTCGCAGTTTAATGTAATTTTGTTTGTTCTCCCATAATTTCTCTTAAAAACCACAGTTAATGTCACATTATGTAATATGCAGCCACCATTAAAGTGCAGGAAAAAAATCTGCCCTGCAAACCAGAGAAATAATAACTGCAGACAGTAGTTGATATTTATGGGCAACCAAGTCTGCATTTCCAGTGGACCGCACTGCAGCTTTCCTGGGTATGATGCTAACAGTGAGCCTGAAACAGGAAAATGTTTTATGACCTGCAGGAGTTCTCATCATCTGGCACTAAAGAGTCAATATGTGTTCCTCTTGTGAAAACATATGTAGCCTTAAAAATTTGAGTCATGAATACATAGAGGAAGAGCAAGACAAAGAGAGCATGCTGAAAACAAGAATGCTCTCATTCTCATGTCTTCTATCCATAGTATTTTTCATTACATTCTCTTCTGCACTGGGGATGTTAACACAGATGATGAGTGCATTACTTCTGCCCTCGCACAGACTGCTTACAGCTAGATAGACAAACTTTTATTTTATTCCACAGCAGCAGAACTACCATTGTTTCACTGCCATATTAGCCTGGAAAAAAGCAATCTGTTAATACGAAGTGTAAGGGCAAAATGATATATTTCTTTAAGGGTAGATTATCCACAAACCTAAAAGGAAATATTTTGTTTTGTACCTTTTTTCCTATCTATAAAAGTTGTAGCGAACATGGCAACTGCTACTATTTGTAACGAGTTGTAGCGAACATGGCATACTGCCTGCTATTTCTGCATAATACATAATTGAGATTTTTTTTAAGTGAATATCCCAAATCACCAGTTTTGCTGGAAGGCAGAACTTTTTTCATTGGCTGATGTAGAACATCACCACCACCTATGATATTTGCATAAAGCTGCAAAATGATGTAGGAAATCAAATACAATTTTAACAAAATATTACTGCAGCATACAAGTGCATAACAAATACATAGTATTCTCCCTTAAACATACATATTCAGGTAACAAAATATCTCAGATCCTGAGCTGCCTCAGACTAGTCATGCCTTGTGTTCTTACAGTAGCTCCATCAATGGCTCTAAACTGTAAAAAATTGAGTAATCTTTGTCAATTGCACTTAAATCAGTTCAAAATTTCTTTGTTAGTGAATCACTTCACCCTCCCAATCTTTTGTGACACTGGGCAATATAAGGTTCTTTGACTCCTTTCACTTATCTTATTAAAAACATCCCAGACTTCATACCTCTAACTGTGCTAAGGCTGCTTTCATTTAATAACATGTTTTGCTATAGATTCCCTTTAAAAAGCAGGATGCTTTTTAGTGGCCAATTTATAAAGTCTCAGTTTTTGAAACACATTAGTTTATAGTGTTAAAGTGTTAATTTTAGAGGGTTATTTATCAAAGGTTTAGTTTGTGAGGTTTTTTATACCTCAAATAAACTCACAACTTGAATGTTTTGTTATTTATGAAAAAACTCAAATCAGTGCAATCAATGGGAAAAACTTGATTACTTGAATTGATCGAATTGATCAAATTTATTGATATATTGAGCAAAAACCACTGAAAAAACAGAATATCATCTTCAAATGGTTTAAGGGACCTCTGTCACTGACTTCTGTGACCTTGACAGGTTTTAGCTGGAGTATATTCGGATTCAAGCTATTTCCAGCTTCGGGGCATAATAAATCTCAAAACATTTGAATTTTTTTTTAACCTGAAAAATTGTGAATTATCCAAACTTGATTCGAGTTTTAATTCGACTTTCGAGATTTATCATACCCTGACCCTTTAAAGGAGAAGGAAAGGTTAAAACTAAGTAAGCTTTATTAGAAAGGTCTATATAAATATACCAGTAAACCCTCAAAGTAATGCTGCTCTGAGTACTATGTCAAAAGAAACACTGCATTTCTTTCCTTCTATTGTGTACACATGGGCTTCTGTATCAGACTTCCTGCCGTCAGCTTAAGCCTCTTTGCCCTGGGCGGGAGCATGCTCAGTTTGCTCCTCCCCCTCCCTACTCCCTCCCAACTGTAATCTGAGCTCAGAGCTATGAGTGAGCAGGGAGAGGCAGGAAGTGATGTCACACCAAGCTAATACAGTAGCTGTATCCTAAACAAACAAAGAGAGATTCTAGAGCTGTTTACTTAGGTATGGTAAATCATTCTACAGAATAAATAGTGTTCTAGCTTGAACTATTATGGCTAATCTATTGATAATAAACTGCCTCAGTAGCTTTCCTTCTCCTTTAAGAACTTGAATTCAACTATTCGCCACCTAAAACCTGCCAAGTTCACGTATAAGTCAATGGGAGAGGTCCAGGGACCAATTTGGACATGTTAGTAGCCTTCCTGACAATTGAGTTTAGTTGAATTCGATTTGTATTTAATTCGAGATTTCAAGTCGGTAAAATTTGTGCGAGTTTTAGATATTCAATTTTATCTATTAAATAACCCCTAATTGAATTTCGATTATATGCAAATTCAAACGAGTTTAAAAAAACTCACATGAATTCGAAATTTGACCTTTGATAAATGTGCCACCCTGTGTTAAATTTCAAGGAAATAGTTACACTGCTGAAATTACATTATGTGTAATCTCTTCAACTTCTTGTGGGGAAATAGTGAATTTCACCAGATCTGAGATGAGGAAAAGTTGTGATGGAAACAAAACATTTTTGTCTACAGATGCAGGTTCTTATAAACCGATGATGGTGGGTAAAATTGTCCTTGAGACCTGAACCCAATATATACACTATAGACTACAAAGGAAAAATAAAAGATCCTTACAAACCATGCCATGCTCATGGATGCCTGGTTCAGGAATAGCATCCAATAGGTATTGCAGTTATGGTTATGGTCATTTGGGCTTAAATTAGTTGGAGATGTATAAATATATTTATGTGGGACCTAGGCTGGACAGTGATACACATGTCTTGTCTATGATATTCGTGGGTTGTGGTTCTTTTTTGCTTTGATAATTTATTATTCTTTTAATGCTACAGTATAATGTATTCAGTATATTATACATTATACTGTAGTCTTGACTTACAATTAAGAAGCACTCAATTGGAAAGCAGTACTATGGAACAGGGATGAATGTTGTTGTTGCAGTTGGAAAACTGCAAATTCTAGAATTCCCATGCCAGGCTTACTGAGAGATGCAGTTCTGAAACAGCTGGAGTAGCATAGATTTCTTGTGTTCAAGAGAATACTGCTGTTCTTGGGTTTACAGTATGTGTTCAGAACATGGCAGTGTGCATACTATGTTTTATTATATGCTTTGGGATGCCTTTGTTTAAGGGTAATTCTTAAAGTGTTTGAAACAGTTTGAGTATTTAAACAGTAACCTGAGCTGAAGGGAATAAACATCTGTCATCAACACCAAGCTTATATAAAGGGATTTATGAAACAGAAAAGAAAAAATTGCTACATCACACATTATTTTCACCCTACAGTTTGTCTTGTGTGTGCCATACAACCGATTTTAATTGAAAGAAAGGCACAGTTCTATTAGCACAAATAAAATATTGGGCTAGGAGAGAACTGCTAGGGCAAGCAGCTCTCTAATACTCAAAATGTGTCAAGCTTTCTGATATTTCTAGTCAGAGACTCTATCAGGGAGATACAGAGGGCACAACTTGGGCTTTCCATTACCTGCGCTATCATAAGCACATTTTAGTCAGTTGTTAAAGTCACAGGAGGCCCTGCATGTATCACCATTTCCAATCACAAAATAAACATGCCAATCAGATGCACAAAGGTGCAAAAGTAGTTAAACTGGTAAAGCTCTTATCACAGAGAGACATTTAGACCTATCCAGATTAAATTCCATTTTTCTAAAATTACTTTTAGGCTAATTTTCCATTTGTTTCTGAGTGTGAAATCATATAAAAAATGTGGAAGCATGATTGGTGTATTGTTCTGCTTTATTTATTTAGCACCAACATGTAAAGCTGGCCATAGACGCAAAGATCTGATCGTTCGAATCCTGGAACGATCGCACATCCCCATCTCCCGATCTGCCACTAACCATTCCGATCAAGTAAAGTAGTAAAAGAACAGATCAGCCGATGTTCTGCCCCTGACAGCAATCGTACAAAAGTTATGTCAGACAAAGCTAGTGACAGTCTCCCACTGAAAATCGTCAGATAGGCAATACATGCAGAGATATTATCGGCAGCTAACAGAAATCTTTTAACCTGGCCGATCAACCAAATGACCGATCTCTGTGGGACGAAAAATGTTGTGATTCTCCACACATGGTCCGAATATCATACGAACACTTGATCCGTACAATCCGATCTTTGTGTCTATGGCCAGTTTTAGGCAGAACTTTATACAGACTGTTTACCAGGAGAGACCATATTACACTGGTCAGAATGGGACCACGGGTCTAACAATGCAGTGAGCTCTGATCAAGAATTTCGGATAGTTACATATATTGCCAGTAGTTTAGTGTCTACACTTCTCATACTAGGTGATCACAGTGTGGGATTAGTGATTTTTATATGAAGGGGGCACACTAGTGCTAGCACCTGGGAACACTTCACATATATTAATGATAATTTAAATTTTTATACTTCCTCTATACACTTTTTGTTCATAGCAAAAACAAAGTTTTACTTAGTTCCAAACGCCTGCTAATTCAAATTTATGAAGATTGCTGACTTTTTTCAGCAGAAAATCCCATGTGATTAATAAACTCACATTGGGTTTCCTTTATGATTGCCTGAGCAGAAAAGCTAAGGCAATGATACACGGGTCCAAATATTTGCAGTTTATACAGAATATGCTTCCTTAGTTTAGTGATTTGTTTGGATTCCTATTGCATGGGGTATCATTAAATTATGATTATCTGTCCACTTCATTTTTTACATTGGTTCAGACAATAGTAATTGTGTTATATAAAAGTGTATAACCATGCAACTGTTTAATTAATGTATCTTAGAAAGTTGCTAAAATTATATTTCCTTTTTTTAGTCAAAAAAAACCCATTTTCAATGGAGTTCCTTTTTTGCTCTGCCATAGAAGTAAGAGCTCTTATCTTTTCATAGCTAATAGACAAAAGGGCTCAGTGTGCAAAGTGCAAACTTGGGCCAGTCGGCCATTTCTTTGCACAATGTCTTCCTCTCTCCCCAGAGACCAACACTGTCCCGATGAATGCAGCACAAACAGAAGTTCAAACTGTGACTATAACAATTTGGGCCTTATTTATCAAAGTCCGAATTTATCTGACTATTTTAATGAAAAAAAGTCAGACAAAACTAGAATCCACAATTGGACCTTTTTTATATGCAGGGGGCACACTAGTGCTAGCACTTGGGAACACTTCACATATATTAATGATAATTTTAATTTTTATACTAGAATCCACAATTGTACCTTTTTTATATGCAGGGGGCACACTAGTGCTAAAATCCACAATTGGACCTTTTTTATATTTATATTTAAAGGAGACATACAGTATTATGTAAAAAACAAGAATGTACCAGTTTAAACTTTCTTAGATATAGAAGGAATGTTCTTTAAAAAGTTGTGTTTCTGGTTACTTTATTGAAAATTTCAGCAAAAACCCTACTAGTCCCATTCATCTGTTCCACTTCCTGCTCCCTCCTTTCCCAGGCTGTGCAGGGGAGCTAGTGGCATTAAGCACATCGCACTGTAGGATAGGAGGCTGATTTGATAGGAACTGAAGCCTGTCTTTGCTTGTGTGACTGCAGAGCTGTGATTGGCTGTCCCCCACCTACTGTGCTCCTGGCAGGGACCATTAGTTCACGCCTACTCTTCATTTGAAACTTGGATAGGGACTGTAGCAGATCTATAGGGAGCTCCATAGATTTTAAAGATAATATAAATGTTTGGCCAAAAGTAATACCAGCCCCATATAGTACACATTATTACCTACAAAATTAGGAGGGTTTCACTTATCATATATGTCTCCTTTAAGGGAACTGCCAGAGGGCTGAAACAGCAGTAGATAATACTCCTCCTGTCACCATGAGCCCTATCTGATGCACATGGTGTAGTGATAGGTGGACCTGAGCTCCAAAATTCTCCATTCACCATGTGTAAGTTCAGCAGGCTGCTTGTCATTCAGCAGTGTGATAGAGCGATGAGGTGGAGAGGGACATTTTGTCCTTGGCATTTTTTTGTCTGTGAGCAGACCGAATCCCTGTGTGCCAAGGGCCTAAGAATTACTGACTGGCAGAAAGTGGTTCCCTGTGGCAAACATTATTTTACAAAATGACACTTTCACATGTAAAATGTTTTTGAAAAGCTTTTGTATCTCACTTTTCCTTATTCATTTTAAAGGGTATGTTCACCTTTGAGATAACTTTTAGTATAATGTAGAGAGTGCTATTCTGAGACAATTTGTTTTAATTTTTTATTATTGAAGGTTTTCGAGTTATTTAGCTTTTTATTCAGCAGATCTTCAATTTGCATCTTAAGCAATCTGGTAACTGGGGTCCAACTTACCATAACCATCATGCACTGATTTGAATAAGAGACTGTAATATGAATAGGAGAGGGTCTGAATAGAAGGATCAGTCATAAAAAGTAACAATAACAATACATTTGTAGCCTTACAGAGGATTTGTTTTTTTTAGAAGGGCAAGTGACGCCCATTTGAAAACTGCAAAGAGTCAGAAGAAAAAGGCAAATAACTATAAAACTATAAAAAAAAAATTATGAAAGCCAATTGAAAAGTTGCTTAGAATTGGCTGTTCTGTAACACAATAAAAGTTACCATAAAGGTGAACCACCCCTTTAAGGGCTCAGTATATAGCAGTGATGTAAACTGGGTTTCAAAAAGACTCTGGTATGGTCCTCTCAGAGAGAGCACTTGCACGTATAATGTACATACACTGGTACATCAAAGAAATGATACTGTAAACTCTTTCTTTGTTCAGCATCAGCTGCTATAATATTCAGGCCCCAAAGCTGGGACCTTAATGTGTTTGCTACAGTATATGTATTTAACAGGACAATTATACTGTATAGTTTGTGAGTATATATACTTTTTTAATTTAAAAGGGTTTGTTTTTCATACGCCCCATGTTATCATTTTTATAAACATACTGAATTCTTAGTTCAGAAACAGTGCCCTCTTTTGTTTATACACAAGACCATTACTACTTTCCTACAACAGCATATACAATTTCATGGGGCTTAAAAAGATACATGCTATGGTAAAAGGTGTATGCAGTTTCCAAAGTGTAAGCAATACTGATGATAGTATAAGTATATATTCCATCGTTTGGAATTGATGGCAGAATTTATGCATACTGCATATAATACAATAATATGATCATTCTCCAGAGCCTGAGGGCAGTTACAGAAGCAGCTGTAATGATTTTGAGGGAACTGTCCATTCGGTCCGTTAATTAAATTATCTTTCATTGTTACATTGTTTTTATGGCACAGTGCTGTACAGGTTTCTTTTTTTTAGCAGTAAGCAGGAATTTTTTATCTAGTTATGGGACCAGTTATCCAGAATGCTTGGAACCTGGGATTTTCCAAATAACAGGTCTTTTTGGACGAGGGGTCTATCCTTAATTTGGATTTTTATACTGTATCTTAAGCCTACTAAAGAATAATTTAAACATAAAAAATAATAGGATTAACGATTAATTACGTATTAGTTGGGATGAAGTACTGTACAAGGTACTGTTTTTTTATTGCATAGAATATGGAAATAATTTAAAAAAAAAAACCTACAGCTATTTGATTAAAATTGAGAATATGGGAGATGATGTTCCCATATTTCGGGGCTTTCTGGATAATGGTTTTCAAGATAATGGATCCTATACCTGTAGTTGTTTATTTGTGAGTTCCTTTATTTTGGCTTCAGGCAAAACACACATGCTTACAAGTCACTGACAGAAGCCACCTGCTATAACAATATGGTTGAGTTGCTTGCAGTAGTAAGGTTGAGGAAGGCTGAGGAAGCACACCTATAAACCATTTATATCTCAAAAACTATGAAAACAAAATCTATTTGTGTAAATTAGTATTTAAATACAGTATATATTTCATTTATTAATTTTTTTTACAAAGATTACACCTTAATTTCTTCATTAGTCCATTCTCACTCTGTGAACAGTGTTGCTTTTTTTTCAGCTACTTCATGTATGCAGTTCCTCGCTTTTATCCTTTTATTTTCATATTATTCTTCCCAGCCTCCACAGCATTGAATGTCCACTGCAATTTCATTTTCAGCATCTCTATATTACTCATTCAATCTACACCTTCCATCAGGACATGTTTCTCTACTTGACCTCATCTGGTAGAGTCACATAATTCTTCTAATATCCCTTCAGTGGTCGATATGAACCTAGACCTTATTGCATTTTTATGTTCTAATGGCACTGACTGTGCACATGGTCCCAGTTCACATCCACTTTCAATTTCCTCACACAGTGAGTTATATGGATACAGGATACCTGATGTGCCACATTATTTTTCTCTATACACTAGTCTCCTGCATGACGGTACTATGGGTATTTTTAAAAATCCATAATTTTTATCAGTTTTTTTCTGTAAAGGGTTATAAATAATGCTTTAGTTCATAAATTACATTCTTCCACTAGTTATTCAAAGAAATATGTTTTTTTCTGTAAAAATAAGCTTTTAACAAAAGCTTTCTTTCAACAAAGCTAAATTATTTTTAGCATATTCAGCTTAGCTTAGAAAGTCAAACATTTCAATGCATTGAAATCTCTTTCAGCACATGCTCCTAATGGAAGCAATTATGCAGTGGGAAATTGTGACTTAAAGTTAAAATCACACTAACACCGATTTCCCAGTGGCCAGTTCAGACAACACTGGACCATTTCATGACATTTTTCTTCATATTCTATAGGCAGCCTGCTGTCAGTTACAATGACTTTCATATTCACAGCCTCTTGCAACCTCTACATGAAATGATCTGAATATACAATATAGATCATGTGTTCTCTTTTGCAGCCTATATCCTGCATTTCGAAAACAACTCCTGCAGTTTCATCCCACCACTGCCATTTTTTTAAAAAAAATTCTTGCACTTTTAACCAAACAGCATGATTAGGTGGCAGAAAAAAAAAAATGATTTACTACAAATGTGATCTCTAGCTCTGAGTGCTGAGATTAGGATGAAAACTAGTATTATTTTACTGGTATGGGACCTGTTATGCAGAATGCTCGGGACTGGGGGTTTTCTGGATAATGGATTTTTCCATAATTTGGATCTGCGTAACTTAATTATAATGTAAATTATAATGTAAACATTAAATTAACCCAAAAAGGTGGTTTTGCTTCCAGTAAGGATTAATTATATCTTAGCTTGGATCAAATACACTGTACTGTTTTTCTATTACAGAAAAAAATAAAATAATTTTGAGATTTGGATTATTTCATTATAATGGAGTCTAGGGGAGAAGGCATTCCGTAATTCGGAGCTTTCTGGATAACGGGTTTTCGGATAACGGATCCCATACCTGTACTATCTTTATGTATGGAAATGTGTGGTATTACACTTAAGGAGCATTAGGTGCCATTTTATATGAAGCCTCAAGTAAGGTTGTTATACTTAACGAAATGTTTTCAAACCTTGGTACTTCTTGATAGATGAATACATTTCCATTGAAAGTTGACTTGTCATTTCCTGGTGGGTTATAATTATACAAATACTGGGGGTTATTTTTCAAACTTACATAGTTACATAGTTAAATCGGGTTGAAAAAAGACAAAGTCCATCAAGTACAACCCCTCTAAATGAAAACCCAGCATCCATACACACATCCCTCCCTATTTTCACATAAATTATATACCGTATATACTCGAGTATAAGCCGAGTTTTTCAGCATCCAAAATGTGCTGAAAAAGTCTACCTCGGCTTATACTCGAGTCAGTGGGCAGTAGCTGAGATTGCAGTCACTTTTTACAGTGACTGCAATATCACACAGCGCCATCTGTTGGTTATATGAAAGAATAACAGTGACTGCAATATCACACAGCGCCATCTGTTGGTTATATGAAAGAATAACAGTGACTGCAATATCACACAGCACCCTCTGTTGGTTATATGAAAGAATAACAGTGATTGCAATATCACACAGCGCCATCTGTTGGTTATATGAAAGAATAACAGTGCACCCTCTGTTGATTATATGAAAGATTAACAGTGACTGCAATATCACACAGCGCCCTCTGTTGGTTATATGAAAGAATAACAGTGACTGCAATATCACAGAGCGCCCTCTGTTGGTTATATGAAAGAATAACAGTGACTGCAATATCACACAGCGCCCTCTGTTGGTTATACGAAAGATTAACAGTGATGGCAATATCACACAGCGCCATCTGTTGGTTATATGAAGGATTAACAGTGACTGCAATATCACACAGCGCCATCTGTTGGTTATATGAAGGATTAATAGTGACTGCAATATCACACAGCACCCTCTGTTGGTTATATGAAGGATTAACAGTGATGGCAATATCACAAAGCGCCCTCTGTTGGTTATACGAAAGATTAACAGTGATTGCAATATCACACAGCGCCCTCTGCACATAGTAGTGGGACAGTGGGACAATGCACACAGTAATCCATTTGGCAATTCTCTGTCACCATCAACTTTGCAAAGAAGTCCGGTTGATCGATGGGGGGGTTGCTTTGGCGGAATGTGCACTGCTGGGAGACAGGGCTGTAGTTGTGTCTAGGCTTATACTCGAGTCAATAAGTTTTCCCAGTTTTCGTAGGTAAAATTAGGTACCTCGGCTTATACTCGGGTCGGCTTATACTCGAGTATATATGGTATATCCATATCTATACTAACTATAGAGTTTAGTATCACAATAGCCTTTGATAGTATGTCTGTCCAAGAAATCATCCAAGCCACTCTTAAAGGCATTAACAGAATCAGCCATCCCAACATCACCCGGCAGTGCATTCCACAACCTCACTGTGAAGAATCACATACGTTGCTTCAAATGAAAGTTCTTTTTTACTATTCTGAAGGGGTGGCCTCTGGTATGGTGATCCTCTTTATGGGTAAAAAGGTCCCCAGCTATTTGTCTATAATGTCCTCTAATGTACTTGTAATCATGTCCCCTGGCAAGTGCCTTTTTCCAGAGAAAACAACCCCAAACTTGACAGTCTACCATCATAAGTTAAGTCTTCCATCCCTCTAACCAGTTTAGTTGCACATCTCTGCACTCTCTCCAGCTCATTTATATCCCTCTTAAGGACTGGAGTCCAAAACTGCACTACATACTGCAGATGAGGCCTTACCAGGGACCTTTAAAGACTCATAATTATGTTTTCATTCCTTCAGTTAATGACCATTTTATGCAAGACAAAACTTTATTTGCCTTAGAAGCCACAGAATGACACTGTACAAAATTAGACAGCTTGTCAGCTGCCTTCGTCCTCGTATAAAACCATGCTGGCACAAACTCATAATATTATAATTTGCTATGAAGTCTGGTATCTTATCCTTTCTTAACCCTTCGAAAAGCTTTCCTACCACTGACATCAGACTAAATGGCCTATAGTTTTGAGGCTGAGAACGGGATCCCTTTTTTAATAGCGGCATCACATTTGCAATTCGCCAGTCTCTCTGCACCATGCCAGACTTCAATGAATTCTGAAAAATTAAGTAAAGAGGTTTGGCAACCACAGACCTAAGCTCGCTAAGTACCCTGGGATGCATATCATCCAGCCCCAGACCTTTGTTTATCTTAACATGTTGAGAGGGACCTTCCCCATAGGCTAACATTGATGTTCGGTAGGTTTTACTTGGCGAAGTAGGGGGTCAAAGTTTTTTTTAAAGAGACAGTACTTCGACTATCGAATGGTCGAATAGTCGAACGATTTTTAGTTCGGATTGTTCGATTCAAAGTCGTAGTCGATGGTCGAAGTAGCCAAAAAAAAACGTTCGAAATTCGAAGTATTTTTTATTCTATTCATTCACTCGAGCGAAGTAAATGTGCCCCTTAGTGTTTTAGTTTTTCCCTTATAGAATTGCAACAGAATCTCAAAGGAGACCATGTTATGATCACTATTCCCAAAATACTCACCCACACAAATGTTAGAGATGAGTTCAGTATTATTAGTAATTACAAGGTCCAAAAGAAAGTTATTCCTAGTAGGTTCTTGAACGAGCTGGAATAAAAAGTTGTCATTCAGCATATTTACAAACGTACTAGCTTTTTCTGTCTTGGCAACCCCATTACCGCAGTCAATGTCTGGATAATTGAAGTCACCCATAATAATATTTGTGAAGCCGTTTCTATTTGTTAAAGTAGCTGAGCTTCATACACTTTACACTTTTACAAGGTGGCTTATAGCATACACCAATGATAACGTGGCTCTGTATTATTATTTTTTTATTATTATGCCTTATTGATATAACTTTAACATATTGAGCAACAGTTTTCAAAGTTTATACATCATTCATATCAGGTCCTGCTCGAGTGAAGGTTATAATCTAAAGTACATCTTCATATCCATTTATTCTCCATTTTCATCCATTTTATGGTTGCTGAAACTAAAACTGGTCTCTAGTGCACATGTTAACATTAACTGAGAATAGCCAAACTACAGCAAGACCCACTGATGATACAGTAGCTGAACCTCAGTGCTGCAACTGTGAAGCATCAGTGGCATAGTGGCATATGACCCACTATAGCAGCGGTTGTTGGAGTGTATCAGTGCCCTTTAGAGTTCCAGTCTACATTTAGGGCTCCCTTTAAATGACAAGGTATAAGACAACATTGGTGTATGAGACATTCAGTTTAAACATAAAAAAACAAAGGACAGCAGAATATATTGCTGAGCCCCCCCCCTCCTGTAGCTGTTCCAGGCCCCCTTGGGGGTCCAGACCACTAGTTCAAAAACATTATTTTGCCTGTACAATGTGTTTGAAACTCCTAGTTTTATCACTTATACTACTATAGCAGTTAGCTGTGTTATTCTTATGAGACATTGATACAAGGATGTATAGCTGAAACACAAAAAAACCTTGGATACAGTTTTATTATGCAGTTAGAAAATGAATATGTCTGAGATAAGGTCACTGCAACCCTTATTTATACACTTATAGCCTTTGATTAAATTTACCTTTTAAAAAAAGTGTCTAATCGTAATGTCTCCCAGTTGTCATTTGACATTTGACTTCTCTCTTTTGGCTTTATTATTTCCCACACTTCCCTATCTGCTCTCTGTTCTCCTGTAAGTCACTGTGTGTACAGTTCTCCTTTGAAACGTGTTTATGGACTGTTCAGTTCCTTTATAATGAAAGCATTATTTCTGAATGTCTACTCAAATGCTATTATGCAAAAGTATATATTATAACTGTAATGGATACTGTATATCTGTGAAGTCATTCACTGATAGATAGTTGTGGTTGAAATAAGTGTCAAATATTCTCAATATATAAATTTTTGCCATTTTGCGAATTTTTGCTGAAAGGGGTCAAATTCGCCCATCACTAGTTGTGGTTGAAATAAAAAGCTGTAATGTGCAATAAACTAGTTGTGACATTCCAAGGGCTGGTCACCAGTAAAAGATAACGGAACCAGTGCTTGCTTCTCCCTAAGAAAATGATGGCTTATAATTTAACACTACGGGGCCTATTTATCAAACTGTGTTTCAAAATGATGTAAATATCAAGCTGGGTATTATTTTTTTATATTTTCAACATAAAATTCCAGTCTTAAAAAACAACAGCTTGAAGATGTCCTAGAATAAGTTTTTGACCTCTAAAATGTTCTTGCCACCTGAATTTTTCAAATTGACTTGAATGCATTACATTAAAAAAATAATGGTGTAAAGTAATTGCGCTAAATATCTTTATCAGGCTCAAAAAAACACACGCACATTAATAAATGCACCATTTATTTTTGAACGCTTTTTACACCAGGTTTTTTTAAGCATAAATAATATTTCAGAGCATGTGTAAATTTGTACAATTTCATTTAGAAAAAGGAATTAATCTTTCATTGACTAGTAAAACAAAAAAAACATATTTAACATTAGATTGTGAGCTGTTCAGTTACTGTGTATGTATGTTATACTATTTGCTTGGCAGATGTGCACAGTAAGACAGATGCTGTGCTCTAGGGGATAATCATGTCTGTGCTTTACCATCCCTGCTAAACTGGTGTGCAATCAATGGCATTCCAGTTTTCAGCTTTAAGTGGAATACTGAGAGTTGTATTAGTTCAAAGGCATCTAGAGGGCCACAGGTTACCAATGCTTACCCAGGTGTGTGGCTGCCATTCCTCTAAAAGCAAAGGTTTCAACTCTACTGAGCAATGTATTGCTGTGTAGCACTTTGGGGTCATTCTGGGCTGTTGATTAGAGGATAGAAATACCCATTAAAATCCGGGTCATCTGTAATGTTTGAAAAAACCTGTGGCACTCCAAAGTCAGTCAGTGAGACTTTAGAACTACAGTAGAACCCCCATTTTCCGTGACCAGAAAAAATGGTTTAAAATCAGGGAAAACGTAAAAATCAGGGAAATGTATTATGCATAATATTTAAAGGAAAACTATACCCCCAAAATGAATACTTAAAGGAAAACTATACCCCCCAAACAATGTAGGTCTCTATTAAAAGATACTGAGTAAAACAGCTCATGTGTAAAACCCTGCTTCATGTAAATGAACCATTATCATAATAATATACTTCTTAGTAGTATGTGCCATTGGGTAATCATAAATAGAAAATCACCATTTTAAAAAATAAGGGCCGCCCCCTGAGATCGTACGATTCACTGTGCACACATACAAACCACATGTAAGGTCACATGAGCCAATTAACAGACAGAGTTCTGCCTTTTGCTTCCACACTTCTTCCTGTTACAGTTAGTGTTGTAGTATTTCTGGTCAGGTGATCTCTGAGGCAGCACAGATAGAGTCACGAAATGGTGGTTCAAGGCAAGAGATGTAAAAGGGCAATATTTATGTAAATATATATTACAGTTTGGTAATATTCTTTAATATGTCATTCAATTTGATATAAACTATCTATTGCTTAAGTATTCATTTTGGGGATACAGTTTTCCTTTAAGCAACAGATAGTTTATATCATATTAAGTGGCATATGAAAGAATCTTACCAAACTGGAATATATATTTAAGTAAATATTGCCCTTTTACATCTCTTGCCTTGAACCACCATTTTGTGATGGTCTGTGTGCTGCCTCAGAGATCACCTGACCAGAAATACTACAACTTTAACTGTAACAGGAAGAAGTGTTGAAGCAAAAGAGTGTAACATGGAGGGAAACAAAATCATGGGATTTAAAGTTGAGGTTTCACTGTATATTCACTGTAAATTCTATATTCCCAGACACGCTGTCTATAAGGTGGAGTTTGTATATGCAGCTGTAATTGAACATGCTGTCTGTTTCCTGATCTTAAGGTTAGAACTCACAGAAGACTGTTAAGTGGTTATTG
Source organism: Xenopus petersii (assembly GCA_038501925.1). Lineage (NCBI taxonomy): Eukaryota > Metazoa > Chordata > Amphibia > Anura > Pipidae > Xenopus > Xenopus petersii. The sequence continues at coordinate 81,127,950 of CM076674.1, read as the reverse complement.
TATTACTTAATAAGGAAGATAAATTCAGCTGAGAACTGGCTGTAGCTCAGCAACACGCACAAAGAATGTGATAACAGCATACAGAGTATTTTAAACATTCCATACAATAAAGGAATTGCTTTATATTTGCAACTGGATATCTTTGCCTGATGTTCCAATGCATTAAAGAGGCGATTGCCAGATTTAGATAAGGATCTGAGTCATTCCTAAAGAGGGTACAGACGCATGCAAGCCTTGAAATATTACTAGCAGGATGTGTGTGAAAACGCGCACAGCTGTTCTCATTTGCCTCTTTTTCAGATGATTTAGATTAAGGGCAAGGCCAGACGTGGCGTTTTTGCGGCATTTTTACGTTGCGTTTTTAAAAAAGAACAGCCAGGCATAAATACTCAACTGAAACCACATGCGACTGTCAACATGCGTTTTTCATGCGTTTTTCAGCACGTAGGATTCTTTTCCCAACATGCACTTCTCATTGTTCTCATTGAATTTGGACGCCATATTTAAAATACGCTGCCTATTTACGTACAGTGTGGTTTCAAACGTGCAGTCTATTGATTTGGTAGTTTCTTGACGTATTGGCGTTTATGCTAAAAAACCACCAATATTGGCGTCCTGTGGCGGATTTCAGCTTGCAAGCGCCCTGTGTGAATTGCCATAGTGCATTTTCCATTAGTTTCAGTGGTAGCACAGTTTATGCGTATTTACGCCTGGCTGTTCTTTTTTAAAAACGCAATGTAAAAACACTGCAAAAATGCCAAGTCTGGCCTTGCCCTAAGAATGTCATCAGCCGTGTCTGGGCAACAGCTTTTAATTAAGCAGTATGGCACTAAAAAGTGGTGATACCCATATACAGATAAGATGTGTGTGCATAAGTGAGGGGGAAACAATTTCCCATTCCAGAAGGTTTTAATTTATGATAGAAATAATTACAGGTATATATGTTGGGCCAGTGTTATTGTAAAGTTCCGTATAACTTGTTGGCACTATACAAATAGTTGTAGATGATAATATGATTGTTTCAAGCAATCAGAATTTCGAATGTATAATGTTATGGGAAAATGTCAAGTCAATTGCATCTTAGTCTGGAGTAATAAAGCCAATATCACATAGCTGGGGGGGAACCTATGAGATGAGGGGCATACTTCTTGAAAGATTGAAGTAGATGAACTTATAAGTTAATTTGGGTGAGCTATGATTTTCTGGTTCCAGGTTGCAGCAGTATAAATGGTTTATCAGTGGCTGGATGGCATTTAACAGGAGATACTTAGGGTGATAGCCCATATGGAAGATTCAGGCAATTTAAAGGCCAGATTTCAATGTAACCCAAGCAATTGCCACAAAAAGAAATCCCCAAACCACTCCCACTTACTTCTGTGTGAAATGTTTTCTAGTACTTAACCTGCGATTCACACAGAAGTTAATTAGAGCAGTTTAGGGTGCTTTGGCTCCAGGTGTTTGGCTGTTTAAAATTGCCCCATGTGCAACTGACCTTTGGGGTAGATTTATTAAAAATCTGCCATAGTAAAAAAAATTACTTTTTGGGGCCCATTTACTTTGCTCGAGTGAAGGAATAGAATAAAAAAACTTCAAATTTCGAATGGTTTTTTTTGGCTACTTCAACCATCGAATTGGCTACTTCGACCTTCGAATCGCACGATTCAAACTAAAAATCGTTTGAATATTCAACCATTCGATGGTCGAAGTACTGTCTCTTTAAAAAAAACTTCGACCCCCTACTTCACTACCTAAAACCTACCGAGGTCCCCATAGGCTTTCCAACAATTTTTTGGTCGAAGAAAAATCGTTCGATCAATGGATTAAAATCCTTCAAATCCAACGAATCGAAGGATTTAATCGTTCGATCGAATGATTTTTCGTTCAATTGAACTATTTGCGGTAAATCCTTCGACTTTGATATTCGAAGTCGAAGGATTTACATTCGGCAGTCGAATATCGAGGGTTAAGTAACCCTCGATATTCGACCATATGTAAATCTGCCCCTTTGTGTTGCTCTTTTTACTAATTCATTGTGTATAATTAACAATGAAATTGTGAAATGTAGAATTGGGATTTTTAAACCAGGTTCTATTGAATTTATCTTTCATAATTTTTGGCCCCAAAAACCCATGCAGCTGATGATTTTAATGTTAGGATAGAAAAGTTAAAATTAAACTTCTAGCAAGTTGTATGGCACTTTTGGAAGTATTTCTTTTAAGTATCCTCTAGGATTGCCTGTGGCGGTTACATCTGTGCATGATCAGTTTTCTCTTTGGGAATAAGTTGAGTAAGTTACTCTGTATATTTACATATAGATAGAACAGCTCTAACACACTACTGAGATAAAGGTTGCTGAGGACATTTGGAATGTAAAATAACTTAAAGGATTTGTAAATTCGAAAATTTAAAAATAAACTTTGCAATATTGAAAACAAAATGTATACTAAGCATCTTTCCATCTTACTTTCACTACACAGTTTTTTACACATCTCTATTAAAACAATAATTTTTCTTATTGTAAGGATATTACTTTGGCTTTGCAAAGATAGGAAAACTTGGCCCCAGTTTGAAGGGAAATATACCTATGAATCAGTTCTTGTTATGTCTCATTGTCTTGGGTATATCAGTTTGTGTACAAATGCTGAGTGGATTTACATTCTTCTCTGAAGGATTTACATATTTGATTATGTCTACAGCCAAGATCTTGTTCCAACGACGTTAGCGTTTTTGTCAGTTTAACCTAACATTTTGTTCTCTGTTCATTTACTGATGATTTTCTGTGTAACACTTCATTCGCAGTTTTCAGTAATGGACTTGACTCAACTAAGAAATGTTAAATGTTATGAAAATGAAGAAAACATAAGAGCAAAGTCCTAAAAGCAAGTGTAAACAGCTCATGGGACTCTGTGGAGCACAGCAGAAAAAAATCTTTTTTTTTTCAAGTATGATCAGTTGAGTATTCTCCACATTTATATTTTTGCATAATATCATAAACTGTAAATAAAGGTCAAATGGAACCAAAATTCAATTCAGGCTTCTTTAAAGGGGTTGTTATTCTTTACCTTAACTTTTAGTATACTGTAGAATGTTTTATGCTTAGCAACTTTTAAGTTGGTCTTTGTTTTTTTATTTTTAATGGTTTTTGGATTATTTGCCTTTTTTTACTACTTTTGGGTTTTCTCAGGCAGCCATAAAAATGGTTGCTTTGTGATTATTGTGTAATTGTTATTACTTTTTTATTACTTATCTTTCTATTCATGTCCTCTCCTATTCATATTCCAGTCTCTCATTAAAACTACTGCCTGGTTGCTAGGATATGCTGGACCCTAGCAACCAGATAGCTTGTGAAATTCCAAACTGGAGAGCTGCTAAACAAGAAGCTAAAACGTTAAAAAATAAAAATGAAAGCCAAGTGCAATGTCTTCATCATACTAAAAGTTTAATTGGTGTTAATTGAGTCTTTGGCTCCAGGACAGAGCCATTAAAATGATAATTCACCTTCATAAATCTTATAATATTCAAATAATGCAGCAGAGATAATGACTTTTTGACTGCTTTTTTAAAATTAATTATAAAATTTTTTATCCCCTTCTAATGTTTCTCAGTAGCAGCTCTGTAAGCCTAGATAGACAATGAATATTTTTGGACCATATGATATACAAAATAAGTCCTCCTTTTGGGGTTAAGGTTGCAGATACTGGAAACTATTGATGAAACAGCCCTTGATACATTGCTGTATAATTATTGTACAGGTATCAAATTATTATTAATGGCTGCTCAGTAACAGACTTTAATAAAGCTTCAAGTCAAGTGAACATGCTCAGTAGGGCAGAATTTGCTGCTTATTCAGAAAGTAGGTAACACATTTTTCTGAATTCTCGAAAACTTGAGGGAAGGTCATAAGAATTTTTGTTAAAGTAAATTTTATAAAACAGTACATTCACCCTGTAATACATCATTACCATTAGGGTAAATATTTTTTTTTTTTAGTGGAGTACAATATCTGTCTATGAAAGCATATAAGCAATATATAACAATACCATACTAAATATTACAGTTTAGAATAAGTGCAGAATCAATATATGTATAATGAAACATTTACAAAATTGAACCTTTCAATCACTTTTTTCAGTTCAGTTGTTTTCAGATTGTTCACCAGAAATAAAGACTTTTTTCAATTACTTTCCATTTTTTATTGTTTTACTATTTTTCCAAAATTGAAGTTTAAAGTTTCCTGTTAGTGATGTGTGGGGGTTTACTCGTGCACAATATTTGGACCATGGGCGGGTGCAGGCTGAGCTTATGCTTCTGCCATTGCCTCGCTCCCTGCTCGCGTCTTAACAGTGCCCCAACTTCCACATCGAGTTGGACTCTCCCTGCCCCGCCCCCTCCATGACATCAGAGACAGGGTGGGTATATATATATATATATATATATATATATATATATATGTATAAAAGCGGGCTAGGTTGGGTGCGTGTCTCGACCCGCACATCACTAGATCCTGTGTTTCAGTGTTTCAGTCTGGCAGCTCAGTAATTCAGGTGCAGAATCTGAACTGTTACAATCTGATACACTTAGGGGATTTTTTTTCCCAAAAAACTACTTTATCTCATCTTTTAGATGCCATTAATTTCTACATGACCACTGCAGGTTTGAGATGACAGATTTTCTGACTTTTAACAGCTTTGGGGTATATAAAGTATCAAAAAAATCAGAGCTTTTAATTTCCTCTAAAAATTTGACTTTTTTCCCTTTAAAACCATGACCAGAAAAAAACGAGTTTTAGGAAACAACCCCCTTAGTTGCTAAATTTTTCAGCAGTATCTTTGGAATATTAGCAACTATTGTATCAGTTATAACAGCTGCCTTTAATGAAACCCAGGGTTTCAGCTCAGAAAGAACAAAGATAAAAAATGCATCGACTAAATGTATCAATTTAGATCATTTACAGAGACAGCGACCCCCCCCCCCAGAGCTGATTCAGAAAGACATTAAAATGGGAAATATTAAACTTTAGACTTCAATATTAGAAAAACTGTTATTAGAAAAACAAACAGAAAATAGAAAGTAATTGGAAAAACAATTTATTTCTGGTATCTATATCTATAAATCATCTATCTATAAACAACTCAACTGAAAAAAGTGTAAACAACCCCTTTAATTGTACTTACTGCCTCATCAGAAAATAAAGGTTTTTTTTAAAGTTCTATTCAGAAAGTTGAGTTTCTCTTCTTTTGTACCATGGTGAAAGAACTGTCCTTTGAATACCTGTCACGTTTCCTGAACATGGGGATGGGAATAGCCACATCTGAGCTTGGGGTGTGAGGTCACTCTCTGCAGCCTTTAGGCTTACAGATAGCATATGGCAGTTGACAGGTCTGAACAATGGCAGTTGTCAAGCCATGTGAAAGGGCTTCTTAACAATCAGTGTGCAGGCATGCCGCTGTAACTCAAGCATCGGCTATTGTTGTTTTTGTAATGTTAGCTGCAATCACATTCAACATAACCGTTTCAGGTGTCCAGATGCTCAGCAAGTGATTAAACCAAACGCCTGTCTTCCTTACATGCAGTATTTATTTATGCTTGGTTGTTCCAACACACTTCAACATTTTTCTTTAATTAGCCAACGTTGTGGCATAATTTATGAATGCATCCATTTAAGTATCTAGTGTCCGTGTATGCATTTTTATACAGTGTAGCATTAGAATGTTTGGTAAAGTGAAATTCTACATTTTCCAGCTCAGTGTGCCAGTTTGTCAAGTATTACGGTCGCTGGCTTCTAGTGCTTTCTTTTCTAAAGTTACATTGTGGTCAACACTAAATCTTCCTTTAAAAATGCCAGTGATTCAGAAGGTCTGGTTAGTCGTATTACACATTGCTTGGAGGATTGTTGGAAGGGATCTGTGTGCAAGACAAAGAAACCCTTTATCTAGAGACAGACACACAGAATGGGAGCTTTAACTCTGGTCAAAATGCAAAACACATTGCAGACTTTATCGTCACATAGAAATAGAGCATGTTTAAGGAAAGATCTGTAGCACAAATGGAGAATGTTTCTTTTTGTACTGTAAAAAAAAACACGTTTTAATGAAGATAGTCTAACTGCCTTCATTATCATTTATGCTCTGTATTTGCAGTTCTGCAACGAGCAGACTATTCATTGGTGTTCTAGTGGGCAACAATATCTCGGCTTGAGCTCCACTCGGTGCTTGTAGTAAGCAGTTTGTATCCTCTGTATAATATCTGCAACAATTAAGGGCCCATTTATTAAACCTTGATTTTTTCTGATTGAAGTTTTTCTTGGTATTTTGTTTTAGAAATGTATCATACCCCAAAGTTTCTAAAAATCCGAATCTGAAAATACGCCATCTCAAACCTGTCACGGTTGTGAAGAAGTCAACGGCAGATGTCCCTGAAATTTGTTGAAATTGTGATCTGACCTGCATAATCCGAAAAATTTGTGGTTTTCATTATGGAATGTCGATAAACTATGGGTTTTTGGCCAATAATCAGATAAAATTTAGTTTTCAGAGCAATCATAGCATACGAATTGACGCTTGATTTTGTCGTCACATTTTGTTGCTTTTTTCAAGAAAATTTATTGATAAATGAGTTAAAATCATGAAAGGGAGTTTTAGTAGGATTTGTTTTCATAAACAAGTTAGATTAATTTGAGTTACCAGCTGTTAAGTGGGCATTTACTTCCCTGCCCTTAATTTACAACCCTTCCCATTGATTACTTTGCTATGTGTGAAAGCATCTGCACATAGGTCACAAGCATTGCTTTGTCTTGGTGACATCTGGATTATATGAGGTATATAGCACTGGTGGTAATGATGTAGTTGTGTATGTTTGCACAATACATTTATAGGTTAGCCATATGGCCACACAAAGTGTTTTTGCTAAATGCCAAATTAGTAACCTTAGTCAGAAGGTTCTATGTTCAGAAATTCTGTAAAATGTGTTGAGCATTTGGTGTGCCTTTACTAGTAAAAGGGAATTTGCACCTTATGTATTTGTCTATTTCTTAAATGACTAAAAACAATGCTTATTTTAAATATTTATATAAGTAGAAATTAGTAGTAGGCGTTTTTGAAAAAATAGTGGACAAAATGTGTTTTACTTCTTATGATGTAGGCACCTAAAAATACTCTTGGGCTAGCAGTTTGTGCAAAGTCTCCATGTCTACCAAAAAACAATGGTGGTACCCCAGAGGTATACAGCAGAACTATTTTTTATGTGGAAATGTGAAATGTTGCTTTTGTATTTGCTCAGTTAATTTCCTTTAAAGTTAAATGTAACCCCCAGAAAACAAATTGATAAAATCGGATTCAGTATAGCCCTCTAAGCACTTTAGTCAGCTACATTCAGTTTCTATATGTAGTGGTTAATGGGATATTAGCAGTTTTAGGCTGTTAATAGAAGGTTTTCACCTTTCAGCTCAGCATATATCTCTGAAGGTCACAGTGTCAGTGAACCTGTCTATGCTCTTTCTATGCATTTTCTGAATAGTCAGTTGACCGAAAAGGATTGAGCAAAAAGCCTAGTATTAGCCTCTACAAATGTAAATAAAAAAATATTTTAAATTAGAAAAGTGTTCACAGATGCACTCATAAGTAAGCATTCATCAATGTATTTTTAAACACCCCCTTTAAAATCCCCAGCTGTCAGGTTTCCATAACAATTAGTAGGAACTGGTTAGGGAAAATGTTTTCCCTGTATTAATGTTTCAACCCTCTTTTTACATTGTCTTGTGCTGTACTACAGAATTCTACTGCTTTACTACAATTAAAAATGATATCTGCAAAAATCTTTATAATATAGGAGTGTGTGATTCAGAGATGCATATCATGTTCCTTCCCTGTAAAAGTGAGTATTTATGGCTTGCTGCATATTCAGCCACTCTATCATCTGCTACAGAGTTAGAATCCAGGGTTTTAAGTGAGCTTTCACATCTGATGAGGGCTTTAGGAGAAATCAAAGCCTTAATAATAGCATGGGTGGTAGGAGAGAGGGGCAAAGTACTCCACAGCTGTTTGCCTTGAATTTAGAAGCTGTAATCTATTTTGTCATCAGGTTTTATTGAATGGAAACAGTTCCAGTAATTGCAGTAAAATCAACAGGTGGCCAGGGTTCTATTAGGCATAAACAAAGAGGAAAGGGTACTCAAGTGGTCTTGCCAGCATTAAATGGTGCTAAATAAACAGAAAGTATAAAAACATGAAAGGAATTGGTATAAAAGGTATCTATAAATATAGCTTGATCACTTTTCAGGATTATAGTTTAGTTAAGTGTCTTTCCTTTATAAAATCTTTCATCAGCTGACATTGCTGTGTACTAATTTTGAGATTTTTTAAATTTTATTTTATATCGCTCTTAATTCATTTTAGTTCAGAATTTATTAATCAATACCATTTTGGACAATGTACAAAATAAGAAACACGATTATCTGGTTTGACTCTATCAAAGTTACTTTTTAGCCTTTATTTTTATAGCAATAAGGTTGCTCCAGATTGAATATATTCTAAAACTCATGCATTATACTTGGTATGTACATTTTTAACGGTTTACTCTTAAACACATCCAGTATAGTGGTTCAATATAAGATATGGGATTAAAAATTAAGGAATACTGTTGTACTACTGTGGAGATGGTTTGCATAAATTCACCTGTGAACAGATAGCCTTCTTCACAGTCAAGCAAAATATATGCACATATATTTAAGAATTTTTTTTTTTCCAAATACTAAATCCTCCACCAATGATTGGGCCAAATAACTGAACACTAATTTATACATTCACATTTGAGAAAAGAATGTAACAAATAAAATGATTACAATCAGTTGTTGAGTGCTTTAAAATCACTTGGCGGTAAGGGTACAGATACATTTCGAACAAGTCCTCTGGATTCAAAATACAATCCTGGATTTAGGGCATCCCTAATAATTAAATTGGTCAAGATTCAGTTTGATCAAATGATCTGCATCAGGGTGGGACTGGGGGGCCCACCGGGACTTATGTCCAGGGCCCCCTCCAACCCTATGATGCGCCGAGCGCACATGGATGAAGGCGCCGCGGCGCTCCTAAATCAAGAGATGCAGCGCGCATGTGCAGATGGCGCTGTGCAGCGCCTAGAAAGAAACTTTTTTTCCCTCAAATCTGAACAGGAGAGGGGATGGCCCGGCGGGGGCCCATTAAGGGTTGGGGCCCACCGGGTTTTTTCCTGGTGTCCCCCCGGGCCAGTCCGACACTGATCTGCTTGGTATATTTTTCTCATTGAAATATGTTGTTTTCACATCCAAATCCTGCCTAAATTATAAAGCTCTGAAATTGTGTTTTTTGGATGTTCTAACCCTGGGAATGTTTCAGTGGATATGTACAATTAACACTCAGGTGCAGAAAGGGTCAACACAGAACCTTTCATCAGCATCCAGGTTTGTTATATATTTATAACAAAAAACTTTTTTTATGTAAATTCCCTTTCAAGTTTATTTGTGAATGAATACATGTGCTTTATGCTGTTTGTATCTGACAGTATCATGGTGCTCTCTGCAGGTATCGTGCTCCCTGAATCGTCATCATTAAGTGCCAGAAGAACCAGAGCAAAACTGAGCCATGAAACCAAACTTGAAGCAATGGAAACAATTCATGCTATTTGGTATCTGTGCATGGGGTCTCCTGTTCCTCGTCATCTTTGTTTACTTTACGGACAGCAATTCTGTAGAACCTGTACCAAGTCCTTTCTCTTATGTAGAGTCTAAGAAACATTTACCAATTCAGGGTAAGCAGCGGGCCATAATGGGAGCACATCAAGATCAATCATTCTCTTATGCTGTTGATGACCAAGATTTACTTAAAGAAGGCATTTTAGATTCCTTTATTCTGGGCCCAGGTAGTATGAAAAAGATGGCTGGTGCAGGGCATTATTTTGAAAGTGAACAAGAATTTATTATGTCAGAAAAAGTCAAAAGTCCAGTTCATAATAATCGTGAAAATGATGATGAATTCTATATACACAAAAATATGGCTTCAGTTTCCGGAAAGAAGGCTTCAGCATATGGTAAAAGGTATTATCGTGAAGCACATGTACAGCACAAAAAATTCCGAAGGAATATTCAACGCAAGAGACATCATATGATTGAAGACTCTTATGACTGGAATGGATTTTCATCATCAATGTCCAAATCATTTCTGCAGAAACTGTGGAAGGGTAATGTCTCGTCCAAAATGTTGACTCCACGTCTACAGAAAGCTAGACGAGAGTACCTCAGAGCTAATAAACTTGGTGTTAGCTTCAATGGCAAACAGAACTCCAAAAAACTGAATCCGCAAGAACTTCTTTGTGTCCTCAAAGATCGTGCCCAAGTTCAAACTTTGGATGGAAAGGAGGCTCCATTTTCAAATCTTGGATGGGAAAAGTATTTTCCAAAAATACCCCTGAATAAGTTATATCCACGTGGCTTCTCAACCTGTGCAGTAGTTTCATCGGCTGGAGCAATATTAAACTCCTCCCTTGGGGCAGAGATTGGTAAGTTGTATTGGGTTTTTTCCCTCCTCATAATTTGATGGTGAGAATCAGGGCATACAGAGAAGTGGGAAAAGTGATGTAATGAAGGTCATTTGTAATGATATCTACTTTTTTTGTAGATATAGGGCAAATTCTCATATCATTCTTTAAGAAAGGTTGATATTAATTGTGATTTTTATGTGAATAGTTGTGGTAACAGGAATTAAAGGGAACCTGTCACCCAGACATAAAAAGCTGTGCATTCATACATATTTAAATCACAATATTTCCAAATGGCACTCACATGACCCTGCAACGTGCAGTCAATGAGTAGTTTTATTCAAGATCCCAGCAAACGTTTTGGGCAACCCTCCCTCTTCAAGTGGCCTTGAAGAAGGGGGTTGCCCCAAAATGTTTGCTGGGGTCTTGAATAAAAGTACACATTGATTGGACTTTGCAGGTCATGTGAGTGCCATTTGGAAATGCTAAGATTTATGTATATATAACCCCCCTTAAGCAGCAGATTTACCAAATAAAATAGAGCACTACCTACATACAAATTCTACATCAACTTACATGGATTAAAGTTTTCTTCATTCATAGATATTGTTTGACATCTCCTGAATGATTCCAGTTTTTCAAGCCCATTATAGAAAACCTGAAAGTATGTGCCATCATGTCATGAGTGCCATCACGAGTCAAACAGAGCCACAAATGGCACACAATATAGCGGATGTAACTGTATGCAGTACAAAGCACTTTTGTGACATGGTGATAGCATAGGTATTCCCTTACAGTTTAGCAGCAAAAATACATGTGGGTGTCCTGGTCCTTTAAGGGACACTTTACCCCAAAATGAATACTTAACCAACAAAAAAATTCTATTATATTAAGTGGTATATTAAAGTATCTTACCCAACTGGAATATATATTTGAGTAAATATTGCCCTTTTACATCTCTTACCTTGAACCACAATTTCGTGATGTCTCTGTGCTGCCTTAGAGATGACCAGAAATAATGCAGCTCTAACTATAACAGGAAGAAGTGTGGAAGCAAATAGCGAACTTTGTCTGTTAATTGGCTCATATGACCTAACATGTTTGATTTGTTTGTGTGCACCATGAATGATATGATCCCAGGGGGCTGCCCTTAGTTGTTAAATTAGCAATTTTCTATTTAGGATTATCCGATGGCACATACTACTAAAACAAAGCATATTATTATGAAAATTGTTTATTTACACGAAGCAGGGTTTTACTTAGCTGTTTTATACAATTTATTTTTGTAGAGACCTAAATTTCTTTGGGGGTATAGTGTTCCTTTAAGGAACTGTGATTGGAAAATGTGTTTTTCAAGTGTTATAAAGGGACAGGGCATAAAACTAGAATATATGTACAGGTATAGGATTAAAACAATCCTATTGGTTTATTTAATTTTTATCTGATTTTATAATAGACTGAAGGCATGGTGATCCAGATTATAGAATGATCCCTTATTCGGCAAATGGCAGGTCCTGTGCATTCTGGTTAACAGGTGCTATACCTGTAGACCTGTATTTCAATTTCTACTTTCTATTTAATAGTACTAGTACTGGTTATTTACAACATTACTACAGAGGAGATATATAGCTGTTAAAACTGTAGTTGGTGTTCATTTCATGGATAATAGTCCACATATATGCTGCTAGGTATAAATGTACTCTGAAGCGGCACATCGTCTGTAAATATAGAATGAAGATAATATTTATTGACTTGTTCCACTGGGAATATAAAAACCATGAAAAGTAAATATCAGTTCCTTGACCTATTTAGTGCTTTTGAGAAGCTAACGAGATGGAAGAGTAATAAAAGAAACTGCTTGCACAGCTGCAGACAGTCCCTCATATGAAATTAGTTTCTGCAAAAATAGCTCCAGGGGCTGCTCTTTGGGGACATGTTTTTTGAACTATAGCACTGTTTAATATATTTTTTTTTATAGAAAATAAGAATTTACTCTTTTTTTTTATTTTAAACGGGGAAAGTGTTGGGTTTACTATTTTCACTGAAAGCCTTTAAATTACTATTTTAATGTTCCAAGTGGGCTGTAAACTGGCAAATAATGTCCATTTAAAGGGCACCAATCATCATTAAAATCATTTACTAAGTAAATACACTATGTGAAAGTTCAAGAAATCCAATTTTTAAAACAGTTAGAATTGTTGGTATAATGTAAATCATCACCTCACTGTACCTTCTGCATGATCTCCCCTATCTCCACTGCAGTTCTAGCTGAGGCAGGCATCTTGGATTTCACTGGCTCCTCCTACCTATATCTTCCCAGCCAACTGTAGCTCTGAAATCTTGCACATGCTCAGTTGAAATTCCTTGGTTCCCTTCTAAGCTATTTTCAAATCAAACAAACCTCTGTGTTAGCTGCTGTTCAGTAGTGCTGCCACCTGCTGGAAGTTAGTGTGTGCCCTTCATTTGCATAATAACATCAGCAGCAGGGGACAAGATAGGGAAATCTCATGATAATTCTATTGGAGGAGTTTACTAAAACAAGGCATTCTGGGTAGAATACTCAAGGCAGTGCTACAATTTGAGCATGCACCTGAAATTTGCATATTATAGTCTCTGTTATAGTCTCAGTATGGACTCCTTCAGTGAAAGAACCCATTTGACAAAGTAAGGGATTTTTTTTAAAACCTGCAGTTTTTTTCAAAAAACTATATATGTAGTTTGATTAAATGTGTTTAGCTTGTACTGGTCAGATTGTTAATATGTGTTTGATTTTGGCTGTGATAGGTGACCTTCAAGGTGACAATGAAGGAAAGAATTTGCACTTTGGGGTCAACATCCTTTTTACATGAAATTATAGGTATAAAGCAGTCTTCATTGATTATTATTGGTTTATTCACATTGTCTATTAGCCCTGCAACATCTGTCACTAGAAAGTTGTAGGTCTCCAAACCTGTGATGTGGAGCAGCAAGACGCAAAGGTGCAAATGTTGCCACCATTGTAGTCAATCAAAACTCAGCTGAACAGTATCACTAACCGATATCTTATGGGCAATAAAGTATTTCCTGTAAAGGAAGTTTCCAACGATTACTAAGTTTCAGTTCTGGAGACCAGCCCAAATTTCTGGTGGTGATAAATGCCCTCATGTACCATCCCCCTAAAAGCAGGCTGCTATCTCTCAGTGCTGACTTGTACAACTTGCCTAGCTATGGAAGTTTTTAATGCTGTTACAGTATGTATATCTGTGTTGGGGCACGCCAGCATTGTAAACTACACTAGAAAAAACAGAGGGATGCTTAACCGAGATTGTAGTTGTATTTCAATAGATTTAATTAGATGCAATAAAATACAACTGCCTTTCATGCTGCCACCATCTACATATTCCATGGGGGACTGGCCCCAAAATTAGGGAACCACTGCATTAGAGGGAAACTGAAATCTAGATCAGCTAGCAAGTAATAAACCACCTAAAACAAGATTTACACTAGTAAGTGTCATTAAAGGAGACAGAAAGGCTTGGTGCACTTGGGGGTGCCAAATATTAGGCACCCCGAAGTGATTGTATTGACTTACCTGAAACCCTGGGCCGGTGCTCCTATCAGCAGAAAACTGCACCGGCCCGAGGTTATACCAGTGAGCACCATGGAGCAATCCATTTCCGTCTTCTTCAAATTTCCCAGGGCAAACGCATATGCAGTTAAACAACATTTTTAGTTAAATTTTAATTCAAAGTTCGTTTCGTTCTACTGTGCATGTGCAGCCATGCAAAGAAGGTGGAAGACAGAAGAAGATAGTTCCCTAGTACTCACTGGTATAACCCCGGGCTGGTGCAGTTTTCTGCTGATAGGAGCACTGGCCCGGGGTTTAAAGTAAGTCAATACAATCACTTGGGGATGCCTGACATTTGGCACCCCCAAGTGCACCAAGCCTTTCCTTCTCCTTTAAAAGGACCCAAGTATGTTTCTACATTAGATTTAAAATGCTTAATGAAAGTTGTTTATTAATGATTTTGAGCCTCACTCTCTTGATCTAATTTACAATTAAAGAGCACCTGTCATTTTCCCTATAAGCTGCCATAAATGGTTTAAGTACATCTCATAGCTTAAGCCTCAGGCATCAAATGACCTAGTCCAACACAAACCAAGTAAAAGTTTCTCTCCTTGACCCTGTCACAGAAATACAGAGCGTGATATGAGGCTCTTTCAAATAACATTCCATACAATAAATAATTAGGCACTGTTTTCTAATGTGCGATAATTTCTTGACACACCTCTCTATGAACATTTTGTCCACTTTACTTTAAGACCTACTTCAAGCAACTATTATCTGGCATGAAGAAAATGCTGTAGTTTAATTTTATATTATATCCTCAAAATAATACAATATTTTTTTTATAAAGCACTTTCCGTTGCAAAACATTTGTGCAGCTGAGAAATTCTCCAGTCCCATGGAATGCCTATGGAAGTCATGGTGCGGTATAATGGATCAGAGAGGCAAGTAATTTGGGGTTAAGAGATCTGAAATTGAAACTGAGCACCTATGAAAATGCCTAGGTACATATTTTGTCTTTTGCCACAATGTGCTGCAAGTGGTTATACAGTACTATGGAATGGTGCAATCTGAGAGGATGGTTCCTTGCCTTAGGTCATTACTTGTCCAGACACATAAATAGCACCCAAAAAAACAATAAATGCATAAACCTTCTGATTAAAAAATGTGTACCGTTTTTATAAGAAACCTGACTGTATGCAGTGAAATTCTCCCTTCATTTACTGCGGTGGATAGGAATTGTCAGATGGTCCCTAACTGCTGAGCAGGGAAACAATCATACTCATGAACAGCAGGGGGAGCCCCCGTCTTACTTACCAGCCATGCAGAATTCAAGCAGCTTTGTTTATGACAATCCCTAAGCAGCCCAGACCACACTGAGCATGTGCAGGGTCAGGGTCAGGCAAAGATGTTTAACAAAGTTACAAGATGACAGCCCCCTGTGGCCAACTTTGAAAGCATAAATCATTTGTTTGATTAGGCTTGTGGTGCAGTAAGTTCATGCTTATGTTTAGTATACAAAATACAGCATTTCTAGCCTTATTCTATTGTAGACTTTCCTTGTCCTTTAAAGGTTGAATTTTAGTGGTATTAGAGCTTTTTGAAGCCACTCTTAAACTCTAATTCTATAAACACACTAATTCCATGAAAGTTATTAAAAGCTCCGAATATAAAAAGAAAGTGGAAAAAAGTGCTGGAGAAAAATATGAATATCTCTAAAACCTCTAAAAAATTGAGTTTCATGGATAATTACTAGCAAAAAAATTTCGTTCACTTATATGGGATCTCGACTTGGAGTGGTTTTGTGTTTTTTGTGGTTTTTACACTTAATAAATCTTGAATTTTAGACCTTTAGTGAAATTTTTAAAACATTCACTTGAAAAAAAGTATGATTTGTGAATAAAAAGAAATCTGAATGTTTGTAGTACTGAATAATACTAGAATTAGTGGGTTACAGATTTCTGATTAGTGATTATTGTGTGGATTTTGAAAAATCTTTGGAAATAAAAGAAGAAAATTAAAATATGATTTTAGGGAACACTTTTTAAAGAGGCTAAAAAATATACTGTTTTAATGAACTGTTAAAATAAATAAAGTTGTTAGAGACCATTGAGTTGTTGAGTGTTTTATGACAAACTTAAATAAATTCTGACTATTCAACGTTCCAAAGAATAAATTTTTCCTTGCATCATGAAAAAAATGTAAACTCAAATTTTAATCATTCGCCCCATAGAGTTAAAAGCAAATTGATAAAAGGTGACTAATAGAATCAATCCTGAATGCATAAATTCTAATTAGAGTGCCAAGATACTAAAATAAGTAAATCAAGGTTAATCAAACTACAGATAATTAAGGTCAAAATTTTACATTATAGCACCAACCCAACAAACCAGAAAAGATGTCAGAAAGTTGAGGTGGCCATAGATGTTAAGATTTTTAAAAGATCTTTTTGTTATCGTACAACTTGAAACAATTGTTTAAATGTACAATTTATATTTTATAGTTAAAGCTAGGAAACTGTGCATAGCTGTCAGCTTTGCCTTATAAATAATTGAACAATGAATTAATTTCACTGTGACCAATAAGAATTTTCTAACCTGACCAATATGTAGAAGCACGATCATTCAGTGCCCCACTAACCTCACGATAATTTGACAAATTACGTCGAGAAAATTGTTGCATGAAAATTGGTTTAAAAATCTTAACGTCCACCGGCCACCTTTAGGTGCAGCCACAAATGTCCTTCTTGGTCAAGGTGTGTCTTTGGTCACTACTACAGATCCTTTTGCTAAAAGGTTTGAATGTCAACACTTTCAAGTAAAACATGACACTATATGGTGCATATTCTACTTTATACAGTATTCACACTCAGAATTCCAACATTCATCCCCTAGTTATTCAGTTGAGTTGAGGTTAGGGCTCTGAAATATAATATTCCCTCTAATTCCTTTTTGGCTATGTGTGCAAAAAAAAACATTTTGTGTGCACAGTTTAAACCCACGCGCACATTTTTAACAATTCTATGCTCAGCATGGGTGTAACGATAGAGGAAGCAGACCCTGGGCTGCATTTTGAATAAATATTGTTAAAGCAAGTCAATCTCTAGACATTTTTGGGGGCCTGAAAAATAATTTGCTGTGAGGCCCAATAATATCTAAAGAAATGGTTGACCGGAGAGCAAATAATTAAAAGTGTTTTTTTTTTATTTTTATATGAGATGCATAGCACTCAAATAAAACAAAAAAAAATTGAAGTAGAGTTGGCCAAGCTACTGCACTGTTTGAGAAGCCAAACTTTTATACACCTTTCTGCTATCCAGGGACATTTTCTAAATAGATATTGTACCCAACAATATCTAGTTACACCACTGATGCCCAGATCAATATTAATAAAAAAAAAGTGTGTATTTACACAAAATAGCTTAAAGGGAACATTGCTAAAAAGCTTTTTCCACTTCAATCTTAGCAAACTAGTTCTGTACAAGTCTTACCTGACTCTGCTGACTCTGGTATTAAGTCTAATGGCATGTTTCTCTGCTGATGTAAAAATGCAGATTGAAGGTGGAAAAAAAGCTGATTCAAGCAGATCTGCTGCCTCCTGTAAGTATGTATAACTTTATTTGTAAATTGCTGTTAAGAAACCGAAGCGATGTACATTGCATAAAAGTACAATATATATATATATATACTGTGTATATATATATATATATATATATATATATATATATATATATATATATATATATATATATATATATATATATATATATATATATAGGGAAGACAAATCACATAATAAATATACACAGAATTCATATCAGGACAAAGAGCTTAAGTGCTAGGTGGTTAGAGACATATGGGAAAGAGGGTCCGTGAGAGGGTCCCCATAGAGCTTACAGTCTAAGTAATTACTTATTGTTGGCCTGTGTGCATACACATGAAATGGATTTCAGTGTCAAAGCACTAGAAGTATGCATTTTCACTACAATGCCTGCTTAGTTGCACAGTATACTTACAGGAGGGAGTGGATATGAGCTGATCCATTTGGATCCTACTATTCACTGAAAGCAAAGACATCAGGTCAAACCATAAAAAACAGTCGTAGCCCGCAGACCTTCCACCAAACTTTGCAATTCACATTATGCATTTAGGCAGATAGAGGCTTTTCTTGTATCTGCCAAACTCAGACTTGTAAGTCTTAATTTCATATGGTGAAGCATGACTTAAGAGTCCATTGGCTGAGAACTTTAAACCATCCCAGCCAGCACTTGGCATTGTGCATGGAGAGAAGAATCTACCCATCAAAACCCATGCTTCCTACAAATAGTTCCTGTACTGACATCTCTTGAAGACAGTTTGGAACTCGGTTATGAGTGCTGTAACTATTAACATACAATAAGTAGAAGGGGTACCTAAAAACTTTATGCTATATTGTGTATTGCTGATATATTTTGATGTCACAACCTGCCACTGAGAACTTGTTACATGACAGCACTGATTAAATGCCTTTTTCTTTCCAAAGGTCAAGTATATTTTCTAAAACTGGCTCAGAGATTGATGCTTAAAAAGTGTCATTTTCAGGTTTTTGCAAATGCTAGGCTGAAAAAGTCAAGAGGTAGAGCAGATGAATCTTTCAGAAAAAATGTGTCATCTGAAGTATTTAACTGCAAAGCAAAGCTAGATGGAAAGACTTCAGAAAGAAGTAGACAATAATGAAAATTGTAAAACTAAAATGAACTAGCTTTGTTATAGCTATCTCAAAGAGGACTATCAACTGCATTCTTCCATTAATGAGAAGGAGCTGAAAGACTGAAGAGAAAATACACATAAATTAGCCCATTTATTGTAATTATCTGCCTGTGTAGTCATTTTTCTACGAGCATTTCTTTTTCGGAGGTCAGGCTTTTAAAGCAGCCACCCTACAAGGGACCTTATGCACAATTAGTAAACAGCAAACAATAGCTTAGGCCCTTTTCTTTTATTTTGTAGCTGAAAGTATCCAGATATTTAACCTAAATTGATGTTTACTGACTTGGAACATTTATTGCTGAGTTCCAAACTATCTCTGGCAACAATGTCAGTGCAAGAATTATTCATAAGGTGTATGGTATTTTAATAGGCAATCAGAAGCAAATAAACCTGACATTGCCATGTGCAATTCCAAGTGTTGTATGGTATGAGGTTCTAGGAGAACACTCCCTACCTGAATGAATAGTGATAAGGACAGTAAAGTCTGGTGAAAAGGATACAATGCTCTGGGGTTGTTTTTAATGGTTTTAGCTAGGGCCACTAATTTTAATGCCTGCTGTGTAAAATTGCTTTGTTGAGATGAAAGTGGAAAATGTGCCTTGTCTGCACAGAGCCCTGACCAGAAAGCAACGAAACACCTTTGGGATGAATTTTGTGAACCAGGCCTGATGCCACAATATCAGCCTAAATTGCTCTTAAAGGGCACCAATCATGACCAAAATCATTTCCTAAGTAAATACACTATGTGAAAGTTCAAGAAATCCGATTTTTAAAACAGTTAGAATTGTTTGTATAATATAAATGATCAACTCACTATACCGTCTGCAAGATCTCCCCTATCTCCCCTGCAGTTCTAGCTGAGGCAGGCATCTTGGATTTCACTGGCTCCTCCTACCTATATCTTCCCAGCCACCAGCAGCTCTGAAATCTCAAACATGCTCAGTTGAAATTCCTTGCTTGCTTATCAACCCTTCTAAGCTATTTTCAAATTAACAAAAACTTCTGTGTTAGCTGCTGTTCAGTAGTGCCGCCACCTGCTGGAAGTTAGTGGGTGCCCTTCAATTGCATAATAACATCACCAGCAGAGGACAAGATAGGGAAATCTCCTGATACTTCTAGTAGAGGAGTTTACTTAAACAAGGGGTAGAATACTCAAAGCAGTGTTATAATCTGAGCATGCTCCTGAAATTTGCATATTAGAGTCTCTGTTATAGTCACAGTATGGCCTCCCTCAGTGAAATAATCTATTTGACAAAGTAAGGGATTTTTTTTTTTTAAAACCTGCAGTTTTTTCAAAAAACTATATATGTAGTTTGATTAAACGTGTTTAGCTTGTACTGGTCAGATTGTTAATATGTGTTTGATTTTGGCTGTGATAGGTGCCCTTTAAGGCAAATTCCATCACTGTTCCAAAATGTTACGAAAAACCTTCCTAGAACAGGAAGCAGCAGCAGCAAAGGATGGATCAACTTCAAATATATAGCTTTGGATATTTATATATTGTAACACCTGACATTTTCCAAATCTGCCTTGCAGCACGGACAATTTAGCATGGCACAGTACATATGCTATTTGAACCATGTAATTGTGCGAAAATACAGAAGGCATTTTCTAACAAATACATGGCTCCGTTTGTTTGAATACAGCGGTTCAAGGTGTCATGCAAAATAATTTTGTTGCCTTCAGGGAGTGAGATTCCCCACAGGCAACAAAATTTCCTATGTGTGCTTATATTTAACAGGAGAGTGCATTGCCCTTCACTAAAGTACAAAGTGGTTTTGCCACCAGCATGTGCTATTAACCCAAAGCAGAGCAGTGTTAGCAGCACAGAAAAACTGAGTTCAGGCCGCCGAATCTTTCAGTACAATCGTCAAGGTGAACTATTATCTTGTTACCTGTCCATTACTTTTTTGCAGTTGCGTAACTACCGGGGGAGCAGGGGGTGCAATTGGGCCAGGGGCCGCACCCCTCAGGGCCCCCGGCAGCTCGCGCGCCACTGGATTCTGTCCGAAAATAGCGTACGCGTCCCGTTACTGCTTTTTTGATAGGCTGACATGGGTGGACATTACTCCATCTTGCAGTGTGAAAGTGAAGAGATATAGAAGCTTATTAGAGTAGAAGTCACAAGGCTGAGGTGACATAGATAAAAATGGGGTGCCTTATGTCATATTTTGAGTGCATAGCTTAGAGGGAACATTGGTGAGAAGGCCAGACAGCTTCTTCCACTTCCATCTTAGCAAACAATTCTGTACATCTTTCCTGACTGTTGCCACAAACAATTCTGAAATATAATTATAAACTGTATTATTTAGTCTAATCGCACGGAAGGCTGTTTCTCTGCTTACATAGAAATGCAAGTCGAGAAATAGCTGATCCAAAAACCAGATTTCCATGACCCGTAGAAAGGCACTTGTCCTATGGCTTAGTGCCAGTATATGGCTGAGATAACACCTTAGATACTTACTAATTTCCTTATGTTTCACAACACAGGGTGCATTATTCCCTTATTCCACAAAGTTTTGTATGTGGCTACTAAATACCAATCTTATGGCACATGAAGCATTTTGATGTTTTGTAAATATTCGCAAGGGAAAAAAAACAAATACATAATGGCATGAATTGTTTTAGAGAAAAGTTTGGTAATTGTTTTGTTTGTAGAGCAACAGGTTATTAGAGTCCTAAAACACAGACATCCAAGGTTCTGTTATTTGTGTGCAGGTACGATAACAACGGTAATTTCACCAGACCAGGCCCGGATTTGCGGCAAGGCTGCATAGGCCCGGGCCTAGGGCGGCAAAAAATAGGGGCTGCATGCCGCCCAGCCGCATAATGGGGACCTTCGCGTCCCCGTTCAACTACACCAGCTGCACAGCGTTTTTTCGCCGGCACGCTGGGAAAGCGGGCGCTAGGACCGCGCAGCCGCCTGGTTGGACCGCTCGGGCGCCTGATCGGACCGCACGGCCTAGGGGTGGCCGGAAAAGAAATCCGCCGCTGCTCCAGACTAGTTACTGGCATTATAGGGACAATGCATCATAAAATGCTCTTTGTGTCTATGCATAAACATTAGTTCATCCATTCGAATACTTTTTGTACAGTAACTTTGAGGTTTATTTGTATGCCTGCTGCTTTTCTGCATAAGTAGGAGCCATGCTGCTTGCCTGTGGTGTGCTGAGGCGTTTTAATTGCATGCTTAAAACAGTCCACAGCCAGGTACATCAGTTGTAATATACCCCAAACTCCACCCAACCCCTGTTTCTATATAGGTTGTGATTCGACCCATGTACTGAGCATTCTGGATAATTAACTTTTCTTTATGTTTTTGGAGTGTGGGAGGAAACCCTAAGTACCCAGAGGAACCCACACAAGCACAGGGAGGCTGTACAGGTATGAGACCTGTTATCCAGAATGCTCGGGCCTGGGGGTTTCTGGGTAATGGCTCTTTCCATAATTTGGATCTTCATACCTCAAGTCTACTAGAAAATCATGTAAACATTAAATAAACCCAATAGGCTGTTTTGAATCCAATAAGTATTCATTATATCTTAGTTTAGATTAAGTAAAAACGACTGTTTTATTATAACAGAAAAAAGGGAAATAATTTTTCAGAATTTGGAGTTTTCCGATAAAATGGACTCTGTGTGAGACGGGCATTCTGTAATTCGGAGCTTTCTGGATAACAGGTTTCTGTATAACAGATCCCATACCTGTATAAGCACCTTGTAGATGGTGCATTAGCTGGAATTGAACCTAGGACCCTAGCCGAGCAAGAAAACAATAATAGGCATTGTGCTATAACAAAAGGTTGTAATTCAGTTGATTTATAAAGTTTTATTGATCAGAGTAGGAGATGTTAAAAGATTATTAGGTTTCTGGGCGGTGATAGATTCCAAGCACAAAACGTGAAAAACAGATCCCTTTAGTATTATTTAGTATTAAAGGAACAGTAACACCAAAAAATGTTAGTGTTTTAAAGTAATGAAAATATCATGTACTATTGACCTGCAATGGTAAAACTGATCTGTTTGCTTCAGAAACACAACTACAGTTTATTTAAACAAGCTGCTGGGGAGCAATGGCGGAAATTGAAAAACGGCTAAATGGCACAGGATAACTAATGGATAACAGATAACACCATTAGACAGACAGAGCTTATCTGTTATCTGCAGTGTAACTAACCTGAGCCTTTTCTCCTTTGAATGGCTATCCCCATTGCTACAAAGCAGCTTATTTATATAAACAATAGTAGTTTTTCTTAAGCAAACACGCCAGTTTTACCAGTGCAGGGTAACACTGCATTATATTTTCATTACTTTAAAACACTTTTATTTTTTGATGTTACTGTTCCTTTAAAGATTTAACTCAGATACTATAATACAGGTATCATGTTAGTTATATGATATGGTATTATAATTAAAAATAAATGCTATATATATATCAACAACAATCTCTCGCTCTAATAGTCTTATTCGTAATTATCTGCTGTGCAGTCCATATCTCATTGCTACCCTCTTATAGCAAGCTGTTCTGGCACTTTAAATTCAAGTGATAGAGTAATGCCAGGAAGCTGTGTCCTATTATCTGCAGGTCTGCCAGCTAAATCAATGTGACTGCTGTATTTATGGGTCTGTCCTGAATGCTTGGCTGCCCCTACTTTTCTACATTAGCACTTCTTCACTTAAAGATGCTGTCATTTAGCCTGAGTGAAACGCATTTAGAGAGGTAATTTCTTTGCCGTTTGATTGTCTCCAATTCTTTTTTTTTTTTGGAACACCTTAACTCCTTCACTGGGTGAACCGAGAGTAATCATCGAATCACTGCAGCTCCTCGGGATGTGCATTTTCCTATCTATTTTTCCTCACTTTGACACAAATGAGTCACTCTTAACCGTCTGTGATAGATTAGAGCTGCCATTGTTATAAAGCCACCAAAAGCGTTTTTTTTTTTTTGTAGCAATTTATGCTTCTAAGAGCTGGTTGCTTCTCAGTATTTAGCAGAGAAGAAATCAATTTAATATGTTTTGCTGTTCAATTAGAGAAATCATATTTGCATGATGTGGAGGGTTTAGAACATTAGTAAAGCTCTTCATGTTATCACTAATTAGACTGCAGAGTTACAAAGACAGGTCTTTCATGCAGTAGTACTCTATACTTATATACATCCCATATGCATCATTTCTGCTAATTCCAGCCCAGTGGTAATCAAAATCAGCCATCATCATCATCATAATTACACTCTTCACAACAAGAGGCAGCAGATATTTCCAGATGTGCAAGGCCATTACTTGGAGATGTTGCAAAGTGCATTTATCTATTTGGTTAAAAAATATACAGAACATAGATATTTCATTTCATTATATGTGCCTGAGCTTAAGTACTGCCTTAAGCCAGTGCTGACAGCAGGACTACAGCTTTAATGTATAATACAGTACCATGTTTTATTTAAATGAAAAGAAGGGACACTGTCTTTCATATTGTATCCTTTAGTTAACGTGACAATGCTTGGAGAAAGGTCACAGTGGGGACCGAGAAAGTCATGTTGGCTGTTCATGCGGTTTTAAATACACTTTAATTTTTTTGCAAATCGTCTCGGTGTTACTGGTCTTCATTTGAAGTATCTGGATCGTTTGTTATGCACCAAAGGCAAGTAATATAGTGGCGTGCTGCCCCTAAGTCATATATATTTGTGTGTGTGTTTTTAAAAAAATTGTTCAGTATAAAAATAAAAACTGGGTAAATAGATAAGCTGTGCAAAATAAAAATGTTTCTAATATAGTTAGTTAGCCAAAAATGTCATCTATAAAGGCTGGAGTGACTGGATGTGCAAGATAATAGCCAGAAAACTACTTCCTGCTTTGCAGCTCTCTTGATTTCCACTGATTGGTTACCAGGCAGTAACCAATCAGAGATTTGAGCAGGGGGATCATAACTGTTGCTTTTGATTCTGTGCTAAATGCTGAGGATCAATTGCAAACTCACTGAACAGTTATGTCCCAAGTGGCCCCCCTTAAAGTGGCTGACTAACTCAGAGTTAGAAAGCTGAAAAGCAGTAAGTAGTGTTCTGGCTATTATGTTAGACGTCCAGTCACTTCAGTGTTTATACATTACATTTTTGGCTAACTAACTATATTAGAAAACATTTTTATTTTGCACAGGCTATTTATTTAGCCAGTTTTTTTTTTTATACTGAACTGTTCCTTTAAATAACTTTTTACAGAAAGTAGTAATCATTTATATGTTTGTCATCCTGAAAGCAGCATATCACTTTGTGATTTTCTCCCAAGTCTAATCGTTTTAGATATCTCTGCCCTGCAATATCAGCTCCATGGAATGGCCTTAATAGTCTTATATAATGGTAGTCATTAAAGTCATTTGTGCATGAATTCAATTAATCAGGCAATTTAATTAGTTATAGTACAGAGGAAGAATCCTTGATACAGCAGTACTTATCTGCAATAACACTGATAAGAAACAAAGGTTCCTTTGCTTCTTGCTGGAAAGCGCTGCACTGCACATTATAATGTTAAAGCCATTATTGTAGAGCAGGCATATTCCCTCACACACAGCTCAGTGTATTATCAAATGCCTGTGCAAAACAAATTAGGTTACTTAATAAATTGACAATGAAATTGATCTTCCTGCTCTGCCGACTTTAACTTCTGAAGCAAGAAGTAATTGCAGACATGTTTTTACTAGAGTAGTGTTTTCTAATATGCTACTGCATGTATGTATGTACAGGTAAACAATCTAAAATTTTTGGGGCCTGAGGTTTTCTGGATAAAGGATATTTCCATAATTTGGATCACCATCCCTTAAGTCTGCTAAAAAAACCTTTTAAACATAATTCAAAACTAAATAGGATTTGCCACCAATATGGATGCATGCTGCTTGGTTACCATCAAGTACAAGGTATTGATTTATTATTACAGAGAAAAAAAATAGTTAAAAAAATGACAGTTTGCTTAAAATGGAATCTATGGGAGATGTCCTTCCCATAATTCAGAGTTTTCTAAATAACGAGTTTCCGGATAAGGAATCCTATACAGGTATGGGAACTGATATCCAGAAACCTGTTATACAGAAACTTCAGAATTATGCAAAGGCCATCTCCCATAAACTAAATTTTATCCAAATAATCAAATTTTTTTTTCTCTGTAATAATAAAACAGTAGCTTGTGATCCAAACTTAGATATAATTAATCCTTATTGGAAGTAAAACCAGCCAATTGGGTTTATTTAATGTTTAAATGATTTTCTACTAGAATTAGAGGCACATTTATCAAAGTTCGAATTTCAAATCCATGTAAGTTTTTTTAAAACTCCCATGAATTTTAAATTCAACTAGTCGAAATGTATTAATAAAATCAAATATTTTTATACTCAGGCGAATTTAAACAACCTGAAAATTCGAATCGAATTTGATTAAATTTGTTTAAACTCGAAACTCGAATGTCAGGCTGCAAACTTCCCCAAATTGATCCCTGCTCCTCTCCTCTTAAACAGTAATTTGTCAGGTTTAAGGTGGCAAATAGTCAAATTCTTAAAGTGCCAGAGTATGCTAAATCTCGAAAATCTAATTTGAATTTTTAAAAAAACTCAAATCGAATTTGGATAGCTCCCTAGTCGAATGTGACAGTTTTGACCATAAAAAAAATCAAAAATTCGAATTTTCAATTTGACCCTTGATAAATCTGCCCCTTAAAGTATGAAGATCCAAATTACAGAAGATCCGTAATTCAAAAAACCCCAGGTCCCAAGTATTCTTGATAACAGGTCCCATACCTGTACATAAAGGCCATGTAAAGTCAAAAAAATAAAATCTCATTTTTATTTTCTTTAATGAAAAAGAAACCTATCTCAAATATACTTTAATTAAAAAATGTGTACCATTTTTATGAGAAACCTGACTGTATTATGCAGTGAAATTCTCCCTTCACTTACTGCTGTGGATAGGAATTGTCAGACAGTCTCTGATCTGCAGAAAAAAAATCATACTTATGAACAGCAGGGGGGGTCCCTGCCTTACTTCCCAGCCATGCAGTAGTCAAGCAGCTTTGTTTGTTTCCCTGTAGAGCAGTTGGCGACTGTGTAGAGATTTGTATTGGATTTTATTTTTGCCTTTATTGTTTCCAACTCCAGCTGCAGGGACAAAGATCATGGAGCCAGATTTAAACAGATAAACTGGGATTCTATTTGGAGGATTATTTTGCCACTGGTTCTGCAGAGTTGGAGAAAGTGTGTGTTAAACAATATAAAAAACTAAAAAATCCACATTAGATTACATGACAACACAACACATGACCCAGTGCAGTCTGTATATTCTGATTATTAATCAGTTTTGCTGTATCGGCTTCTGGCAGATATTGTTTGACTTGTGCTGTTTTGATCATTTATGATGATCCCTAAACTTAGACTCCCAACCGCAGGTATTAGATGCAAAATGGCCATCTCAATAGTAAGCTAGCTTTAGCACATTCCACATGATAGTAACATTTACACCGCTGTTTTATAGGTACCACCCATGTCTCACAATTGTTTTATTTAAATAACCAGCTGTGTGTGGCTGAGATGTCTGAAGATGCAGCAGGTACTTTAAAATAAGATATCAGGCAGTCCTCTGACGATAAGATCTGGAAGCAGCACCCTCCTGGGACAATTTTCTCAGCTTCTAGTCTTCAAATTGTCTAGGTGTCAACTAAGCAATGTGGATGCTGTCAGGGTTGATTTTTATTTTTCCTTGAAATACTAGCCACTTTATTCAAATAACAATGGGCAAGAAAATGTAATTTCTTGTTACGGGACAATTACATATTGGACATCTATTGGAGGGCGTTTGCTTTTTACTTTGTCTTTTTGCTATTAATATTTTTACTGGGTTAATTAGCAAACATTACACAATTGTAAAACATCTCTCCAGTTCAATAGCAGGAAACCTAACTACCTTTATTTTCAAATGCTCTCGAGCTTCTGTTAGTCACATCATGTCTCTCTGGGAATGAAGCATTGCCACGAAGATGCAAATAATATCTTTCCTTATCCTGTCAGATGCTGTTAGTGTCAAAATGATTCCTGTTGACAATATTTTAACTGGTTATTTTCTCAGAATGCTATATCTTGGGGGGAAATGCCAAGGAATGCAGGTATTATAAAAAGCCATTACTAATGGAATAAACCGATCGTTGACCTGATTGCTAGTGACACTTTGCCTGCAATTTCTTGCGAATGCTTCTTGTGAATACCTGTGGGTGCAATATTCCTCCCTAAAACTAATGCTAGATTGTTTTATTTAGAAGCACTTAAAGGAGAAGGAAAGCTCCAAGACAATTTATTGCCAACAGATTAGCCACAATAGTGCAAGCTATAACGCTATATTTATTCTGCAGAATGCTTTACCATACTTGACCATAATACACTGCCTCTGTTTGTTTAGGATGGAAGCTGCCATATAAGCTTGGTGTGACACCACTTCCTGCCTAAGTCTCTCCCTAGTCACTTACAGCTCTGAGCTCAAATTACAGCAGGGATGGTAGGAGGGAGAGGAACAAACTGAGCATGCTCAAGCCCTGCCCTAGAGTTTATGCTGACTGACCCAAATGAATGTAAAAAATAAGGTGCTGAGAATTAGTGATGGGCGAATTTATTATATTGTGCAATTCGCTGCCAGAGAATAAATTCGCAAAAATTTGCCGGCGTCAAAATTTTTTTTTCGAAAAAACGGACACCGGCGTCAAAAACAGGCACCGGCATTGAAAAACCGGGCGCTGGTGTCAAAAACAGGCGCTGGCGTCAAAAACGAGACGCCGGCGCCGTTTCGCAAATTTTTCGCAAAGCGAAACGGCGCAAATTCGCCCATCACTACTGAGAATCTTTATCTTATGTTGGATTAAACTTTCAGTGTAAGTTATACTTGACAACATAGCTGCACATCATTTTTTACTACAGCAAATTCCATTGATAGATGAGTTGCTGAAGAGCAATCTTTTATTTCAATATTACATTAAATAAATAAGCAAGGCCTTTTAAGATACTTAGGGTAGGGTAAGTCATTTTTTATCATTGTGTAGGAAGGTGTTAAATGCATACTTAATAACACTCTGGACAAGAAAAGCCATACTATACCTTAGTACCATGACTCCCATTGATAAGAGCTCTAGTATCATACCTTCCAGCCAAGGGTAGAGGGTAGAGGGTGACATTTTTGCTTGGGAAGGAAATCAATAAAAGGCTTTCTACTAGATAATTAGTAATGATATATTAGTATATAGAAGCAGAGGGGGGGCTAAGCCTTCCTTGATCTTAATTTTTTTTCCCCTATGATTTCAGCATTCCCCATTTTAAAAATTGGGGTGTATGGTCATGCCAGTATTTGCCAGACTATGTCTATCCATATCACTGGAAAGCCTCACATTCTTAGGTTAACTTAGTCTTTTTCTGTAATTTGGATTACTATAATTTGGAAAGCCTAATTACAAAATATTTTAATATTTAATAAGCCCAATAGAATTGCTTTGCCACCAATATGGATTCGTGCAGCGTAGTTACCATCAAGTACAAGGTACTGATTTATTATTACAGAGTAAAAGGAAATCATTTTTAAAAGTCTCCCTATGGACGTGTCCTTCCAGTAATTCAGGTTTCCAGATAAGAGGTCCCAAATCAGTATATTTAACAGCATCCATGAGCTACTTATACTATATCTATTTATTATTCCACAGATTCTCATGACGCAGTGCTGAGATTTAATTCTGCACCAACACAGAACTATGAAAAAGATGTCGGAAACAAAACCACGTTGCGAATTATAAATTCTCAGGTAACCTTGTATTCTGATTCTTACTAAAAAGGGTAACAAATATTAGAAGGTTGCACTGATTACAAGTCATACTAATAGGTGTTAAATATCCCTTTCAAATATTGGCTGTAAAGGTATAGGACCTGTTAACAGATAACAGATCTTTCCATAATTTGGATCTCCATATTAATTAATTATATCTTAGTTTGGATATTATACAAAGTACTGTTTTATTATTACAGAGAAAAAGGAAATCATTTTAAAAAATTTGGATTATTTGGATAAAATGAAGTCTATGGGAAATGGCCTTTTTTGTAATTCAGAGCATTCTGGATAACGGGTTTCCAGATAATGGATCCCATACCTGTACATGAAAAGTAATATGTCATATGCAAGATTTGCCATACAGTTAATAATTATATGATTATTCCTGTTTGTGAACTCAGTGTATAGCTTTTCAGAGAATGACACCACTTTACACTCCCAGAATGGAAAACTGATTACACTTTAAAATGTGCCCTGATCAACCTGAGCTGTGCTGAGTTACACCCCCAATTGCCCTAACCCCAACCACCTTTTAGAAACTTGTGCCACTATTATCCACACATTGGCAATTTGCCATGATATAGTAAAGAATCAGCCCAAAACAAAAAAAATATATTCTTTCCAAATGTGCTTGCTCTGAGCAATTGTACAGAAAAATTCCATTCCATATATAATACCATATAATTAAATATAACTAGGTTACCCAGTTTTTGGCACCTGAAATGGCTTTAGATACCATGCATGGATTACAAATAGGGATGCACCAAATCCAGGATTCAGTTTGGGGGAAATTTACTTACCTCCGAAAATCCACCAGCGCTGGCTTTGCGCACATCGCAACACTTTGCAGCGTAAATTCACCTAGACAACGCTAATTCACGAAGATCCAAAGCTGCGCACAGGGTATAGAACGCTGGCGAAGTTGCGCTAGCGATAATACGATCAGCAGTTCGAGGTTATGCTAGCGTTGGCTAATTTGCATACGGCATGCAGTTAAAGTACAATGGGTGTATATGTTGCAGCAACTACATTACACTACACAAGCCCAGGGAACCTTAATAAAATTATATAGAGTTGTTATATTGCCCTACACATGTGCCCACTGTATAGTTTATGTGCCATATGTAAGGAAATGTAAGTACCCCAAAAAAAATGTACGATCTTTTTCCTATCACCCTGAAAAAGGAAAAGACGCTAGCGTTTTTTGTAGCACTTTGCCTAGTCTGAGGTGGCAAAGTAAACTCTGGCGCAAGAGGTAACGTTCAGGAAAATCCGCATCTTAGTGAATTAGCGTAGTTACATCCATTCATTAGTGCGAAAATTTGCCTGGCATTACAGTGCGAAGTAGCGCTACAGTCTAACTCCTTCGCTAGCGAATTCACGCCAGGGACCCTTAGCAGTAACGAAACTAAGGGGAGGCGGGCCTGGTTACAGACCCACCCCGGAAGCAGTGTTTTGTGCACAGAAGCAGTTTTTTCAGCGTTTTCACGCTCGCACAGACTGCCGGTGGGCTCGCAGAGGGTGCAGACCCTGGTGCAATTGCACCCCCTGCTCCCCCGGTAATTCCGCCACTGACCCTTAGTAAATCGGCAAAGTAAATTTGCCCCCTTGTTTCTGGCCAAATGGAATCCTAATTTCCATATGTAAAATAGGGAAGTGAAATAGTAAAAAAAAATCCAAGTTTTCCTATCCAGCCCCCCATTTGCATATGCAAAACAGGATTCCGATTTGGTTCAGTATGCAACCAAATCTTTCATGGAGGCTTTGGGAATTTGGCCATATCCCAAATAGTTGATTTGGTGCATTCTCAGTTACAAACTACTGCATCCTGGGTCAAAACTCATATAGGAATTCTCTGGTTCCTCCTGCAGGATTTTATGTAGCACCTTATTTCCTGCAATGCAGTACTGCCCTATGTTTTCAAGAATAAGAACAATAAGTGCCATGTTGAAACTGTGAACAAATACAGACACAGTACTTTTAATTACGCTCATTGTATAATGTCACTTAGTATTGATAAGTAGTGATGGGCGAATTAGTGGCGTTTAACTTCACCCAAAAATTCATGACTGTACCATAAAATTTGTGAAACGCATTAAAGTCAAAATAATTTCAACGTGCAACAATTTTGACTTTTGACAATTTTGATACGAGTCTATTTTGTCCAAAAGCATTAAAGTCAAGGACCATCCGAATAATTTTGATGCGCGAGATTTTATGTGCGCAACGATTCTGATGCGTGCCAATTTTTTTTGTTGTGGCGGATTTTTTGCTGGTGAATTTTCACTGAAGTTTCGCACATGTATTCACTGGCAGTGAAACGTGGAAATTTGCGCCGAATCCATGCCTGGCGAATTTATTCACCCATCACTAATGATAAGTATAACTCCTTATTTTAAATACTGTCCACCCTTATATTTACATTTTTAGGCTCTCATGAGTAGGACCCTCACCATTCTTGATACTCTCTAAACAGTCATGGGTGACAATAATGCATTATGAATAACCGTTAGTATTTTGAGAAATGGTTGTTGCCCTTTGTTCATTTCAGATATGTCTGCTCCTCTTCTTGATGTAAATTGTTACTTTTCAGACCTGCTGCTGGTGCTCACTGTTTTTGTAGTTCCAATTTATGGGTACAGTTTTATATCTTTTATACTGTTGCAATGAAAACCTCATCCTGCAGCTTCTGGAGAATTTTACTGATAGAGCTAGAGTGACACCCAGTGGTTATTGTGCAAACAACTGGCTCAAATAGCCTGACAGTAGTACAGTATGGGACCTGGGATTTTCCACATAATGGATCTTTCTGTAATTTGGATCTTCATACCTAGGAAATCAAGTAAACATTAAATAAACCCAATAGGCTCGTTTTGCTTCCAATAAGGATTAATATTATCTTAGTTTGGATTAAGTACACGGTACTGTTTTATTATTACAGAGAAAAAGGCAATAATTTTTAAAAATGTTCATTATTTGGATAAAATGGAGTCTATGGAAGCCAGCCTTTCTGTAATTCAGAGCTTTCTGGATAACAGGTTTCCAGATAACGGATGCCATGCCTGAAATATTTAACTACTAAATATTTGATGCCTTTTTTAATAAGCGTTACATACAAGATTTCAATGATAATGCTTCAACTGAGTATTCTAAATAGAATAGGAGACTTAGGGGGTTATTTACTGAACTCAGACTGCAAAAATCACAAAAATTCATGATTTTTTTTTATTTATAAAATCTGGCTTTTAAAAAAAATCACGAATTTTTTGGAATTTTAAACCCTGAGGGTGGAAAAGTCAGAATCTGAAAATTCTGTATCTCAGACCTGTCGAGGTCAATGATTTTTTGATGCGCGCTGGGTTTTTGTGCAATGCCCCGAAGTTTTCGGGTGAAAATGTAATAATAAGCTTAAAAAACCAAGGCATCGGAGTTTGTAGCAGAAAATATTGAGATAAATTCGGACTTGATAAATAACCCCCTAAAAGTGGGGGTGTCACACTGATAGAAATGCATAAATGCCACTGTTTGCATTTATTTCCCCAGAAACAGATGTGCAGCTGACATTATTATTTTTCACACATTTCTCAGAATATATTGCAGTGCTTTACTGCTTTCATTCACTCCTTTAACGTCAGTATCCGCCCCCATTGGAGGTTATAATTTGATTTTCTTATCACAGTCACACAAGCAAGAAATCACACTAGGGAAATGATATCAGTAGCCAATTTATTTCCTCTGTGTTTCTGGACTGTGAAAGGAGATGGAACCACCAGGAAGAACATCCAAAGAACCAGCACTACAGGCTGCAGGCAGCAGCACTACTACCATGCTCCGCTAAAGCTTCTTCCTAGACACTTTGCATTTGATCATATTTTCTGCTTTGATTTAAAAGGGAAATATACAAATGCTCAGCATTATATGTATAACTGTCTAGAGGTCTTGTATTAATCAGGCGCTCTGTCCATTATTGAATTAAAACATAACAATATCTGCCTTTGTTTTAGCCCTAACTGCTTCACAAAACGATCACACAAAAACGACACAAAAAAGGCCAATTAAAAATTGTCTTAAAATATCACTGTCTGCAAGACTGTAGAAGTTAATACGAAGGAGATCTATTCCTCAGGGTTTCCCACAAAGTACAGTGAAATGTAGAAACAAAGATTCTCCAACACAGAAATGGTTTTATTATGCTGACTGCTCTAAGGGCAGCTATGGATGAGTTTGGAGAGTTTTCTTGTGCCAATGATGCTCCTCTGCGAGCTCCAACATCCCTCCCCACTCCTGTAAAGTAAGCAACTGTTTTGTGTTTTATAGTTGGATTCTAACAGCAGCACTGGCATGCAGATATATTTATAGATCCTTTATTATCTTAGTGCATTGCTTTGAGTCATCAATTGTGTCTGACAAACTCATCTGCATAATTCTACCACAAAAAAGGACTGTGATCAATCTGTACTGAAACAGGACAAGAAAGCATTTTAACAGAGCTGTGACATAGATGAGTGCAAGTTAATTAAATTTAATAGGAACCTATCTATTAGGAATCTATTATTATCCAGAATGCTTGGAACCTGGGGATTTCTAAATAAGGGATCTTTTCATAATTTGGATCACCATGCCTTAAGTCTGCTAAAAACCATTTTAACATTGAGGGGGTTATTTACTAAAGTATGGTGAGGCTTTTTGGGGCAAGCCTGGAAAACCTCGAATTTTTCATGATTTATTAAAACTCAATGCTGCAAAAATCCTAAATCCATAAATTCTGCCATCTCAAACCTGCTGAGGTAGTGTATAATTCAGTGGCAGAGGTCCTTTTCCTATTTGGAAGTTTCAGTGGTCTGTGCTGGAGTTAAGCTGAAAATCTGACCATTTTGGCCAAAAATCCGAAAAAATCAGGCTTTCCAGGAAAAAGCCAGAAAAAATTGAGCGATTTGGGGGAAAAAACTGAACTATTCGGGCTTTTGCTCGAGTTTTTACCAGAACTGATTACATTGAGCTTTTTTAATAAAAAATAAGATAATATCGGGTATGGGAGTTGGTTGTGTTTTTTTATTTAAATAATGAGATAAATTTGGATTTTAGTAAATAACCTTATAAATAAACCCAATTAGGATTGTCTTACCTCCAATATGGATCCATGCAGCTTTGTTACCATCAAGTACAGTTAAGTATAAAACTATAGTTACAAATTGACAGATAAAAGACTAATAAGACAGATAAAATATTTCCCTGTTTATTTTTCAACCATTTAATCTGTAGGCAGAATATATATTAAATATACTGTAAATATTGCTATAAAAATACTTATCCTGTCATACTCATCACATTTATATATTATAAAGCAGGGGTGCATTAAAAATATTTGGCGGGGAACACTTTTGTTGTTGTTGCTGTTAGTTTCTTGAAGGACCAAATTAACTTTTTATGGTATGTTCCATTTATATTTGTCTAATAGATATTTAGAGGTGAATGCAGAAGTAAACAGAACCTTATTTCTACTTGTCTCTGTCCCATTCTCCCATGTTATCTACATTTTAGAAAAACAACAGTGAGATGATAATATTCTAGTGTGGAATTTTTTTTTATTTGAAATCCATTAAATATTATATTTAACATTGAAAAATAAAATGTTTCTATATTAGAAAATTAGGCCTTATACTAATTATTGTTAAACTATCCCCGAACCTGGGGAGAAAAAAAGGGCAAACAATTATCAGACGCAGTCAATTCCCAGACTTTTTTTTTTTTTATGATGGGACTAAGGTAGAATGAAATGAACGAGATAGACAGGCCCGTGTGTACCAAGATAAATGCAATCAGATAAGTAGCTATAACCTTTTCAAAAATCAAGTTACAGTATATGAAGTGGTAAACAAGTGATCTTACTTTCTATACAGTCTAGTAAAAGGATTCCTCTACATATTATCATCATCCTTTAGCCCTTTTATATTATTCAGCTCTTTACACTGGTTCCTTTTCCTGCTTGATAATAAAAATAACTATAATGTTGTTTTTATAAAAATATGAAAATGTTGATATGTAAGGCATTGTGTGTTACTGAGCAGAAGGAAAAGTGAAACTGCTTTGTGCTCACGAGGCCATTGTTCTTCATTGCAGATTCTTACCAACCCAAACCACCATTTTACTGACAGCTCCTTATATAAAGATGTCACTTTAATCGCTTGGGACCCCTCTCCATATTATGCAGATCTTCACATGGTGAGATAGGTTCTTTTGATAATGTCAAGATTGTAAAATACAATATTCTCATGGCAATTTCTCATAAGCTAAGGGTTCTTTTTATAGTGGTACCACAAGCCAGACTACAACCTATTCCCTCCGTACGAGAAACATCGTAAAAGGAATCCGGACCAGCCCTTTTATATTCTTCACCCAAAATTCACATGGGAGCTGTGGAAGATAATTCAGGAGAACAGCGACGAGAAAATACAGCCCAACCCTCCCTCATCTGGATTCATTGGTACGTTAGTTCAGCTCATTGATTGAGAACAACTTGTGCTTTTTATAATTGCATTTCACAGCTTTTAGTTTTAACCTCAAGAGCGAAGTTTAATGGCCCCTATTGATTAAAATATAATTCTATTAAGGAAAATTAAAGCTCTCCACCACAGAAGCAGGTGCTGAAATATTTTGTTAGCGAGACAGTTTACTTCAGTGTAGACATTAATTAACATTTAACAAGGTTATTGTGCCCAAGGGTACAGTAAGAATGCTATGAACCTTACAAAGCAGGAATTATAGATCCGATTTTAGAAAACAAGTGCAACTAAAATTTAACATATTACTCATGAGTCACATAAAATGGATATATTGTGGGTAAGCAGCATTTACTTCCCAGAATGATATGGTACTTTTTTGCAGTTCTTGGCTTGAAAATGTCTTTAAAGGGGACCTGTCGCCCCAAAAAAATATTCCAAATACTATTCTATGACATTAGTCAAGCAAAATAAACTTTAATTACTCTATATAAATTATTTGAATCTTGTTTTGTTCGGTCTGGGAAGTCCTAATTATAGCAAGCAGGCAGCAGCCATTTTGTGGACACTGTTGTTAAGGCAAGCCTTGCATCATCTCAGAATATTTGATTGACAGCTGAGATTTTTAAATGAGTTTACAACAGCTATGAATGCTTTAATAAAAAATAAGAATTTGTATTTCATGTTTAATTTGAAAAGGACTTTTATTATACAGATTTTTATGTCAGGGTGACAGGTCCACTTAAAAGAATTGTTCAGTGTAAAAATAAAAACTGGGTAAATAGATAGGCTGTGTAAAATAAAAAATGTTTCTTATATAGTTAGTTAGGCAAAAATGTAATGTATAAATATTATTATATAACATAATAGCCAAAAAACTACTTCCTGCTTTTCAGCTCTCTTGGTTTACACTAACTGGTTACCATCAGAGACTTGAGGGGGGGGGACAACATGGGTCATATCTGTTGCTTTTGAATCTGAGCTGCATACTGAGGATCAATTGCAAAATCACTGAACAGAAATGTCCCATGTGGCCCCCCTTCAAGTCACTGACTAACTCAGAGTTATAGAGCTGAAAAGCAGGAAGTAGTGTTCAGGCTATTATGTTACACATCCAGTCACTCCAGCCTTTATACATTACATTTTTGCCTAACTATATTAGAAACATTTCTTATTTTGCACAGTTTTTATTTTCACACTGAACTGTTCCTTTAAATCATTTTTACTGTAACTGTGAGCTTTGCACCGAATCCACTTTTTTGGATTCGGCCGAACCCCCGAATCCTTCGCGAAAGATTCGGCCGAATACTGAACCGAATCCGAACCCTAATTTGCATATGCAAATTAGGGCTGGGAAGGGAAAAACATTTTCTACTTTCTTGTTTTCTGACAAAAAGTCACGCAATTTCCCTCCCCGTCCATAATTTGCATATTCGGTTCGGCCAGACAGAAGGATTCCGCCGAATCCTGCTGAAAAAGGCCGAATCCTGAACCGAATCCTGGATTCGGTGCATCCCTACTAAAATGTTGTGTTGCAGATCGAAGAGAGTAACTCAATTTCATATCAAGGTTCACAACATTCACAGACATACAATCAGACACGTTTTGGTATTGTTTTAATAAATCTGCTGTGAGATACATTGAGTACAAGGAACAATTCACATGAAAATGCTTTGTGTATTGTATATACATGAACATTTCAACCAACTATTTTACATTCCATTTAGCTTCATGTACTGGAATTTGTTGCCATGTACTGAACTGACATTTAAAAAAAATCACACATCTCACACAGTATTTGCAAGTAAAATTCTCACCAGTAATACAAAATGTAGTGTGAGCAGCCATAATGGGATTTACTGATAGAAAGAGCATCTCTACAGGTTAACTAATAAATATCAAACACAATAGCTGATAAGTGTCAAAGGCAAGATGAGGCCATGCATAAAATGAAAGTTGTGCCAAAGCAATCAAATTGCTCCTAGAAAACCTACATTTTAAGGAAAGAATACCTGTCTTCTCCTCTTCTACAATACTAATGTAGAGGTCTACTGCTAGCAAACATCCAGCCTCTCTGCAATAACATTTACTCGATAATCTGCAGCTCAGAGCAATACGTTCAGAGATTTATCCCATTCCATCATCAGGAGGCTAGTGACGTTTAAAACTACTCTAGTAGGTTCTCTTTAATAATGGCCATTCCCATTTACCAGATTTCTTCACTCCTGTAAGGCCAGCTAGAAATGGTCTCCTTAAAGGAGAAGGAAAGCCAAAAAATAACTCAAGCTGTAAGCGTTGACAATGTATAGTATATATAGTTACCAGCAAGCATTCCCTCATTGGTTTTCCCCTAAATCTTTTTGCTGCAAATGATTTTTGAAAAAGCATAGACATGTATGAGAAAGATTACCTTTGTTTCAGTAAGAAATCTGTATGATTGGGGCACACGCATGCGCAATAGCTGCTATCAGTGCCCTGCGCATGCGCACGAGAGTGTTTTATCTTCCTTCTGCAGTGAAGATGCAGTCACGTGACACAGCCGTGCGCGTCATCGCTGATCTCTCTGCCCCCGCCTCATTAATCTGAACTTCAATAGACATGCAGCTTCCCCGTTGCCAGGAAACTAGGGGAAGCTTTTAGCTCCTGCGCTCGCTCTGGTTTAAATTTACAGTCTATCAGTGAGCGAGCGAGCGCAGGAGCTGAAGAGGGGAGCTGCAGCCAAGAATCGGGACTGTCTGATACTATACGCAGGGTGGAAGTGACGTGCCTATTTTAAAATGGCGGCGTCGAACTGTGGAAAGGGGCGAAACTTTGGAAGGACGGTGCATAGAAGTAGTTATAAATTCTGAGTTTTTAGCATAGCGTTTCAGCAGGGGGACTGATAAAAAACACATTTAAGGTAGTATTGTTTTTTTTGTTTCCTTCTCCTTTAAAGGTACTAGAAGGATGCAGAGCTTGGAGTTCTTTTCATAGATTTTGTTATTAGAAAGTTGATTCTTACCCCCTAAATAGTTGAGTGAGATAATTTGCAATTCATTACATTTTAGCCTCAATAAAATACTATGAGGAGCAGCTGAATTACATAAGAATGCTTCTCTAAGATGCACTGGAAAATTTTGCCACAAAAAAGTCCATTGATTTCAATATATTTTGCAAGAAAAACGTTGCCACCCATTGATTTTAATGCATTTCGCCAGTTTTCAATGGTTTTCCATTTTTTCCACGAATTGGACAGATAAGCTCATTACTACTAGTTATTTATTCATATAACTACCTTTGGGTAGGCATATTCAAAGGCCTGTACTTAACTTACTTGTTAAAAGAAATACTTACATTGCCTAATGGACATATAAGGAAATGATTTGTAGATGCACCATTGATTAAATCAGCAAAAACAACTTGCAAGCATCTATTAGTTGTTAGATATTGATATGTGTAACTTCCATTGAATAGCACTTTATGTCATGTATAAGAGAGATTTCCTAACGAAGTTTTTTGAGGCAGACCCAGATGGTATTCATGAAGAGGCATAACATATCAAGATCAGCCATTAATCTTAACATTAGGGCCGCCATCAGGGGGGTACAGTCGTAGCAGGCCTAAAGTGGACTCAGCTGTGCTGCCCTTTTTTAATTAGCCAGGCCCCCCTCGACAGCGCCGATGTGATGTTCCAAACGATAAAAAGCCGAAGTCCGAAAGATGCGAACTGAGCCGAAGCTGCAAAAAGACCCGAAGCCACGAAGTTGAAGTCCCAAAGCCATGATTTTCTTTTTAACTTGTAAGGGGGCCCTGACTACCAATGTTTATTAAAAACTTATGGGGGGCCCTGGTGCCAATGTTTTTTTTTTTAACTTAAAGGGGGACCCTGACCACCAATGATTTTTTTTTTAGCTTGTAGGGGGGCCCTGACCAATTCATGAAATGGTGAAAATTTGCTGAAATACTTTGAAGCCTATGAGCGGCAAAATTTTTTTGATGAGTGACACATTTTTTTCCCACCCATTGGAGTCTACGGGCATCATTTTCACACACTTTTTGCCCGTCACGAATGTAAAGTCTTTCCAATGTGTTTTTCCATAAAAGGATATTTTATTTTAAAAATGTGCAGCATATGTGCCATATTATGTGAGTATTTGCAGTCAAGTTCAAGCTAAAAATATGATGGTTTAATGGGGTTTACATGATTTAATAGGGTTGTGGAAAAGTTCATTAAGTACAATCCTATAATACTTTGATTTCTTTCCTTTAAATGTTAAGATGGTAGACAAGTCGTTTTATGTCTTAGTCCACAGTCTCCAAAATATTAACATATCTAAGTAACATAATCAATATCAATATTACAATACATACAGGGACAGTAATACAGTATCCCATCCATTATGTGTGACCAAACAAAACACACAATATGCTTTATGCACTACATTAAATTCTTTGTGACAGCACAAAACAGAAGTCACACTTTCTAAATTGTTGGATAAATTAACCACAGTAAAACTATTTGTAATAAAAATGCCGGAAACCGTTGAAAGGACTGTGAAATGAGACAGAATTACAGTAGGAGCATACCTTTCAAATGCAGGTTTTTTTTTTCAAAATATATAGACAAGTATTAGACAAGTGTTTGTATTTGTGTATATACATTGACTTTCAAAAGTTGTCAGCTCGTTGACCAGTTGTTCTTCACTCACGTTTTCTTGTGTTGATTTTTTTCAAATATACACAAATTCTGGATTCGGGCATAATTTAAAAAAAGAACAATTGTGGTTTCTCTGGAATTGTAGAAATAAACTCAAAATAATTTATTTACAGTAACATGACATTGTTTTATGTTATAACATAATCTTTAAAAAAAAACAAATGCCATTTTCATAAATAATTTATCCTCACACTTTTAGATTTTGCAGCATTAATAGAACATGGTACATCTCTCCACTCCTCTGCCCCAGTTGTGCACACTGTTCTGTGGTCATCTGGAACATTCTTCCAGGCAGGTTTCCACTTGTTCAAACTGGTTAGATGTTTCTTTAAAAACTCAGTTCAATCTGACATGGGGCTAGAAATATTGTTTCCCGTGTGCCCCCAGTCTGCTCTGATAAACCTCAGTCTCTCTTTACTGCTGTACTGTAAGTTATATCTGTGAGTGATATCACCCCTCCCCTCCAGCATCCCATCAGCAGAATAATAGAAAGGTAACAGATAATGGCTCCCTGGTAGATATAAGAACAGCACTCAATATTAAAAATCCATGTCCCACTGTGACACCATTCAGTTACATTGAGTTGGAGAAACAATAGCCTGTTCCATAGTGCAGCATTGGCTCTTTCTGAAAGCACATGACCAGACAAAATGACCTGAGATGGCTGCCTACGCACCAATATTACAACTAAAAAAATATACTTGTTGGGTTAGGAATGGAATTTATATTATAGGGTGAATTATTTGCAGTGTAATTTAGAAATAAAAACTACACCATAAAAATCATGACAGAATCCCTTTAAACACAATACTACCATTATCCTATTCTTGCAAAGCTGAAGATCTTTTCTTGAGAAATGCAATCTGAAGCAAAAAATACCAAATATTAGTGAAGAATGTATTATTTAGTAACAAGAAAGAACTGCTGAAACAACTGAATACTTTTGCAAGGCAATGGGTCAGAAATCAGTAGGGATGCACCGAATCCAGGATTCGGTTTGGGATTCGGCCAGGATTCGGCCTTTTTCAACAGGATTCGGAATAGGTAATAATGTGGGACAGAATTGTTCTAAAATATGGATGGGATACTTTGAACCAAGTAGAATGCAGCTGACTATGAGTATTGTGTAATAGTTTATCAGCATTTTATCCCAGGAAAAAAAAGCCTAAGAATTGTCACACATTTTTCATGTGTCATTTCCCAGCAAATTTAGCACATGGGTTTTATCATTAGCCACCTGACGAAGGGGCACGCCCCCGAAACGTTGTATTGTTGGATTGACATTAAACACGGGAGCAATCCCTTGAGCATGCTACGTGTGCTGGAGTTACTTTATGTTCACTAATGTTGGAGGGGCCGTCCTCCTATACCCCAGGCACCGTACTTAATTGTTGGGAGAGGCCAGGTGTGCGTGTGCGACTCTTTTGCCTAATTTTATCATTAGCCAAACACATTGTAGGAAATTTTTTGAGCGCAAACTTTATGCCAGTTATGTGCCGGTACACTTGACTATTATTTTGATTTGGTTCTATAAATTTGGTATTGGTTTGATTACTGGCATGTGGCTGGAATGTGTAGATGATTTGCACAAGATGCCCTCATAGCAAATGTGTTGCTTTATCTTGGTCACATGTTGTGTTTTGTTTCCATTTTGCTGCAACAGGCACATAGGATTGTGTTGCTTGTAATAAGTTCATTTTATTGTAGAACTCTGTAGTATCTGCAAAGTATTTTGCGACCTCTCCTAGTTATTATTTTCAAGCAGGTGTTATTATTTAGTCCCAAATAAACACACACTTTAGGAATGGGTAGATCCAGGCAGGTCTCTAATATTTCTTCTCCTTTACTTTACATTAGAAAAACGGCAGCATGTGACTGACATTTATCCAGTGCCTTAATGTGGTTTACATAGTTAGAAAACTACAACACTGTGCATTAAATTGCTGCTTCAGACACTCCTGATATAAAAACACAAGATCTTGCAAAACACATACATGGGTTTACAGTCTACAAGGAGGAGAAAGCTTGTGTTCCTCAGAAAGTGTCCTGAGATACTGGGGTGCAATTTCACATAGTGATCCTTCTACATACACCATGGAATGAACGAACCTTGTATTGCCACTGCCTTCAACATCTTAAAGGCAAAATATCTCTATATTTCAAGAAACTGCCTCCTCTTTGATCTGGTACTGCTATGAAGACTGAACAAAAATTCCAATAATATACCACGTTCATGACATGAAATGGTCCGTTGTAGCTTGAAGCATTTGATCAGATGGATCATTGTCTTGTCTATGAATGCAAGGCATCTTGTCTATACTTCCACTATCAGGTATCTGAGTCTGTCCAGGGATTGCCACTGTATTGTTAAGTTTTTGGTTCATCTGGATGACGGTATAATTCGACTGACATATCGATTTCTCATCCATTGATGATGTAGGATGACAATGGAAAAGTGTTAGAAAGCATTTGTAGAACTAGAAGGAAAAAAGAAAAATAAGTTGCATTATGGATGTAATACATTTTATCACTCACTCCAAATCTGTTACTATTTCTGTGGCTTTCACAAGGAAAGCAGAATACTTTTTAGCAAGTCTATGGGGCAAATTTAGTAAAAAGCGTAGAGGACAGCTCTAACAAAATTTTGCACCTTTTCACCAGGCAAATTTTTGCTTAGGCGAGCGATCGTTACTCTGCAAATGAATCAAAGGGGCAGATTTACTTAGGTGCGAATTTTTGTCAGACATTAATTTGCAGCGCAAGCGCTTATTCATCAAAATGCAAAGTTACGTCTCGCCAGACAAACTAATAAAGAGATATATATGACCTATATGTACCCGCCCTATTGAAATTGACCTTAGTAAAAGTGTGTTAACGTAGTTTTGCTGTGCAGAAATGAAACCTTGTGAAAGTTTTCTATTAAATGCTTGCGCTGACGAATTTTTGCTGCCGATGCTTCACCAGCGAAAATTCATAGTGAACTTTCACTAGCTTTACTTACTGCCTAACGAAACTTGGTTAACACACTTTCACTTAATAGGACTTGTACATATAGTTCATATATATCTCATTATTAGTAATGTTGGTGAAATTGCTTGAAGTGGCCACTTATTATTAAAAATGTCCAAGGGAGCAACATAAAGACAAAAGAGATCATCTAATGTCCTAGACATGAGCCCACCTAAAAACAAATATGGCTTGACCTTCAAATGGTTATAAAAAATGACAGTTAAAACTTTTCAACATAATCCCACTTTAAAATATGAAAAAACGACAGCATTTTTTCTTTTTTTTATGACTTTTCGGCATACAGGATATGATGTCACTGACATAAGATTGTGGAGGATGTAGCTTCATCTTATCAGTTTGCCAGGTATAACCTGGTGAAGCAGACTCTGGCAAAAAGGCAAACATAGTGGAAAATTCGCACTTTGATGAATTTGCGGAGTAAAGACCATTTGCCTGAATGAACATTAGTCTGGCAAAAGGATGTGAAAATTCTCCTTTTAGTAAATTGGCAATGTCCATGCAAAGTGTTGTTTTGGCGAATTTTCGCTAGCGATGGCCACTTCGCTCTTTAGTAAATTTACTCCAAAGTGTATATTTTGCACCATCTTACCTTTTTATGGCCAGAGTCGGCTCACGCTGATGAATTTTCGCTGGCAACACTTCACCAGGGGTTATTTTATTTATTAT
Source organism: Xenopus petersii (assembly GCA_038501925.1). Classification (NCBI taxonomy): domain Eukaryota; kingdom Metazoa; phylum Chordata; class Amphibia; order Anura; family Pipidae; genus Xenopus; species Xenopus petersii. The sequence continues at coordinate 81,083,421 of CM076674.1, read as the reverse complement.
AATACTCAAGTTTCAGTGAGTCATTTGACCGAAATGACATCACCAAGCTCCGAATATAACAGATAACATCACTAGGCACCGTTTTTAAAGATATAATACACAAAAGCCATGAATATCTTGTAAATTATATCCTAATAAACGGTGAGTTCTGATGTCATCAGTTATAAACGGTGAGTTCTGATGTCATTTCTATCACACGACTCACTGAAACTTGTGTATGTGTGTATTTTAATAAATAAAGTACCCCCAAATGCAAAATATGAGGATATCAGAGGATACCTCTGAGTTACTCCTCAGTAACTTATAATATCCTTATAATTTGCAAGAGGGGGTACTACTTTATTCACTATATAATCTAGAGGATAATTATGGCTCTTAATTTCACATTAGAATTACAGTGTAACTTTGAACCAAAATAAATATGCCATGTTTTATTTTGCCTTTCTTTGTTTCTTTAGGTATCCTCATCATGATGTCCATGTGCCAGACGGTGCACGTGTATGAATATATTCCTTCCTACAGGCAAACAGACCTGTGTCACTATCATGAACAATACTATGATGCAGCTTGTACCCTGGGAGCCTACCACCCGTTACTGTATGAAAAAATGCTTGTCCAAAAGATTAATCAAGGGACAGAAGACAATCTTCTGAGAAAAGGGAAAGTAATATTGCCAGGATTCAGCTCTATACATTGCCCAATAAAGGATCACATTACATAAGATGGGGGGTGGGGTGCATTGTTATTAAAAAAATCACGTGCAATAATTTGCTACTGTTGAAATATCAACTAAAATACTTGAAAAAAGAATCACTGAGACCCAACGTAATTGGTCTTTAAACTGATTGGTGGATATCTAAATGTCTAACCGAGCCATGGACGTATATATAATTGCTTTGCGATGAGTAAAGCAAAGCTTAGCTGATGGTTGATGCAAGTTGGTGTTATTTAGGCAGAAGTCAATATTCTATTGTGGATCAGAAAGGAATTCTTTGGTTGGTTTATAATGTGCCATTTTGTTAAACTATTATTAGGAAACAGTTCTCATTTGTATTGGTAGTATATGTTATAGCAAGCCTAGAGTAACTCAGCAGATGCCCATGTGACCTACTGTAGTTATTGTTCAGATGACCACCTGACCAAGTTTTTTTCACAGTACTAGTCATTTGTACATACATTTTATGTAACTGCTAGGTAGATAAGGTTTGTTAGTCACTGTAGAGAAGTGGCATAAAAAAGTACATTTTAAAAAGTCCTAGTTTCTCCACCTTTTCTCCATCAATTAAAACATATTTTAAGCATGTTGTCGAAAGGAAGCACTGTGCTCTGGCTGTATGAGCTGCTGTAGAACTGGGTGCAAATATGGGTGCAAATATGGGTGCAAAGCCTCCTGTGTACCCTAACAGTTTTTTTTATTTCTTTTTAGACCATCTTAAATTTATTAACACTACCTCTCACTTCACCCTATAGATATGCTACAGGATGATCTGAAGGGCTAGTTTAAAGCATCAGCAGAACCAAACAATGAAATGGTCCAATTGAATTAACATTATTTTACCATTTTGGATTCAAGAGCTGGGCACATATTTATTCATATCTTAAACAAAATTGGCACCTGGTCTATTGTGTTGGCTATGAATGCCCTATAGGATGAAAACAAAGGCATTTTAAAACAAAAATATCACAATTATTGGGTTGTTGTCTGACTGCTGATAGATTGCAAATAGGGGCCTTTATTCTTCAGCTATACATTTGGGGCCTGACACTTTGTAATGTGGTATTTACTGCTCCAAGCTCTGAGCTTCATATACACTAACTCCCCAGCATGTCTCTGCCTCATTGTCTTATGTTACCATTTCTTTAAGTGGAATATTTGTATTAAAAAACTCGTAAATATAAACACATTTTTTGTTTACAGATACTAATTAATACAGATATTAGTAGATTTCTATCATCTCAGGAATCTAAGATATCTTCTCTGCTCTTTACATGCACCAAGCATTAATACATAAATGTTTTTGAAAATTAGTAAACTGCTACCTAGCATGCCCATATTGACGTAGAGACAGTTTCTGAAGGATTTGAGTAAATTATACTAAATTCAAATCAAGTACAGGACCTGACAGAAGGAAAAAGGCACACAAAACCCACAGGAACAGGAAAGAAATAATGTGCTGCACTCAATAGCAATAACGAACCATGGTGTAGGATAAGCTGGACATACTGTACTGCATGGTAAGTATTTTCATTAGAAGTGGGCCAGGCAAACATTCCATTGATGGGGGCATCTCTCCTGCAACTGACACTGTGGGGCTGGGGTTGAGGGATCAAGCATGGAACAGTTATTTGTGCATTTTCCAGGTCCCTGCTGCAGCAATTATTTTGCTCACAAATGCGGACCTGGAAACTAAATGATATTCTGCCATTTCATGAGTGCAGTAGTGCAGGTTTGAAAGAATGGAAAGCTAATTGCATGATACTTAAGAACACTGTTCCTGTACATCTAGGCTGGTAGAATTGCTAATTCTTAGTACTCACAAAAATGTCTCCACTTGCTTCCTGTTATCAGCAGTTACGACTCTGTGCAACACCAGTATACCCAATAAAGAGTTCATTGACTCATCTTGGATTAGAATGAGTTTTATCATTTAAACTTAAATTATAATAAGATTCACTGAGCTGTAAGGCCTCACAAAGAAATAGAACTGGATCAGAAAATCAGAATTTTAAAAGCCAAACTGTCAATATGGAATGTATATATATAATAATGTTATATATATAGTATATATAAACCCATAAGGATTATTTTCCTACCAGTATGAATTCATGCAGCTTAGTTACCATTGAGTACAATGTACTGTTTTATTACAGATAAAAAGGAAATCAATGTTTATCCCAAAAATATTTTTTGCCTAACAAAATTAGTGTGTATATATATATATATATATATATATATATATATATATATATATATATATATATACACATACACATACACATATATATATATATATATACATATATATATATATATACATATATACATATATACATATATAGTCAGTAGTAAGTAGCCGCACTCCAATCCGGTCTCTCTCTATTTGATGCGGGTGCAGGGTCAAAAGTATTGCATATAGATTTGTTGAAAAGAACCGAACTACAGTATTGTAATGACTTCAAATTGCTTTTATTGCATACATATATCCAAAGTTTTGGCCCACATTTGGGCCTTATTTCAAGGATATATATATATATATATATATATATATATATATATATATATATATATATAGATAGATAGATAGATATATATATATATATATATATATATATAGCGATGGAAAGCAGTGTGTGTCCCTTTTTATTCTCTGTTCTCAGATACAATGTAAGACAAGGCAGTTGATTAACCTGTCTTTGGGAACTGCAACACTGTTTCAAAAGTAACAGCCAGGAGTTAATTAAAAGCAATTGTTTTTACAAATATCTTTAAAGGCACTGACAATTTTTAATACACCTACATTGGAAAGTTGCTTAGAATTAGTATTAGAATTTCAATTTTGGATTTGACTTGCTTTAAAAATTAGAAGTATTTGCTTAAAATAAACTCTATGAAAGATGGGCTTCTTGTAATGCGGAGCTTTCTGAATAACAGGTTTCAGGATAAGAGATTCCATACCTGTTTTCAACCATTGCTCTTTTATATTTAGTAGTATCTAGCAGAGATAAGTCTAAAGCTGGACTATGAGTATTTTTGAAAGCCACTCATCCAATGGGCTTCTTCATTTCAACTGAGTGGTAGGGAATTCCCAGGCATTTTAAACCTAGAGATGTAAGTATAATACAGTCACCAAAGTTTAAACACAATTAAACTTATTCAGGTAGGTGTTATCTGTAACTCAAAGAATTGACCCCCTGAATAAGTTCAGTGAAAACATTGTAATTGGATGTTGGTGACTATATGATCATCGAGGCTTTAAAATGCTGGAGAATTCCCTATCACTCAGTGGAACTAGAGAAGCCACTTGGATGAGTGGCTTCTCAAGTTTCAAGAAGATCTAATTGCAATAGACTTGTTACTACTGGATACTGAGATCATGGCTTGGATGAATGGAAACCTTTATTGATATTTGGTCCTGAACTTCCAGTGAATGATCGTATTCATTAAGTGAAAAGGTTAAACAGAATCTGGGCTTTCATATGTATCTAATGATATGAGCATACGAATGCCCTGAGCAATGGCTGTTATACCCTATGTACCCTTCTGTATAGTGCAAGAGATTTCATGCATTACACTGGCACAGATTCATGGTACAGGTATAGAATCAGTTATGTGGAAACCCGTTATCCAGAAAGCTCTGAATTACAGGAAGGCCGTCTCCCATTCAAAATTGTTATTTCCTTTTATCGGTTATAATAAAATTGTGATACATACAGGTATAGGATCCCTTATCCGGAACGATATCCAGAAAGCTCCGAATTACGGAATGGCTGTCTCCCATAGACTCCATTTTATCCAAATAATTCAAATTTTTAAAAATGATTTCCTTTTTCTCTGTAATAATAAAACAGTAGCTTGTACTTGATCCCAGCTAAGATATAATGAATCCTTATTGGAAGCAAAACCAGCCTATTGGGTTTATTTAATGTTTAAATTAATTTCTAGTAGACATAAGGCATGAAGACCCAAATTACGGAAAGATCCGTTATCCGGAAACCCCCAGGTCCCGAGCATTCTGGATAACAGGTCCCATACCTGTACTAAGATATAATTAATCCTTATTAGAGGCAAAACAATCCTATTGGGTCTATTTAATATTTAATTGATTTTTTAGTAGACGTATGGTATGGGGATACAGGTTACAAAAAGATCCCTTATCTGAGCATACTGGATAACTGGTCCCATACCTGTACCTGTTCCACTGAACCTATTTACACTGGTGCCAGAAATGCTCCTATATTTATGACATTTTGCAGTTCACTGGACTAACTAAAGTTCAGTGGACTGAATGAAAGCAAAGCTGTTTAAGTCAGTATAAATATGACAAAGCATCACACACGAGTATTTTTCAGGGGTTTACTAACTAAACTGGTTCCCACAGCCCGTGCTGGCTTTGGGTTGGTATGTAAGCCCAGAGTATGACATCTACATTGGGAGGGTTATCAAAATGTGAAATTAGAGCTCACCACAAATGGGTGAAAGTTAGGGTTCACAGGTTGATAAACATGCTTCTAAAAATCCCATAGGAATGAATCAAAAGTGTGTGAGTTTTTTTGTGGTGAGCTCTCATTTGACACTCTTTGATAAATCTGCCCCTTATTTAGTCTCTCCTATAACTTCTCTGTATGATTAATAGTCTGCTTTTCACATGGTGGCGTTCTGCTTTTTACTCCGCCTTATTAACGTGCACCTTAATATTTCAACGTGACTAACAAGAAAATGAAGAAATAAAACATTGTGAACATGGTGGCTCTTTCAAATAAATTTGTGCTTGGAGCAGCTCTGCACATACCATTTTTGTATTAAGATTTCCATAATTATACAGTATTGACTTGTCTCCTGCCAGGCCATCATGCAGCATTACAGCTGACCGTCTCAATGGACTCTTGATATGTTATATTGCAATCTGAAGCCAGACTATTTCCTTTTCTACTATGGTTACAATTTTTTGGTATTTTTTTCTTTTTACTTCCACGCCTAATGTCCATCTGATAAAATCTTTACATTTTGACTAGATAGCCATTTTTGAGCAGTGTTTGTACACAAATATTAACACTTTTCTATTTTGATTTTGTACATTTTTACGTATGCACAATGTATTTCATGTAAATAAAATAATTGTCCATTTTTACTGAGTGTGCTGGGAATTTATTTGATACTTTAATGTCTAAAATGTCTTTAAAGGGATACTGTCTTGGGAAAACGTGTTTTTTTCAAAACACAATCAGTTAATATTGCTACTCCAGCAGAATTCTGCACTGAAATCCAATTCTCAAAAGAGCAAACAGATTTTTTTATATTCAATTTTGAAATCTGACATGGGGCTAGATATTTTGTCAGTTTCACAGCTGCCCCCAGTCATGTGACTTGTGCCTGCACTTTAGGATGGAACTACTTTCGGTCAGGCTGTTATTTCTCCTACTGAATCACTCTCAGTGGAACTTGGTTTTACTATTGAGTGTAGTTTTTAGATCTGTAATCTTGTGTTAGGGAGCTGCTATCTGGTTACCTTCCCATTGTTCTGTTGTAAGGCTGCTGGAGGGGGAAAGGGAGGGGGTGATATCACTCTAACTTGCAGTACAGCAGTAAAGAGTGATTAAAGTTTATCAGAGCACAAGTCACATGACTAGGGGCAGCTGGGAAACAGACAATATGTCTTTGCTCTTTTGAAAACATACAAGAGGGAATTAACTTGTTTTTCTGCACACACACATACAGGCCTTCAACGTTGTCCACAGAAGTTTGTCAGCTTAGGGGTTATTTAGATCTTATGCAGAATGCACTGGTTTTTGAACTGCCATGTGACTTTTATATTATATATAAATATATACACAGTATATTGAGAGTTGGCTCCTGATCTTAGATAACTGATAGCAGCCCATTGTATGTGCTGTGAGTTTGCAGAAAATAAGATGGGATGCTACTATGAGCAAGGAGGCTTATGGCACACAGTTATTTGCGATCACTGATGTTATCACTGATGTGATGTCATCATATAAATGTATCATATATTTGAATATGTCAGGGTTTGCGTCTCTACACAGGAGATTTTCAGTGTATTGCAAGACATTTAGCAAATCATGTTGTTTCAATCAATACAACACATAAGAATTTAGATTTGGATGGAATGATTGAAGCATCTGGCGCATCTATATATGCATCAAGTTTCTTACTCCTTTTGGTTAGGGATTCTCCAAATCCTGGATTTGGTTTGGGAATTGGCCTGAATCCAAGACCCCGGCTGAACCAAACTTGAAGCCTTAAAATCATCTAACTTTAGGTCATGTGATTAAAGTGATCAAAATTCTTTCACCTTTCTTTTCCCCTTACCAGAAGCGAATTTGAACCCTAATTTGCTTCTTCCTGAAAAATTTGGGGTCCAGTCAATTAAAGAAAAAGGAAGTTGGTGCAGCCCTACTTTTTGGTAAAGCATGTGAGTTAACACTACCATGGTACCATCAAAAATACAAAACTATAAAATTAACCAAAAGATTGTATTGGGCTTGAATAGATATATCAGTAATAACCCACTATGGAATTCACTTGTTTCTATTACAGTATATGTTTAGATGAAGATTCAGTGAAAGGAGCAATAATAATTATATCCACATGATGGCGCCCTTACCTTATTAGTTTTTAGCTATATGTATATATATATATATATATATATATACATATATATCTATCATGATATTGTGTGTATTTCGCTAGCATTAGGCCGGTGAAATGAAAACTACAGGGAAAATATGTGTTTTTCTGCAGCAAACATTGCTGAAGGTGTGTAACGGCTTCAGAAAAGCTGGATAATGGGTCCCTGGAGTGAATGGAGGAGAGCAGGGTGGGCTTCCATTCCTTGCTCCATTAGGTGTTTTGCAGCTGTCCAGATAAAGGTAGCTAAGTAATTAGGCTGCAGATGACCTGTAGTTAAAAGGAGGTGTTAGCTACACTTCAGAGCTTCAGAGTGGCCAGTGGAAACCTCCATGTGCAGGAGAGAGGTGTTGGTGAAAGAAGCTGAAAAAGTGAGTGTGTTTCACCACTGAGTTAAAGTGTTGTAGAAAGCTCCAAAAGGACTGGAGAGAGGAAGAGCGAAACCCCTCCCAGTAGACAAGAGTGTCTAGAGTGAGCCCCAGAGAGGATTCTGGGATTTTTGTACATCCATGCTGGTGAGGGCTGGAAACGTACATTTGTGTGAATCCCAATTAGGATGTTAAAGGAGAACTAAAGCTTATCTAAAGAAGTAGGCTAGAAATGTTGTACATTTGGTTTCAAGATTATGTACCAGCCCAAGGCAACCACAGCCCTTTAGTAGAGAAGATCTGTGTCTCCAAAGATGCCCCAGTAGCTCAACATCTTCTTTCCTGCTGATTCACTGCACATGCTCCGTGCTGCTGTCACTTACTGAACTTAGGGACCCACTCACAATATACAGTACACATAATATAAATGTCACAATATAAGGCTGATTAGCAATTACAGATAATTACTACATGGCAGCACAGAAACCAGTGCATTTAGCATCATAATTTAATAATCAGCCCTGTAGCATCAGCTTATATTACAGACCAATCTAATTTTCTGCTTGATAATTTGTGACTACCCCTCAGCTTAGCTTCTCAACAGCTGCTCAGAGCCCACTGAGCATGTGAGTGTCACAGACACTTTCCAAGATGGTGACTCCCTGTGACAAGTTTGAAGTCCTTGATCATTGCTCAGTAGCAATCCTAGAGGGGGGCGGGCCCTGGTGCGCATTTGTCAGTGGCGCACGGACTGCCGGGGGGCCCTGAGGGGGTGCGGGCCCTGGCCCGCTCGCACCCCCTGCTCCTCCGGTAGTTCCGCCACTGTCATTGCTGCTATTGAGATGCTGAAATTTTGCCTGGTGCAATGAGTCATTATATAAATGATGGAATTTTTAGCCATATTCATATATAGGGTTTAGTTGTCCTGTGCCGTGGCTATGTTTTTCTGCCTGAAGGTCACGATATATATATATGTATATATGTATAATAATATACACACTTAAGGTCATGTATCTCGCTCTACTGAGGAATGAAACTAAATTCTGTGGGATTAAGCAGTTATATATACAGACAGGGCCGCCATTAGAAATCACGGGGCCCCGTACAACAAAATTTTTGGGGCCCCCTGGGCCCCGCCCACACCGACGACCAAGCTCCACCCCATTTCCCGCCCACTCCACATCGCAGTTAAAAGACCACACAGACATCAGCGCTAAAAAAGTAACCCCCCCCCCACACAAGTTGTAAAAAGCTATTGATGGTCAGGGCCCCCTTATAAAAAATTGGGGCCCCAAAAAAAAAAATTTTTTTTTTAAAAAAAAAACATTGGCGGCAGGGGCCCCCTTATAAGTTAAAAACAAATTGGGGCCCCAAAAAAAAAATTAAAAAAAAAAAAAAAAAATTTTTTTGAAAAAAAAAAAAAAAAAAACATTGGCGGCAGGGGCCCCCTTACAAGTTAAAAACAAATTGGGGCCCCAAAAAAAAATTTGAAAAAAAAAAAAAATTTTTTGAAAAAAAAAACAAAAAACATTGGCGTCAGGGGCCCCCTTATAAGTTAAAAACAAATTGGGGCCCCAAAAAAAATTTTTGAAAAAAAAAAAAAAATTTTGAAAAAAAAAAAAAACATTGGCGGCAGGGGCCCCCTTATAAGTTAAAAACAAATTGGGGCCCCAAAAAAAAATTTGAAAAAAAAAAAAAATTTTTTGAAAAAAAAAAAAAAAACATTGGCGGCAGGGGCCCCCTTATAAGTTAAAAACAAATTGGGGCCCCAAAAAAAAATTTGAAAAAAAAAAAAATTTTTTTTGAAAAAAAAAAAAAACATTGGCGGCAGGGGCCCCCTTACAAGTTAAAAACAAATTGGGGCCCCAAAAAAATTTAAAAAAAAAAACTTTTTGAAAAAAAAAAAAAAACATTGGCGTCAGGGGCCCCTTACGAGTTAAAAAAAAATTGGGGCCCCAAAAAAACATGTTTTAAAAAAAAAGATTGGTTGCAGGGGCCTATAGAATATTAAAATAATACATTGGTGGCCAGGAGATTAAAAAAAAAAAAAATACACAAACTGGTGTTCAGTAGAATTGAACTCACGGCTTCAGTACTTCAACTTCACCTCCTTTCGTGACTTCGGGTCTTTTCACTGCTTCAGTACTTCAACTTCACCTCCTTTCGTGACTTCGGGTCTTTGCGCTGCTTCAGGACTTCGGCTTCGGCTGTTTTCGTGACTTCGGGTCTTTTCGGCGCTTCGTGACTTCGGCTTTTTCCGTGACTTCGGGTCTTTTCGGCGCATCGGCTTCGGCTTTTCGGCACTTCCGCATTCGGCAGCACAGAGGCAAGACGTACGGCTCGGGCGCTCGTAAGGGGGGCCCAGATCTTCAAAAAATGCAGCGCTGCCGGGCCCCCCTTCATGCCCGGGCCCGGTACGCTTGTCCCCCCTGTCCCCCCCTGATGGCGGCCCTGTATACAGACACGTGTTTTGGACAACACTGCCTACACCTGAATAATGTTTGTGTTTTCTGTCTACAGCCCTGGCTGCAACTGTCTCTGGGGCAAAAAAATTGAGTTATTGAAGGTAGTTGTCAGTAAAAACTTGAATTTTGGGTTTCTTTTAAAAAAAAAACTTGCATTTTTCAAGATTTATTATACTCCGAAACTGGAAATAGCTGTAATCTAAACATACTTCAGCTAAAACCTGTCGAGATCATGTAGAAGTCAATGGCAGAGGTCCCTTGAACCATTTGAAAATATCTGTAGCCTTCACAATGTTTTCTGCCAAAAACTAGATCAATTAGAGTATTCAGGTTTTTCCCCCTGAATTTACTGTTTTGAGTCTTTTCATAAATAAGAGGTATAAAAAAAACTCACAATCCTCACAAACTTGACCTTTGATAAATAACCCTCTAAGTATTTTCGGTATGTATTTACGGGTATGGGATCTGTTATCCAGAAAATTGTTATCCAGAAAGCTCCAAATTACGGAAAGCCTGTCGCCCATAGACTCCATTTTTAAATTTTTTAAAAATATTTCCTTTTTCTCTGTAATAATAAAACAGTACCTTGTACTTGATTCAAACTAAGATATAATTAATCCTTATTGGGTTTATTTAATGTTTACATGAATTTCTAGTAGACTTAAGGTATGAAGGTCCAAATCAAGGAAAGATCAGTTATTTGGAAAAACCCTAGGTCCCGAGCATTCTGGATAACAGGTCCCATACTTGTACCAGCTATGCAAACTGTAAGTTGTTTTGACCCATTGTTCCAAGCAGATTTGCTCCAGGCCATTCAGCTAATTCTTGTGCAACTCAATGGCATTACTGAATACAAACTGGATTGAGATTAGGGGTCTAATTTACGAAAAAAGTGCAGCTACCCTTAGCAACCAATCAGATCTTTGCTTTCATTTTCAACAGTAACTCGTAGTTGATTATAAAAACGGATATCTGCCTGGTTAATATGGGCAACAGCACTTGTGCAATTGAGTACATACTGTGTGTATATAAACATACATATATACAACTTTTCATACTATGGGATTTTTAAGGTCATATTTATCAAACACTTAAAATCCAATAATTTAAGAAATGTTGAAAGTAAGCATTCACCCCCAAAAATTGCAATGGTAGAATTTCACCATGGTGCTCTACTTCCACTTTTTTGATAAATTTCACATCACTTCCTTTCTAGGTTTCTGCAAAATATAATTTTCTTTTAATAGATATGCCCTAAGGAATACATTAGTATATTTTGTGTTTAGGGAAAAAAGTGGTTATCACTACTCACCTGCTTGTTCATAAGTATATAAATAATGGGATTGAAAACAGTACTGCTCTTGGCCAGAATTGATGGGATGACACTGGCAACAGGAGATATTACCCCTGGCCTTCCGAATGTAGCAAGCAAGGCGACCACTCCATATGGCAACCAGCACAGCAAGTAACAGATCACTGTGGTAATCACCATGAATAAGACGTGATATTCTCTTTTACGGGCAGCGATCTTTCTGATCTTTCCAACCTGACAAAGGATTAAAAAAAAAAGAATATTAAGGATTAAATCAAGATTGAATCTCTGATAGAAAAGCAGAAGCATAGCCAGCTCCAATAATGCTCCTTTTATATCACATATGCACTGCTGTAGCCGAATCATTAAGCACTTTACGTTTCCAAATCAATATGAATACATTTTTCTGTGAGAGCAACATAAGGATTATTTTTCAAATTGCCAGCTCATTTGACCTTAAGCATATAAGAACCATCTGTCTGCCCCAGTAGTAAAAAATATGTGTGCGCAAAACATCACAAATTCATAATGATGAGGTGAATTTCTGTTTTAAACAACGATAAAAAGTGGTACATACATACACAGAAACATAGTAAAAGGTTGAAAAAGACACATAAAGTTCAACCTTTTTGGTCTATAGATAACCTGCCTAACCGCTAGTTGATCCAGAGGAAGACAAAAAAACCTTCTTATTTGTATGAGTACTAAAGGGTGCACTGTTGTACCCCTCCATGCACTTCTGCCCCTGGGTCTCTTCTGATTACTAATTAGCTGTTCATTATAAGTGTTTCATACAATGGGCCAGATTCAGTTCAGTGAGAAAAAGTTATCTCATGGTTTATCACGTGAAAACTCATGGACGAGATTCAATTCAAGGAGATAAAAACTTTTCTCCTAATTCAGTTCCAGTTTCTTATCCATAGACTTCAATATAGTTTTCACATGATAAACCGTGAGAGAAGTTTTTCTGAATTGAATTGCATCTCAAATTGAATCTTGCCCATGAATTTGATCAATCCTTTAATGACCAACATTTGTGAACAGATTTATTAACAATTGCGGTTTAGGATTAGATATTAATATTATTAGAAATAAACAGGACTTCTAAGAATGTCTGATTCACATAAGCCTTAATCTGTGTCTGAAAAGAACCTAATGCCAGTGCTATAGACTGTAGGTTTGCAGTGGGCTCTTTGGTATATCCCACATTGATGTTTACATGACAACAAAATTCTTTGAAGAGCAAGCACTCAAATAAAGGCGATCTTCCACCAGGCAGTAGATATAGGTAAAATTATTTATTATGTCAATAACAGCCTTATGCGTTTCGTGTTAACAACACTTAGTCATAGCCTAACTGTACACAGTTCAAAACACAGTATTTAAACATCAGTACACCAATCACATAACACTTCCAATTCACCAATCAGTATCAAATCAATTAAGAACAACATATGTATTGAGGCTAGAACCACATCCATAACGAGGTCATGGGAGCCATATTGGTACGCCTCAATCTGAAGCCAAATCAAAGTAAAATAAACTTTATTAGTAGAACCTAGGAAAGAATGTACATGACAACACGCATGTATTAAAGTGATTTATGCAGAATCTACTGTTTTGTTTCTATGGCTAAACCTTGTCTGTGTTCTGCAGTTCCTCTTTTATTTCATCCCACATACATCTCTTGGTACAAAATCATTTTTCACATTTTTTTGCAATGTTTAACTTGTGCATATTTTTAGATTAGAATTTAATTTTCTGCCAGTAGATGGTGTCATCTGCTAAACATTAGAATGATGAACCCATAGACTAATTACAAGATACATATTTGCGAATGATAATATGTTCTGTTTGATCTATATGTATACAGTAGTCCTTTAAAATAAACTGACTTTATTAGAGTTAATTTAGTAGTTTTTGATTTGGTAATGGTAAAGGTATCACATTATATACAGTTTTGTTTGGCGATATCAATAATTATATAGCTGTGAGCCTGTTAGAGCCTTATGCAGTAGATAGTCTAGACACTTGTTATTTAGTTTAATATACCACATTCCTGTCTTCCCATTTTCCTTAATTTTCTGATAACCTCATCTGTCTACTACCAATCTGAACAGATTTCTTGTCACCTGGTTCTATTAGTTTCCTGGTGATGCTGTCAGATTTGCATGCATGCTATTGACAGCTGCTTTCAAGTCCATAGATATACCATGTTGCTCATCTGTCAGTTCTGCTGAATATATAGAGAGTGGCAGGAATAGCACTTTTTTTATTTTTAATTTCTAGGTTTTAGTTTGATTTTCTGTGTGATGAAAAATGAAATGAACTTGCAGCTGTCATTTAACCCAATAATCTTGGCATTAAAGAAAGATGAAAGACAAGAATAAATCAGGAATGAGTTGTATATAAATATATAGTCTTTATATGTCTTTCAAGATCAACGTTGATCAAACCTAAAGGGGATTGTACTTGTTGATTTTTCCTCTCCCATCAATGTTTATACTGTATCTAAGAAATTGTATGTTAGTAAATTTTGTTTGAATTTATTTTATGCATATGGGTGTCTTCTTGGCATCTGAAAACTCATGAACAGTTCCAAAGTTGGGTTGGCTTTATAAGTCACTTTTAACTTACAGCTACCTCCCTTCAGCAGAACAACTGATTTAGGCCTGTGTTAGGTTTTGTGTACTCTCTTCTGGTGTAAATACATTGAGGTGTGAGAAAGTGTTGGCTGCTGTCCATCCATATGTCTTTAGTGTGCACTGGTTGCCTCTACATCCATATGTCAGTACACACACACAGTATGAAAATGCATAATTATGCAGTTTTATGGTGAATTGGACCCTGTGTGTGCACTAACAGGCAAATGCCATGACACACTAAGGTGGTTATTTACTAAAACTTGAATTTAGCGCTCATATTTATTAAACTAAGTTTGACCAAGCTGCCATCCACGATTTTATCTTATTTATCATAAAAATGACTCGAAAAAGTCAGGTCGGGGAAAAAAAACAATAAAATCTAGAAAAAACGTGAATCATACAAGTTTTTCAGATTTGACACCCAAATCGCTCGTTTTTTGGGATTATAAAACCCAAATCGAGGTTGTTGACCTGCACCTGACCCTAACCCATTCGTTATTCAGATCATCTATTGGGTAGTGATGGGCAAATAAATTCGGCAGCCATAGATTTGCGGCGAATTTCCGCGTTACGCCGCCCCTGAATGTTTTCTCGAAACTGCAGCAAAAATGCGCAGGCGAAAAATTCATTGTGACAAAAATTGTCGCATGTCAAAACTGTCCCATCACATAAAAATTTACGCACGTCAAAATTATTTGGATGCCCATTGACTTTAATGCATTTGGACAAAATAGTTGGGTGTATAAAAATTGTTACTCGCGTCAAAATTAATTTGATGCCTATTGACTTCAATGTGTTTTGCGAATTTTTCGGCGTTTCGTGAAACCATATCAACATACCAATGCTATTCTCATCTAATGATCTATGATTTTTGGCCTGATATCAGGCAGGCAGGAATATCAGTGGGTCCCATAACTGTGCAGACTAACTTGGTCTAAAGGGACCAATTGAAAGCTTAAATCTTCTTGTGTGGCCACCCTTAGAATCTTGACAGTAATCCCCTTATCTATCTCTCCTGCAGAATGATTGCCAATTACAGAGTTATTTTGCTGATGGGTCGAAACTGACTTATACAGCCTGACTGGCTTTGGCACTGGGCAGGCATCTCGAGTTAAATCCATAATAATGTACAACCCTATGCAACATGCTATCCCATATTATAATTAACTGCCATAAAACTACAAGATGTATATGTAATAAATATGCCTAAAATACACACAGAAGCAAAATAGATACTTTGTTTTAGCGTGTTTTATACAAACACGGTGGAATATAATATTTACATATAATCAATATGAGCTTATGCTGACACTTTAGACAGAGAGCTACACATACTGTGTATACAAGAATGTGTCTGAATAGAACCATGTTTAAACAGATATTGCTCCACAGTCTCAGAGTGTGGTGCCAATACCCTGTTGATCTCATGAGTGTAAAGTTTCTAAGAGAAAAAACACACACCAACATTTAAGTGAGAGGGCCAATTACATAGTCTATCTGGGTGAGCCACACACACACATCTCTTTATATTAAATCACACAAGAAAAAATGGAAAGGGCTTATATTCTGACATTTAGCTGTCAGTCTGCTCTAAACTTACATGTAAGTGGTGTCTGGACTTGTCATGCAACTCATTATGCAGTGGTATGGCATGAAGTCTATAATACTAGTATTTCAGAAAGATATGAAAACCATGTCCCCTAATTTATTGTTTAATTAAGCAGTAATTCATTTGGGTGTGATTAACTTCCATTCTTCATTAATTTCTCTCTCTTAATATACCATGCATCTGCTAAAGATCATTGAAACATTAAGGGGCAAATTTACTTATGGTCGAATATCGAGGGTTAATTAACCCTTGATATTCAACTGTCGAAGTTAAATCCTTCGACTTCGAATATCGAAGTCGAAGGATTTAACGCTATTCGTCAGTTCGATCGAACGAAAAATCGTTTGATCGAACGATTAAATCCTTCGAAACTTTCAATTTGAAGGATTTTAATCCATCGATCAAACGATTTTTGTTCCACCAAAAAAAGATAGCTAAGCCAATGGGGACCTTCCCCATAGGCTAACATTGACTTTGGTAGCTTTTAGGTGGCGAACTAGGGGGTCGAAGTTTTTTTTAAAGAGACAGTACTTCGACTATCAAATGGTCGAATAGTCCAACAATTTTTAGTTCAAAACGTTCAATTCGAAGTTGTAGTCGAAGGTCGAAGTAGCCAATTCGATGGTCGAAGTAGCCAAAAAAATACTTCGAAATTCAAAGTACTTTTTATTCTATTCCTTCACTCGAACTAAGTAAATGGGCCCCTAAATAGTAGGATTGTTTTGCCACCAATAATGATTCATGCAGCTTAGTTACCATCAAGGTACTGTTTTATTACTACAACGTAAAAGGAAATCATTTGTATGAGACTTATTTGATAAAAAAGGACTCTATGGAGATGGCATTGCTGGTCATAACAGGTTTCTGGATAATGGACCCTATGCCTGAACACTCCAGTTGTAGCCAATATGTACAGAATGGAGTGAACAAAAGCAAACCTAAAGGATTCTCCATACAGCTGCTTTGCTATGTATGTGATTGTGCAAATATTACCACTATAGTAGTAAAATAAATATACTCTAAAATGTCATATCAATCATTTGCAATCCAAAGTGTGACCTGGAGCCTTGAAGGAGCTAGAAGGGAGCTTTTTTTAATAAAAGATACAAGAACCTGGAAAGGCATCATCTTATAAAGTGCTATAGATTGTTTTAAGGATGTTTTAAAAGTGTTGCAGTGTTTCCATAGGAAAGGTACATGAGTGAGTAAATAACAATTTTGCTATTTATAACCACAAAGAGCCAACAGTTAATATTTTGTATTAAAGTAAATTTAAAGTTAAAGTTAATTTGCAAATGAAAAAGGTGAACTACTCATGTAAACATGTTAATACAATTGTGTATATAGTTCAGAATGTATTTGCAGATTAACAGAAAATAGGCTTCGGCTATCCGAGGCCGACCGAGGCTCCGCGGCGCTGCGGTATCGTCACTAACACGATGTGTGCTTTCAACCAGCTGATCAGCAATTGCTACCTGTTCATTGAAACTTTGAATCTGTTATTACAGTGCTATGCTATTACCATATTATGTACATTTTTGTCTTGCAGCCACATATTGTTCAGTATATCCACTATATAATATGATTACATAATAGAAGATTACATAGTAGTAGATTGTGATGGTTATATTACTGTTATTACATAATAATGATTTTAATTTTTTAAATATTTTCAGTCATTGCAGGTAATCACTGCAGGAATCAAAAAGAGCATTTCTAAACTGAAAGCCACAACCCATTAATGCTCAGTCAGACCGAAAACTTACAGTTCCAGATTGCTTGAATTATGGTTGAAATTCTGTAAAAATCTTGAAATCTATTAAGACCTAGAGCATGTATTTAGAAAATGCAAGGTATGGTTATTCATATATTTAATAAAAAAGAGTCAATACAGTGTAATAAAGAGTAGTACAACTGATAGTAGCACACATGGGGAAAGGCCATCATAATCACAATAAGAACCAGTTTGATTTAATGACCCAATTTTTGGTAAACCTTGGGGTTGAAGACAATTCACAGTTATTATGTCCTTAAGTAAAATAATCAAATAATTATTGTTGGTTAAAAAGGCTGGGTGAATATTAAAGGTGCTTTAGAGTGCATTATGAGATTAGCTTAACTAGGATATTGTCTGATTTGGCCATGCACAATAAAGCCAATATTAAAATCTGATAAATGAGAGCATCCTATGTATGTTTTTTCAGTATTGGATGAAGTGTTTTCTCACTTTGTACTAGATTACTTTAGGCTTTTATGGTAATGCAGCTTGAGAACACTCATGAATTCCTGCAAATTCTCAAATAAGTGGAGTAAGAGAAACTTTTCAGTTAAAATGCCATACTCATTTGCCATAATGGATCTCGGGACCACTGAGATGCCAAAAGGATATGTTGAGAAAATGCCAGTAAGAATCTCAAAAAAATCTCAATCTGCTGGAAAAAGGCTTTCGCTGATGTGATCTCATTCATTGATAAATCAACCCTTTGGTGTCAATGTGAGGAGTGATATACAATTAAATTGGGTAGGCTGGTTTTCTTTCACAGTGCTGAAATAACAGTGAAAAGAGAAAAGATAGAGCTTTGTGATCATTGCAATTCACCTGACCTGCAGGCTCTTTTTTCTCTCTTCCATTCTCATTCACTCACTCACTGTTGTGTATATCGCCTGCATTGTAGTAATTGTGAGGATTGTCGTTTCATTTAAATACTACTATTCAACTGGGTGTGATCTAGTTTCTTTGTAACCACCAAAACCTGGACTTCTAGAACATATTATTCAAGCATAAAGAATTATCTATGTGATGGGAAAATGAAAAGGTGGCACATTACTTAGCAGAGGCAGAATAATGTTGAGAGGGAAATTAATGGCAGCAGTGTTTGTATTGTAGCTGAATACACCAAAGACTTTCAAAATGGGTAACAATTGCGTAATAACAGGGTAACGGAGACCTATAGAACAAAAGCTCCCTGTCAACTTAGCTCTAAATACCAACCTTCTGATAAAATTTTCCATTGCTAGAGCCCTGAATAATGCACATCACTGCTTTGCGCTCTCTTTTTTGACCCTGATAGAATAATTGTGGCAACGGGTGCAGTTTGTGACATCAGCTACAGGTCACTAACAAAGGAACACTGGCTAAACCCATAAATAGAAAGAAGAATATCATTTTCAGATTACATATTTATTTCTGTCAATAATTATGATGGTACACAATCATTTTTCAGGATGTTGGATAATTTTACCAGCCTGTTAGATATGAATAGAAGCAAAACCCAGGTTAAGGACTTTTTTTTAGAAACAAAGAAAAGACCAGCAACCTATTAATACCCTTGGTTTTGCAAAGATATACCAAACTACTTTTTGCCATATAGTTAACTTAAAGGGCACTAATCATAACTAAAATCATTTCCTCTAAGTAAATACACTATGTGAAAGTTCAAGAAATCCGATTTTTAAAACAGTTAGAATTGTTTGTATAATGTAAATGATCAGCTCACTATACATTCTGCAAGATTTCCCCTATCTCTACTACAGTTCTAGCTGAGGCAGGCATCTTGGATTTCACTGGCTCCTCCTACCTATATCTTCCCAGCCAACTGTAGCTCTGAAATCTCGCACATGCTCAGTTGAAATTCCTTGTTGCTTATCAACCCTTCTAAGCTATTTTCAAATCAGCCAAATCTCTGCTGGAAGTTAGTGTGTGCCCTTCATTTTCATAATAACATCACCAGCAGGGGACAAGATAGGGAAATCTCGTGATACTGCTAGTGGAGGAGTTTACTAAAACAAGGCATTCTGGGTAGAATACTCAAAGCAGTATGGCCTCCCTCAGTGAAAGAACCCATTTGATCAAAGTAAGAGATTTTTTAAAACCTGCAGTTTTTTTCAAAAAACTATATATGTAGTTTGATTAAACGTGTTTATGTTGTACTGGTCAGATTGTTAATATGTGTTTGATTTTGGCTGTGATAGGTGCCCTTTAAACAGATAATGTTAAAAGCATTGTAAATTTTCAATTAAAGTATATTGGAAAGTTACTTAGAATTTCATTTTCTAACTTTATGCAATTTTTTTTAAATATATAGATATACTTAAAGGGGAACTCCAGCTTCCGAACCAGAATTTAATAAAGAGGCCCACGTAGCACAGAAACCCAAAAAGTATGAATAAATGGCAATTTCTATGCTGAAATCCAGCTGTTTAAGGGTAGGACTTCATGGTGCGCGTGGACCCGACACGTCGCAATACGACTAAACACATGCGACGTGTCGGATGTTTTACAGAAAACGGAATTGAAGGAGAAATCACAGGAAACAACTTCATTCATCTGACTGTCGGATGAAAATGCAGCCGCACCATGAAGTCCTACCCTTACAGTTCTTTTCTTTCTGCATCATTTGAAATCCTGGCAGGGAAGGAGGGACTAAACACTGATGTTACTAATTGTAACAACTAACTTCTCCACAGCTTACAGACAGCATGCAGGAACTACATAACCAAAATGCATTGCACTGTGATGTTCCGTTCCTTATTCAAATCATGTGTGCAGGGAACTGTGGGGTTTGGAAGATGCAAGCAGAGGACAGATGGCTGTTGATACAAAGTAACAGTAGTCAGACAGCTCAGCAAAGTAGTCAGAGAGATCAGAAGGAGAGCAAGGGGCTAGGCTTAGGGAACTGTCAGAAACCATTAAGAATCATGAAAAGTCTGCATATTTTTTTAATGATGTATGTGTGGAGTTCCCCTTTAAATGCAGTGTTATTTATGTAGTGAATAAAATACCCCCTATTGTAAAATATAAGGATATTATAAGTTACCAAGGAGTTTCATAATGATATACAGTACAAGGTTGAATAAGGTATCAATAGCAGATCCTATGATAGACAGCGTAGCTAGAAAGTGACATCTGTGTTCCACCAAGGATATTTTGTGTGGGGTATTTCTTGCTCACCAAGTAAAGGAAATTAAGTTAGTAGGCACTCTAGAGGGAGCCCGAAACACTGGGAGACAATTAGGGATGCACCGAATTCTGTATTCGGTTTTGGATTCGGACAGGATTCTGCCTTTTTCAGCAGGATTGGATTCGGAGGAATCCTTCTGTCTGGCAGACGGAATCCTAATTAGCATATGCAAATTAGGGGCCGAGCAGGAAATTGCGTGACTTTTTGTCATAAAACAAGGAAATAGAAAATGTTTTCCCCTTCCCACCCCTAATTTGCATATGCAAATTAGGATTTGGATTCGGTATTCGGCCGAATCCAAAATAGTGGATTCGGTGCATCCCTAGAGACAATACCTGTGATGTGTGAGTAAACCCCCAAAGAACTCAGGGTAAGCCACTGTGCCAGATACATTGAATATACCGAGATGTACTTGCTGTTATTTATTAAATAAATGATCTGGTTCAAGATCCTCATGCACCCATCATTATATTAAATAGCAGTTGTTTAGAGTTACATCTGATCCCTTCCTCCACCCTCTGCGAGGGATCATCTGAGAGAGAGAGCCATAAATATAACATTCTGCCTAGGAGCATCTGTATTTAGGACATTACAGCCAAGTAAGGGTCACATTTTCATAAAATGAATTCCTGTGATATTACCGAATGCATATTTCGACTTAACAAGCTAATTAGTCAGAGAGGAGTTTGGAGAGATGTACAGTGCATCTATAAACTGCATTAAAAACCAGTCAGCCAGTGGCCTGAATACATAACCGAGTGGTGATTCTGTCTCTGCATCATTATCAGATATGATTGACAGACGTATCTCCTCTGCCTCCTAAAGCAATATTTAGTATATATAGTAATTAAAAAGAAATCCATCATGATCACAAATGAAATACTGAGTGACAATGCTAGTCATGTTCTAATAAGCAAACACTGATATAAGTGCAGTGTAATAAATGTCACAAAACAGATGATGGTGATGCAAATTTCTTCTAAAATTGAGTATAAGTTGCTCCATCTGCATATAACTGTGAATAAAACTAGAATAAAGCCACATTTCGATAGGCTACATTTATATTTGGCTTTTCAGTGGGAAGAACACAATACATTTTGTTGATACAAAAAGCTGTTTAGAGTTCCTACACTTTGATTTTCAATAATGTATTTCTATTGCTTCTGTTTTGCTTTGCCATTCCCACTTATGAAGGGTTTTCTCTACACCGTGACTGTTCAGCTGTCCATAATCTTTAATATGTTAACATCCCACCTAGACAAACACGTACATTTAGGTTCTGACAGAAACTACAATAATCAAAGAAATGTTTTATTAGTAGTGATGAGCAAAATTTTTCAGCAGGCATGGTTTCATGGTAGAAATCAGATACACAACATATAGCACTTACTGGTCTTACGATGTTTCGTACAATATTTTGTGCGTATATGGTGGGAGATGAGATGACCAATATTGGCAAAAGACTTGGATATTGGATTCTGTTTAGGCACCAATTTAAAAAAAGTACAACTGAATCACTTTTTCTCTTTAAAGAAAAGGACATGGAGCCACAATTACAAATGCAGATTAAATGCTTAATAAACCCACAGAAATCTGTATAATAGGCTGCAAAATTAGAATATGACAAACAAGGGAAAGTTGTGCTCACCACTAATTTTTAATACCATTAAGTGGGGTGCAATGAGGCTGTGACCACACAATTCACATAGACAGACACGAGGTTCTCTGCACTCAAACCATTATCAATACATTTAGGACACTGAGACATTTGGTGCCTTAAGCTACTCTAAAAATGCCTTATCTTTTAACAAAACAGAGATGGTTTGTCCATATATTTCAATACATTTAATCTGGCCAACTATGTAAATAAGTCATCCCTGGTATGGCCAGTCCTACAATCAACTTGCATCTGATTCATTAAGAATTATATTGCTTCATTATACATTTAAAAAATTTGATTATGTTCTAATTTTAAGTTCTTTTCTTTTTGAGGTGAATTTTCTTTCTTTAACATCTCTATTTTTGGGGGGCAATGACAAAAAAAGCTTACACTATGGAAACATTTTGGAATGCAAGTGCACAAATACAGTAATACCATTGCACTTTTCAATGTAGCGTTTCAGATAGGGGGGTAATGGTGAAGAGAAAGAGGGAGGTTGTTTTTTTTTTTAACTTTCCTTCTCCCTCTAACTAAATAATAGCAAATATGAGCACTATCCATATGAGTAGAATTTTACCCAGGAAGTAACATTTATGAAACAAGAAACATCACAGCAGTATTTAACCCTGATAAACGCTAGCTGGTATTAAACATAAAGAAGAAAATATTGTGTTTCTCTTCAATTGTAAATGCAAACAATCACAGAAGTATGTAATAGTCACAAGATAAAGGCCTGTATTCCAAGTACATTATCCTTAATAGTGCTTCTATTTGCCTTTTAGCAATTATGCATTGAATGCTTTCGTCAAGAAATTGCTTTGATAGAAAGAATGTCTTCGTTTTTCCAACTCCCAAAGGGAAATACATAAGTATTTTAAATGGACGCTCCTAGATCCAGTTAGCTCGTATAAGAGGCTGCATTATATTCTTTCCATCTAAAATAAAAGAGCTGTCAATTTGCCTACCTCTATAGATAGTATTAGATGTCATTTGTAACTGAATAGAAAAAACCTGGTGAATTTATAAAGCCAGGGCCGGAAATAGGTGTAGGCAAAAGAGACACGTGCCTCGGGCCAATGGTGGGGGTGATACGCATGCACCTCTTCTTTCTGCATACCCCTAGTCTAGGCACTTAAGTCCTTTGTAGGATCCATCTTTTGGCCATCTCCCACCACATTCACACACTGGGGGGGTGAGGTTACCCGCTGGGTTGCCTAGAGCTCTGGCCAGCTTTGCCTGCCACTGTATAAAGCAGAGAAAAGCCATTATGGTACCTCAGTGGAAGTGGGTTTCAGGGACACATAGAGGTATAATACAACAGTAGAATGGGGCTCCTTATAATCTGCATTGATATGCTAAAATTATTTTAAAAAATTTATGATCAAATTGTCAGATGTAGCTGTAGTCAATAGACTAAAGTTATCCACACGGGGCCACATTTTGGTTTACGGTATCCTCAAAACCCAAAAGATATTCAGCATTTACATAACAGCAAGACGTTTAATTTTGTAAAGCACTGTGTATCTTGACAGCGCTATATAAATAAATGATGATGATGATGATATCAGGAATCAAATGTGTGTGAGTTATTTCCCAATATTCAGATGCTGGTAGGATGTCTTCATTTATTTTGGAAAGGATTTTGGTCTATTACTGAGTGGGAAGAACACAATACATTTTGTTGATACAAAAAGCTGTTTAGAGTTCCTACACTTTGATTTTCAATAATGTATTTCTATTGCTTCTGTTTTGCTTTGCCATTCCCACTTATGAAGGGTTTTCTCTACACCGTGACTGTTCAGCTGTCCATAATCTTTAATATGTTAACATCCCACCTTGTCAAACAGGTACATTTAGGTTCTTACAGAAACTACAATAATCAAATAAATGTTTTATTAGTAGTGATGAGCAAAATTTTTCAGCAGGCATGGTTTCATGGTAGAAATCAGATACACAACATATAGCACTTACTGGTCTTACGATGTTTCATACAATATTTTGTGCGTATATGGTGGGAGATGAGATGACCAATATTGCCAAAAGACTTGGATATTGGTTGTTTCGTTGATCAGCAAAGGCATACAATTTTAATTGGGTGCCCATTGGCCAAAATGTAATGCTGAATCATTAAATACAGGTAGAATTCTTTTTTTTGTTTACATGTATATCTGACAATTTAGCTCTTAATGTTAGTACAGAAAACCATGGAACTCATGGTTGCAGGAAAGATCATTATTATAAACTGTATGGCCACTGTTAGTACCTAATATCACATGCTAGCACTGACCACATATATATGGCAAATGGTATATGTAATTAGGGCTCATCCAACCCATGCATCTATTTGTGGCTTACATGGGTACCTGCTTCTATCAAAAACAAAACCTAGTCCAAAGTACACTCTTTTTGTGGAGTTAAATTTTTCTGCCAGCCTACTTTCTTGGAATTCGAATTTCCTGACTTATTCCACATGAAAGGCACATCCCTGAAGCTTTGAAAGGCAGGTTAAAAATACATTTAATTATCTAGGCATGTGGTACATCAAAATTCTGGTGGTACTACTTACTAAGTACTCATTTTGTCAATAATGGTAGAATAGACAGCTTTTAGTCATCTGGTGAAACTTCTATGTATGCAGTATTTTTTGTAAATGCTTTTAAACAAGTTATTTGGGTATGTTTTTCATTTTGGTTTCTTGGTTCAACACTTAAAAAAATAAGAGAAGACTAACGCTTACCTGCTTCACAGCATACAAAAGTCTTCCATAGCAGTAAAGCATCACAAACACAGGCAATGCCAGGCAGAAAATGAAAAGACAAATGATGTAGGAGACTGACTCAACAGATTCAGAGGTCCAGCGCACAGAACAGCTTGTTCCAGCTCCTTCCCTTCCATAACTACTCCATCCAAGAAGGGGTGGGGCTGTCCACACTAAGGAATATAACCAGGAACTACCCACAGCAAGCAGGGCTTTTTTAAAATTAGGACCACCTTTGTTGTACACGGTTAGAGTGCTGTAACGCTCATAAGACAGGATAGCCAGCGATATGAGTGATACAATTCCTGAAAGAAAACAAATATTTATTATTAACATATTGTATTTATATACAGTAACTTGGTACGCAACATCAAAATGAAGTTACAGAATATATATGATTTGATTTTACCTACTATGTCAATATTTGTGTGTAATCTATGTTTACCATATACACCCATCTGTACAGTAAAACCTTGGCATTCATATTTAGGAAGATTTATGCTGATATTTTTCAAAATGTGGGACATACACTAGGGTAAAATGCAAGCTTTGTGGCTGTTTTCAAACATTTCATTTCAAACATTGCGTAGCTTTGCAATGGTAGTTTGTTGAAAGTCATGTACTTTCCAAAAATATAAAGTTTTGTAGAGTGTCCATACTATTATGGTGCATAATAAACATACAGGGTACTTACATTGCATTCAAACGACCAATTTTCCGCTAGCAGCGCTGGAAAACGTATCCACGGGAGACGGTAGGAATAATATCAATATCTGGCTTTATTTAAACATACAAAGTGGTATAATAGCAGTGGGAGTGCTAAAACTAACGCGTTTCGTGCCCCACACACTGGGCACTTCTTCAGAGTTCAACAGAAGTGACGTAAAAGTTCAAATAAATAGCTGTGTTCACACGTGTTGCATATTAATCAATTAATTAGTATACATGGTGCCTGTGCATATTGTTTCACCTTTAAATTATGTAAAACAGAGTTATATGTTATACAATCACACCATATATGTGCTTCTTTTCATAAATATTTAAGGAATAAAAAGTGAGATAATTATAGTTCATACTATTAGTGTA
Organism: Xenopus petersii; assembly: GCA_038501925.1. Taxonomy (NCBI): domain Eukaryota; kingdom Metazoa; phylum Chordata; class Amphibia; order Anura; family Pipidae; genus Xenopus; species Xenopus petersii. The sequence goes on along the minus strand of CM076674.1, from coordinate 81,057,191 downwards.
TATTAAAAATATATAATTTGATAATGACAATCAATTTTTAGAAAAACAGGATGAGTTACACCATTTTTAAAAAGTGATTATATAATTCATAAAATTATTATCAACATCATCATATTATTAAAAGAACTACGCTTATTACTCTGTATATATTGGGTACATATTGTCAAATTATCCCAAAAATATGCACTTCTTGTCTTTTCAACACGTAAGTTAAAAACTTCTATCAAAAATGTAACTTGGCTCAGTTAATACATGTTGTTGTTTGATTTTATATAATTACTCTCTATTGTTATAATTTTTATTCACAGGTGCATATATATATGTCTCTCCCCAGACTATATCTTCATTCATGATTTATTTGTTTTTATTTTTATTTTTCATATTTTTTTATATATTTTTATTTTTGTTCTCATCATTGTTATTATTTGTTGTGTTAATGATTTACCTCAGTCTATATAATATTTGATGTCACACTCTTTATTTAAACCTTGTGGTATAACTGTCTCCAGTGTAAACATCCATTTAATTTCCCTTTTTGACAGCACTTTATCAAAATCTCCTTTTCTCTTCCCCATTCTCACATTCTCTATAACCTGGAAAGAGACAAAATTTACATTAGCTTCATGTTCATCCATTAAATGCGCTGCGATAGCTGATGATACATCCTTTCTATTCACACAGGCTAGATGTTCCAGTACTCTATCCTTAAGTCTCCTCTTTGTCTTGCCCACATACTGTTTACCACATCGACACGTGGCAAGATATATAAGATTAGTAGTTCGACAGTTGGCATATGTTCTATTCTCATATATCTTGCCATTACTCATACTACATATCTCCTTAGAGACTTTTATAAATTTGCAGCATTTACAAATGTTAGCACCACACATATATGTTCCTACCACATGTAACCAATTTCTATTCTCATTTGTTCTTTCAGGCAACATACTAGGGGATAACTTATCTCTCAAATTGTAACCTCGTCTGTATGTGAATTGTGGTTTCACCAAATCCAACTGTGAGAGCAATGGATCCGACTTCAATACATGCCAATGTCTATTTATTATATGTTGTATTCTCTTTGCCTCAAGGTTATAAGTTGTAATAAACCTCATTCTATTCATTTTTTGTGTCCCTCGTTCCTTATTGGATGTATTACTGTCCTTATATGTTTTTAATAAATCTCTCCTATCTCTTAATACTGCCTTATCATATGCTTTTTTTATAGATTTAGTATCATACCCTCTATCAAGCAGTCTGTCCCACAGTTCCATAGCCCTCTGCTGGAAAGCATCCCAAGTCGAGCAGCTCCTCCGTAACCTGATGAACTGTCCGACTGGTATGCTCTCCAGCAGGGGCTCAGGATGACAACTTTGTCGCTGTAAAAGGGCATTTCTACTTATATCTTTCCTGTATATATCCGTATGTATCACACCTTCTTGGGAGGAAAATTGGATATCTAAAAACTCAATCATGGAAGGGTTAGATTTATATGTAAAAAAGATATTCTTCCCATTATTATTACAGTAATCAACAAACTGTTTTAGTCGTGTTTCTGTACCTTCCCATATCAATATGAGATCGTCTATATAACGATAATATCTTTTGATGTTTTTATGAAACAGTATATGTTCTTTGAGAATGTACTCCTTCTCTAACCACCCCATAAAAAGGTTAGCATATGAGGGCGCAAATCGCGCCCCCATAGCCGTCCCACACTTCTGTAAATAATAATCCTTTCCATACATGAAATAGTTATGGTTAAGCAGATACTCAATTGCCTGTATAATAAATTCATTCTGTTCCGGTGCGTACATGTTTAATTCTTTCAGCCAATATTGTACTGCATGCAAACCATCACTATGTCTTATGGAAGAATAAAGCGCTGTCACATCCATAGTAACCCATAGATAGTCCTGTCTCCATTCCGCATCACAAATCTTATTGATAGTGTCTCCACTATCCCTAAGATAGGACGCCATTTGTATTACCATAGGCTGTATAAGCTTGTCTATATACTCGCTTAATCGTTCATTTAAAGATCCTATTCCAGCTACTATTGGCCTACCCTTAGGTTGCACTGGGTCCTTGTGTATCTTAGGAAGGGTATGAAAAATGGGAATCTTGGGGCATTCAACCCAAATATAGTTGACCTCATTGTCATTTAAGATTCCCATTTCTCTCCCATATTGCAAGAGATTCTTTAGTTTAGTTTGAAAACATCCTGTCGGATCCAAATTTAATTTCAAATAGTTATCCTTATTCGACAACTGTTGTTCAATCTCAGTTTCATAATATTCTCTACTCAGAATCACAATTGACCCCCCTTTATCAGAATTTCTCACCACTATTTCTGGGTTTTCAGTGATGGTCCTTATGGCTAAATACTCCTGTTTTGACAAATTGTGTGTCATCCTGTCATTCGGCTTTGTCTGTTCTAAATCACGATTATTGGCCAGTTCCTTTAAATCTCTTACAACCAATTCATAGAATCTCTCTACAAACGGACCTCTGTGCCCAACCGGATTAAAATGTGACTTGCTCCTAAGATTTGTATGTATTACTCCTTTATCCATATCCATTACTTCTGTAGTTATAACAGGTTGGCTGACTATATGTTCATTCTCCTCATTCATACATTCTATTACATCTAAGACATCCTGTGTTAAATGATCCTTGTTATCCTCTGCTTGTAATAAATCATATTGTACAGTATCTTTGGGACAAAAAAATCGCTTCAAAGCTAGCTGTCTAGTTAAGCGATTTACATCTATAACAGTATCTAATAGGGAAAAATGCGTAGTCGGGCAAAAAGTTAAACCTTTGTTCAGTAGGGATCTCTCATCTGCAGTCAATGTGTAATTAGATAAATTAATTACCAGATCTTCAATGCCTTTATCTGTGTTGTCTAGCGGTTTTTGTTCGATCCCTTGTCTTTCCCTTTGTTTGATCTCGTTTCTCTCTTTCCTTCTGTTGGCCCCTCCTCTTGTGCCTCTCTTTCTTCTCTTCTTGATCTCTTCTTTCTTTTCATATTGTACTGCAGTTCTCCTTGTTCGTCGTCTTGGCTCACATCCAGATCGCTTGCCGATGTCACTAAAAAAGACACACTGGGAGAGACATTGTCATATTCATCACAAGACACACTTTTACTTTTATCATTCTGCCTTCGTCCCCTGTTGACTTTTAGGGAGGGCCTCATGCGTTCCCATCTGCCTCTCTGTGTGTTCAATTTCATTCCCCACGAAAAAACTCTGTCCTGTTCATAATCGGCTTTATCCCTCAAAAATTTCTTCTGTTTAGTATCCATAATCTTCTTTTCAAGTATAGACAAATCATCCACAATTCTTTTACTCATTTTATCATAGTCGGGAGAATCTTTATAAGCATTCAATGTTGTTTCCAACTGACTAATCTCCACCTCCAATCTTACTTGTTCCGTTTGATATTTTGTTACTAAAATCCCCATTAACTTCAACGAGCAGTCCGTAAGTACTTCATACCATTCTGTCATTAAATCCTTATCTTGTACCTCAAATGCTGGAAACTTCTTAATTCTCAATCCTCTGGGTACTCTTTTAACTTTAATATAATTCTGTAACGGGATTTTAGTAACAAAATATCAAACGGAACAAGTAAGATTGGAGGTGGAGATTAGTCAGTTGGAAACAACATTGAATGCTTATAAAGATTCTCCCGACTATGATAAAATGAGTAAAAGAATTGTGGATGATTTGTCTATACTTGAAAAGAAGATTATGGATACTAAACAGAAGAAATTTTTGAGGGATAAAGCCGATTATGAACAGGACAGAGTTTTTTCGTGGGGAATGAAATTGAACACACAGAGAGGCAGATGGGAACGCATGAGGCCCTCCCTAAAAGTCAACAGGGGACGAAGGCAGAATGATAAAAGTAAAAGTGTGTCTTGTGATGAATATGACAATGTCTCTCCCAGTGTGTCTTTTTTAGTGACATCGGCAAGCGATCTGGATGTGAGCCAAGACGACGAACAAGGAGAACTGCAGTACAATATGAAAAGAAAGAAGAGATCAAGAAGAGAAGAAAGAGAGGCACAAGAGGAGGGGCCAACAGAAGGAAAGAGAGAAACGAGATCAAACAAAGGGAAAGACAAGGGATCGAACAAAAACCGCTAGACAACACAGATAAAGGCATTGAAGATCTGGTAATTAATTTATCTAATTACACATTGACTGCAGATGAGAGATCCCTACTGAACAAAGGTTTAACTTTTTGCCCGACTACGCATTTTTCCCTATTAGATACTGTTATAGATGTAAATCGCTTAACTAGACAGCTAGCTTTGAAGCGATTTTTTTGTCCCAAAGATACTGTACAATATGATTTATTACAAGCAGAGGATAACAAGGATCATTTAACACAGGATGTCTTAGATGTAATAGAATGTATGAATGAGGAGAATGAACATATAGTCAGCCAACCTGTTATAACTACAGAAGTAATGGATATGGATAAAGGAGTAATACATACAAATCTTAGGAGCAAGTCACATTTTAATCCGGTTGGGCACAGAGGTCCGTTTGTAGAGAGATTCTATGAATTGGTTGTAAGAGATTTAAAGGAACTGGCCAATAATCGTGATTTAGAACAGACAAAGCCGAATGACAGGATGACACACAATTTGTCAAAACAGGAGTATTTAGCCATAAGGACCATCACTGAAAACCCAGAAATAGTGGTGAGAAATTCTGATAAAGGGGGGTCAATTGTGATTCTGAGTAGAGAATATTATGAAACTGAGATTGAACAACAGTTGTCGAATAAGGATAACTATTTGAAATTAAATTTGGATCCGACAGGATGTTTTCAAACTAAACTAAAGAATCTCTTGCAATATGGGAGAGAAATGGGAATCTTAAATGACAATGAGGTCAACTATATTTGGGTTGAATGCCCCAAGATTCCCATTTTTCATACCCTTCCTAAGATACACAAGGACCCAGTGCAACCTAAGGGTAGGCCAATAGTAGCTGGAATAGGATCTTTAAATGAATGATTAAGCGAGTATATAGACAAGCTTATACAGCCTATGGTAATACAAATGGCGTCCTATCTTAGGGATAGTGGAGACACTATCAATAAGATTTGTGATGCGGAATGGAGACAGGACTATCTATGGGTTACTATGGATGTGACAGCGCTTTATTCTTCCATAAGACATAGTGATGGTTTGCATGCAGTACAATATTGGCTGAAAGAATTAAACATGTACGCACCGGAACAGAATGAATTTATTATACAGGCAATTGAGTATCTGCTTAACCATAAATATTTCATGTATGGAAAGGATTATTATTTACAGAAGTGTGGGACGGCTATGGGGGCGCGATTTGCGCCCTCATATGCTAACCTTTTTATGGGGTGGTTAGAGAAGGAGTACATTCTCAAAGAACATATACTGTTTCATAAAAACATCAAAAGATATTATCGTTATATAGACGATCTCATATTGATATGGGAAGGTACAGAAACACGACTAAAACAGTTTGTTGATTACTGTAATAATAATGGGAAGAATATCTTTTTTACATATAAATCTAACCCTTCCATGATTGAGTTTTTAGATATCCAATTTTCCTCCCAAGAAGGTGTGATACATACGGATATATACAGGAAAGATATAAGTAGAAATGCCCTTTTACAGCGACAAAGTTGTCATCCTGAGCCCCTGCTGGAGAGCATACCAGTCGGACAGTTCATCAGGTTACGGAGGAGCTGCTCGACTTGGGATGCTTTCCAGCAGAGGGCTATGGAACTGTGGGACAGACTGCTTGATAGAGGGTATGATACTAAATCTATAAAAAAAGCATATGATAAGGCAGTATTAAGAGATAGGAGAGATTTATTAAAAACATATAAGGACAGTAATACATCCAATAAGGAACGAGGGACACAAAAAATGAATAGAATGAGGTTTATTACAACTTATAACCTTGAGGCAAAGAGAATACAACATATAATAAATAGACATTGGCATGTATTGAAGTCGGATCCATTGCTCTCACAGTTGGATTTGGTGAAACCACAATTCACATACAGACGAGGTTACAATTTGAGAGATAAGTTATCCCCTAGTATGTTGCCTGAAAGAACAAATGAGAATAGAAATTGGTTACATGTGGTAGGAACATATATGTGTGGTGCTAACATTTGTAAATGCTGCAAATTTATAAAAGTCTCTAAGGAGATATGTAGTATGAGTAATGGCAAGATATATGAGAATAGAACATATGCCAACTGTCGAACTACTAATCTTATATATCTTGCCACGTGTCGATGTGGTAAACAGTATGTGGGCAAGACAAAGAGGAGACTTAAGGATAGAGTACTGGAACATCTAGCCTGTGTGAATAGAAAGGATGTATCATCAGCTATCGCAGCGCATTTAATGGATGAACATGAAGCTAATGTAAATTTTGTCTCTTTCCAGGTTATAGAGAATGTGAGAATGGGGAAGAGAAAAGGAGATTTTGATAAAGTGCTGTCAAAAAGGGAAATTAAATGGATGTTTACACTGGAGACAGTTATACCACAAGGTTTAAATAAAGAGTGTGACATCAAATATTATATAGACTGAGGTAAATCATTAACACAACAAATAATAACAATGATGAGAACAAAAATAAAAATATATAAAAAAATATGAAAAATAAAAATAAAAACAAATAAATCATGAATGAAGATATAGTCTGGGGAGAGACATATATATATGCACCTGTGAATAAAAATTATAACAATAGAGAGTAATTATATAAAATCAAACAACAACATGTATTAACTGAGCCAAGTTACATTTTTGATAGAAGTTTTTAACTTACGTGTTGAAAAGACAAGAAGTGCATATTTTTGGGATAATTTGACAATATGTACCCAATATATACAGAGTAATAAGCGTAGTTCTTTTAATAATATGATGATGTTGATAATAATTTTATGAATTATATAATCACTTTTTAAAAATGGTGTAACTCATCCTGTTTTTATAAAAATTGATTGTCATTATCAAATTATATATTTTTAATATACACTAATAGTATGAACTATAATTATCTCACTTTTTATTCCTTAAATATTTATGAAAAGAAGCACATATATGGTGTGATTGTATAACATATAACTCTGTTTTACATAATTTAAAGGTGAAACAATATGCACAGGCACCATGTATACTAATTAATTGATTAATATGCAACACGTGTGAACACAGCTATTTATTTGAACTTTTACGTCACTTCTGTTGAACTCTGAAGAAGTGCCCAGTGTGTGGGGCACGAAACGCGTTAGTTTTAGCACTCCCACTGCTATTATACCACTTTGTATGTTTAAATAAAGCCAGATATTGATATTATTCCTACCGTCTCCCGTGGATACGTTTTCCAGCGCTGCTAGCGGAAAATTGGTCGTTTGAATGTAAATGCTCGGCTGAGTGTTGCCGAGATACCGCGATAGCTGCGGAGGACGTGGGAGAGCGCAAGGAGTGGGGTGAGCTCCGCCATCGGCTTCTCTTTTTTTGTTATTACTTACATTGCAGCCACCAGTGTCAGACATAAAACTTCACATGCATTATTTTCATTTGGGTACCACTGTATGCTAACTAATTAAGTAAATTCTGCATATTGCCCATCAAAGTATTCAGTAGAACGCTGGCATTCAAATTTAGGACGTTTTATGCTAATATGTTACTACTTAATGTGGAGGCATATAATGGCGTAAGATACAAGCTTTGTTGCCATTTTCAGAAGCATAAAAATGCTATGTTTATCATGACTCTGCAGTTTGATAGTTTGCCATTGAAAGATATATTTACCCATTTGGTAAATATATGCATATTGGGCATCAAACTGTTCAGTGGACCCCTGACATTCATATTTAGGTTTCTCTTGCTGCCTAATGTTTTTTGGGAGATAAGACGCTAGAAATTGGAAGCTTTGAGGCAATTTTCAGCTTTTTCATCAAAACTAACAATTTTGGGAAGGCATTGTGACTGAGTAGTTTGGAGTAGAAAGACATGGTTACCCATTTTGGATTCATTCATCATGAGCGGAGTCTGGAGTGCTTGCCGATTTGCTCAACAATTTGCACAGACACCTCCTTCTATGGGTTCTGGGCTATGCATCCGGACCACTCGATACATCGGGTGAGTGTTTTTCCCAATTTAAGCTTTCAATTTAAAGTTGGTCTATGCTAAAGTGTGGGACCTGGGATTTTCTACACTCAGGTCACAGTTTCTACAAGGTGAGCGCCATCTAAGTATGATGTCAAAGGATATAATTAATTAAATGGTGTTGATTAGCACCCTGTATAAAGTAAAAGATTAGGGGACTGAGCAGCTTTTATCCACATCGTTCACCTAAATGTTTACTTTGAAAAAAATATATGGTTGGAGGAGTCAACTTTTTTTTTGTGTTTTTAATCCACACAAAATGCAGTAAATGTGATGATTATTCAGTAGACTTGTGGGACAATTTGTATGCACTTTATTCATTTTGCGGTCTCTAAACACTAGATGATTTACTAATCCTGTGTGCAATGGCCATCAAACTGTTCAATGGACCCCTAGCGTTCATATTTAGGATGTTTTCTCTTGGTACTTAATGCTATGAGGTGAAATAAGAGGCTAGAAAGTGGAAGCTTTGAAGCAATTTTCAGGTATTTCATCAAAACTGACAATTTTGGGAAAGCATCGCGACTCAGGAGATCGGAGTAGAAAGACATGGTTACCCATTTTATATTCATCTGAATGTGTACTTTCCAAAAATATATGGTTTTTGGGGTCAACGTATTTTTTTTTTACTTTCTTAATTCTATGCACAATATGTATCAGACTGTTCAGTGGACCCCTGGCATTCATATTTAGGATGTTTTTTCTTGGTATATAATTCTATGTGGGAGATACGAACTTGCATCGTATCTTGCATTTTGAGGCGAATTTTCATACATATACATTTTTATACAAACAACATAGTTCAGAAATCCTTTGATGTTTGGTAATTAGGAGTAGAAAGACACAGTTACCCATTTTGGACTTGACAGAATCTGCACTTTTCAAACTGTTCCAGGATTTATTAACCATTAACTGGGATCCAAAGTATGCCATATTCTAAGTGCTTTGAAATTCAGTAATTTACTGCTGGGAGTTTTTGATCTATAGATGTCAGAAATCTATACATATCTGGTATTGGCACTTTCAAGACACTTGAGGCTTTCCAAATCAGTTGAATTTTTGTGCATAAAATAAAAGATTTTTCTGGTATAAATCCCTATATTGTGAAAAATTACTTTTTTTTTTGATATTAAGAGCTCTCCTGAAAAAAACAATGTATAGTTTTCCTAGGTAAACTTAAAATCCCTCACAGGAATTGCCCTTAAAATGAGATAGCACAAAATGTTCAAAAAATGTCTGGCACTGAGTTCAAATAAAACTTCTGCTGGCACTTAAAGGGTTAAACTATAAAAATTAAATAATGCAGACCAACTTAAAAGTTGCATTAGAATTGGCCATTCTATAACATACTAAAAGTTCTTTTAATGGTGAACCTCCCCTTTTATAGCAGTATAGAAAGTACTATGAATGCACAGCGCAATTCTTGGACACAGTGACACCTACAGGTCATTTGTATAAACACCACATATGGCCAAACAATTTCTATGTTTCATGCAGTCTTCACCCCTACAGGATTTTTATTGTTTGATATCTGGTTTATTTTTAGCCAGATACTGGTCTGACAGGCCTATAGGAGGGCCCCATACACAGGCAGATAAGCTGCTGACTCAGTATCAAGGGATGTACTGGCACCAAATTCACCTATGTATGGCCACCTTTAGTGTGTCAGTAGACCAGAGCAAAGTTATATACCCCTTACTTCTACTTGTAAACCAAATATCAGGTGGTGAAATAGATACATTCCTATGGGGAATATTATAAAAGGCAGAAAGATACCATAGCTCCCATTCAAATGTTTGCTTTCAATTGTATAATGTGTTATGTTAATTGATGCTATATTGGTGCTAGTCCTGGTGCATTCTCTGCACATTTAATTATATTTTCGTTCTATTTTACATAATCTTTAATATTCGCAGTATATTTTCTTCTCTGTCACTGCAAGAGTAAACTTGCGCTATCTCTTTAAAAACAGGCATAATTATAAGCTATATGGTGATTTATTATCAGAGCAGAGTGTATTCAGTGGCTTCTATGTCAGCAGAACTCTTTATTGATAACATTTTGATAAACTTGTGTCTTTAGATAAGGCAAATTTGATTCTTTTAAGTTTAAAGATAATTTGATGAAGGAGGTTTAATAAATGTTGCAAGGTTTCCATTTTGGCCGCATAAAACTAATTTGAATTATTTCTCGCATGCTGAGAAAAATTATCATATTAATTATAAAAGTGCTGAAAGATATCTAGTGTACTTTTCATAGAATCAAAATAGAATAGTATTTAAAGAATTAATTATTCTTACAATGTAGCTTGTGTGGTCCCAGCGCAGAGAAGCTATGTTTGATATCCAGTTTTAGCCCTCTTTGAGGACCATAGTAAGAATTCAATATTGTGATGATTTACAAATATAGAGCAGAAATATAGTTTGTCACCCACATTAACAGATATGGGTTTTGTAGCATGCCTGCTATATGGGAGAAGCCATCATTCTTGAAGGAAAGAAAAGGTTTATACAGTCTCAGGTTATTCCTGTGCTGTACTCTATGCCTATAACCATAATGCTCCAGGCAGCACCTTACCCACCAGTACACAATGGTAAATGGCACAGAAGGAAGTAATATCAATTAGTATATGCAGTAGAATGCAGTGTTTTTGCTATACAGGTATGAGATAGGTTATCCAGAAAGCTCCAAATTACCTGAAGGTCCATTTTTAACAAATAATTCACATTTTTACAAATTATTTGATTTTCCGATGTAACAATAAAACAGTGCCTTGTGCTTGATACAAACTGAAATATAATTAAACCTTACTGGAGATAGAACAATCATGTTGGGTTTATTAAATGGTTAAATGATTTCCTGAGAATTCTGCATAATAGGTCTTATACATGCATTTAGATCCACTTATGGTTGGAATTTGAAATTCAAAACTCTGTAATTCTGAATTACAGAAAAGCCGTCTCCTATAGACTCCATTTTCTCCTGATAATTCAAATGATTTCCCTTTCTCTGTAATAATACTTCCTGTAGTATTTGATCCAAACTAAGATATAATTAATCATTATTGGACTCAAAAACAGCCTATTAAGTTTATTTAATATTTAAATGATTTTCTAGTAGACTTAAGAAAGATCCAAATTAAAGAAAGATCTGCTATCTGGAAAACCCTAGGTCCAGAGCATTCTGGATAACAGATCCCATACCTGTATTTGTTTTCCTGAAATCCAGTATCCAGAAAGCTCAGAATTAAGAAAGGCCATCTGCCATAGACTCCATTTTACCCAAATAATCCAAATATTTAAAAATGTCCAAATATTTAAAAATGATTTCCTTTTTCTCTACAATAAAACAGTAGCTTGTACTTGATCCAAACTGAGTTATAGTTAATCCTTATTGGAAGCAAAACCAGCCTATTGGGTTTATTTAATGTTTACATCAACTTCTAATATACTTCAGGTATCAAGATCCAAATTATGGAAAGATATGTTATCCTGAAAATCCCAGATCCTAAGCATTCTGGATAACAGGTCCCATACCTGCATATAGTATAAAGTTAGGTCCATATAAATATTTGGACTGTCAACTTTTTTTTCTAGTTTTGGTTCTGTACTTTACCACAATGAATTTTAAATGAAACAACTCAGATGCAGTTGAACTGCAGACTTTCAGCTTTAATTCAGTGGGTGAACAAAAAGATTGCATAAAAATGTGAGGAACTAAAGCCTTTTTCTAACACAATCACTTTATTTCACGGGCTCAAAAGTAGTTGGACAAATTAAAAAACTGAAAATAAAATGTTTATTTATAATACTTGGTTGAAACCCCTTTGCTGGCAATGACAGCCTGAAGTCTTGAACTCATGGACATCACCAGATTCTGGGTTTCCTCCTTTTTAATTCTCTGCCAGGCCTTTACTGCAGTGGCTTTCAGTTGCTGTTTGTTTGTGGGCCTTTCTATCTGAAGTTTAGTCTTCAACAAGTGAAATGCATGCTCAATTGGGTTCAGATCAGTTGACTGACTTGGCCATTCAAGAATAATCCACTTCTTTGTTTTAACAAACTCCTGGGTTGCTTTGGCTGTATGTCTTGGATCATTGCCATCTGTATTATGAAATGCCTCCCAATCAATTTGACTGCATTTAGCAGGATTTGAGCAGACAGTGTCTCTGAACACCTCAGAATTCATTCGGCTGCTTCTGTCCTGTGTCACATTATGGATAAACACTAGTGTCCCAGTGCCACTGGCAGCCATGCATGCCCAAGCCATCACACTGCCTCTTCCATGTTTTACAGATGATGTGCTATGCTTTGGATTATAAGATGTTCCACGCCTTCTCCATACTTTTTTCTTGTCATGGTAGAGGTTGATCTTGGTTTCATCTGTCCAAAGAATGTTTTTCCATAACTGTGCTGCCTTTTTTAGATTTGTAGGGACTCTGAGGCTTAAGTTCCCCTTTTCATTCAGAGCCTCATGGTGGATACAGGGTCTCCTAGAGTTTCCAGGGGCAGGAGGATTCTGCTGAGTTATACTTCACTTAGGAGTAGTGAGTTCAACTGCCACTATGTAGAGGCAGGAGGACCTCTGAGGCTGGGGTGGCGAATCCATGCCTGGGAGCTCGATCGAGAGGGTCAAAAACTCCATATTTCCCTACTGAATGTGAAATGCTCGCGCTATAGACAGTGCTGGGAGCTACAGTTCAGCTATGGATTCAGCAACAGTATGCTCGCGCTATAGACAGTGCTGGGAGCTATGTCATAGAGAATAATACAAGCTGCATATGTTCATGGAATGGATTCATCACTGTGGATGCCTGCTCCAGCTCTAGGTGAGCCTGCCAGCTCTGTGTGTGAGCAATCGGGTGAGTGATGCCAGGGGAGGGTGGAAAAAGAGAGGATCCAGCATATTTCCATTTGTGACACAGGCTCTGTTTATGCCTGCAATGAGGGAGCCAGTGGGCTGCTAGCGCTGCCTGGGACCATGTGTGCTCATTGGGGATAAGGGACTGAGACTTTGATCTGCCAATGAGTAGTGCAGGACTTTGCCTGACATAGAGGACCAGGAAATGGACTGGCACAGGATTCCCAGGGCAGTGGGTCATGCTAGTTTAATATGATGTAAATGTGTTTTACTTACCCTTTAAACAACACTATCTTTATATAAAGTTGTTGTTTTTAAAAAAGTAAAGTGTGTGTTGAATGTTATTCCTAATGGGGCCACCCGCAGGTGTATTCCCGGATCCCATTAGTTGGAGGCACTACCAGAGAAGAAGAATTCCCAGTAACCTTTCACCTTGGGACTCAGGACCAGTAAGTGGTAAATATTGTGATGTACCACCTTGGCACCAGGGGGGTAGCCAAAAAATGGGTTACAGATGCTTTTCTAGCCTTTCCATTCTTGATGCTTATGAGTGGCTTGCAGTTTGCAGTGCACCCTCTGTATTTACTTTCATGCAGTCTTCTCTTTATGGTAGACTTGAATATCGATACACCAACCTACTGGAAAGTGGTGTTTGCTTGTTTGGCTGTTGTGAAGATGTTTCTCTTTACCATGGAAATGATTATGCGATCATCAGCAGTGCTTTCTTTCTTTCTCAGATGTACCAAACTGTAGATTTTGGCACTCCTAATATTGTCACAATTTCTCGGATGGTTTTTTTCTGTTTCTGCAGCTTAAGGTTGGCTTTTTCATCTGCATGGAGAGCTCCTTTGACCGCATGTTGTCAGTTCACAGCAAAATCCTCCACATACAAGCACCCCCCTCAAATCAACTCCAGGCCTTTTATCTGCTGCATTGATAATGACATAATGAAGGAATTGCCCACAACTGCCCATGAAAGAGCCTTTGAGTCAATTGTACAATTGCTTTTGAACCACTGGTATAGTACTGCTCATATATATATACAGTACTATAGATGGTACTTTTTGCTTAAACAGCAACATAGTTACTAAGTGTAGTAGTAGTTACAATTAATTTGTTCTTACTTGGGAAAAGTACATATTATTGGGATAGAGCAAGATTTACTGAAACATAATCTTAGCAGTTCATGAGTCTCTAAATCCCCTTTAATATGATAGTTTGCTCATCTTCATTCTTTCTACTGCGTAAGATGAATATACATGGCTAAAACTATATTACATTCCACTGTAATTCAGATTGATCTGTTCTAACAGTGTGTTGTATTGTGCTAAATCAGAAATAATGTCTTTCTGTCTGAAATGAAGGAAATTGATGATTTTAGTTCAACTGAGATATTTCTGGTAGTGTTGTGCGGGCCGGGCCAAAACCTGTGGGACCTGCGGGTTGGGCAGGTTCAGGCCAACACTTGCACAAATTATTTGGGCAGTGGGCAGGTTCCAACTAAGCACTTCGTGCTGCCCTTGCTGGCCTTCCGGACCACAACCTAACTGTGCCCCACTTCCGCAGAAGGCGATGTCTATTTCTAGACGAGGGCCAGCCCCTCTGACATCAAGTAGGTTGAGCACGTATATATCAGGATGCACACCGCGGCGGGCCAGGACAGGTGTGGGTCAAGAATTTATTGACCCGCACATCACTAATTTCTAGGTTCCATCAACTAATGTATTGTGGAAAGCAACCATTGGTGTCTCTAAATTCAGCAATTGCACAGTTTTTGTTCATTTTTACTATATGGTTTAGGTAACATTACCCAAACTATTTTTACAATTCCAGATTCCAATCACAGACAATCAGCACTCATTTCTTTAGGGTCACAATAACAAAAGTCACCTCAAGGCTGTGTTTTGTGGGCAATTACTATTTTTATTTAGTGTTTTTGTATTAATGACATAAGAGATGAAATAGAGAGTAAGGTGTGCATATCAGCACATGAGTTTGTAAAGTTGTAATCAAATTTTGATACTTCCTCTGTAGAAGTGTAGGAAAATGACAGATGAGTAGTGGTGAGCAAATTCTCATCATGTATGGAAGAGAAAAGTTTTGAGAAACAGTGCCAAAAATTTGTTTTATGTTTTTACACTACATTTTATTCCTTCCACATTAACCAGTGGGATTTGATTACCCAGATATTTTCTGTCGCTGGTCAGATGTATTATTAGTTGTGCATGTGTTTGTAAGCTAGTAGTAACATATATACAGTACTATAGATGGTACTTTTTGCTTAAACAGCAACATAGTTACTAAGTGTAGTAGTAGTTACAATTACCTGTCGACCAGAAAAATCACAGGTATGTTTTTAAGAAACTGGCAACATGGTAACCTTTTTTATATTGAAAAAGCAGTTGTAGCACAGTGGATAGGTGGTTCTTAAACAATATAGGGCACATGTGTTGAAGTATACTGAGCAAAAAATTAATGTGTTTTTGCCTTTCCTTTGATACCAATACAATTTAGGGAATTTTGATGCTCTTTTCCAAAATTTTATACACAGCGAAACATGGCTGATATGAAACTAAAACAGACTTGAAAGTAAGGAAAAAAAGTTCATTGGTAGCCCAAAAACAGAAAAAAGGTGCAATTAAAATAAACCTATACTTTGCTACAAAAAAGTTGAGTGATGTTTCATGTATTTCATGTATTTTCCCATAGTTTTGCACATTTTCAGAAGACAGATTCACAAATCACTACAGATACGGTTTAGTGTAAATAAATGCAAAGTAGTGGCACATACCCACAATTGATAATGTAGTGGACTGGTAAGCTAGTCTCCCAGTATTATTTAGCAGGCAGTACCCTAGTGTTATAGATGCCTAACAGGGTCCTAAAATACAGTTAAGAGGGGGCCCTTTTTCCTTATCCTGCTTAAAACTCTGTCCCCTGCCTTTTAACCAGTGCCCAGTAAAGTATAAAGTCCTGGACAGTCATGTGCTCAGGATCCATTTTGTGCTAGCTCTGGCCTGAGAAGGCAGGCAGAGCTCCAGTGGAACCTAGACAGGTCAGGTCTAGTAAGGATATGCTACTCACCTTAAGAGGTCACTCTAGGAGTGACAGACAGTCAAGTTATTTAGCTGAGCAGCATGAGGCTCATCCGAGGAGTTGAGTGGGATTATGATTATGATGGTACTAATTGGCCAGAGTAGGGACTAAGTGTACAGACCTAGCAAAACGAGAAACCTGTGGCACAACTGATGTGGTTGATTCAGTGACTGGTGTTTTATTCAGCTCACAAACAAAGCGGCAACGTTTCGGGCCTCTGCTGGGCCCTTTGTCAAGCCTAATGGTGTATTACATGTGACAAACATATATAGTGAAAGAGAGGCACAACCCCACCTCTCACCACACCCCCCAGGGTCAAAGTTCACAGTGTCCATACTTCTGTTATCCTTAGTCCAAAGTTAAAATAATCAAAGTCCAAAAGTGTTGGAAGATTTTAGTTCTGGCACTGATTCATCACAGATAATGTATCACGAATGTAGCAATATCATAAACCTTGTAACACACTGTGTAAAACATTTGGCAAGTGCAAAAAAGTGATACATCAATTGACACACAATTGTGTGTTGTCTAAGAAATATTTCACAGCTGTCAGACAAGAGCAGTGTTTAATGGAAGTATATGGACTGGAGACATCAAGACTGACCAAAAGTATATTATGTGTTGGTAATTGTATGGTTTCCAAGGATTTTGATGCTTAAGAAATTGGAGATGCGATGGATACACAGACTGGATACGATTTGGCCCCGAGGGCTTAATAGGGACTATACCCCAGCAATATTAATTTAATAATAATGTACTAGGTACGAAGTCCTGTTTGATGGTGTATATGACAAATTATGGATTTGATGTTTGTTCTATATTCTTGTTTTTAACTCAGCTTTTTAACTTATCTTTGCTTTTTTCAAAGGAATATGATCCACATGGAACACCCTGAGTATCGGAACTGAATGGAGCATACAATTAAGTGTCTCAGAAAAGTGCTGAGTACTGTATGTTACACAGGTACCACATGATGTCTCAGGCCTGTATAGATCAATTGCAATTAAGTTTATCTTCCTTCATGTTGCAATTTAAGTGTCAATTGATGTATCACTTTTTTGCACTTGCCAAATGTTTTACACAGTGTGTTACAAGGTTTATGATATTGCTACATTCATGATACATTATCTGTGATGCATCAGTGCCAGAACTACAATCTTTCAACACTTTTGGACTTTGATTGTTTTAACTTTGGACTAAGGATAACAGAAGTATGGACACTATGAACTTTGACCCTGGGGGGTGTGGTGAGAGGCGGGGTTGTGCCTCTCTTTCACTATGGTTACGTTACAAGAACCACTGGCGCCCAATTATTGTATACTGCACAGAGTTACAGTTACACTACACCCTGCCTTCATACTGTTGCGAGGGCTTATCCCTGCAAAATAAAGGTCTCAAAGGAGCACAGTATTGGGATGAAGCTCATAGTAAAGAACAGTACACTAAATTTAGTATAGCGCTACAATAACAATAAGCTGGCTATTTTGAACTGTGTAATATCCATCACATATTGAGATATAGAAGCAACTCACCCATTTTGGCAACCATTAGTCAGGAATAGCATATAAATGCTCATTTTAGTCTCTCTGAACATTCTGGGGCCCATTTACTTAACTCGAGTGAAGGAATAGAGGAAAAATAGTTCGAATTTTGAATGTTTTTTTTGGCTACTTTGACCATCGAATGGGCTACTTCGACCTTCGACTATGACCTTCGACTTCGAATGGAACGATTCGAACCACAAATTGTTCGGCTATTCGACTATTCGATAGTCAAAGTACTGTCTCCTTAAAAAATTCTTCGACCCCCTAGTTCGCCAACTAAAACCTACCGAGGCCAATGTTAGCCTATGGGGAAGGTCCCTATAGGCTTCCTAACAATTTTCTGATCAAAGGAATATCCTTCGATCGATGGATTAAAATACTTTGAATCGTTCGAAGGATTTAATCATTCGATCAAACGATTATTCCTTCGATCGTTCGATTGTAGGAATAGCGGTAAATCCTTTGACTTCGATATTCAAAGTCGAAGGATTTTACTTCGACAGTCGAAGATCGAGGGTTAATTAACCCTCAATATTCAACCCTAGGTAAATGTGCCCCCAAGTCTGACTCAGACAGTTAGTTTTGTCATTTGCTTTTAAATAGAAAATTGTAACTGTCTGTAAAAGGCCCAATTAACATTATTGTTATATTGTGAAATGTGAGTTGTTATTCTTACTTTTGTGAATGTTTATATTGTTTACTCGTTTCATCACACACTAACCAAAATGTATTTATTTAGTCTCTAATATACTGATATGGCTGATCCTTAAATATAAATATATAAATACATATATAGAAGCATAATACAATTTGTATATTAGAGAGGAATTAAAATACACAGAGAATGGAATAATCTTTTATATGCCTGCCACACGCAAATACTGTACCTGCCAGTCATTAGCCAGGAAAAAGTCTTCATATAGAGATATTAGTTCTTATGAGAAAAATACAGATTCTCTTTTTTTGGGGCTGTTTGCTCTAACTATGAGTTAGTCAGTGACTTGAAGGGGGCAGCATGGGAAATAACTGTTCAGTGAGTTTGCAATTGATCCTAAGCATGCTGGTCAGATTCAAAAGCAACAGTTATGACCCATGTGCCCCCTCCAATCACTGATTGGTTACTGCCTGGTAATCAATCAGTGGAAACCAAAAGAGCTGCAAAGCAGGAAGTAGTGTTCTGGCTATTATGTTAGACATCTGGTCACTTCAGCCTTCACAGATTACATTTTTGGCTAACTAACTGTATTGAATACATTTTTTATTTTGCACAGCCTATTTACCCAGTTTTTATTTTTATACTGAACAATTCCTTTAAACAAAAGCATAATTTTGTAAATATCTTTTAAACTGAGACATGGCTTCCTCTTTTAACTGGCATTCATATTGAAGAACCAGGCATCTTGGATCGGCAAACTCAACATTACCATTAACCTATATCCCATGGCTCATGCTGTTCAAATTTTGCATATGGTGTTTATTGATTAAAAATAACATATTTCACATTTACTTCACATTACATTTTTTTTCTAAACCAGGTATTGTTAAAAGGTCATGCTATTGAAATTTCATAGGAGCTGACATTCTTGTCAGCCTGTATATTCTTTGAAATGTACATGTTGTGGCACATTAACTGCAAACATTGGATCTTTTCATGCTTCATAAAAAAACAACACATATGTGCTAAAACAAAAAGCCAGTTTAGAGAGCACAGATGCTTCATGACAAACATAAGACTACATTTGTCTTATGTTTGATTGATTGCAATGGAGTTCATAGATGCAGGCATCAGAGTTCACGGATGCCATCTTCAGCTGATTCACTAGTCTTCGTAATGAACAATTTGGCAATATCATCATTCGTGTGCTAGGTGTTATTCCACCACTGATAAAGGGGGATGTAAATACTCTGAACCGCAACCGGTCTGAAGTATGGAGTACATTGTGCATTGTCTGGCTACTGGACAACTCTAGGGGGCCCATTTATTAAACGTCGTTTTTTTCTGGTCTAGGTTTTTAGGGGGAAAACTAAATTTTTTGTGGAAAAATAAAAACGTTAATTTTTAGAGATGTACAGTATAATACCCCATAAAATCCATATGCAAAAATATGCCACCTCAAACCTGTGGAGGTCATGTAGAATGGCAAATATCCCTGAAGTTGCTTCTTGACATTGTGATCTACGCTGGATAATTCAATATATATGATAATTCAATGTCTACGTTTTCACAGCAAAAATGTAATAAAATTTAGTTTTTGGAGCGTCAATCATACGATAAGAATTGACGCTTGAGTTTGTTGAAATGAGTTCAATTCGTTGAAGGGAGTTTGGACGACTATGTTTTCATAAAAAACTGAGGTTAATTAGAGTTTTAGTAAATAACCCCATATGAATTCAAGAAAACAATTAATCTTAATGTTAAACTTTTAGTAAAATGGAAATAATGACATTTTAAGTTAAACTTCAACCACTCTATATGTTTTTATTTGCTCAGTGAGCAAAAAAAGAATCTGCTACTTGGGTTTGCAATCTCACTGCTTCTAATAATGAAGAATTGGTCAGAATGCCACAGGATGAATAATATAGTCCCTGAATAGAAAGACAAGCAATCCAAATTTAAAACAAACAGTCTCACATTAAGGGGTTGTTTATTAAGCTCCGTCTACATGAAAAATCCAAATTTTTCAGGATTTATTAAAATCCGATGGTCATTTATAAGTCAATGAGGAAGGTCCCAGTGTCTGCGCTGCTGTCATAATGATATCCAATGATTTTGGGCCAAAAACTCCAAAAATGTTGGGGTTTTTGAGAAAAAGTCCAAATCTATTTTTTGAATGATAAATAAGGTCCATGTGGGAATTTGCAGTTGCTCAGATTTTTATCTTAGAAATACTGAGATAATTCGGAGATTCATAAATAACCCCCTAAATCTTCTTTCTTGTTTCTTTGATCCTAACAACCAGCCAAAATTTCACACTGTAGAGATGCAACAGAGAAAGACAAATAATTCAAAAAACATCCACACAAAACACAAAAATGACACGTGGCAACACAGCTTAAATAACGTCCCTTTCTGTTTAAAAAAAGATATATATATACTTTAAGGGGTTTATTAAAGGTTGAGTTTTGTTTTTCCAAAAAATTTGAGTCTTTTGAGGGTAGTTTCACTAAAAACTCAAATTTAGTCTTTTCTTTCCGTCCTCCAGGCAGCACATACCTATGGGTAAGCTCTGGACCAATCCCCTGGCAGGACAGAATCAACATCCAATTAACGATCCTATAATACACCCCCCTTAATGCCCCCCCCAGCAGTGTTTTTTTCTGTCCTGATTCCTGGTAGGAAATGGAGGGACTGAAAGTCTGAAGAGCCAGACTCTGAGGAGTTTGAAGGCCGTATGAGTGACCACCTCAGGGTGGGTGACTCAGGGGGATATAGGATTTTTCTATCCCTTAGGCTTACCGAGTGCCGTATTGCAGCCCTTGTATCCCTGTGTGGATAGAGGTGGCGAGTATTCTGGAGTGGTGCGCTCGGTTCCTAAGCAGCCGTCCTCCCAGTGCAGTGCGCTCGGGTGTTGACGCGCTATGATGACGTCAGCGCTAACCGTCTGATGTGCGGTAGCAGACAATACCGGAGGCATTGGGAAACCGGAGGGTGAGTAAGAAGGGAGTTTTATCCCTGCTGAGGTGTGGTAATTGCACAAGTCTGCAGGCTATATATCCCTAATAAGCACACACACAGGTTGCTGCTGGTTCCTTTACTCCAGGCTGCCAGGCTGCAGGTTTTCGTAAGGCTGCAAAAGGTACTTATAGTAGCCTTATTATCCAGCCATGTCTTCTTATATATGTGTGTTGCAAATATTATACATTTACACTTCTCCTCTCCCCTTCATTGATTCCAGATGTCTGATTCTGTTAGAATTTCGGGGAAAAGGAAGAAAAAGACAAAGCATAATAACTGCTCACAGTGTGAACAGCCCTTGCCTGATAATTACAATCATTCTAAGTGTGGAACATGTCGGCAATCAGTTCCAAAAGACTCTAACACAAATCAGGAATTTATTTCATGGTTTAAAATTTTTTTTCTGACACAATGTCTGAAATGAAATCGACAACACCTTCAAAATCCCCAGAACACAGACAATTGTTGGACACTGATTCAGAATCCACTACCTCCTCATCCTCAGATTCTCAAAAGAAAGATGATATATTGCTTTTTCCTATAGAAAAAGTTGGTAAATTGATCAAAGAAGTCAGTAAGATAGTTGGACGAAAGGATATGGCGAGTACTTCATCCTC
Organism: Xenopus petersii; assembly: GCA_038501925.1. Lineage (NCBI taxonomy): Eukaryota > Metazoa > Chordata > Amphibia > Anura > Pipidae > Xenopus > Xenopus petersii. The sequence goes on along the minus strand of CM076674.1, from coordinate 81,035,198 downwards.
AGAAAATCAGCGGCTCCCCTTTTTTTCGGAAAAGAAGTCTCTATTTTTTCCGATGCATGACTCAGTTAAAAAATTAATTGAACAAGAATGGCAAAAACCTGGGAAGAAATCGGATTCTTCCAAAAGATTTAAGTTAATGTTTCCTTTTGCTACAGCAGATGTTGGGAGCTGGGAGGATCCACCTAAAGTGGATGTTCCTGTGGCCAGGTTGTCGAAAAGGACAACTATTCCGGTAGAAGAGTCGGGAATTAAAGATCAGATGGATCGTAGAGCCGAATGTTCTTTTCGCAGAACCTATGTTACTGGGGCCAATACTTGTAAACCAGCTATTGCGGCCATTTCAGTGTCAAGATCCTTAAAAATTTGGTTAAATTCGCTTGAGGAAGATATTGAGGCAGGAATCTCAAGAGATGACGTACTGGATATGTTTCAGCCGATAAAAATGGCATCTGACTTCTTGTGTGATATGGCTGTGGATGTGTTAAAACTGGGGGCAAGAACCATGGCTCTCTCCACAGCAGGTAGAAGGGCTCTTTGGCTCAAGGCATGGACAGCGGATTCAGCCTCAAAAAATAGCCTCATATCCATGCCATTTGAACCAGGAAGACTTTTTGGTAGTCAGTTAGATAAGTTATTAGATAACTTAGTCTCTGGGAAAGGTAAAAATCTTCCACAAGATAAGCCACAAAATCAAAGAAAAATTTTTTTTCGTTCCTCCACAAGAAGATCGCCTTCTAGATCATCATACTTTAGAAGGTCTTTTAGAAATGGAGACAGAGGTAGAGATTCTAACTTCAGAAACAGAAATTTCAGATCCAGATATATGCCTAAAGAGTCTTCCCAAAAGAAGGACTCCAATCAGGGAAAGAATACAGGATTCTGACGCCAGGAGTCAGGAAGAAGTAGGCCTGGGAAAAGACCACTTCAGATCTTTGGGTACTTTCTATAATAAAAGAAGGTTACTTTATAGCTTTCCATCGACCTCCAGTTCCAAGATTTTGCGTAAATCAGATAAAAAAAGATGTTATAAAAAACGCAGCTCTAGAAACAGCCATAACAGAGTTTTTGTCCATGAAAGTGTTGGAACCAGTTCCCACTTCAGAACTTCGAAGAGGAATTTATTCTCATGTTTTTCTGGTTCCAAAACCAGGAGGAAAGTTCAGACTCATAATCGATCTAAAGTACCTAAATCGATATATAAAGAAAGAAAAATTTCGAATGGAGACTATCAAGTCAGCCATCAATATTCTACAGGAAAAAGACTCGATGATTTCAATAGATTTGAAAGATGCATATCTTCATATCCCCATTCATACAGCCAGCAGGAAATATCTTCGGATAGCAGTGTATTTGAACTCAGTTCTTCATCATCTACAATTCAAAGTGCTTCCTTTCGGAATTACATCAGCCCCAAGGGTTTTCATGAAGGTGGTGGTGGTGCTAGCGGCAGCTTTGAGGAAACAAGGGGTCTATATAGTCCCTTATCTGGACGACTGGCTGTTGAAAGCCGCCTCCGAGCAGGAACTTACTCTTCATCGGGATCTGACTTTGGAGTTGTTAAGAAGCCATGGATGGATTATAAATGTCGCAAAGTCAAACTTGCAACCAACAACGTCGATCAGGTTTCTAGGTCTTCAAATAAATACAATTTTGATGAAGGTGTTGCTTCCCCCCGACAAAGTGAACACTCTCTTTTCCTTGATACGGGAACTCAAACATTCTCATATGGTCTCCTTTCGGGAAGCCATGAGAGTTCTGGGTCTGATGACAGCATCGTTAGAGGCTATTCCTTGGGCAAAGTTTAATTTCCGTCCTCTTCAGGAGGAGATTCTTCGCAAATGGGATCGCTCACCTCTCTCTCTAGACAAGACGTTTCGAATTTCACTCACCTTGAAAAAAGAGTTGAATTGGTGGTACAGCAAAAGAAGACTGTCCCAAGGGAAATCTTTCAAAACTCCGAAATTTGTATCACTGACAACAGATGCATCGGCCTTGGGTTGGGGAGCTCACCTGGGAGTCTACATGGTCCAGGGGAGATGGTCCTCTTGGGAGAAGAATCATTCTTCAAACTTCAGAGAGCTCAGGGCTGTCAGACTGGCTCTGAAGAAATTCAGAAAACATGTGAAGACACAACATGTTCTAATTCACTCGGACAACCTGGTGACAGTGTCCTATATCAACAAACAGGGAGGGACCAGGAGTTCCTTGTTGATGAAAGAGTGCAGGAAAATTATGGTCTGGGCGGAATGGAATCTTCAGTCCATCAGAGCAGTCCACATAAAAGGGATAAACAACTGGCAGATTCCCTCAGCAGGTTATCCATAAAACAAGGAGAATGGGAACTCAACAATCAAATTTTTCAGGTGTTGATAAAGAAATGGGGAGTTCCCAAGATTGATCTAATGGCGTTGAGGTCGAACAGGAAACTTCATCTATTCTGCTCATTGACAAAGACGGACAATCCAACTTATGTGGATGCAATGTCAATTCCTTGGGACTTCAATCTGGCTTACATATTTCCTCCGCTGCCTATGATTCAGAGAGTCCTTCTGAAGATCAAACAGGAGAAGTCATCAGTGATTATGATTGTGCCCTACTGGTCAAGGAGGGCTTGGTTCTCGGATCTCCTGTTCCTATCCAAGGGGGATTATTGGAAGTTTCCAATGCAGAAAAATCTTCTTTTTCAAGCACGGATAAGTCATCCAGATCCATCCAGATTGAATCTAACAGCTTGGAGGTTGAGAGGGAATTGTTGACTATTCAGGGCTTGTCCCAAGAGGTGGTAGATACTCTGATTTTATCCAGGAAACCATCTACAACTAAAGTGTATAGGAGAGTCTGGAAGATATTTTCCTCTTGGTGCTCCAAGAAGGAAATTGAGGCAAAAAGCTGTCCAATATCAGGAATTCTGCAGTTCCTACAGTTTTTTGCCTTAATGATTTTTGTGTTTTTTATAGTGGTTTTCTCTTGAAAACTCGATAAATTTGAGGAATTCATGTTTTTTTACCTATAACTCAATAAATTCAAGATTTTTCCCCTGACTGCTTTTAGTCGAGTTTTTACATTCGAGTTCTTTCATAAATAAGCATAAGCAATAAACTTTCGAGTTCATACAAGGTATAAAAAATATCACATACAGTATTTGACCTTTGATAAGTAACCTGCTAAAAGTGCGCATTCCTTTCAGTGAAAGCAGCCAAATAGTTAATTGGCTAATGGCATAAAGTTATAATAATTATTAAGAAAATGTAGGAATGAATGTTCATATATATAAATATATACTTTTTTTAAAAAACATTTAATCTAAATCATCTTACAAAATGTCACATAAACAAAAGACGTCAAAGGACACCTGTAATAAAATTCGATTTTAATTACTTTCCTTACACTGTGGGGCACATTTACTAAGCTTGAGTGAAGGATTAGAATGAAAAAAAATTTCGACCATCAAATTGGCTACTTCGACTACGACTTTGAATCGAAAGGATTCGAACTAAAAATCGTTCGACTATTTGACCATTCCATAGTCAAAGTACTGTCTCTTTAAAAAAAACTTTGACTAACTTCTTCGCCACCTAAAACCTACCGAGCACCAATGTTAGCCTATGGGGACCTTCCCCATAAGCTTTTTAAGCAATTTCTGATCGAAGGAAAATCATTCGATCGATGGATTAAAATCCTTCGGCTCGTTCTATTCGAAGGATTTAATCGTTCGAACAAAGTAAATGCGGTAAATCCTTCAACTTCGATATTCGAAGTCGAAGGATTTTACTTTGATGGTCGAATATCGAGGGCCAATTAACCCTCGATATTCGACCGATAGTAAATGTGCCCCTGTATCTCGGTTTCGTAAGTGCCTTTCTCAGCACACAATAAATCATGCGCAAGCTGCAAATCCATGCACCAAAGAAAAATATGATCTCAACTTTTACAGCTGAGCAAGTGAAGTCAAACTGTAATGTGTATGTTCTTTTGCATCACTGGATTCAAATTATACTGCAGTCATGCTCCAGCTGTCATGCTCATAATATGTAATCTGTGCCTTTGTTCTTTAAATAAATAAGATCTGACCACGACAAAAATGATAAAGGATATATTAAAAAGTTCTGCTTAATATATCAGTATATTGCTTCAGGTTACTGCTAACAAAAATCAGGGTTTTGAGATGAAGATGAATGCATCTGGTCAATGGAGCAAATTAATGTAAAATGTTTAACAACTTGCATATTTTAGGTCACAGCGGTTATTTAGGGAAGATTATTTAGCAGATTATAATATTTAGATTATTATGTGCTATTACTACCAGTTTTCCCTAGTTTGCAGAACCACATAAGATTAATAAAGATAAATAAAGACTTCTTTTAAATTAGTTCTTTCTTAACTTTAAAACACATCAATTTGGTATCAAACGTGATACTGTTTTAGCCTCAAGGTCAGCTTGCTGCATTGGTTTTTATTAACAGACCCTGCATTTATAAATCTTTGGCTGTGTCTCGCTATGGAACAATCAGAGACCCCCTACTATTCTCAATCTATACATTCTGTCAAAACAATCATTTTTTTCCTGCCTCGCATTCCTCTGAAGTTTCAGTCTTATATATTACAGCATCAACACCTTTATTCACGCAGTCTCGTTAAGGGTTTATATTAAATTATTTACTAGTAAAAAGATAACGGCTAATTTGTTGTATATTTTCATTACGAAGTTATTGGATTGCTAGCAGTTCTCTTGCTACCTACTAAAGAAGCTGTTGTTAACTAAAATTTTTGAGAAGTGATATGGCAACCAATCATCAATTGATCCTAAGTTATTATTATTAATAACATCTGGGACAAGGCTGACTTCTTAGGGGTCATTCACAACCCAATCACACCCCCTGTGTGCTGTACAATGCAATGAGCAGCAGATTTAAAATCTGGCTGTAGAGCAGCACCTGAACAAGCATCCCAGCCCTGTCTCTATTGGATCCTGCACCGAGGGCACATTTACTTAGGGTCGAATATCGAGGGTTTATTAACCCTCGATATTCGACCGTCGAAGTAAAATCCTTCAACCTCGAATATCGAAGTCGATGGATTCACTGCATTTCCTTCCTTCGTACAATCGAAGGAAAAATCGCTCAATTCGAAGGATTTTAATCCATCGATCAAACGATTTTCCTTCGATCAAAAAAAGCTAGGAAAGCCTATGGGGACCTTCCTTTTTAAAGAGACAGTACTTCGACTATCGAATGGTCGAATAGTCGAACGATTTTTAGTTCGATTCGAAGTCGAAGGTCGAAGTAGCCAATTCGATGGTCGAAGTAGCCACTTTGGATGCTGTGCTCGGCTTCACAATGTAGGCCTCTTGTCTTAAACCCTTTATTGAGAATCCTCCCTTGCAACCTCTTAATTGTATGTTTATCGCTTATATTTCATCCAACAAGTGTATTTTTTTAATGAAAATCCATTGCTAAAAAGGACTAAAATCCTTATTTGCAGCAGTACAGTAACTTGAATGTAAGGTCTAATGATCATATTATGCACTGGTGATCTAGGGAATTACTGATGACTAAAAAAAACATTACAGATATGGGATTTGTTATCCAGAAGCCTGCTATCCAGAAAGCTCAGAATTACAGAAAGGTCGTCTTCCATATACTCCATTTAATCCAAGCTTTTTAAAATGTATTACTTTTTCTCTACAATAATGTTTTCTATAGTAGTTTAACTAAGATATAATTAATCCTTATTGGAAGCAAAACCAGCCTATTGGGTTTATTGTGTTTATTTAATGTTTAAATGGTTTTATAGTAAACTTAAGGAAGATCCAAATTACAGAAATATCTGTTATCTGGAAAACCCAGGTCCTGAGCATTCTGGACAACAGGTCCCATACCTGTATTATGCAGTTATTTGTTTTCCAGAAACACTTTATCCAGAAAGCTCAGAATCACTATACTATACTATAAATGCTTTATACCTTTTTGACTTTCTTATAAAAGATTGTAGAAAAAAATGTAGTATAAGTGTTTCCATAGCAACATAGATAAGATCTGATTATGAGAATGAACAGCAGGAGCAACAGCCGCAGAAGCAAAATGTTGAAAAAGTGTAAACGTGTCAAGCTATGGAAAAAATCATGGCAGCATACACCAAATGAAGAAAAACTGCCTCAGGATTTAGAAACAGATATTGCATTTCTAAGATAACCATCAGGAATGTACAGAGGGGGAAAATGCTTAGAAACCACTGATGAAGGGCAGTGTTAATATACGTACACTTATAAGACCCATTCTCAACAAAAACTTAAGATGACCATACAAACCACTTAGTGCTGGTATCTGTTTTTTGGCAGTGTATGGGGGCCTCCCAACAGGCTGGCCAATCAAAATTTGCATGACAATGAGCTAGATATCTTTTGGCCGGGTTTGAAATTCATATGAGAACCAAATCAATTTTGTCTGTAGCTTGGCAAAAATGGAAATATTCAAGTGTACCCCGGCCAACATTTGCCTGAAAATCATCAGGATATCTACTAGGCAGGTTTGAAGACCCCACCACATTTGTGCATTGATCGGGCTAAATGTATGAGTGGATGACATCACCAAATGAGTGGACGTAAGGGCAACTTAAACTTCACAATTGTGACAACGGCAGTTTAAACATATGCTGTTTAGAAACTAACTAAAATTAATTGCAGACTGAAAATTAACAATGAGCAATGAATACAATACTCTATTGTACTCTATACACTATTGTGAATTTTAAAATTCTTAATTCGCTACAACACTGGCTAATTAATTACTAATTACTATAATCAGAAATCTGCATTTTTAAATAAAATTGTGGTACAGTACTGACTGCTGTTTGTTTTACAACAGAAATCCACTTTTACTGATTGGGCATGGTTACTAATTCAGCGCTATGTCATTTGGGAAGACTGAAAATCCCATACATGTGGATAAATTGTTTAAACTCTTTCCCCCCCCCCATATGTAATATAAGGCACTCATTTTGCTCAGCAGCAGTAACCCATGACAACCAATATGAATTAAACAGGTGACTAGTAAATGCTACCTTCTGATTGGTTGCTAAAGGTTACTGCCCCATGGCAAACTTAGGGGCATATATATCAATGAGTGAAGTTAGAGATCATTACAGTCTACTAGAGTGAAATTACGCCACTCTCCATTAATTTCTATTGAAAGGCATATTTATCAAAGGAAGAACTTTCACTTTCACCCATTGATAAATACTCTATTAAAATTCCCATGGAATTGAATGGACAGTGGTGGAATGTCGCTCTAGTAGACTGTAATTATCTATAACTTCACTCTTTAATAAATATGGCCCTTAGTGCCTTTTATTACATAACCCCACTTATCCTCCTGCACAGCGCTGTCTTTATTACAAAAGAAATCTCACTTTCAAGTGTTCATCTCCATTAGGGGGACAATATTATTAGGGATGCACCGAATCCAGGATTCGGACAGGATTCGGTCTTTTTCAGCAGGATTCGGATTTGCCCAACTCCTTCCGCCCAGCGAATCCAAATCCTAATTTGCATATGCAAATTAGGGGCAGGGAAGGAAATCGCATGACTTTTTGTCAAAAAACAAGAAAGTAAAAAATGTTTTCCCCTTCCCAACCCTAATTTGCATATGGGTCTGTATTCGGCCGAATCTTTTGAGAAGGATTCGGGGGGTTCGGCCGAATCCAAAATAGTGGATTCTGTGCATCCCTAAATATTATCGAGAGGTGTATGAATGTGATGTGCAGGTTGGGATTTTCGCGACCCACATCCGACCCTAACTCGCCCTCCCTCAGCCCACGCCTGCCCACACATCACTAATGTATGAAAAACATAGCAAGGTGACCATATCCCGCTGATGAAAAGCAGCCCCAAATCATCATGCTACCACTGCCATACCTCACCCTATTCTTTTTGTACAAAGATAGAAAATTGCTGAACTTTGGATTTATATAACAAAGACAAAGTCACCCACTTGTATCAAAATGCATTTAGTAAAACAAAACTCCAGACCTGACATTGTTTCCATTCAAGCAATGTGCTTAACCACAAATCTCAAAAAATGTGAGTGCTCAAGGCACAGGAGAAGGGCAAAACAGAGATATCATATAGTGCAGTGTTTCTTCAATAATAGAAAATACATCCTCTTGTAAGAAAAGTAGGAGAATAATTATTTATGGTACTCTTGTATAATAACCTAAACATAAGGCATATGCAAGCCAGCTTCCCACTTCTACCAAAAGCAGTGACACTGAAGTGTAAAGTGTATATCACACCAGTATGCAATATATCCAACTTATTCTATACGGCACTGTCATTTGGAGGATATTCATGCAACATTAATACAATGCATCACAGTACTTGTTTCTAATCTACAAAGTGCTGTGTGATGCAGCCCATTAAATGGCACAGCAAGGGGAGGTTTTAAAAAAGAATTACCCATAATGTAATGGACTGGGTGAAATGTAAACTGGAGCAGGAATGAATTTGCTGTCATTGTTCTTTATGTAAGCGATAACTTCCATAGTACTCAACAACATGGTTTCCTTTTGTAAATGTGTGCTGATGGCTGCTCCATATATATACACCCATCTTTATATTATTTATGACATTTAACAGAACATCATCTAGGAGTTAAAGAACATGATGATGACGCTCTTTTCTCTTTTCTGTTCTTTGACATTTATGTAACTAGACACTTGTAATAATGTACTCACGTATAAAGGTTGCTTGAATTACCTAATAACCTTTACATCTAAATAATGCATTCTAATAGCCCCAATCCCAGTAGACCAATATACTGCTGTATTTTTATCTAAGATACCCAATTAATTTAAAGAGGTTGTTCACCTTCGAGTTAACTTCAAGAGACATTTTCAAACAATATGCAATTGGTTTCCATTCTCTATTATTTGTGGTTATTTATCTTTTTATTCAGCAGCTCTCCTGTTTGCAATCTCAGCAGTATGGCTGCTAGGGTCCAAATTACCCTAGCAACTATGCATTGATTTGAATAAGAGGCTGGAATATGCATACTAGAGTGCCTGAATAATAATATGAGCAATAAAAAGTAGCAAAAACAATATATTTGTTTTTTTAGATGGGGTCAGTGACTCCCATTTGAAAGCTTAAAAAGTCAGAAGAAGAAGGTAAATAATTAAAAAAACTATAAAAATAAAACAGAGACCAATTGTTGCTTAGAACTGTCCATTCTATAACATACTAAAATTTAACTTAAAGTTAATTTAGTTAATTTAGTACTTGCGAGTCACCTGCCTCTCATGTCGATTTTTAAAGGTGTGCACAAAAGTATGTGTGTCAGGAGTGCTCCACTTAGTTTCGAAGATGGCTGCGGCCATGGCCTCAACAATACATTGGCATGCCACATCACATCACGTTGTGCTTTTGTGCGAAAAATTCAAAATAAATAGACGCTGAAGACCCAGGTTCAATACCCGAATATAGGTCTTATTCTATACGTTTCTGGGTATGTTCTAAATTGACTGATATTCTGGTTCCTGACTTTGCTATTCCATTCTGACTATTCTGATTGCCGCCAAACCCTGATCTTTGCCTGAATTTGACAAAGAGACTAGCTTAACCCCTCAGATACCTTGTTTGAACTCTTCCTGTCTGAACTCTGCTTCGTCCTTCGTCCAGACTTCAACCCGGGGAAGGGCCACTGGGCCTTGACAGCAGGAAGCCGAAAAGAAATTAGAGGGAGTATTGTTTGCCAGAATATAATGACTGCATTTACATGACAACATTTTTGGCTACATCAGACACAATATACTGCTTGCATTTTATGTACAAGCCCCCAAGAGCAAACTGAGACCATAAAAAAAATTAAGTACACATTCTGAGAAATTTAAAAAGTTTAAAAGTACAATTTTGCTGCAAATTACCATTTAGCTTGTACAAGCATTTACTTAATTTCTGAATGGCTAAGGATATCTTAGTTGTTTAATTCTCAAAGTGGATAGGATTACCAAACTATGTGACATGCAGTGCCCCCTTGCATTCAAATGTATATATTAATTAACATAATTTACTGAAGTCACTAGTGTTTTTTGGGTTTTTTTCTGTCATTTGCACAGCCTTAGTTAAATGCTAATGATACTTGTTGCTTTATTCACAATCATTCACAAGCTACGCAAAATACAGGTTAAAATGGATTGTAATGTAAGACAAACATCTTGAAAATTATCTATTTTTAAATTTATTTCAAATGTTCTTTACCTTTATGACTTTGTTATAAAATATTTTAAGGAAAACATTTTAGTATATGTGTTTCCATAACAACATGCCAGATCTGATTATGAGGATGGCTAGTTGAAGCAAAAGCCACAGAAACAAAAGGTTTAAAATGTGTCAAGGGAAAGGCTGATAATATCATGACAGCTTGCACCAAATGAAGAAAAAGTGCATCAGAATTAGGTAACAGATATTGCAAACCAAAGCTTACCAACAGGCATGTTCAACTGAGGAAAAAGCCAAGAAAAGGACAGGATAATTGACAGAGAAATGAAATCAACACTTACATGACCCATACTTAACAAAAACTTAAGCGGCTTATCACAAGTGTATGGTGGCCTCCCATCGGGTTTGTACATGGGCCTTGGCAAATGTATTAAATATTCAAGTGTATAAGGACTGCTGCCTCACTCGGGAGTAGCAGCAGGATTACCCCTGACTAATCTAACATTTTGATAAATCTGCCCATAGTGTTCTGTTATGCAGAACATTTTACATTGATTACACATAAATTTTATATACTGTATGTGCTATACATTATTTTATGGATACTTTGAGGTGCAGTATAAAGATGTTCTCACTAATTTATATCACAAAGCAGAGATTGGCATGAAAATGCCTGCTTTTGCATTTTTGGTCCAATCCCTACTCCTCCTCTGTGCCTGTTGATGTAACATTTCTACTACTGATAAACATAAAATATTGAATAAATCCTGGGCACACATGTCTTTGAATAACATTGATTAGAAATTAGAATAATCCTTGTTGATATCTATAAATGTATTTAAAAAATAAGTCACAATCCGGAGGTTTCGGTGAAAAAATCTTGAATCACTGATCGAGTTTTTGGCAAAAAAAGTCTAGAATTGTTCGAGTTGATTGAGTTTTTGAGCGTGTCCCACCAAAAAAGACTTGAACATCATAAAGGCTATTAAAGAAAATTATACCCCCAAACAATATAAGTCTGCTTTGATAAGGATTGATAGAGATTCTTATACATGCCACTTAATATGATATAAACTATCTGTTGCTTAAATATTCATTTTGGGGGTAAAGTTTTCCTTTAACATCTTCAAATGGTTCAAGGGACCTCTGCCATTGACACCTACATGACCTTGACAGGTTCTAGATGGTGTATTTTCGGATTCAAGCTATTTCCAGCTTCGGATTTTTTTGTTTTTTAAACTTGCATTTTTTTCTAACCCGAGCAAATTGAAATACTCATTTTCAATGGGGATCTCAGCAGAATGGGAGAGGTCATTTCTAATACTGGCACTCATTTTATGACACTAAAAAGGAAGTAACAATTAAAGTTGATGCATCCAAACAAGGGATTTGAAGCAGTACTGCTGCTGGAATGGAAACCAGTTCTCAATGCCTCCAAATTACTCACAGACAAAATAGTTAATGAGATGTATGCAATTGTATTTGGCTGTTTCCATCAGTATATCTATGGTAGAAAAGTGACTGTGGAATCAGATCACAAGCCTTTGAAAATAATCATGAAAAAGAGTCTTGCATCTGCCCCAGCCAGGCTACAAAGGATGATGTTGCATCTGCAAAAATATAATATTCTGGTGATATAACATGAACATGAATCCTGTTGCAGAGACCCTAAGTAGATTGCCCCTTCAAGCAAAGAGTACTACAGAAAAGGCATTTGAAACTTTTGTATCTAGTTATGTCAAGCTTCCTCATTTCAGACCAGAAAATGAGACAGCTCAAAAGTGTAACAACCGAGGACCCTCAACTAGCAGCATTGAGGAATGTCTATTGAATGGATGGCTAAAGTCAAAGTCTTGACTAACATCATAAAATAGGATTTGGAATTATTTTAGGGTGACAGGTCACCTATAAGTATTTTGATTGTAAGTTGGGTTATTTATTTGGATAACCCCAAATATGTGGTTATACTATAATGTTGTTTTTAAAGATGACTTTTAGCTCTGGTTACACAAACCTGTCTACATTTTACATTAAGAACAAAAAAAAGAGAAAAGCAGGGGAGTAACTACAGAGGAAGCAGACCCAGACCCAGGCCCAGGAGGTATAGGGAGTCCCATGAGGCACTAATTAATGAGCAATTTTAACATATCCAGCCTCTGGATATGTTAGGGGCCCTAAAATTAATTTACTGTGGGGCCCAGTAACATCTAGTTATGCCACGGGTATAAGGCTAAATATTAAGACTATAGGTCATTCAAATCATATATAGATCAATCAAAATCATACTACATATTTTTCCCAATTCAAATTTTAATTCAACACAAATTGAGATATGGACATTCTAAATAACTAAAAAATCTGCCCGCAAAAATGAACTGCAGATGAATAACTCAGTTTAGCTTCAGACAGATCCTCATAGGACAATTCCTCCACCTGTGACTCATAGCAAACTCTAACCTTCAAGGTGCACTCCCAAAGGGCATAAAAAAAACGCATTTATTGTCAAATAAAGCAATAACTATCTTGCCATAACGATGTTACACATGGTTTTCTTTGCCTTAGAAGAATATCTGTAAACATCTCAATTTGAGCAGATAATTCTCAACAATTTGTTAATTAATTTTACATTTCTGTACATAATACATAATTACATAAATGTCCATAGAGATAAGCATGACACATGTTTCTTATTCTGCAACAGGAACGAGTTGCAATACTTTAAGCCTATTATTTCTCATCAGAATGCTTATTACAATTCTATTCACACAGCTCTAATTAAACCCTTCATTATGTCCAAGTACATAATATTCTTGATTTTATTTAGGCAAGGGGGAATACAAGCTCTATGCATTAAATATGCTGTTCTTTTACTTTCGAATATATAATAACCCATTGATCAGCAATTCCAAGCAAATGTTCTCTATGGATATGTTTAAATTAATATTACAGTCCGAAGAACTAAATCTTAATATAAGAACAGATAAGTGTTTCAGGAGTCTCCTGTAAACCAGATTCTGTTGATTGCTATTAAGCCAGTCAGTGAAAAACAATGTCAAATACTGACTGTTTAGATTGCTTTATATGCATTAACCCAAGCTTTTAAGTATTAAGAACTGTATTAAGAACAACAGTATTGCTGTTATTATACACTTTGTACATTGATTTACTTTATTTAATTAACATAATTAAATTGTTTGTTTTATATGCCTTGTTTGGAATTGGCCGTACAAAGATGGGTTTGTTAAGGGCTGATTGGCTGTTTAATGTTCCTCATAGTTTAAGGAATGGCGGGGGCACAAAAAAACATATTGCTGGTGGTCCCAGTAACATATCCTTACTCCACTGTAATGCGTATTCTTTTTATGGTTCACAGAAAAAAAAGCAAATTTTTACCATTGAATCCATATTTAAGGAATGTTTTAGATTTTTTTTAATCACATCTACAACTATTGTTTCCTGATGATTTTTCTCTCTGCATTGCAGAATGAAAATCATTTTTGCCAGGTAATAGCAATAAACCAATAAGTGTTAATCCCTAGGTCAGTAGGTAATGCTCATATTAATATTGCATTTCCCTGAGCTATGGGATTATTAAGACTAGTAAAAAAATCAACAATGTGTTCCTTTACTCTCCTGTTCGTGTAGAGAGGATTATTTACTAAACCTAATCAAGCTTTTTTTGTCAAAAACTAAAATTTGTCTTGGAAAAAAAACTAACATTTTTCTAGATTTAGTATGCCCCAATGCTGCCAGAATTTCAAGTTTTATTTCAAGTTTTATTTATTAATAAATAAGGTAAAATCAGGCATGAGAATTTGGTCAAGGTTTTATTTTAATAAAATATGAGAAACTCATATTTAGTTAATAACCCAATTAATATACACTATACATTTCAAATGGAAAAGGTATAAAATGTGAAAACAAAAACCTACAGCTTTTTGGAATATCTAGCCTGCTACCTCTGGTGGTTGCCAAGCTACTGTGCTCAAGCCAGTATAGAAAGCTGTAGTTTACAGATGAAGCCACTTGGATTTGTGAGTTAAATGCGTCATGACTCAGGGGTAATTGAAGAAACTGTGTTATCTTAAGTCATCTTAACTCAATTAATGCATTTAACCTTTTCATTAGCATACCAAAGCTCCATTGTTCACAATGGTGAATGCTTTAATTAGATGGGATGTTGTGACGCAGTTTTCTGTGTTAAATGAGATAAATGGGATATCTGTGTTTAGTTATTCTGTGTCAAACAGACAAACCAAAGTGGCTGCATCTGTATGTTAAGTTATATGACTTTACACCAGATAATTAGAGGTAATGCTACTTGACACCCAATATTCCCAGTGGTGGGTGTGAGAGACAGCACTTAATCTTCTTAATGTGATTAAGATTAAGACAGCACTTAATCTGCAAAATGTGTCTTGTTTCAGGATATACAGGACTATTAGATGTAGTCATACAAGCAAACATTAAACAATGGAAATAGAAGAATGGGATCTATTATGTGGAATGATGGGGATCAGATTAGTGGGCTCTCTTTGACTTAGATTGAACACTTTAATATTCCATTAGTGATCTAACATTTAAGAAAAAAATGTAAAAAAAAAAACTTTTACAAAATGTTTAATTTAAAATTTTTAATTATTACAAATGTTAAATGAAATGATTAAGAAAAAACTTGTTTGCTTCAAAAGGACTCCCATATGCCATTCCCATTGTTTGCAGCTTCCTGGATAATGGATTTGTAGATAATACATCCCTCCTTATACAGACAAAGCTCATATGTTGTCACACTGCACTGTGTGTTTTATTGTTATGCCACACTAATAGGCTTGGAAAATGCTTAAAGGGGACATATAGCATACATTTAGACAATGCATCAAACCATTTCAAATAATGTAAAATAGAATAAATAATTTTATCTTAATACCTTTTGTGCGGTCCTCTTTCTGCCCAACTGTTTCTGGCCTTTTCTTCTTTCTGCGCTTAAACTTGTGTTCGCGCAGGCGCAAAAAGAATAAAAGGGCAGAAAGGATCTGCCAGACAGGAGACCGCACGCAAGCGCCAATTCGCGCATGCGCAGGAGCGCGGAAAGAAGAAAAGGGCAGAGAGAGTCAGGCAGAGATGCTAAAAGACTGGGGGTAGGCGACAGAGGAGGTACGTGCCTGGCGCCCCCCAGCTTTGTGCCCCTTGGCCCGGCCCTGGCTGCAACTGGTTTATGCAGCTGGAAGGAACAAATGGCTCAGTAAAAAGGTCTATTTGAAACCTTAAAATCAAAGAGAACCAATGGCTCAGCAAAGAAGGAACTTAATTCAGGGCTGGGCTTCCGCAGGCTATCTTAGAAGGGGAGGAGGCCAGATGGGGAACCCAGCCACAGCAGATACATGGGAGGGTTAAAAGGGGGTAACCCCTGTAAGATGAAAGGCAGCCAAATACAGTTTCATTCCGCAAGAGCTGCTGCCAAGCACCATTTTTTTCAGCAAGACCCCCCCTGTCACATTCTGGAGAACTCTGTGTGAGCTGATGTTTGCAATTTATTCTTTATATTTTAGATACTACTACCAAACCTAATTTGTCTGTTTTTAGTAAAAATATTCATTAAGCTGTTGCCTCTTTTTCCTTCTTTTTCATATTTGTTTATTTGCTTAGCGCTAGTTATCAATTAACAGTCATATGATTGTGTTACTTGGGGAGAAATGCTGTTTTAGTCTTTTGTCACTTAATGAGCTCTTTGGGGCTCTCTAAATAAAGGTCCATTATGCCTTATTCCTCATTTTGATGAGATTTCTTTCAAAATAGGGATTTAAGCATATATTGCATTTTGGCAATATATACTACATACTGTATGTGGCAGAAGGCATTGCGGTCATTGTGTAAGTTAAGCTACATACAATTTCTTTACAGATGGAATAAAGTATAATCAGTATACTGATCAACAGCTATCTATATAATTTAAATAACATGGAAAATCTTGTCAGAAATGAATATTTAATTCTTATATTATACAAAGACTAGGCTGCTGTAATCCTTTTATACAGCATGGGAATAATTTTCTGTTTATGCCTTTACTGAATTGTATAATAGCATTTCAAGCAACAGGACATTATCTGAGACAAGTATCAAAACAGTTTTCAAACTGTAGCCCTTGATTGCTATGTGAGAATAAATACAGGATTGGTCAGATGGAGAATGTATTCATTCCCACACAACAATAAATGTATTAGCAAGAGAAAAAATCCAAGGCTCTGAATTCCTGAAAGGAATACATAAATACTTATATGTGATTTGAGCGAAAACAAAATTAAATAAACACTATACTATAAATTAACAGTCTGAAATATAAAGCAGGGTATGGAAATGTGCCTCCATGTGTTTACCAGAATTACAATTCCCAGGAGGGATTGACTGGAAGACTGTAGATTTGTATTTCAGAAAACTGCTGGAATGGTTGCCTTAAGAAAATGGACTACATACCTACAGCATTATCTATTGCAAAAAAATGCATTTTTATGCCATCCACATTGCTTCATACAGTACTTGCTATTTCTTTGTTCGGACTGTAAATTGGCCATTTATCCTCCAATTGTGATTTCCTATGTTATGTCGCTGCTTATTGCCCCCCTGCTCTCATCCCATTTTCCTTGCCTGCTGTATACTTTTCCCACTTAAGCAGTCCCTACATGTGATTGACAGATCTTTACATACATGTTTGACTTTGAACGGATTTCACTTAATCTATGGCAACATCTTTGTGTTCATAACAGCCTTTAGCTTTGTAGATCTAAAGTTTTCACATTCTATCATTCCATTCTTTTTTTATTGCTTTCACATTCTCCTATTTTCTATCATAATAGGTTGGGAGTATGAAAATGTAATGCCAGGAGTCAATAAGGACCTCTTTCTTTATATTCTATTGAAAGCATAGTGTATTGTATCAAGTTGAAAGAGATTGAAGGGAAACAACTGCATGGTGAGCAGCCAAATAACCATACGAAAACCTTCATGCAGAAGTAGAATTATTCTGAGCCTTCATGTAGGGCTAGAATATAATTAAAGTGTAATGTGTGGCAAGTGGTCAATGAGACAAATACATAAACTGAGTACTATTCAGTGATGCCATAATGCATTTTTTCCAAAAAATGTATTATAATTGTGGATACACTCCATGGGGCAGATTTACTAGGCACAAATGCGCTTAGACTACTCTAATTCACTAAAATACAGAGTTTTGTCGTGGGCGCGGAACGATGGCGACTTTTTGCTAGCATTACTTCGGCAATGTGAGCATTTCAAAGTCAAAGTAAACTTTATTGTCATCTCAGCAGTATACGAATACACAGTGAGACGAGATGACGTGGCTCCAGCAAGTACATATCACAAAAAAGGCACTTAAAATACACAATAAATATCTAAACATTTGAAATGTGCACTATATTGGCAGAAACTGGATATATACATGGGTAAACCTTTAGATTTGTGCAAATAAATTAACAGTTCACAAAGTTAAGTTCACAGTTCAGGTGTGTCTGGAATGTACAGGCAGTGAGTTGAGGAGTCTGATCGCTTGTGGAAAAAAGCTTTCGCACAGCCTGGTTGTTCAGGCTTTAATGATGTGAAAGCATCTGCCGGATGGGAGCAGTGTGAACAGTCCGTGTGAGGGGTGTGTGGAGTACAGTGCAATGCAGGAGGCCTTTCTTGCATAGCGCTTGTGGAAGATGTCCTGCAGTGATGGAAGAGCCGATCCAATGATGTTGCCAGCTGCTCTGACAGTCCGCTGTAGACTTTTCCGGTCAGCAGAGCTGGCACTACTGTACCAGATGGAGATGCAGCTCGTCAGGACGCTCTCTATGGTGCCCCTGTAGAAGACTGTGAGGGTGGGAGGCGGAAGGCTGACCCGTTTCAGTCTTCTTCGGAAGTGAAGATGCTGCTGAGCCTTTTTGGTGATGGAGGCAGTGTTGGTGGTCCAGGTGAGGTCATCAGAGATGTGGACTCCCAGGAATTTGGTGTTCTTTACAGTCTTTACAGTCTACTGTGGAGCCGTTGATGTTGAGTGGTGTGTGAGCAGGGAGAGTTCTCCTGAAGTCGACGATCATCTCTTTTGTTTTATCCACATTCAGGGACAGGTTGTTCTCATTGCACCAGACCACCAGACCGCCAGCTGCTGAACCCCATCTCTGTACGCTGACTCGTCGTTGTGGCTGATGAGCCCCAACACAGTTGTGTCATCAGCGAACTTGATGATGTGGTTCGAGCTGTGTCTAGCTATGCAGTCATGTGTCAACAATGTGTACAACAACGGGCTGAGAAGACATCCTTGAGGTGCTCCTGTGCTCAATCTGATGGTGCTGGAAGCGTTGTCGCCGATACGAACAGACTGAGGCCTCTCTGACAATCCAAGATCCAATTGCACAAAAAGGTACTTAATCCCAGCTCACTTAGTTTCCCACTCAGCTTTTGAGGGATGATGGTATTGAATGCTGAGCTAAAGTCTATAAACAGCATTCTCACATAACTGTCTTTCTTGTCCAGATGAGTTAGTGAGAGGTGGAGTACAGAAGATATGGCATCCTCAGATGACCTGTCTGGCTGATATGCAAATTGTAGTGGGTCCAGTGAGCGGGGGAGGGTGCTCTTGATGTGTGTCATCACAAGTCTCTCGAAGCATTTCATGATGACTGGGGTTAGTGCAACAGGGCGTAGTCATTCAGGCAGGTTACTGAAGATTGGCACTGGAATGATGGTGATGATCATCTGTCTTAGTGATGTGTTGATAATGTCAGTGAAGACATCAGCCAGCTGATCAGCACAGTCTCTGAGCACACGACCAGGAATGTTGTCTGGTCCGGCAGCCTTTCATTGGATTGACCTTGGTTAAGGTTCGCCTCACGTCGGCTGTGGGTAGACAGATGACTTGGTCGGCGAGAGGAGGCGTGGGTTTCCTCACAGGCTCTTTGTTTAGCGCATAAAACCGTGCGTAGAACTTGTTCAGTTCCTCTGGGAGTGTGGTGTCTTCATCGCTGCTGCTTGTACTGTGTGACAGCCTGAATGCCTTGCCATAAGTTGTATGAGCCTTTTGTGTTGTCAAAATGATTTTGAATCTTCAGTGTGTACTCCTGCTTTGCTTGTTGGATGGAACCTATGTGGGCGTGCGCGAAGGCTTTGTAGGCGCCGCGCACGTTTGTGTAGACTTTGTCCAAACAGTTCTCTCCCCTTGTAGCACAGTTCACATGTTAAAAGAATTTGGGAAGCACTGACTTCAGGTTTGCGAGGTTGAAATCGCCGGCAACAACGATAAATCCGTCTGGGTGTGTTGTTTGAAGCTTGTTGATAGCCTCGTGCAGCTCTCCTAGTGCCAGGTTAACATTTGAGCTAGGGGTGTAAATCTGCCTCCACAATTGTGCCGCTGCATCAAAGCAATTGGACTTAGGTTTTTAACACTAATCAAGTTGCATTGAGAGCCAGTTCTAAATGGTATTTACATCAGATTCACTGGGCATAAGTCTGGTGCACCTACTGATATAACTTAGAATGTGAACACTAAAGATACTGCCAGGTCTAGTGTGGCCGTAACTTCAGGGTGTTCCCAATAGTATTAGTGCATCATTATTCACAATAGGCAATATTGGCAGTAATTATTTGCATTCTGGAATTCTTGGGACCTGAGTTTTTTTACTTGGATAAGGAGCTTTTCCATAATTTGGATGACCCTAATTTATCTGCTACGAATATTTAAACACCCTGTAAATCCAAAAGGATTGTGTTGCCACCAATATGGATTCATGCAGCCCAGTTAGGATCAAGTACTGTTTTATTTATTATTATTAAAAGGCCAATCATTTTTAAAAATTCTAATAATTTGCTTAAAGTGGACTCTATATGAGCCTCTAATGGACTCGATAATAATAATAATAATAATATTAATAATACCAAAGTAACAGCATCATGCCCCCTACCACAACCCCAAAAAAACATTTTATATTCTTCCCTATGGTGTTTGCCAGGTATCCCCACAGATTTTAGGAAGAATACCAAACTCTAAGGGGCAAATTCACTAGGATTCGAAGTTGCGGCAGGCGCAACTTCGCCGCGCTTCGCCGCACTTTGCCACACTTCGCCAGGCGTAGTTTCGCCAGCGCTCCGCAAATTCACTAAAATCCGAAGTTGCGCACAGGGATAGCGTAAGTTTGCGAAGTTGCGCTAGCGTTGATTCGCCAAGCGAAGCAAAGTTTGCTAGCGATGGTTCATTTGCAAACGGCGCCAAATTAAAATTTCAATGGAGGAATACGTATCAGCACTACAAATGCCTAGAAAACCTTCAAAACATCAAATAAAAAATTTATTTTGCCCTACACATGTGCCCACTGTATAGGTAAGTTGCCATGAGTCAGGAAATGTAGGGGGGAAGGAGGGGAGCCCCAAAAAAAAATTCGATCTTTTTCAGCCTATCACCCATAATGTAGAAAACACGCCAGCGTTTTTTGGGACTTAGAAAAAATGTTGACTTTTTTTTAAGCAATCCCTATCTACTCTATTGCGCTTCTCCTGGTCTGAGGTGGCGAAGGAAGTCTAGCGTAAAAGGTAGTGTTCAGTGCACTGCGCGTGTTAGTGAATTTGTGTAGTTACCTCCGTAGCGAAAATTCGCCAGGCGTAAGGGTGCGAAGTAACACTAGCGAATCTACGCCAGCGTTCATTAGTGAATTTGAAAAGTAACGAAAATGCCCAACGCTAGCGAATTGACGCTAGCGTTTGGCGCTTCGGCGCTTAGTGAATTTGCCCCTAAAAGAGATGTTCACCTCAGAACTTAGTTTTATCTCCTAAGCAATGTGATGATAAATTATTTAATATTCTGAATGTCAACATGCTGCCAGATTCTGCTAAAGATAAGAATGTGTGTGTGTGTGTGTGTGGAACACACAGCCAAAAGGGTAATCCAAATGCTGGGTGCCAGGCCGTAAAACTTTTACAAACATCTCCATAGTGGACAGCACTCCATAATCAATCAGACTGAGTAAAGCATTAGATCTTTGAAAGGTTTATTGGTGGACCAACGTTTCAATTCCGCACAGGACGAAGATTGCTCAAATGCAGATCAGTTGGGAAACAGCTGAGGTAGAATGAGGTCCCCTGCACTCTACCCATTATCAATATACAATATTAAGGACATTGAGACATTTAGTGCTTTAAGCTACTAAAAATGCCTTACCCTATAAAAAAAAATGTACATTACATTGCACATTTTCGCTAAGTAAATGTTTAGCGTTAACATCTGCGCTGGAGTTTGGCTAAATATTTTGCCACTAAAAAGACTTTGCACTTGCAAAATATTATTACATATGCTGCAATTGTCCGCAAAAAGCCATTTGTTTGCAAACATTGTGATGAAGTACTTGAAGTCTTTAATCAGTCAAAAAGGATGCAAACATGGTTGCCATTCGCAAGTGTCTTTGCCCAGGTTATTTGCGCTAGCCAAACATATTATATTTCCTTCATTATAATATTGATAATGAGTTGCGCAGAGGACCTCTTGTATGTGTCTATATGAATGTTGCGGTCACAGCCTCACCCCCCCCCGCTTAATGGTTTAAAAATTATTGGTGAGCACAACTTTCCCTTGTTTGTTATAGTTTATACAGGAGCAGTGGCCAAGCAGTGGTCCCACCCAATTTCGACTTTTTAGAAACTCCCATAAACTCAAAATTCAACCCTTAATAAATATGCCCCTTACAGGAGAATTACCCCCCTTCGACGCTATCAGTGCACGCGCCTGTCAGTGAGGGTTTTTGCAGTGCCATTCAAGATGTATTTGCTGGGGGGCCCAGCGCCATGTCAGTACGACCGCTGTCTGCACTCAAAAGAAGTATCAACAAATGTAACAACTGTTATTAAACTATCCTTATATATGTACACAAAGGAAACTCAGCAGCAGGGCTGAGAGGGAAACTAGCCTCTATAATAAACTGTTGGAAGAAATAGTAAATAAAGTACCCCCTCCAGTAAAATATAAGGATATTATAAGTTACAGAGGAGTTTCATGACCATATAAAAACACGAGGCTGAAGGCTGAGTGTTTTTATACAGGTCATGGAATTCCGAGGTAATTTCTAATATCCTCATATTTTACTGGAGGGGGTACTTTATTTATTATAATATACAAATTTCAGTGAGTCATGTGACAAAAATTACATCAGAACTCACCGTTTATAACTGATGACATCAGAACTCACCGTTTATAAGGGTATAATTTACAAGATATTCATAGCCTTTTTGAATTATAAGGATACGTCCAAGTCATTTCTAGTCAGGCGGTGTATTAAAAAAAATTGTGTTTTATCCTGTTCCAGAAGACGACAGGAAACCAATTAGTCTTAGCATCTTGAAAGGGTTAGGTCCCCATCCTTCTAAAATCTCATGACATTTTCAAGGAAATACATTTTACAGAACAATTTTTTTTCCCAATGACATTGCTTTAAGCACTTTAATAAAAGGTGTTATTTTCTCAAAGTCAGCCAAGGTTAGGAAGATTGGGTAATCATAGAGTTAGAGTCTGTTGTGTATATCTGAAAGCATTGTAACAATGAAAGACAGATGAGTTATTTTAGTTATTTTAGGTAAATACTAATACTAGATACATTAATCAAAATACAGTGTATGTTTTTACAGATGCACCAGTGATAGCCACAATGAAAAAGACACCTGTAGGCAAAGCAAGTCCCTTTGTTTTCACTGGGTGAAAATACTCCTCTTGATATAATACAGAACAGGTCATAAAATGCAATATAAATAATAATCTAAAATATCAACGTGCCCTGACTTTTCACAAAAAAAATAATTAGAAAAACAGAAAACAAAAGCAAAGATCTGATTGGTTGCTATGAGCAACATCACTGGTAATGTTTTACTCCATTTTTTACACAACGTGATAGACCCCTGAGGGTACATGATTGAAAATAATAGCAATTGACAATTAACACCATTTTGATCCCAACATAATTCTCTACAGAGTCTTTTCAAGAACTATGGATGGGACAAACTTTATCTAGACAACTGGCTTAGATCATCGAATAGGGCTTGTGCTTGTATGGGGAAACTGATGTTAAAAAGAGCATTATCCAATTTATTATATTTTATTTACAATGTTAGATTTGAAAACTGAAACACTGAGAAAGGGATTTTAGGGCTTCTCTTAACAAGGAGCTAAGCTTCAAAATAATAATGGTCTCACCAAAAGGTAGTGCGTTCACAAGGTTTTGATAGAACAAAATTAAATTATACTATAGAGGTAAAAAAATTGTAGATGATGGTACAGTTGCGTGATATCCATAATCTCTTCATGGCAGAGCTGTTCATTGCAATTCAATCTATAATACAACTATTTTTTTGCTGCAACTAAATTAATTTATTTCAAATTCCAGGAACATGAGACAGTTCTTTCTTGTAGTATACCTATCTATTAAAATATGGTATGTGAATATTTCAGTCAAATTATAATTTGTAATAATAATAATAATTAGAGCACATGTAATACATCTGATGCAATATGCAATCCTCTGAAGAAAAACTCTCTGAACTCATGGGAAGAGCTTCCCCTTATCATCAATGTGAACATGCTGCTTACAGCACACTAGACTGATTAAGGCAACAGAGTGAGAACCTTGATAACCATCCCGTGTGCCACAGGCAACATGCTTCCCATAGACTATCATAATGAAAAGAGTTTTGATCATAGGTGCACTGTGTCATAGGCATAGCTGAATTTTGCCCAAGGACTCAAATAAGCAATATAAAAGGTTAGGTTCAAAAGGTCATCATTCGTATAAAAGACTCCTGCAATATGAGTCAACCTCCCAACAACCAGTCTTCATTTTGGTAATGGGGCTTTAAAGCAACTTTGTAAGCACTTATTATTAGCTATGCAAGTCATTCCCTAACACTAACATATAAATTGAAAATGTATTAATAATGTTTTAAATATAGAATAATATTTTGCAAACTCATTGCTACCATTTGAAGTGAAAAGGTCGGGGGATACAGGGACCTGGCATGAGATAAATAGACAATATTATAATTATGTTAAGAGAGCTATCAATTCTTACTTAAAGTGTATATTATTTAGAATACTTTTATTATTCAGAAACATAAAAGGCATGGTTATTCGCATATACAGCTGCTTGTTCATTATGTGAGCACTCTTTTGCATAAAAATACTTTTACTGTAGAGCTGTGTAGGATAAGTGATCATAAAACCATTATCTGCTATGAAAAGTGGGCTGCATAAAGCTCTATTGCTTATAAATCTGTCTGGTTGTTAGCGTACCTCTCTCTCCCTTCCTATAGCAATGAAGTTAATGGTTCATTAAAATGTTGCGTCATTGGCCTTTTAAGGAGTACATTTATTAAGGACAAATTGAACATTTTCAATAATTACTCCACTAATAGTATAAAAATAAATAGGTAGGGTGGGTATTGCAATATTTTTGAACTATCAAACATGCACTATATACCTCACTATAGATTTGACTTTCCTTGTCTTTTATTAAATAATACCACAATGTTTTAAATTATTTGTATTTTTAGATACATTTCAAATAGCTCAAGCCACCATATTGCCCTGCCATTAGCACCTGCATATGTATATCATTGGGCCCCATAAAGAAGTAGAAAGATTCAGAATGAATCTAATGTATACAGCATTCAGAAGTGCTGTATTCATTAGGGACAGGCTGGGGAGGCTCCTATCCACACCCTTCCTGTCCCCCAAATTTGTGCATCTTTCAGATTGATAATCCAGTGTGAGATGCAGAGTACAGCAAGTGTTTACTGAATGAGCACCAAGGGGAACAATTTTGCAAATAAAAAAAGATCTTACATGCAAGCCAAGTAAATGTAATCATCTTACCAAAGCAGGAGTTGACAAAGCCATACCACTGGCAGCCGTATTCTCCACCAATCCATTTGCCTTTAATACTGGATGTGAAACTGAGCGTTGTACCAGACACACAGACCAGCATGTCACTAGCACTAATATTCAAAAGCATCATATTAACTGGAGTTCTCAGAGTTTTAAACTTGCAGAAGAGTATAAGCACCACAAAGTTATTGAGAAAACCAAATACAAGTATAAGTCCAAGGAATATTGCCACAACTGTGTGTCCCGTCCTAGACAGCACTGCTTCCGGTGGTTGCGACAAATCATTTTCTATGTAAGACATAGAGTTTTCAAAAGATATATTGGTTGTCCAGTTTTTTATGGTAGACATCATGACAGATGATTCAATTCACCAATGCTCCATCAACCATGTTAATAAAAATGTGCGTATCTAGTTATAATGCTGTTTTGTTCTGCATAAGTGTCTTGTTTGTTGGTTGCCATATTCTGCGACATCAGACTGAATTGATCTATAAAAAAAAATTGAGGTGAAAAAATGTATATACAATTCATTTCAGTGATAAATAAGTAAATTCATGAGTTACATTTTTTTGTTATTCTTCCATACAATTAATGCTTGAAAAACACAGGGAATTGCCAGTTATCTTAAAAGGACGGCTAAAATTTTTCAGCATTCAGACCATAAGAATGATTTCTGAATGACTGAGAGAGATGTTTTAAATGATAAAAAATAACTGTTCTAAATGGATTAAATGATATATTTATAAATATGTATTGACAAAATATACTGTTCTTTTGTATAGAAATAAAAATGTAACTGTCAGCACCATTTATACTTTCTTTGCTGCAATGCTTCTAGTTCTCATACTCTGAGCCAGTGATGCCTTCTTGTCTTGGACACTACCTGCAAGTGTCTATGTTCTTCCCTAATCTCTGTGTTTCCTCCGGGTACTTCTTTCCCTTCTTTGGAAAATTGACTGTATTGTGTGTGACTGGGATGGAGATTGGATTGAGATTTGGCTGCTAGATCAAATCTACGTAGACCCTGGCTTGTGATGTGTTAGTTGCACCCTGTCATATTACTGTCCCACCCCCATTACATTTGCCCTGCCCCATCATGTCATTGCCATGCCCCCTTACATCATAATCCCATCTCCCCACAGCACTGGCTGGTATTATTTGTTGACAAAGATGGCATGCCTAGATAAGGAACATACATTTAAGCACCCCTG
This sequence comes from Xenopus petersii, assembly GCA_038501925.1. NCBI lineage: Eukaryota > Metazoa > Chordata > Amphibia > Anura > Pipidae > Xenopus > Xenopus petersii. The sequence continues at coordinate 81,008,869 of CM076674.1, read as the reverse complement.
GGGAAGGGATTGATGACAATTCTATATAAATGAAGGATATAATAATAAAAAATAAAATATTACAATAAATATAAATACAATAATATGAGTACAGCATGGAAATCATCTATCACAGTAACATCTAATTCAAATAAAGGCCAACTATCCCATTTAGACAGACCATTCCTACGGTGCTTTTTCAAGCCTTGTATTTTATCTCTTCTTCCCATAGTTATATGTTTATCCAAAATATGATGCCACTTATTTATGGTTACTTCTTTCACTGGCAGTTTATTCCATTTGCATTCTACACCATAAACCCAGTGGGGCATCATGACCATGAATGTACTAGTGATGCCTCATGACTCCCCCAGTGGATTCTATAAATATAATATCTGTAGCAATTTTGATTTTGCTACCTCGGGCTATAGCTCATATGCATGTCATCTATTAATACTAGAGGTTGAATTAGAATTTCAAGATATATATATATAATTGCATTCAAGTATAACAGTTCTAAATGTAAAGGGGAGCTATATGAAAATAAAAAATGTTCTGCCTGAAATTTGTAATTCTAAACTATGCAATGTGGGCAGGGTTTGATATTAGGCTATGCTTGGCACAGGAACACTACCAATGCCTAAGGTTACCATTCCCTGCCTTTCAGAATTGACAGCATGTGTAATACATACCATGCTTCTCTGAATCTAAATCTGATTTGCTGTAGTCCAAAATGATTTCTATGCCGCTAAACATTATGTATTGGAGTGGTTTGCCCATTTCATAGTGCCAGTATATACACCTAGGGACTATTTGTCAAGCTTTCTAAAATATGCTGATCAAATGCACTATTATTATTATTATTATTATTATTATTAACATGTATTTATGTAGCGCCAACATACTGCGTAGCACTGTAAAGTAAATGTGATTATACAACTACATCACATGAATTACATATATAGAATATATGGAGTAACAAACATCACAATCAATACAGGTACAAAAAGGTGAGGAAGGCCCTATGCATAGGCATACAGTCTAAAGGGAAGGGAGTAATACACAAGGTGTGGGAGTGGGAGTGGGCACTACACATCATTATCGAACCGCTGTTAACCCTTATAAAATCTGGAGTATTTATCAAGCTGTGTAATGACTTTAGATGATGGTTTAGCCCAGTGTGAAGTTCCAGCATAAAAAGTACAGTTTGTGTAAAAAAAAAAAAAAGTGATGTCCTCCGCCATCATCCTGACACTGTATTCTACACCAGTGGTCCCCAACCTTTTTTGGCCCGGGGACCGGTGTAGAGCCCAATTTTTTTTGCAAGGACCAGAGGGGGAGGGGGTCGGGAGAGGATCAGGGGGGGTCGGGAGAGGGTCAGGGGGGTTGGGAGGGGTCAGAATCCAATTCAGGCACGCCGGCGTCCAATTCAGCATGCAACCTTAATTGGGCTTGGTGGCCCAGTTCTGGGCTGTGGCCCGGCGGTTGGGGACCCCTGTTCTACACTACTGTTCTACACTACTGTTCTACACTACATCTTATGTTGTAATTTACTTTTTTTCCCAGTGATGCCAACCAGGCTCCAGAAAAGAAAATACACAACTTTATAACCATTGTAAATACACATTACCTGATCCTAGGTTGATTAGATTTAAAGACCTCTAGTACTCATCTGTCTGAAAACAAATCATAGCCTCTCTGATGTCCATTTAAAACAGAAATAAAACACTATCACCATTTTTTTAATGCTTAATCCCCCCTCCCCCCAAATAGCTATAATAATATGTAAGGCTTACTCCCCCTTGAATTTTTTCATACATTCAGCTTGAATTTGACTTTTAAAGTGCCCCATGGGAGAAAAGGAGATGGCATGTTGAATTCCTCTGCACTGAACCAGAAGTGAGCTTCCTACCGATAACCTAAAGCACCTTTTTTTCAGTGTCTGCAGATTAAATATATGCTCACATCATTACCCTCAAAGCTGTCTGAAGGAGAGACATAAATTCAAGCTGCAGACACTGAAAAAAAGCTTAGGTGCAGATATGTTGTACACTGTGGCGCACATTTACTAACCTCGAGTGACGAATTCGAATGATAAAAAATTCGAATTTCAAAGTATTTTTGGGTACTTCGACCATCGAATGGGTCAAATTCGGTCGAATTCGATCTAATCGAATAATTCGAAGTACAAATCATTCGACTATTCGATAGTCTCTTTAAAAAATACTTCATACTTAGCCACTTTAAACCTACCGAGGTACAATGTTAGCCTATGGGGACCTTCCCCAGTACTTTTCTTACATTTTTTTGATCGAAGAAAAATCTTTGGATTGATCGCTTAAAAGCGTTCGATTCGAAGGATCTTATCGTTCGATCGTTCGATTTTTACTTGTTTTTTTTTGATATTCGAATTCGAAGGATTTAAATTCGACCCTTGATTAAATGTGCCCCTGAGTCTTTGGCTTCTGTACCAGCCCTAGGCAACGATAGCCCTTTAGCAGGGAAGATCTGTGCCTCCAAAAATGCCCCTATAGCTCCCCATCTTCTTTTCTGCTGATTCACTGCACATGTTCTGTGCCATTTCAGTTAATGAGCTTAGGGACGGACACACAATATACTGAACCTGTAAAATATAAATGTCCCAATATAAAGCTGATTAGTAAATAATTCAGATTATTGGAACATGGCAGCTCAGAAACCAGCACAATTAGCATCAGAATTCAATCAGCCCTAAAGCATCAGATTACCTGACAGGCAAACCTCATTTTCTGTTTGATGATTTGATGACCCCTAAGCTTAGCTTCTCGACAGCTGCTCAAACCACACTGAGCATGTGAGTGTCACAGACATTCCTACCAAAATTCAGAATGAGAAACTCCAGTGATAATTGAAGACCTGGATCATTACTACTATAGCGATGCTGAAGCCTTTAAGTTTAGTATATAAAATGTGGCATTTCATTTTTAAATTCCCTAATTCAATAAAGTTTAGGCGATATCTGGAGATGCTCAGAATGCACTAGAAGAAGGTAATTTACTGAAAAAGAAAGAGTATGTTCTGTATGTCAGAATGGCTGAAATGTTTAACATGTAGAGAATATCTGATTTGTCAAGATAAAAATAAAATGAAGGCAACTCTAGGATAATATAATAAATGGTTCCACTGGATAATTCACCAGTCACCTTATTGTAGTATGGGACACTTCTGGGTAGTGAAAGGTTTGTACCACAGCTATGCTCACTTATACACTTGATTAGCAGAACAGCAGATACCAAGGTTTAAAAAGGTAGATTCAAGTTTCAAGAAATACTGTTAATAAAATTATAAGCATGACCAGTGGTATTTAAATACCAAACAGTATGTGGAATAGTTATTCTTATCAGGAAGGTATGGCTTCCAATTTCCAAGAATACAATTGCTAGTCTTATCCTTCTTAAACCTTGGCAATTATCCATACCAGTTATAATCATTTGCTGAAGTATGAAATGGAATTATTATGTTATATAAATGTTCCAAGAGCAACTCTCTTCTCTATTCATATACATAGTCTAAATTATATTTCTATATCTAGACATTCTTTATTATATGTGTGTGTGTATATATATATATATATATATATATATATATCATTTTTTTTTATGAAAGAAATTGTAAGGAACATTGCTCATTACATTATAAACATATATTATATTTTAAAAAAATAATCTGATTTTTTTTTAGAAAGAGAACATAAAAGCTATTTGCTATAATATATTTAAAGAAATAGTAGTTCATTTGTGACTGATTTGCTTACTTCTGTAAGACATTGTAATCGATCTTAGGAAATGCAGAATATAATTATATTGATGGCAAAACAATTGTATTGGGGTTTTTTAATGTTTAAATGTGTTCCAACAGAATTTAGGAATGATGTTCTAAATTATGAAAAGGCCTCTTAAACAGAAAACCATTGGTCCAAAACATTCACCTTCCAACTAATAATTAATCAAACTATTAATAATTAGCCAAAGAGCTGTCCAGACACTTTCAAGCAATGAGATCACAACATATTCTGTACTAATTAAAGTGCTTCATAACTTCTAAAGGCACATTTATCAAAGGTCGAATTTCAAATTCATGTGAGTTTTTTTAACTCTAATAAATCTAAACATATGTCCAAATTAGTCCCTGGACCTCTCCCATTGACTTATACATGAACTCTGCAGGTTTTAAAGAGCCAGAGTTTGATAAACCTTGAAATCCTAATTCGAATTACAATTTTAATTGAGTTTGGATAATTCACAATTTGATTTTGAGAGTTTTGACCATAAAAAAATTGAAATTCAAATTTTCAATTCAACCCTTAATAAATCTGCCCCCTACTGTTATGTTTGAGTGTAGTGGGATTTCTTTAAGTAATAAAACGCTTTTGAGATTTTTTTTATTAATTAGCTAGATGCAAAGTATTCATCCAGTGTGTCATAGGGTAAATGTAAAACAATAATCTGTCATGCTACCAAGGATCTAGCTAGGGTAGAGCTGCCATGTATTCTGGGCTTGGCAAAAGCAAGGGGGCATGGTTGAGCTGTAACAGGGTGTGGGTTGAGGTGGAACTGGGCAGGGTCAGGTCATAGTTAAAAATCTTTACAAATTTGCCCTAAAAACTTGATGTCTCCAGTGCCCACAAGCCCAAAGTAAACTTTGGAAAAAGGAGTCTATTTATTGCCCTGAACAACTCTATCCACATTTAACTTAGGTGTCTTAATTACAGTCCATTTATTGACCCAGATGCCTCAGCAACTGCATATAGGACTGAGAATTGGCTACTTCATATTACGATTTACAGTGAAACCTTAAGTCCCCTCATTTTGTTTCCCTGCATTTTACATTTTTTATTTGTGGTCCCACCAGTTTATAATGCATTTCAATGGGTGTATTTCCCTGATTTTAAGTAATGTTTTCCAGGATTTTACATCAAACTTTTGTCCTGATGTACCCAAAAATGTATTTTTCCCCCTCTATGAATGATATGATTGGTGAAATAAAGAGGTTTAAAATACAGGTATGGGACCTGTTATCCAGAATGCTCGAGACCTGGTGTTTTCTGGATAATGGATCTTTCCGTAATTTGGGTCTTCATGCCTTAAGTCTACTATAAATTAATTTAAACATTAAATAAACCCAATAGACTGGCTTTGCTCCCAATAAGGATTAATATATCTTAGTTGGGATCAAGTACAAGCTACTGTTTTATTATTACACAGAAAAAGGAAATAATTTTTAAAAATTTGGATTATTTGGATAAAATGGAGTCTATGGCGGACAGCCATTCCGTAATTCAGAGCTTTTTGGATATCGGGTTTCCGGATAAGGGATTCTATACCTGTACTAACCAAATGATTATTTTGCATGGTTCTAATTCCAAGTCTGCCCCTTATACAGTCCTGCGCCAATCACTTATTGCTTTAGGTTGTGTATGTGACTGACAGGGAGGCACATGCCCCCCATAGTGTAACATTAACACTGCAATGCTTAACTCTTGTTATTAACACAGTAAATATTGTATCTCAAAGTAAAACCCACTCCTGTACCTATATGCTTTTAGTATTTGTAGAAAACGTTTCAACACATTTATCTGATTTAACATTTTCTATGGTCACAGCATAGAAAAGTGTTTTGAAGTTTAAGAGTTTCACATTTTGAAATTAAATTAGCCCTATTTCAAAATAGAAATGCAGTTTTATTAATACAAAGATGTGTGCAGCATTCACAGTTCACATGGAAAATAGTCATATAAATGCATGAAAGTGCTATTATTATGCATGTAAAGCTCCTAAAGGCACCTGCACTCAATTATATATACAATTAAATTTCATTTATTTGATCTGGAGTGATCTATTCTTTACTCTATTTAGCCAAAGCTACAGAACAGAAACATATATTCCTCATAGCGGTGCATGCTTTCACATGCAGGAATTGGAACAAAATGTAATCACTAGGTCTAAAATAAAGGGAAAATTTTGTGAGCCCTTACCCAGAATAATTTGTGAGCAATATACCCATAAACTGGTATGGCTGAACTACATAATAGGAACATAAATGGAATTATAATCCTTTCTTTGGACTGAATATGAGAAGAAAATTTATTTTTTTACAGTGTGTTTCAAGTAAAATATTGTGCAAGGGGGCCACTTTGGTGAAAGTCTTATACAAAATAGGCAGCACTTTGTAATATATATCTATTTCTTATATATTTTTGTTAACAATTTTCATCATAAACATTAAAGAATAATATATTTTTAGTAGAGTACCGCAGGGCTCTGTACTAGGTCCTTTGCTTTTCAACTTGTTTATTAATGACCTGGAGGTGGGCATTGAAAGTACTGTTTCTATTTTTGCAGATGATACTAAATTGTGCAGAACTCTAGGCTCCATGCAGGATGCTGCCACTTTGCAGAGTGATTTGTCTTGGAAAACTGGACAGTGAGGTTGTGGAATGCACTGCTGGATGATGTTGTGATGATTAATTCAGTTAATGCCTTTAAGAATGGCTTGGATGAATTTTTGGACTATTGTGATACTAAATTCTATAGTTAGTATAGGTATGGGTATATATAATTTATGTGAAAGTATGGAGGGGTGTGTGTATGGATGCTGGGTTTTCATTTGGAGAGGTTGAACTTGATGGACTTTGTCTTTTTTTCAACCCGATTTAACTATGTAAAATGCTTTGCTTGTAAGTGTAGTAACACAAGCAGCATACCTTGTACAAGCCTTAAAATCCCCTTTAATTGGATTAAAGGTAGTCTATCAATGGACAAAAATCTCAGTATAGGAGATTCAGGCCAAAACAATTTTTTTAATCCTTTGTATTGTCTGCTAGATAAAAGTTCTACTCAATACTTTATTGGGTGTGTTGATGGTGATGAGGGGCTTGTTTGGAAATCATTCAGAAAGGAGTTAAAATCAAGTTAAAATTGCAGTCCTGAAAGTGACCCATGGGCAGAAGTTCCAATTAGCCTGTCCTAGGTCAACTAAAAGTGTCCCAGATTTGTCATGTTATCTGGTAACCTTTTTTTATATGCAGCTTGTTTGTTTGGCATCATTTTGTTTCATTTTTGTTTAATCTAACCCTATAACCACTTTGCAATTTGCTAGGTCAGTCTGGAATATGTCTGCTTCTCCAAAAGGTATTCTTCCCCAATTTCTCTTACTTTCCCATTTTAATTTTTTTTTATTGCCCTTCTTATTACCCTTCTTCTATTCATGAAGGGATAATATATATTTCCTTTATTTTAAATACATAATAAAATATAGTGACAGAAAATTCTATACATTAGTTTGTGCCTGTGTTATGGAATATTCCTAAGCCAGTGTATGGCTATGGATGGCTGTTCCCACAAGTATGGTGTGAACACAAATATGTAGAAAATCAATGCTTGTACTTCTAATAAAATTAGTTTTATATTTTGATGTGCCAGAAAAAATGTGAAATCATGTTTACCAGCTTTTATAATACACACAAAAAGAGGAACAAGAGGCACACAAAGCCCAAAGCACATATAAGCAATGAAAGATATATATATATATATACTGTATAGATTATTTTGTGCAGTGTTACCTGGGTACCCAATGCTAAACAGCTTTAAAATGCATATTGATATGGCATATGTGATCTGTATGTATCTTTAATCCTTTTATCAGCAAAAAGGCAAAGGGAATCCTAATGCTGACAGGAACCCCCCCACTAGTGGATGGTTTGCTATAATGAAATGCAGCAAGATATGCTGCAAACAAAGACTCAGAATTGGCTGCCAGCCTGCCAGAAGCTGTTTTGAAAATATCAATTATTCTGCCTGCAACAAGAGTAGAAGAGTAAAAGCAGGCAGTAGTATAACCACCATACAGCAGACCCAACAGAAGTAAGAGTGGGTAGGCCGCTGACTCTCATACAGTATATACTGTAAGAGTCTCTCTACATAACCACTTCAGACTGCCCCTCACAAACAAGTAATCAGGCGGTGGAGTGAACCATCATCAAAGATTTTTGTAGGGAAGCCTGGCCTCTTCTAGTTACACCAATGGAAGCAGAGTTCATCAGATACTCATAGTTAGATTTGTCTCCACCATGTAGTCATTGCTTGCAAAATGTACTCAAAGTTGGCTAGTCTCTACAAGGACTCATAGCTAGGCTTGTCTACACTAGGTTCTTATAGCTAGGCTTGCTTCCATAAAGTACTCATAGCTAGGCTTGCTTCTACCAGGGACTCATAGCTAGGCTTGTCTCCACCAGGCACTCATGGGTAGGCTTGTCTCCAGCTTGTACTTATAGCTAAGCTTGCTTCTACAAAATATTCATAGCTGGGCTTGTCTCAACCAGGTACTCCTGACTAGGCTACTCCTGGCTAGGCTTTTCTCCACAAGGTAACTAGGCTTTCTTCCATCCATCTGTTGGCAGAAAATGGTAAATTCAGTTCTTCCCCTTTAAAGAGAAGAAAATGATTTTCCAGGAGAAAAAAAAGATCATTAAATGTAAAAATGTAAGCATAATTTAGCAAAATGGCATTTTTGAACTGGGGAAAACATTGTAAATATGTAATCTTATATTATACAACAATCGGTTCTAACTGTTTGTACAAAGAGATCAGATAATTACAAATGTGTTTACATGCTTGCTGACATTTATAGGAGGACATGTAATTGCGCATGGCTGTGACACATATTGGCCCCTGCATTGTGCACATTATGAGTGCTGATATTCTTCTTTGGCCCTTTTGTTATTTAGAACTACAACAATATATATTACTCTAAATTTCCTTTTCATCTGTTATTGTGTTATCATCATTGATGTGCAAAACAAATCATCCTAGATTTAAACGGCAGCTGGTATTTCTTAAATAATGATGTATCATTCCTTAGGAGTGCAAAAGCTAAACCAATGAATCAGAGACACTGAAGCATACAGAGATATATACTGGCTTACATCTCTCGTGTAGTCATGTCTAGCAGAAGCCACAGAGGTTATTCTCTCTTCTCCCATTCCTATATTCATGTTATTTATATGATATAAAGGTAGAGACCAGCTATGCAAGTCAAAAGATGATGAAAGAAATACTGTACATTATATTCTATTGCTACAAGCTCCATTCTAAACACACATTTAATGAAGGGTTTTAAATGACTAATCCCATGTATTGTGTGGATAATAAAAACAGACCATAACTGCAATATGAATGAAGAAGTCCTTATGTAAAAATGTTTAAAAGCATATCTGGCATTTCAGAAAGGTTTCTCGTTTATTATTATTATTATTTCTGGATCTGTGTATACACAACCCTATCAAGTACACTGTGGGTCATTTAGTTAGGTTATTATGCTTAGACTGAATGTTGCAAGCAGGAGTTATATAATGCATAGCACTTAATATGCAGAAAACAGGCCTCGCTGCAAACCTGAGATATTTTTATTGTGGTATGCACAGTTTGTTTAGATTCACAGTGTCTCTTGGTGCAGCATAGCAAACAATTTAGAAAACCAGATTCATACCCATTGTTGTCTGTAGTTTCGAGCAAGCTGTTGGGCTTGTGTGCAGCTGCTCTCCCATAAAAACACATGCTCCCAATGAGCTGCCTTTATTAGACATTGCTTCCAGAAACAGTTTGGAACTCGGCAGCGAGTGTTCAAAATGAGATATCATTTTACGGCATGTCAGGATAATTATGGACCAAATTGGGTCTGAATGCTTTTGTAATATTATTGTGTTACAGTACAATATGACATTTTTCTTGTAGTTTACCTAATCATTGTCTTCCTAGAACTGAATCTGTATCATTCCTCACTGCTTTATCATTATATGAAATAATACAATTTGCTTCGATTTAAAAGAGATGTGGAGGAAAACATCTGGGGCGTGACAGGGTTACAAAGTTTTGGGCTGGTGGAAAATGGATTAATTTCCTTTTCATTTTCAAGTAAATACGTGGCAGTTTAGTGCAGAGCTGCTAATGCAGATAAAAGTGATGAGACCTCATCTGGAGGCTGTTCCCTGTGTTAAAGAAGGAGAAGCATGGCTTTTTCCTAGATTTGATAGAAGGAGAGACACTACTCTGCCCAGAGGCTGCTGAAGAGCTCAGTGGAGCACAGTCAAGTTCTAGGCTTAGGACAGGAGGTCCTAAATTATGAGCTGAGGACTGTACCTTCTGATCTGAACAGTGGAATAACTGCAGACAAACGGTGTTTTTTGTCAGGGTCCACCTTTTCTTTTTATGATAAGTTTTGTAACTCCAAGAAACCACAAACACATTACCTTGTATCTCTAAAACACATAAAAATGCAGATGAATCTGGTAGAAGAAATGTAATACTTCATGTCTTCCATAAGCAAGAGGTAATCTTGCAACTGTTGATGCCCTGTATCTTCTGGGTCTAAATGAAGAGCAAGCCAGGGAGAATCCAAGGGGTTACCCACATACTTTCCATAGCTCGCCCTCATACTGCTGCCAACCGGAGGCAGCACTGTATTCATGGGAGAAGCACAAGTATGGTTGCGATCTTTTGGTCCGGTTGAACCTGGGCAGGGGGTGGGGTTGTGTTGCTGAGGGAGCAGATTGTGCCATCAGGGGCAGGGCTTTGATGTGGCAATCGCTGATTGGCTGATCGCTGCATCAAACATAGGGAATCCTGCCCAGTTTTAATAATTTGAAATTTTATCTGGCCAGCCCTTCAAAAAACTGGGCTATTCGGGTCAAAACTGGACAGGGGGCAACACTAAGCATATGTCCTGTGAGTGCCAAGTGCAAACTGCACAAAACAGGGTGGATTGCACACATTATTTGCACCCTGCTCTGCAGGTACTAACTGAGGCCTCAAATTTAAAAAAAATTATGGATTTAGTGTACAGTATAGTAGTTATATTGGCAAGCAACCTGTGATTAACCTGCATGCATAGATTAGTAAAAGGGCAATATTTCAGTATATTACAAGGGAAATTCACATATTGATGTATGGCTTTTTCATTTTCCTGAGGTCCCACTCCCCCAAATGGACAAATGGGAACCACAACAATGTAACTTAGGTTCTCTATTGTGGGTGAATTCTTCCTCTCCTGAAAGGGCAGTTGCAAGTACTTTTTAACTGGATTTTATTTTCTTTTTTCATGGAATATTTTTTTTTCTATGTCTTACAGGGAATCAAACAGACTCTTGTTATCCAGAAGTACAAGAATGGAGGCAAAGTTTATGTTTTCCAGTCAGCATCGAACTGGGGTCTCCTGGGCACAAAGGGGCTGCAATGTGAAGGGTCCTCCTTTGCAACCTCAGGGTCCCCCATCCTGGTGTCATTTCCCCCCCTTCCTCCCACACAGTATTTCGCTGCATACGTTATTATACCTTCTTCCTGCTCCTTAACTAGTGAGGCTGTTAATTGGCAGGGGAGCACTGGCTGTATACACCAGGACCGAGTTTGTGTCAAAGGGGCACATGAAACCAGTCTCCTGACAGCCCAGTCTGACCCTGTTTCCAGTATAAATAACACTTTTATAAATGTACACACACACACACACACACACACACATATATATATACTGTATATATATATATTCCACGCAGTCTCGCATGAAACAATAAAACTTTTTACATTTTAATAAGACCTGAGAGTGCGAATCTTACTTGGTGGAGTTTATAGATTATATTATTATAGATTATATATATATAACAAACAAGGGAAAGTTGTGCTCACCACCCTTCCCAGCTATAGTCAGGTGATCCCACTGGTGTCTAATAAAAGGGCAACCAAGTTTGGGAGTTTTTCTTTGAAAGCAGCAAGTTGCAGGTAAAACTAGTCCCTTTTGTAAAATGTATTATGAAGCAATAGAATTCTTAATGAATCAGATGAAAATTGAGCATAGGACTGGCCAGATATTGGATGACTTTGACGTAATTGGCCATCTTAAATATATTGCAATACATGGGCAAACAAAGGGTAAGGCATTTTTCAGTAGCAGTATGCACAAAATGTCTCCAATATATTGATAATGGGTTCAGTGCAGAGGACTCTTGTATGTGTCTATATATATATATATATATTCCAGTAAATGGACCCGCATTCTTTCATTTTGGTGAAATAAATCAATGTGCTTTATTCACAAATTCATCTCCAACGTTTCGGTCCTCTCTGGGAGGAGAAGGAGAAAACCGAAACGTTGGAGATGAATTTGTGAATAAAGCACATTGATTTATTTCACCAAAATGAAAGAGTGTGGGTCCATTTACTGGAATATATCATAAAGCCTTGACCAACGCACCACCATCGACAATCTAAATCCGGGAGAAGTGCGTTCACTGTACTGACATCAGTTAGAAGAACAAACGAGTTTTTTAGCATATGTTGATATATTGGTGTGCGGATAAAGACTTTTTGATTATTATTGACAGAAACCGATCCAATAACCAACTAGTATACACTTTGACTCTTTGAGCCATTCTCAAGTTTGATAAATTTTGACAGATGTTGTAACAAGCTATTTCCCGCCAGTGTGTTAATATAAGGCATATTCCACTGTGTATTTTTATGCTTTGAGAAAGACCTCGGAGAGGCCAAAACGTCAGCTTGTAGCTTTTATTAAATAAAAAAAGTTTATTTTAAGTCCTGAGAGTGCAGACTCCATTTGATGTTTGTTTGAATATTTACTGAATCTGCACCCAGGCAATTTATTGGACTTTTTCGAGAGTGCTGGTATTCTCTTGGATTATATATATATATATATATATATATATATATATATATATATATATAGATAGATAGATAGATAGATAGATAGATAGATAGATAGATAGATAGATAGATAGATAGATAGATAGATAGATAGATAGATAGATAGATATATTTGTATTTTTTAGTAAACACTCTGTAATGCAATCATTCCTTTTGCAATCTGACACAATACTTGCCTTTCATTTTCACCCAATCTAGCCATCACAGACAAGGATTTTTTTAAAAATTATATTTCAAAACATACAGCAGATAAAAAAACAATTCCCTTGCTCTAAAGTGATACATCATAAAGCACAGTTGTATTGCTGATATTAAATATCTTACTGTAGTGGAAGAACCTAGGAACTGCTAATCTACAAAAGATGGGTTTCAAGCAGATAAACCATTTCATTTCTTGTAGACTAGTTTATATGACCATGTGCGTTTTTCAGTAAGACTGCTTTATGGTAGCACAGTTAGAGGAGCCATGGGTATGAGTGGCCATATCCATACACCAAAGACAGAACTCCAAGGGTACATTTTTGCTGGGGCTATTTAAGAAAATATGTCAGCCCTATAGACTTTTAAAAGCTAGGTAAGTGCCAAAATGGGCTCTCTTGATACAATCTAAATATTTCAACATTTAATGAATAGGCTCACATAGGATTCTCAGTATTTTGTTTATCCAATTCCAAACCTTTTCATTACAATGTAATAATCTATGTTGTACCTTTTGTGGTAACAGTTTCATAATACCTGTACTTTCATTGATATTTTAACCACTGAACCAATTTTGAGCAGAAGAATATTAATAGAAGGCTAATGGACTTTTGGGGGATCTCTGTGCATGGATAATATTTTACACAGGGAATAATGTGCCATGTTTTGCAAAATATTAGGATATTATAAGTCACAGAAGTGTTCCATGACCACATAAGGGCACAAAGCTAAAGGTTGAGTGCTTTTCAAAATAAATCTGTCAAACTGTCTCTTGGAGTAATTAGAGGTACTCACAACCACCAAGAGTATAGTAAGGAGTCAGAAAAAGACATTTGCCACTTTAATGTAGATGTTGTGCTACCATGTGACAAAGCCTTTCTCTCTCAATGTTAATGGTCTGTATGAAAGGCTCTAAGCCTCTGAAGTTTGCTAATCATGAGGCAAGACAAATACAACACCTCTAAGGAGAGAGAACCAAGATGAGAGAATGAGACCTAAGAGAACTACTGTATATTGATTGAATGCATCAATAGGTCAAATCCCAAAGTGTTTATAAAAATGCAACTGAGATACAATATGAGTAGCTGCATAGATACATGGTGGTTTAGGTGTTTATATTTTTCTTAACCAAAGCCGCAGTTCTATATATAGCGAAAGCTAATTAGGCTTACAGACAAGTGCCTCTTTGTGGCAGCAGGTTTCAAATTTGATCCTTTATAATATATAGATCTACAAATGAAACCACCTGAAATGTAGCTATTCCAATGAACAATGATGTGCAGAACAAATACTGACACAGAAAATGCAAACTGAATTGATTAGAAGGGAGTTAAATCCCTGTGGCTCTAGTTCAAATTATCTCTGCATTTGTAAGTGGCTAGTGGGGCTCTCTCATCTCCCCATCTAAACATAGATGGGATCTAATTTAGGGCTGTAATAGGATTCTGTGGTAGGATATAGGGCTGCTGTCCACTTCACATGGGGTACAGCCCTGTGCCTGATACAGACCCAACTTATATACATGAACCAATGAAAACCTAACAAACAGAGGAAGCTACACTCTTTGGTTGCTTTTTGTGAACGATTTGAGCAGCTGGCATACTTCTCATTCAATATTATGTTGAGGGGAATTTGTATTCACCAAGACAGCCCATGTCCCCCTGTTCCTACAGGGTAGATCACATATCGCCTCAGGATGCTGCATAAAAGTGTGCAATGAGCTTAAAAGAACCACTCAGTTGCACCACAGGTGGTAACTCACATCAGAATAGGGGGTGTTGCAATTTACCAGTCATATAACTGAAGCTCTTGACCAAACAAAGCATAGATTAACTTTTTTTCTGAACCCCTAGTGCTGCAGCATAGAAAATAAGCTCTTAGGATTTTCTCTTTTTATGTAAACTGATTTGTATTCTCTGTCTAATGCAGAGGAAATAGGAATGATTGTTGATTGCATTTTAATTCAAGCACTGTTTGACAAAAATGCAATTCTGCAACTGACCCCTGAGTTCAGGTCTGTTTGCAATTCTTTATGCTTGGTCTGTACTGGCTACACGAGTGGAAAAATGTTCTCCTTCCCTTATTATGCTTTTTTGTTCTCTGGTTCTCTACTTTTTATATAATGTAGCAAAAATCCGTTCAACTTCAGTTCTGTTAAAGCGCTGGCTTCTGCTATCTTGCAGCAAGAGTCAGAACCGGCAGACCATACTGATTCCAGTTGCAATTACATTTGCAAATACATTTAAAACCACTGACCTTTTTCAATTATTTATTACATACTGAAAAGTTGCTTAGAATTGAATTTTCTTTTATAATGTAGTTAAGAAATCAGTTTTGGTAGATTTCCTATATAAAAATCCATCACTTATTTTTGCGAAACATAGGCATGATATTTCTGGCTTCATTTAAATATACACTATACAGCAACCTACTCACCTACTCACATTGGAGAGAATTTGCTCCTTTTCTTTTATTACCTTAATTATGACTCCCTGTTATATATAACTTACAAAATCTTTCTGCTACATTTCCAACCCTGTACTGTTGGGCATCTCAAGAAATCTCAACTCTCCAGTCTTCATATGTTTCTGATTATCCTCTCCATTCCTCCCAGAGTCTTGGTCTTTTCCCAACACCCTCATGCTCCTTCGTAAACATTTCTCTCTTGCTGCTACACTGTACATAATTGAATTCCTCCATAAAAAAACTCACCCTCAGCCTCATCAAAACTAAAATCAAGTCCTACCTCTTAGGGACACTAGTACAGTATCTTATTTCATCTTTGCCCTAATGTGCCAATATTCCAACCACTGTGATAACAGCATTTTCTGACATACTAAGCATGATCACAGCTGCAAGGCATAACAGAATGGTTTCAGCTGATGGTTTCCTGTCCTGCATTTACTTTCCGGCAAGTAAAGCCTTACTGCTGACATTTTATAAAAAGCAATATTAATGTAACTGTAATTCATGCAAGGAATGTTTCCACTTACCAGGAGAAGAGGCAGAAATAAAGCAAATGATGTGAGAGGAGCTTTATACGATGCAAGTTCTCCCCAGCCAGTTATGCAATAAAGGTGAGGTGAAAAGAGCTTCTGCTTTTTATCCGCACTTAATGGCAGTTTTATGGGTGTCAGGACCTTAGAGAATGAAGTCAGTTCTGCTATTCAGCCTCATTGTTGTGTGTGTATACTCCAGCTCCAGTGCCTGACAATTACACGAGTGCAACTTGCATCTCGCTCTGTTAAAAGCGTGTGGGACTGGGCTGCCCACTATGCTATATTTCAAGCCTGAACGAGCAACACAGTGTTACTTTCTGATGTGCTGATTGGATGGAAAAGCGTGACCATAACTAATACTGATACACTCCCTCCTCCTCCCCCTCTTCTTCTGCCTCAGCTCAGGTCCTGCTCCTGGATTCGGGAACACTATGAACTGATGATTGCAAATCAACTGCAACCTTGTCACAAATGAAAATACTCTAGAAGGGCAATTTCTTTCTTGCTTTCTTTCTTTTTATTTATTTTCCTTTCCTTCCTTTTTCAGGTTTAAAAAAAAATCCCCTCCCCTTCTTTGATATTTCAGTTCCCATGGAGTTGGTCTTCTAGCTGTAACTTGACATTTCTGAGATTGACCAGAAGAGAAAGAGCAGTAATTGCACCAAGGCCATGTGATGGGCTGAGTGTGTTTGTTCCTTTGAAAATCATTTCCATAGAAAAGTAGCAATAGTATATTAATTTAGGCATAGATTCAGAAATTTGCATATAATTTTGTTTTTCTTTGTAATAATAAAATAATACCTTGTACTTGATGTTAACTAAGCTGCATGAATCCGTATTGTTGGCAAAACAATCCTATTCCTTTCAAGTTTAAATGTTTTGTAGCAAACTTTTCACCAAATTACAGAAATATCCCTTATCTGGAAACAAAGCATTCCATATTTTAGTATACCTTTAATACACTAGTATTATATACTATTGGGTCCAATACCTTTTATTTATTTCAAACTTGCAGTAGGGGTGCTGCTGTCATGAGGTGAGTAGTCCCAGATTTCCCTTTGTGCGGCCCCTAGCCCAGTGCCGGGCCACGCTGGGCAGGTGCTGCGCTCGCGTGCGCACAAAGTCGGCAGAGAAGGGAACCGGACTTGGGGTAGGCCGGCAACAGAGAAGGTAGGTGCCTGGCGCCCTCCTAGCTTTGCGCCCTAGGCACGTGCCTACTCTGCCTATTCCTAGTTCCGGCCCTGCCTAACTTGAAGGGATTTTTTACCTGTGACAGTAAGGACATTATCTACAAAAAAAATAGTTTCTACGTAACGAAAAAAAAACACAAAGACACATTTAAGTTTTCCGGATAATGGATCTTTCCGTAATTTGGGTCTTCATACCTTAAATCTACTAGAAATCCATTTAAACATTAAATAAACCCAATAGGCTGGTTTTGCTTCCAATAAGGATTAATTATATCTTAGTTTGGATCAAGTACAAGCTACTGTTTTATTATTACAGAGGAAAAAGGAAGAAATCATTTTTTAAATTTGGATTATTTGGATAAAATGGAGTCTATGGAAGACAGCCATTCCATAATTCCGAGCTTTTTGGATATCGGGTTTTCGGATAAGGGATCCTTTACCTGTAACACCTTCCCATTCTTTGTGCATGCTGTTTTAACCTCTGGCCATACCAAACAAAGCATACATTTTCTTCTGATATATTCTATATATAAGTGGCAACTGTAGCATGTGCAGTACACTTATAACAGGTAACCAATTTTTTCATCCGTGTACGGGCAAAGCGTACAGGATAAAAGACAGATTAACCTGTACGTCCAAAAATGTGATATATATAATTAAATGCCCGTGCGGAATTTTGTACTGTGGTAAGACATGTAGACAATTGAAGGAGCGTATCAGTATGCATCGCTCCTCAATCAGGGCAGCTTTGGAACCTAAACCCAAGGGGGATACAAAAAAACATGATATATCCATACAGCCGGTAGCACAGCACTGGCTAAATGCTAAACATTCTATTGCAGCTTTCAAATGTATGCCGATAGATTTCATCCCTACACCCCCACGGGGAGGAGATGTTGATCGTTTATTGCTCCAGAGAGAGGCCTTTTGGACCTACGAACTTAACAGTGTGGCACCTAGAGGATTAAATACCTACCTTCAATTCAATAGCTTTCTATCATTAAGATAACATTGAATACCATAATTGTGATTGTATTTCGAAAAAGTACTTTAAAATTACTATATAAATGCTGGTAGGGATCCCTTTGTGGATACATGCTGTAAAAAATGTGTGCAGTGTAAGAATATTCATACGATATAGCAGTAGCTTTTATATGGACATTCCTTCGTGTTTTTACGAAATTTTTATATGAATTTAAGCACTTTATTGTCACTTCACATCAATCAGTTGATGTCGAGGCCAGCTGTTTATTATGGATGCACAAGCACTTTAGCACATGGATTATTGTTTATTTTTATATGCTAATTACTTAAGGGTCACTTCCTGTTTGAACTTGGGAGAGGAGGGTATTTATTCTGTGAATTGTTTGGCACATGTTTCACCTTGAGAAAGGTCCCAATGGGGACTGAAACGTAACGTCGGTTATACATGCAATAACACTTTTTTCTACTTGCAAAAATCCTGGTGTTGCTGGTCTTTATATATATATATATATATATATATATATATATATATATATATATATATATATATAAATTTAATAGGTATACACATAAATTCGACCCAATTAGAAACAGATGAATGCTGCAACTGGATATACACATTTAAGAATTACTCATCCATCCTATCTGCATTATTGTGTTTGCCACCTTAATGTGTACTTAATTTGACATGGTGAACAGGCACTAATGGCGTTAGTGAAGGTCATGTAAATAATTATTAAATATTACAGGAAGGTGAAGCGTATGAAAATAATATTCTTGGTTTCTTGCTGTTAGCACTGTATGTCTTTGGTGGACTTACTAGCATAGTAAGTACATTAAATAAATTGTGTGGAATTTTAAAACAGAATTTCAGAATTTTAAACTTATAATCAGTTATGTGTGCCTTTACTTAAGTAATCTTAAGACCTACATTTAGTTAAGTATTGGTATGTGCATGTATATTTTTATATATGTGAGAGTATAGATGGGTCTGTATAGGTATGTTTATATATGTGCGTTGGGGGGTATAAGGAGGGGATTAACTTGATAGTCTTTTATCTTTTTTCAAACCAAATTTCAAACCAAATTAACTATGTAGCTATTTAACTACTTACTACTGATCCTTACAATCTGCAACTGTATTAAAGGAGAACTAAACCGTAACAAACCATAACACATTAGGGCTCATTTATGACTGCAAGTGCTCCCTGAGCTACAATCGATGCAAGGCATTGTATGTGTCGAGGATATTTATTAAAGGTACTTGTGTTTAAACAAGCTCCTTGCACTTGCAAGTGCCTGAATATTGTCGTAGCTCTAGGGTTCTCTCTACACACAGCGTCAATAAACACACAATTAATTCTGAAAGAAATGTTTGTGAATTCAAGTGAAGCAAATGCGATTGGGGCAAACAAAATGTTGCACTCGACCGCAATGATGCTGGAATTGTGGGTAAAATGCTGCACCACAGGTAAGAAAACATGGCAACTGGCATCAAAAATTGTACACTGCACTTGTAGTCATAAATGCATAAATTACCTTTATTATATTTGGTCTTTAATGTATACACGTACCCATTTTAATATAATGCTACAGAATGTTGCTGCTCTGTAAATATGTGTAAATAATAATACTGCATCCAAATTTAATAATCAACCTTGTATGAATGTCTATGACAGATGTAACCTCATGTTCTGCATGATCAGTTTAGACAACATCTACAGCTGTTCAGTGTCCCTGACATTCAAAAGTTGTCCAAAATACAAAATAAAAGAAAGGCTTGCTTCTCTAGTGCAATTTCCTTTTATAATTTATTTTTATAAAAAATTATTGCACTTACAATATCGTAGGCAACATCAATTATTGGTAGGTAATAATGTATATTCAAACCCAACTCATTTGTCAACAAAATTGTGACTTCTTCAAGGATAAAAACTCAATTAAAGTTCTCCATATACTAAGAAACCGCTTTGTTTTCCAAGAGCCAGCTCTTTCCAAGGCTGGCTCTTGGAATTTTTGATAAACATAAATTATAAAAGGAAATAACACCAGGGAAGTGCT
This sequence comes from Xenopus petersii, assembly GCA_038501925.1. NCBI lineage: Eukaryota > Metazoa > Chordata > Amphibia > Anura > Pipidae > Xenopus > Xenopus petersii. The sequence continues at coordinate 80,988,709 of CM076674.1, read as the reverse complement.
CCCTTGTTTTATTTTGTATTTTAGATGTTTTGGATTGACCATCCAGTTTTTTGAAGGGGCAGCACCCAGAGACTACAATGAGAGTACATCTTACTCGGATTTTCAGATTACTAATTGAACTATTAATTGAGTCCTTACACCTTGCTCGATGAGACTTTGTTTGAATTTGGATCACACAAGACTGCTGTGTTTTATTTAATTTTAGCAAGGTCCTAGCACGACCCAATCATTGAATATACTGTATCTATTAATTCAAAAGATGGCCTAACAAAATTTAAAAGGTGATTAAAAAAAGGTCGAAGTGCATTTTCAAAGTAAAAAAACTTCGAATTTCGAAGTCCGATTCGAATTTGAAAAAACTTCGAAATTCGAAGATCGAATTTTTTTTAAGCACCATCTCTTAAAAACTTCGACCATTGGCCACTTAAAAGATGCCGAAGTGCTGTTTTAGCCTATGGGGGTCCTCCTAGAACCCGTATGGAGGCAATTGGGGGAGTTTGGGAGATCGAAGGTCGAAGTTAAAAAACTTTGATCGAAGTACGATTCGTACATGACCTCCATTCGACTGGTCTTTTTGAATTCGAAGTTTGAAGTTTTTTTAACTTTGAACTTCGACCTTTGATAAATCTTCCCCTTAATACATAAAATAATGTATTTCCATTGCTATAGTTTTCTTTTAATGCTAACAGCCTTTACTATAAATGAATCTCTTTGGTTTCAAGCAAACAAATATACCAGCTTCAAGGGTTACTGTTTACAAATCTGAAAACCTTTTAAATAATGCTGCTCATAAGAATTATGTGGAGAATAATGTACTGTAAGTGGCAAGAACTCTAATAACCAGCATTTTATAATTCCTAAAATAAGTGTATGTCAGTTAAGTAATAATTGATATTTAATGCAAAACACCATACACCAGGGGAATGCAGAGATATGCGTTTTCAATAATCTGACTGCACCAGACCAACAAAAGCTAACTGCAGTTTGGTTGTTATGGTTAAAAGGGATCATTGGTGGTTGAGGGCTGCATATCATACATGCTATACAAACTCGCATACAAACTTGCAAATAGTGCCTTAGCCGGAACTGTTCTGAGAAACACAGCACCACAAGGCAATGATGCTAACCACTGTAAATGTCATGTATGGGGAGGGAGAAACCAAAGCAATGGTGGACAAATGCATTTGAAATCCCATACCAGAACGAGACCTTCACTAGCGTTCGTTCACACTCTATCACCAGTAGGGATGTCGCGGACTGTTCGCCCGCGAACTAGTTCGCGCGAACATCGACTGTTCGCGTCCGCCGAATGTTCGCGAACGTCGCGCGACGTTCGCCAATTTGGGTTCGCCTTAGCTGGCGCTTATTTTTTACCTCTCATCCCAGACCAGCAGATACATGGCAGCCAATCAGGAAGCTCTCCCTCCTGGACCACCCCCACACCCCCTGGACCACTCCCCTTCCATATATAAACTGAAGCCCTGCAGCGTTTTTTCATTCTGCCTGTGTGTGCTTGGAAGAGCTAGTGTAGGGAGAGAGTTGTTTAGTGATTTGAGGGACTTTGCTGGCTAGTAATTGATACTGCTCTGTATTGTAGGGACAGAACTCTGCAGGGATTTGAGGGACAGTGAGTTTAGGTTAGTTAGCTTTGCTGACTAGTAGTAATCTACCTTCTACTGCAGTGCTCTGTATGTAGCTGCTGTGGGCACTGCTTCTGATCTCATCTGCTGACTGCTGTAATAACCCAATAGTCCTTGTAAGGACTGCTTTTATTTTCTTTTTTGTTTTTTTTACTTTGCTACTATAAGAGCCCAGTGCTATTAGTCTAGCTGTGTTGGGGAGTGGGACTGGTGCGCTGCTCCTCCTAGTAGTTCACCACTACCAGCACCAACCAGAGTCAAAATTGTTACAAAGTATCTTATTTGCACCGGTTAGCTGTTCTGAGCTCTCTGCCAAAAAGCCAATTAAGTTAGAAACTGTTTTTTTTCTGGCTGTTCAGTGCAGAGAAAAGAGGGACTTTCCAGTACAAAAGAGGGACAGGGGTTGAGTGGTCAAAAGAGGGACAGTTGGGAGGTATGCAAGTGCCACCTAGCTGTGTGAGCTTTTTCACATTCTGTCTAAATAACAATAATAATTCCGTGTCCGTAAACATCACCTGAGTGATGTTTTTACAGCAGCAATAATATATTCCGTATCCACTACTGTATACGTTGCCCTTGCAGGCATTGTTTGCCCAGTCTTTAACCAAGTGCCACCTGGCTGTGTGAGCTTTTTCACATTCCGTGTCCAGAAACATCACCTGAGTGACGTAGTGTGATTTCTGCCCTTTACAGCACAAAATGCAGCGCTGTGTCAACAATGTATTTTTCAGATACATTTTTGCCCTTGATCCCCCTCTGGCATGCCACTGTCCAGGTCACCCTTTAAACAACTTTAAAATAATTTTTCTGGCCAGAAATGTCTTTTCTAGCTTTTAAAATTCGCCTTCCCATTGAAGTCTATGGGGTTTGCGACGTTCGCGAACTGTTCGCATTTTTGACGCAAGTTTGCGAATATGTTCGCGAACATTTTTTACGACGTTCGCTACATCCCTAATCACCAGGCAACTTTTCACTCTGGCGAACGGTCATTACTCCACAAATACCCTAAAGTGCAAATCTTACTGAACGTTACCTCTTTCACCACAGTTAATTTGCCACCTCAGACCAGGCAAACTGATAAAATGAAGCTACATCTTTCTCAATCTTATGTTAGTGACATCATATCCTGTATGCCGGATATGCATTAAAGTTGTAAAAAATGCTGCGACTTTTCTTTTTTTTAAAGCAGGATTGCCTCCAAAAGTCCAAAGTTTTAAAGATTTATGTGTGAACAACTTGTTTTAACTAATTTGAGGGGCATGCCACATTTATATACGGGTGGGTTCATGTCTAGGACATTAGAGGCTCTCGTCTGTTGTTTAAAAAAAGTGGCCAATTCAAGCATTTGCACCAACATTACTATTAAAGATGTCCATACGACTTTTAGGTACCCGCACCATTCAAATTAACCTAAGCGCAAGAGTGCTAGTGAAGTTTCACTAGGAAGAAATGAACGCTAGCTAAAATTTGCTATGATATGCTCGCACTGACAAAGAAATGCTAGTGAAAATTCACCAGCGTTTGATTACTGAGACGCAACTTCTCGTTTTAGTGAACTAGCGGCGTGGTTACGAATTTGCGCTTGGCGAAGTGGCTCGGAGTGTGGGGAACCAGTCGCTGGTGAAAAATCGCCCTTTAGTGAATTTGCCCCTATGAGAGATGGCCTTTCCATAATTCTGAGCTTTCTGGATAAAAGGTTTCTGGATAATGGATCCCATACCTGTCTTTCTTTAACTAGGAGCAAAGAAAGAACACTGACTGAAAAAGTAAAAAAAACAGCTCAAAGCAAAATTCTGAGTCAACAAGAAGTGAGCTATAAGTCAAAAACTGAAACTCCATGCTAATTTTCTGGAGTTCTTGCCAAAAGCTGGCACTATATTGTGGGAATTATGTGGGCATTGGAACAAATTAAATTTAAATTAATGTATGTTCCACCGTAAAAAGCATGCATGAAGAGAGCAGGAGAAGACCCAGCATTGTGCCTTCTGCCACATCACACTGATTAACTAGAATAATGTGCAGCAAAGATAGAAATGTAGGATGAAATACAATAACTACCAAACAGCACACACTGTGCGTGCTGGGGCCTGGGGTACAAGGATCACTGGGTCTCATGCATGTAGTTTTTAATTTCCAGCTCTACAAACTTTTCCGCCCACTCACATTTATGCTGCAAGTGATGGACAGCACCACAGTGGGGTGGGAATGAGCTGGAGATATTTTATCAGAGTTCGAAGGAATGCCACTGATGAAATAGCCACCCCCTCCTAAATCTGTCCAGAGACAGCTGGCAACACAGCTTTATTTAGCACATAATTAAGGTGACAGTTGTGAGTCGTGGTGTGACAGATGGAAAGAAGAGTATTGATGCATGCCAGTTATCCATATTCTTGAGGCAAATTTATTAACAGTGGTGATTGGCTCAACTAAATGATGCCACGTAAAACCTGCCAAGATGTCATATACATTAATGGAAAGCTAGTTTTGGCATATAACCCCAAAACACTCATCCCTACAGGAATAAATAATGTACTGGACAACATGACTATGGTTTCTATCTGTAACTTTAAATCTACGATGATAAAACTGTGACTCTCTCCAAATCTAAGAACAGTGGTCTGTGGTAACATCTGCACCTAAACACCCTAGGAGTAATGTCAAACATAAAGTAAGAAAGCCATGCCCTTATATTAAAGGGATTCTGTCATGATTTTTATGGTGTCGTTTTTATTTCTAAATTGAACTATTTACACTGCAAATAATTCACTCTACCATGTAAAATTCCATTCCTAAGCCAACAAGTGTATTTTTTTAGTTGTAATCAGGGCCACCATCAGAAATCATGGGCCCTGTATGTAATTTTGTGGGCTCCGCCCACCACAGGCCCTGCCCCAGAATCCATGCACCCCTGCACCCCAGTAAAAAAGCCACACAAACATGGACTCTAAAACATGGCCACTAAATACTCATTGGTGGCCAGTGTCCCCCCTAGAGGTTAAAAGATAACAATTGGTGGTCAGGAGCCCCCCATAAAAGTTAAAAAAATCTTCGCCGCTAGACAGCCGCCCTTAAAAGTTAAAAACATCATTGGTTGTCAGGGGCCCCATAGAAAATTTAAAAAAAAACTTTGGTGGCCAGGGGCCACAGAGGATTTAGATAAAACATTGGAGGCCAGGGGTTTAATAAAATAAAACAAAAAAAAACATTGGTGTTCAGTGAAACTTCCTTAGGTTCTTCTTCCTTGTCCTTGGCAATGGCAGCTTCATGGGTTTTCTTCGACGCCTTTGGCTCCTTTGTGGCTTCTGGTCTTATGGCAGCTTCAGCTCAGTTCGAGGATTAGGGTCTTTGGCTTCAGATCTTTGGCTTTAGGATCTCCGGCTCTTCTTTTTGTGTCTGAAACAACAAGGCTCATTTACTAATAAGGTTCATTTACTATTTTTGCACATAGGGGCTCATTCATTTCGCTGAGACTTTCTCCTTTCTATGATTAAGCTTCATGACTAATATTTAAAATCTCTTTTACTACCTCTAGTGCAGAGTGCAAAGTGCCATTTTTAATGTTTTTTTATACCACAATGCTTAGTTTTCCCCATAATTCAATTGCACTCTCTGCCTTAGAAAAGTCAAATTTCTGGTTTAACAACTGGAAATTTAGCTCTTAAAATTACCAGGAGCGGCTTTTTGCTACCTGTGGTAACTTGAGGGGGTATTGCCACCTGAGGCAAGGTTCTCACTTTGGCTGAAACACCCTTGGGTGGTGGCACCTCCAGGATGTATCTGTGTTATAAAACACACTTGTATCTATATTGCTTTATACCTGTATTGGGTAGACTTCTGTCTAGGAAGAATAATAGCAAAACGTGGGAACAGATGAAATTCAAGATCAAATTCTCCACAATATGAGAAAATTTCAGCACAAAAAATCATGATATTTTCAAATTCAGTCTTTCCAAAATACCCTTTTTGAGATTTATCATTTGAAAAAAAATCTCAAAAATTTGGCTAAATTAAAATAAAACCTGTCAAGTTTATATATAAGCCAATAGGAGGTATATTACCTTAAAAGTATTGAGTTTTTTAAGCAGTAAAATTTGTAAAAAATTAGATTTTTGCAGCAAACCAGTTTTTACATAAAAATGATAGTTTGACAATTTGGCCTTCCCATTTCCATTTCAAACAGTATTATGGTTTCATGGAAGCTAGGGGGGAGTTGCTGTTAATGTGGCTGAGGAGAAGTTTCACGGTCTCCTATGCTGAATTAAGTAGAACATTATATCTAAAGCACGTATAAATCTATAGTATATACACAGATTGAGGCAATATGCTACAGCATGCATTCTTTACTGTTTGTTTTCAATTCAAAAGGGCATTTTATGTGTGCTGTGTTTTGTTCTCTATAAAGAGGCAAAGTATAGTGAGATGAAATCAACAACTTGTGCTTTTTGACTATTGATCATTAAAAAATCTATGTTTTTTGTTATTCCTTGAGCTAAGAAGGCCAAACGGGGATACTACTCCATGTTTGCTTCTTGTGAGTTTGATAATTAGATTTAAATTGCACAGATAATCTAAACTTCTGTTTATCTGTGCACTCGTAAATCTAATTATCTACCTCACTAGCTAAATAAATAACAAAACCATAGATTTTCCATGGCAAAGGGTATGTGCAGTGCAAGTCCTATTCATTGCACACATGCTGAGAAGATGTATACTGCCCCTCTAAAAGTATCCTACTAATTTGCAGTTACAAATGGCTTTAAAGGAATAGTTCAGTGTGAAAATAAAAACTGTGTAAATAGATAGGCTGTGCAAAATAAAAAATGTTTCTAATATAGTTAGTTAGCCAAAAATGTAATGTATAAAGGCTGGAGTGACTGGATGTCTAATAAAACAGCCAGAATCCAACTTCCTGCTTTTCAGCTCTATAACTCTGAGTTAGTCAGTGACTTGAAGGGGGGCCACATGGTACATTTCTGTTCATTGAGTTTGTAATTGATCCTCAGCATTCAGCTCAGATTCAAAAGCAACAGATATGACCCATGTGGCCCCCCTTCAAGTCTCTGATTTGTTACTGCCTGGTAGCCAGGGTAACCAGTCAGTGTAAACCAAGAGAGCTGAAAAGCAGGAAGTAGAGTTGTGACTGACTTGTTATACATCAAATCACTCCAGCCTTTATACATTACATTTTTGGCTAACTAACTATATTAGAAACATTTTTTATTTTGCACAGCCTATCTATTTACCCAGTTTTTATTTTTACACTGAACAATTCCTTTAAAATCATAGACAATTTTAATGGGTATCATGAATGACACAAAGCAATGCAATGTTAATGATATTAATTGCATGTCTAATACCTGGCAGGTAAACATGGTACATACAGCATGTACATGTGGCATGCAAACATGCTAAAAAATAAACAACCTCTTGTGGATTTGGGCACAAATCTGCAAACAGATTGCACAAGGAGTGAGCACTTAAGCAAAAGTGATTATTCTGAGAGCAATAAATAAGAGTTTCTGGAACAGAGTTGCTTAGTTATAATATTCATCTATACTACACAAAAGCCATGAATATCCTGTAAATTATATCCTTAGAAACGGTGAGTTCTGATGTCATTTCTGTCACATGACTCACTGAAATTTGTGTATTATAATAAATAAAGTACCCCCAGTTGTAAAATATGAGGATATTAGTAGTTACCTCATTGTTCCATGACCAGTATAAAAACACTTGGCCTTCGGCCTCGTGTTTTTATATGGTCATGAAACTCCTCGGTAACTAATAATATCCTTATATTTTACAAGAAGAGGTACTTTATTCCCTATATCATGCCGAAGGGAACATTTCTCAAAGCTGAGGTACAGTACAGTTACAGTTGAATAATAGTGTGAAAAGTGCAAAAATGCATGCAACCAACCATTGTTTATGTGCTTTGCACAGTGACTACCTTTTTTAAAAAAATAATTAAAGCAGGTCTGCGTGCTCTGAAATGAAGCAGATACCTCCATGAATACAGTGCTGACTGAGAATGGCAGCACTGCATTCATCTGGGTTGGGAGGAAGTACACAGACATCCTCTTTCTCGCCAACACTCCATCCCCCTGCTTTTACATCATTCAGACCAGCAAGTTAAGGAGCATCAAGCAGAAGGGACATGGCTGGTCTACACTTGCTAATACTGCACTCTGCACCTCATGCCATTTTTTTTATCAATATGCCATATTTTCTTGGGACACTGCATTTTTACTAAATATAGTAATTGCGCCATTGAGATTAATGTAGTGGCAAAAATAAGCAACATAATTACACCACCGTATTGTTCATTTGGCTTAAATAGTTAGAGAGAAATAAAATCAATGCTGTTTCAGCTAGTGAGCAAAGTATAAGTGCACACCAAAATTTTTACCATACAACTATAAGGTCTAATAAAAACCATAAAGCAAAAAAGTATGTTGGGTATAACATAAATAATGAAATAATGTTCACTAGTTCTTTAACCTGGGTCTCTTGATAAACTGGCATATTTTAGAAAACATTTGTCATAGTCATGCATTAGTAGATTGCTGATGCTATGGCAATTTTTTAATTTTAGCAAATAAAAATTCTAAACAACTTTCCAATGGGCCTTCATTGTTAATTTTTATCATTTCTGAATTATTTGCTGCAGCTTTCAAATAGGGGTCACTGACCCCACGAAGAAACACATTTATCATATGTTCTTTGTATGTAAATAATGTGATTTAGTTACATAAACTCATTTACTTTACAGCGCTGCGAAATATGCAGTCACTATATAAATAAATGTTAACAATAATAAATACTATCAAAGGTCGAATTTCAAATTCATTTTTAAACTTCCTTAAATTCTAATATATTCTAAATTCAACTGGGGGGTTATTTATTAAAAAAAAAACAAATATCGAAAGCTAGGATGAATTTTGCCAACCCGAAAACTCAAATTAGATTTGAATTTGTCCAAACTTGAATCAAGTTTTTTTTCCAAATTGGTCATTTGAACTCTGCCATTGACTTTTAGATGGATTTGGCAGGTTTTAGGTGGCAAATAGTTAAATTTGAATTCTTAAAGAGCCAGAGTTTGATAAATCTAACATAAAAAAATTCGACCCTTAATAAATCTGCCCCTGATTGTTATTGCTACTTTTTAATACTCATCATTCTATTTGGACCCTCCCCTATTCATATTCCGGTCACTTATTCAAATCAACACATGGTTGCTAGGGTAATTTGGACCCTGGCAACCTGAAACTGCTAACTGGAGAGCTGCTGCATAAAAAGCTAAATAACTATATAAAAACACAAATAATAAAAAATGAAAACCAATTTCAAATTGTCTCAGAATACCACTATCTACATCATACTAAAAGTTAATTTGAAGGTGAACAACCTGTTTAAATTATAGATATCACAGTTAATAACACATAACACATATAATAAATATGGCTCTGCAAGACTAAGAGCCAACATTAAAGTCAACCAACAAAAGGCCTTATTTTCCACTGAAAGAAAAAGATGAAAGGGGGTAAGATGAGAATGTCTATTTTTTTATAGGTAGTTTGTTGCCAAAGGGAGGAATTAATCAAAATTAGCACAAGGTTTGGTATTCCAGTAACCAGTAAATACTATTTGCTGGTTGGTTGCTATGGGTTACTAGAATTGCTGTAAGCATTATCAGTTTTATACGTTCCCCCAGGAACATAATACAACTAATGCTAATTTTTGTTCGCCTAAGTGCATTGCACGTAATTTGTGGTAGGGTGCCTGCAATGATTTGGTAATTATTTTTGTTAGAATTTTGCATTTGTGAATGAGCTCTTGTATGTTTTATTCCAGAGTACCAACTCTGATCAGCATTTCTTAAATACATTACAGAGTTGATCTGTTCCATTTTTTTTTTTGTATACTCACATACATACAGTATTACATTCAGCAACCTCTGAATGTAATCTGTATGTACACTAAAGTGAGAAGCATATTGACTACAATTGTTTAAAAGCCTGTCTTTCTTAAACATTGGGTTAGAGATTTAGTGGAATCTGCATTGCTTGTCATTAGTTCTATATTAGGTTTCCCTGTACATATTATAATGAGGGTTCTATTAACAGATTGCAATATCCATGTTCCAGAGCAATCTTAAGTAACAAATATAAAAGCTACTTTATGGCAGCATTAATGTAACTGTAATATATGATGGGTAAAAGATATTCCGATTATTAAATTGTAATTTAGTAACTAACAACAACATGACTTAAAATTGTGAAGAATAGCACTTATTTCATTTGGGATAATTGAATTATAACACAGATATGAAACCTGTTATCCAGAATGCTAGGAACCTGGGGTTTTCTTGATAACAGACTTCTCCGTAATTTGGATCTTCATACCTTAAGTCTACTAGAAAATCATGTAAATAGACCCAATAGGCTGGTTTTGCTTCTAATATTGATGAATTATCTCTTAGTTTGGATCAAGTACAAGGTACTGTTTTATTATTACAGAGAAAAAGAAAATCATTTTTAAAATTTTATTTGGATAAAATGGAGTCTCTGGGGTATATTTGTCAAAAAGGGAGGTTAGAGATCTCCACAGTCCTCTAGAGTGAAATTCTGCCACTCTCCATTCATTTCTATCGGACTTTGAAAGGCGTATTTATCAAAGGAGGAATTTACAATTTCAGCCATTGATAAAAAAAATCCCATGCAAATTAATGGAGAGTGGCAGAATTTAACTCTAGAGGACTGTGGCGATCTCTAACTTCACTCTTTGATAAATATACCCCTATGGGAGATGGCATTTTTGTAATTTGGAGCTTTCTGGATAATGGGGTTCTGGAGAACAGATCCCATACCTGTGTATAGCTGTATAATTAAATGTTTGGTGTCAGTTTTTACCAGATATCAAAAATGTCACCCCAGTACTGGGATATAGAACCAACTGTGCTCCATTCCAATTAGTCCTCTAGCACCCTCCTCAGACAAACAATGGTAATGAAATAAAAGTGTATCGCTTCATTTAATTCCATTTTTTTCCCAAAATGTTTTTTTCTCATGAAATTGAATCTCGACCATTGAATCCATAGCAACTAGTCAGAAGATAGCATGTACCTGTCAGCTGTCTGAAAATAAACATCTGATTGGTTGCTCTGGCTTACTATATAGGGGTAAATTTTGCACATTATAATTACCCCGAAGGAATCTCTCACAAAGGATTTTTCAGGGTGCTGGTGACACACCAGCTGCATTGAACTGAATTTTGACCATTTGTAGTTCTACAACAGCTTGAGTGCTGCTGGTTTGCCTAAACGTGGGTCTGACTGAATAGAAACAAAATGTTATTATGGTATATATAAAAATGTATTTGCTTTGGGTTAAAATAGGTAGGGGAAGCTGCATCTTTGTAGGAGACCTTGTACAGCTGGACATAGGAGGCTTTTAGGATTTATTTGGTGAACAAGTCTTTAAGAAAATAAATAAATAAATAAAGAAGCTTAAGATTTTCCATTTGTCTGATTACTTTTCTACAGCTGCTTTAAGTGCAAAGGATCAGACCTTTATTTATCAGATTTGTCACTCGTCAGTCACTTCTTTCACTCACTGTCATACAGCAACTACAATTGAAGACAATTTATAGTTTAAAATGAAGAAACTAATTAATGACACCCTTAGGATAATACATTCAACATACTAACCTATAGATTAAAGCCATGCTCATTATATGTATACTAATTTAATTAGCAGTGTGTGTCATTGTAATAAGTACAGACTTTGGTTTACCACTATTAATTCAGAGCATGCCATGTATGCTACCGAGACATGGAATTAATGGAAACATATTCTTAAATGGTGTTAAGCAATATGACTCTAATTATCTTTATTGACTACGGTTCTGTAAGGCTATACAGAATGTAATTACACATTATGTGATACACATGTTAAAAATTGCATTAAGGATTCTTACAGGTTAGCGTTTCCTTTTCTTGACGTCAGACTTTTGCCATTTCTTTTTATGCTTTAGGTCACTTTTAGACTAGTAGAGTCCAATTAGCATATCTGTATGGGAATCTGCACAGAATAATAGGCAATGACACTGAACTAAGGACATGTTCACCTTCCTGAAACCTTGTCTAATTCATATTGCAGTCTCTTTGCAACTTGTTATGTTCGCTACATCCTCATCTTGGGGTGACCATCTTGTCGCTGAAGATATCTATTAATATTATAAAAATAAAAAAATCTAGATTTAGAAGGTCAGCATTACAAAGACAATAATGTTAGGTTCTGCATTGACTTGTGTTAGTGATAAGGTGTTTTGTGATTTTTTTTTATCTGTATTTTATTAATCAGCCAGTCATTTTAATGTCATGATTGATTTTTTATCTTGGATCTTGATGTCATTATTCCATTATTCGATTTCAGCACGGGCACTATCTGGAAGCAGTTTGTATGTTTACCTGTGTCTGTGCTGGTTCCTACTGGTGCTCCAAACACACTCCAAAAGCATAAAGGTAAGCAGGTACTTTATGTTTCTTGGTTATCTCCAGGAGGGTTATTTGCAAGCTAGGTTTGGGTCCTAATAACAGTTGGGAGAGGGAATAGGCAGTTTCCCCACTGGCTAGAGGAGGTGGTGTAGTGCTCCATAGAGCCTGGAATGGAGGATGGTTCCAGTATATAAGAAGTAAGTGCAAGGGCAGTTTGCTATAGTCACTCTAGGAGTGAAATATAAGATCAGGGGTTAGTTAGTAGGGATGTAGCGAACTGTTCGCCGGCGAACTAGTTCGCGCGAACTTCGACTGTTCACGTCCGCCGCAAGTTCGCGAACGTCGCGCGACGTTCGCCAATAGGCGTTCGCGTCAAAATCGTTCAACCATTCGATCATTCGACCGCTAAAATCGAAGGATTTCCGTTCGAATCGAACGATCGAAGCCATTGGATTGAATGAAATCATTCGATCAAATGTCTTCGATCGTTCGATTCGAACGAAAATCCTTCGATCGAACGATTACAATCCTTCGATCGTTCGAATCGAACGATTTTCGGATGTTCGAAGTTCGCGAACAGTTCGCGAACTGTTCGCAATTTTTGCCGGTGTTCGCGAACGGCGTTCGCGAACACATCGGCGGCGGTTCGCTACATCCCTATTAGTTAGTAGAGGAGCCAGAAGCTCCAACAAGGAGATCAGCAGGGTTAGTACCTTGCGGTGACAAGGCTGCCAGGATAGGGACTCAAGAAGTTAGGCCTAATATAGAGAGATCCTTGGCATGTGGGACCACTTTGAGATTTGCATAAAAAAGTCGATTGTGCTAAGGCAGGCAAAACTACCTCTAGTGTATTGGGAACACTAAACCTAAAAGTCTGTGAGTATTTACTGGATGACTATTGTTGGAAGCATTTACTGATAGATAGATTTCTATACCACTGAAATCAGCATCCACCATCTGTCACACTAACGCACTAGTACTGTGGACATTTTACATTCAGCTGAACTCTGACTGAGGAACTGAACATAACAGAAAAATGGGGATAGGATAACAGTTGCACAGGAAAGATGCTTCCAACAATAGTCATCCAGCAAAAAAAGCTGCATAAAAACTGGTGTTGATGTTTGTGATTTTTTACAGCACTTTTTACAGCACTTGTTGCATACATAGCTTTAAAAACGGACAATTTTTTTAACATAAATTGGTGAAATTTATTACAGTAATTACAGTATTATTCATTTTAGTTGCAGAGCCTACACTGAAAACATATTGTTGTTCTAGACAACACACTGGAGTTTTGAGTGCAAATTAATTAATGAATAATCAGAGCAAGATATAGCCCTAAAGGTTGAGCAAGTGATATTTATTCACATGGACAGCTAAGCTCTAATTTTGTCATTCTCAGTTCTCATTACTGCTCATTGTTATTTCCCAAAACACATACTAGATACACGGAATAGTATAAGAATTTAAGATTTTCGTTATTACCAACTGATTTTGTATCTTGATTCTTGATTATATTTTGGAACACAAAAGATACAAAAGTTGCCAAACTGAGGGGCCCCAAAGAAGTCAATGGAGGGGCCCAACCCTATCAGGGTGAGATTTGGGGTGAATAAGTATTTGCTGTTTTAGGAAGCCCAGCATTAGCATCAATTAAGGTGGAACACATTTTTTTGCTATGCAGGACATACAGGAAACTATAACAGGATTATTGATACAATGATTTTGTACATATACAGCTGCAATTATTTTTTTATGGGAGCCCTGACCAAAAGCTTGAGACTTTACTTTTTTAACCCACAGCCTACTTTCCTTCCCATTGGTGTTACATTAGGTCTAATGTAACACCAATGTCAACTCTCAATACTCACATATATAAAAATCTTTATGTAGTAGATCCAACACCAATTTTCAGCATGTCTTGAAACTCTCCTGTTCAAATACAAGTCTTCCCTCTACAACAATGCTCTCTCATCCACTGAAACAAATGTGGTGCACTGGGATAAATAAAAATTATACATTTATTTATCCTTTTACAGCTAACTATAAAAAAATTACAGAAATAACTTTCTGAATTCAATTCAAATTTTAAGAGAGCATAAAGGAGTTTACATACAATGTTACATAAAGAGAGTTGTCTGAAATAGAGTTTTCCAGAATACCTTTCCTCTTCTAAAGGTAACCCCCAAATTTGAAAAAAATTGTTTTCAGTTTCGTTGTCTCAACCTGCAAAAACTGACATATTCTCCCTGTGAACGGCATAATTCTGGGACAATGCCTTCCCACTTAAAAGGGTGGTTTGCCGTTAAGTTAACTTTTAGTATGTTATAGAATGGCTAATTTTAGGTAACCTTTCAATATTATTTCTTGTTTTAATGATTTATTTTCTTCTTCTGACTCTTTCCAGTTTTCAAATGGTTGTCACTGACCCCATCTAAAAAACAAATGCTCTCACAAATGCTACACATTGAGGGGTAGATTTATCAAGGGTCGAATTGAAAATTCAAATTTCATGTATATTTTAGTGTACTTCGACTAGGCAATAGTCCAAATTCGATTCTAGTTTAAAAAAAATTCGAAATTCGAATTGCTAAATTTATCCTGTACTGTCCCTTTAAGAATCCAAATTCGACTATTCGCCATCTAAAACCTGCCAAACTGGTGTTTTAGCCTATGGGGGACCTCATACAATCAATCTGGAGTAGTTTGGTGGACTTTTTGCAGGTTAAGCCTATTAACCTAAATGTAAAAAATGCTAATTTTTTTATTAAATTTCGGTTTTTATAAACTCCCATAAACTCTAAATTCGACCCTTGATAAATATGTCCCTTATTGTTATTGCTACTTTGTATTACTCATCTTTCTATTCAGGCCTCTCCTATTAATATTCCAGTCTCATATTCAAATGCATAGTTGCTAGATACCCTAGCCACCAGATTGCTGACATTACAAACTGGAGAGCTGCTGAATAAAAAGCTAAATAACTCAAAAACCACAAATAATAAAAAATGAAAACCAACTGCAAAATGTCTCAGAAAATCCCTCTACATCATACTGAAAGTTCATTCAGAGGTGAACAACCTCTTGAGACTCCGGGCTCGAGCAATTATATACTGAATACCTTGGCTAGTTGCTGACGATCATTTTTTTTCCCCGAGAGGGTTTTTCAAAAATAACAATAAGCTTATCACTTAAAACCAACTGAGCTTTTTTATGATGATGTGAACTTAATAGGCAGCTGCCCTTAGCCCCATGTGCACTACAGGCTCCACAGTACAGACGTTTTGTGTAGTAAGAGTACAATAAAAATACACAGAGCTTTACCTTTTGAGAATGCAGTGGAACTGTGGGATCAGGCTGTAGCTATAGGGATTGCAACTGCACCAGGTCACCAGGGGCTTGTCTTAAAAATAATCCAAATATGCATCACCAAATGCTGAATGGTTCCAGCATATTGGAGAGGGAATCAGTCAGACTGAGTTGATAAGGTTACATTTTACATAAACAATCAGATCAATTCTAACTAGTTCCTGTATTCCAATTACTTAATTTTTATATGTATTGGAAATCCAGTGCCGTTTCTCATACAGAATAATTTTACATATAAGCATCATATGTCGATAAACAGAACATACACTCCCTGTATTAATCATGCCATATGTTCTGGGAGTATTAAACATGAAGTTGGTAGGGCAATTAGATATGGTTGAAGTGCTTTAATTAGCTTCCCAAACAAAAAGATAACCCTGAGCATATTACTGTCATGATGCTTATAACTGCCTATGACTGCTGTGTTGCATGAAATGTGTACTTTGTAAACATGTTTAATAATAGAATTATGGTTTGAAGGGATCCTGTCATGATTTTTATGGTTTACTTTTTATTTCTAAATCACACTGATATCTCTCCAATTTGCAGTGTAGCAGTAAAGAGTGACTGAAGTTTATCAAAGCAGGATTGGGTTTTTCCTGACCTGTACCCGCCCAATATCTGACCTCCCGACTTCCGGGTTCCTTTTATAGACCCACGCCGACCTGCCCTACTGATGACGTCACAAAAGGGGGGGCGAGCAGGCACGCAGCTATAAAACCAGAACCCGGAAGTCAAATGCCGGCAGTGTAAGTGGCGGGGAGAGCAGGAAGAAGAGCTCGCAATTAGGGGTGCGAGGTCGGCCCCGAACCCGACTGACCCACGGGTTTCCGCGGGTATTGGGCCGGTGCGCACATCACTAGAGCACAAGTCACATGGTTTGTGGACACCTGGGAAATGGACATCATGTCTAGCCCCATGTCAAATTTCAAAATTAAATATAAAAAAATCTGTGTGTTCTTTTAAAACAGGATTTCAGTGCAGAATTCTGCTGGAGCAGCAATATTAACTATTTTAAAAAAAAAACGTTTTCCCGCAACAGTATTCCTTTAAATTAATTCAGTATACTTTCCTGTTTCTGTCCTGAGGTGGGAGCTATTGATAAGCACATCTGTCCCGTTACACTGAAAACATTGGGAGAATTAGTAAAATGCATTGAAGTTAATGGGTCATTTTTTCATGGAGATTTTTATTTCTCAGTGATTTTTTTACATTAGAGTCTATGGACGTCTATTTAACAAAATACATTAGGGTTCTATGGGATTTTTATTTCTCTATTTTTTCTCAAATTATCACATTATCACAAACTTTGTTGTTTCAGCAAAGTATAGCAATCGCAAAATGCAGAATTTCACCGCAAATGAATATCTGGAGAAATTATGCTCATCGCTAGTTGGAGCTGTTTTATATGCTATCTGTCATATTTTTAAAAATATAAAAACAAAAATCAAATGATCAGTGTCGGGATGTATGATTCTTGCCCACAATAAAAAAGTCTCACTTGGATTTGAAAAACGACTTATTCAAATTGAACCTGGCCCGGAAGTTCCCCCTGGTCTGACTTGAATCATTTCGATTCACTCAGGATATTAACCAGAAAGCTTTATTTGAGGTATACATTAATATAGAGGATTACAATACAGAGTATTAAATAATAGCTCATACATCCTGAAAGCTTGTGAGGACTTGGGCAAACAATTTAGTTATACAACATGTAACCATTTCTTTTCTCATGGGTCTGATTCTGTGATATCCAAATCATCCTTGGTTTAGCATAATGGTGCCTCTGTCCACTTCTAACCTCAGTACAACAGCCAAATAAGGTCTACCAGCACAGTGTCCAGAATGGTATCTGTGCAGTGTGTGTTTCTGAAACTATATGGGGCAGATTCACTAAAGGGCGAAGTGGCTAACGCTAGCGACTTTTCAACAGCGTTGCCACCTGCAGGGACATCTTCAGTTCACTAACAGGCGCAGGCGCCAATTCACTAGTGAACGGGACTGTCGCTATCGTTCATTTACACTCTATCGCCAGGTGACTTTTCGCTCTGGTGAACGATCGTTACTCCGCAAATTCACTAAAGTGTGGATTTTACTGAACGTTACCTCTTTTCCTGAGTTGACTTCGCCACCTCAGACCAGACGAAGTGCTAAAAAGATGCTAGACCTTCCTCAATCTTCTGTCACTTACATCATATACTGTGAGCCGAAAATGCATTGGAGTTCAAAAAACGCTGGCGACTTTTCCTTTTTTTTAAGCGGGATTGGCTGCAAAAGTCCTAACTTAGACTCTATGGAACATTAATTTTACAGTGGGCTCATGTGTAGGGCATTATATTAATTCTCTTGTATTTATTAAGGTTCCCTGGACATGTGTAATAAAAAGTGGTAACTTCAAGCATTTGCACCAACATTCATAATAAAGACCTCCACACAACTTTAAATTACACGCCCTGCGCAAATTGGCCTAAGCGCAAGATCACTAGCGAACTTTCAATAGGCACAAATGAACGCTAGCTCATCTTCGCTATGAAATGCTTGCACAGCCGTAGTAACGATAGCGAAAATGCCAGCGTTCGACACCCGGGCCGAAACTTTGCATTTTAGCGAATTAGCGTATTCGTATCGCATTTGTGCCTGGTGAAGTGGTGCGAAGCTGGCGCTGTCACAAATTCGCCCGTTAGTGAATCTGCCCCATGTGTCTTTCTTAGCCTTGCACTAGGAATACTTGTGACATGAGACAACAGATGCATTCCTTGTTATGTGTAAACATTCTGCAACCATAATAACAGAATGGCCTTTAAGCTTGAGCTCTAAATTCCTTCTACAGCACAACACTTATTTGTGACTCTCCTGTTCTGTAATCTTTGGCATTTGAATATAACTACTTATATGGCTTAAATCTAACACTCTGATATCTACACTATCTATAATTGAACAAAAGAGATATATTTGGATTTTTGACCTATTCTCCCATTTTACCTAATGAATTTGACACTGAAGCATTATTAAGCATTATAAGTATAATTTGTTTTAAATGGTTTCCCACCAATCAAACATGCTTATTCATGTTTTGTTTTTTGCATAATGGCTTCTTTGTGCAACCCTCCTCTACAGGTCAGTGTAGAGCTGTTGGTATAGTTGACCCATACCTACAATGAGGTATGGTGATGGCAGCATTCTGTTGAATGCTTGAATGTAATCAGCACTGACTGGGCATCATGTGAAGGTAGAATGGATGATGCAAAATACAGGAAAATACAGAAACGGTGCCTGTTTTAGTCAACTAGAAAACTGAAGCTTCTGAAAAAGTAGCTAATCTTCTCAAACATAAGAACAAAGTAACATTGCAATGAGTCATGAACAAAAAGATACATGCCCCCCCCACCAACGATGCTCTCTGCACCTTAGTAACATAGTAAGTTAGGTTGAAAAAAGACACCTGCCCATCAAGTTCAACCTTTGAACTCTATTTTAACCTGCCCAAATGCTAGTTGATCCAGTTAGATTTTATATCAGACCCAATACAGAAGTGCTTTCTGAATGAGCATTAAGGACAAACTCTTGTGCTTAGTGATTTTGCACTTTGTAAATGACCCTTTATTGTTTCAATCATTCTAGCTTATATAGCAACATTTCTGGCTTTTGCTTTTTCTCCGATATCAACATATGCCCTTAAACACAAGAATCACATCTTAATCAAAATCATACCATATGCAGGGTTTAATTTGAAATAGATAGAATTGACTTTTAAGCAATTATAATCCTTGAAATGAACCAGAGATATTTTTAGATATTGATATTAAAATAGCAAGAATCCAGTGAATTTCCTTTGAATTTCTCTGCTTACATAATCAAAAACCTGTAGGGGGCCTTAAGTCATTTTGACGGTGTATGCTTTCATTGAACTATTTGGCATATCCAATACTCTTCAAGCAGCAAATTGTGACAGTCTGTAATAATGCAAAGAATGCAAGGTGGCAGACTTTTTGATGTTTCTTAACACTGCATAGCTCCCTGTTATTTACTTTGCTAGGCACTGATATTGACATTGTTGGATTCCTTTTTAACTGTGAGGGTCACACACTGAATACTGTGGTGGTAAACCTCAACTCAAATATATACCTTGTTTGGGCCTTAGTCACATTTGTCACAGTGCATCAAAACCAGGCAAAATTGGTTGAAAGGGCTAGTTTTCTTTTTACCAGTTTGTACTGTTAAAGGGAACCAGGCACTTGCTCTTTTGTTTTGGTACCTTCTCCCTTGTTTGTGTGTTTATCACATTTAGTAAGCCCTTTTACCTTTAAAGATGAATTTCCACAAGACCAGAAGGTTGGAGTGGACTGTTACCAAACATATACAGTAAATGTTCAATGGTCATAGCAAGTGATTTCTACAGAAAGACCAAAGTCAAGAACCAAAGCAAAACTAGAAAAGTGTACACAGGAAGTTTTATAGTTAACTATAAACAGAACTAACCCTTCAAACCTACCAATCCCTTTCCTAATGGTGAGATCAAGCATTATAGCAGTGTGACAACATCACTGATGTACTGCTGTATCTAATCAACGCCACATCATCAATAGACAAAGGGACCAAGAAACAACCCAGAGTCATGTTGGAAGAGAGGCCAGTTAAGCATTCTTACAGTCCACCAAATTCAATATTCAAAATATTAACTACACAACAGGGAATCGTTTTGAAAACAAAAATACATGCTAATAATTGTATCAGGTAAAGGAACAGCAGGTAAACAGCAGGTAAATTTATCAATAAAAGCATTAGACTCACAGCAAAAGAATTCCATCTTAACGGCATTTAATGCTATCTGCAGGAACCACTACCCTGTAAATGTTAACCGCAACTTGAACCAAGTTAAAGAAAATAGGTACATGCAATCACGGTTCAACTGGGTGTCCAGGGTTGCCAACTCAGGGCCCCCCCAGACAGTACCAACTCAACTTTCTTCCGGAAAAAAAGCTGCATTGTGGGTAATGAAATATGGCTGTTTGTGTCAGAAAATTGTAGTTTGTGCATTGTGTTTAGCAAGTAAATGCCCCTTCTGGTGTAATAAACACAAGACTTCACTTTGACAATTTAGACTACAACTTATATTTGTATTCTGTAGCGCAGGATGAAGACATCTAGATAAACTTCCTGTGCTATTTGCACACTATAGCATTTCTACCTTTTAATGGAATGACTTATGGAATTGACAGAAAACTAACCAATTATAAGTAGAATAGACTCAAACCATAAGGCCCCAAATATATGTTTTGAGACAATATTGCACAAGGACTGAGGAATCCATACTTTTCATTTGATGGATGGAAAGAGAATTGCTTTGCTGCCACTGGGTCTTGTTATGACATAAAGTACCATTAATACTGTTAGAAATAGACATAAAATAGTCATTGCCTTCCCCTTGTCCAAGGTTATTCCTTATTTATTTTTTATAAAATAGAATCAACTCTTACTTTGTATGGTAGATGAGACACATTATTGGAACATTTACTGGCAAAATGATAAACATGCAGTCAGTCAGAAAATTGATTTAGCATAAATTATTGTTCAGTTTTGCATGCTATAATTCACCTGTAACAGCACACATTGGTCTAAAAGCCATTGCCATAGAAACCCACCTTAGCCACTGGCATGTATGCAAATATTAATTGAAAAAAACAGTCATATGCTAGACCATCACAACCATCTCACAAACATCATAGCTTTAAAGGAACAGTTCAGTGTAAAAATAAAAACTGTGTGAATAGATAGGCTGTGCAAAATAAAAAAAATTCTGATATAGTTCGTTAGGCAAAAATGTAATGTATAAAGGCTGGAGTGAGCGGATGTCTAACATAACAGAACAGAATACAAGTTCCTGCTTTTCAGCTCTCTAACTCTGAGTTAGTCAGTGACTTGGGACATAACTGTTCAATGAGTTTTTATCCTCAGCATGCAGCTCAGTTTCAAAAGCAAACAGTTATGACCCATGTGGCCCCCCCCCCTCAAGTCCCCGATTGGTTACTGCCTGGTAACCAATCAGTGGAAACCAAGGGGCAAATTTACTAAAGGGTCAAGTGACTAACGCTGGCGAAAATTCTTTTCGGTACTTTGCCGGTTTACTAATGGTCGCTGTTGTAACTTTGCTAGCGAAGGAGATAGACTCTGCTCCCTAACGCCTGGCGAATTTGGTCTCTGGCGAATGGACATAACTACGCAAATTCACTAAGATGCGGATTTTACTGAATGTTACCTCTTGCACCAGATTTGCTTTCCCTACCTCAGACCAGGCGAAGTGCAATAGAGTAGATAGGACTTCTTCAAAATTTAGTTGAAAAATGTTCTAAGTCCCAAAAAACGCTGGAGTCTTTTCATTTTTCAGGGTGATAGGCTGCAAAAGAGCGTTACATTTTTTTGGAGCAACCCGCTTCCCCCTTACATTTTCTAACATATGGCACATAAACTATACACTGGGCTCATGTGTAGGGCAATATAACAACTCTATTGTATTTTATTAAAGTTCCTTGGGCTTGTGTAGTGTAATGTATTTGCTGCAACATATATGTCCATTGAAATTAAAAAGTTCCCGCTGTATGCAAATTAGGCAACGCTAGCGCAACTTCACTTTGCTTGGCGCAGTAACGGTAGCGCAACTTCGCCAGCGTTCGGCGCCCTGGATGCAACTTCGAATTATATTGAATTAGCATTGTCCTGGCGAATCTACACCTGGCGAAGTGTTGCGCTGTGAGCGAAGCTGTCGCTGGTGAGTTTTCTGAGGATAGTAAATTTGCCCCCAAGAGAGCTGAAAAGCAGGAAGTAGTGTTCTGGCTATTATGTTACACATCCAGTCACTCCAATCTTTATATATTACATTTTTGACTGACTATATTAGAAACATTTTCCTTTAAGATCACACTGTACAAGTAGCAAAAGAAAATATATGACGGCCTCATCACAAGCTGCTCCTGCTTTGCTCTTGAGCCTCCAACACCAACTGTTATTGACACCCAAAACCTGGCAAGCATATTGTGGATTTAAAAAAAGAAATGTGGACAAAAAAAGCAATCAATGCAAAAAACATTAAAATTAAGATCATTCACATTTTCTCGATATGCACAAAGCTGAATGTCAACCCTTTTTGCCCTTTAGTGTTTTTATTACATAACCCCAGAGATACCTGAGCTTTATATTGCAACAATTTTCTGGTTTGTGCTAATTTATAAATGACACAAGTAACAGGAAGTAGATGCTACACCCACAGGCTGTTGGTTATACAGCATGTAAGCTTTTTTTTTCATCTTGTTGAATATTCATCTAAAAGGCGATAATACTTTTAGAGTAGATATATCTTGGGAAGAGAAATACGTAGGGCAGAATAAATGTCTGAGCATTATATTGAAAAAACAGTTAAATGCATTGTGCAATAGGTTCATCAAGGTCCCTTATTGTTGACCTAGTTCTCAAGCAAGGTTTTTCACTTTATACTATTTTATGCCTGATGTATAAAATAGTGTTTCATCTCATTGTGATGGTGTGACCTTTCCAACATCAATGTTGTATGGAATTTTATTATACCAGTGTAAAACATTTTTATAAAATAAAAGCCAATAAATCAGTTACTGTAAAAAATTGAAATGTTAACATAAAACTAATACATATAGAAGTGATACAGGTGATGAATAATGTGGTTATCCAATAAAGGCAGTTTGTTTAATAAAAAGTGTCATTTATCTAGCAGGATAGGATGCACAGTAACAGATGTGCTATGTTCTATTTAGCACTGTTTTTATCAAAATTTCTGATTTGCCCTCAAAACAAAATCTGTCAGGTTGAATTAATTTATGTATTTCATAAGCTGTTACTAACAGTTAGAAGATATTACATCACCCAATAGCAAATTACATATTTAAAGCACCAAACAACCAAAGAAATATAAACTAATGTTATTTCCATTTTAACTACTGTGTTAATAAACCCCAATATCTCTGGATATCCCCACTCCATGCCCCATCAGAAGGACTCTTCCCAAAAGCTTTAAAAGCAACCCACCTCCTCTATGGTGTCGTTTTTCCTTCTGCTCCATTGGAAGCAATAGTTTTGTTTTTTTAGGTATGGTGGAAAACGAAACCTAGGGACTGTGGGTTTTGATCTTTGAGATCTTTTCCTGGGCATTACCTCATATTCTGGAATCTTCAGCACTGTTCTTCTGGAAAAGGTAAGAGAATGCTGTTCTGGTTTGCATGATCCCATGTGGCTTCCTGGAAAGTGCTACTCCCCCATCAGTGTGACCTCCTGGGCCATGAATGTCCAGTGGCAATGGTGTGTGGACCTGTGCCCTTTGCAGATGCGTGAGGGAGGTGGAAGCTAACAATCACTAGTATTTAGTTAGTGGAGTGAGTCTGATGGTCTCCATTTCCTTTTGTTTTTCGTCCCCCTAGGCAGAGAGACATTATTTGAATGGAGCTAGAGTTCTGAGCCAACTGCATCCCTCACAAAGTCTTTCCTAAGGTTGTGTAAAAAAAATGGACTTGAGTTTCCAGAATATAACACCAGAGGCTTGGAAGGTAATGTTTTGTAACAATGTATTCTGTTTTTACTTGTTTCATTAGAAGCAGTTTTCCTTTAGTGGTCTTGCTCCAGTTTTCTGGTCATATGGCATTTGGTTCTTAAAGTTATTCTGTGATGTTGTTGGCAGAGGTTTAGATGCATTTTACCCAGCAAGCAACCAGTAAATACTGCACATGTACTTTCCTCTGTATTAACCTTGCTAAGCTAGTATTGTCACTTCAGCTGGATTCAGCAATTCTAACCCTTGCTTTTTGAATTGGATGTGGGGTTAAAACTGTTAAGGTTGTAGAACATGTGCCTTTAGATTGCTAGTTCTTGGAGCTGTATTTAGTTTGGCATGTTTTACATGCTACAGGACCTGGGAGTATTAAAGGTTTGGCTTTATCTAATTACCTGCTATGAGTACATGTTTTGGAGCACTTGCTATTTTATACTTATTTCCATTAAGAGGATGTAAGTGTTGCTCTTAGAGGTCAAGTTACATTACTATTCAGGTTGCAGGCTTTTAACAATGACTTTGTCTCCCAAGGGGTTTCTGTAAATGATGTGTCTGAGAGTCACATCCACAGTGATTTAGGACAACATATACTTTTGAGCTTATGGATTCTGCTACTGGAAGGTTTTGCAACAGCTGGGGTCACTGTCAGTTCCTTTGTATCTAGGTCCTAGCAGGATTTTCTTCTCATAATATCATTCTTAGTTGGTCTCTTCCTATAAATTGGATTTAAAATTGGTTAATCCTATAAGAATTTGCATGTACATTACTAAGTTCTGCAATCGGAGCTGATAGTATTACAATAAATAGTTTTCTGTTGTGAAGTTCAGCAAAGTTATTGCAGTATTATCTAGGAGTCTATTAGATCCTAGTTTCCCTCCCAAATAGACATTAAGCTTCTGATATGGATTATGCCCAGGGAAAAGTAGAAATTGTATTATACCTGCAGTGATTTGCCTATCCTGGACGCAGGCAAGGAATGATAAACAATGTAAAGTGTTGTTCATTAAAGCAAGTGCGATGTATTACCTACTTCCAGAATATCTCTCAGTAATACAGACTAGGATAAAAATTATTTGCCTTAAACTCAGTATCCATAAACTCTTTCTAATCTCTCCTGAGTCTGACACATTTTGTTTCATAGTGGGTAATACTTGATCCATCCTGCTCCCAAGCCCTGCATTACATGTAATTCTCTCCTATTATATTCATGCCCTTTGCTAATCTCAATGAAGCTGCTAACATTCACTTTCTTTTCATGTCTCTGTTACAGGATCAGTAATGTTTAAAATCAAAATCAAACATTTTTCTTTGTTTTTTTACTACTTTTTGTAATTATACTACTAACTTGTTTTCCTGAAGCCAATTAAGAGCAACATATCACATGCATGTACAAGAACGGGACACGGGGTTATTTAAACACCTATGCACTTTAAATAGCCAATTAATTGTAAAGGAATGAAATAATGGCAGAAATGTATTGATTTAGTCTGTCCTTTATAACTATTTAATGAATTAGCACGGAAGTAGCACTTTAATTTAACAATCGTAATTTGGTGATTTATTAATTCCAATCATTGAGCTTATCACTCATTTTTTAAAATATATTTTTTTTAAAAGAACATGTATT
The DNA here is from genome assembly GCA_038501925.1 of Xenopus petersii. NCBI lineage: Eukaryota > Metazoa > Chordata > Amphibia > Anura > Pipidae > Xenopus > Xenopus petersii. The sequence continues at coordinate 80,963,003 of CM076674.1, read as the reverse complement.
ATACAATTAATTATAAGCATTAGCAAGTGGATGAATTGAATTTTAGAAGTGAACCATCGAATTATTAGTCAGAGGAGGGGTTTTTCTTTTTTTTCATTTATTCAAGAATGGGACCTGTTATCCAGAATGCTCGGGACATGGGCAGGGCCAAATTTGCCCTGAATGCACCCAGAGGAAGTCGTCCTCCATCGCCCCCTCCCTCCCAAAGGATAGAGTGCATTCGCATCCTTTCTTCTTGCCGGAGCACTAGCGCTTAGTTGCTAGTCTTCAAGAATCAAAGGAATTGTCCCTGCAGCTGGGCAGAATGCCGCCCCTTAATTTATGCTGCGCTATGTCCGGGCCACAAATCTGGGTCTGGACCTGGGGTTTTGTGGATATCAGATCTCATGTAATTTGGCTTTGTACCTTAAGTCTACTAGAAAATCATGTAACTAAACGCAAAAGGGTGATTTTGCTTCCAATAAGGATTAATTATATCTTTGTTTGGATCAAGTACAAGCTACTGTTTTATTATTACAGAGAAGAAGGAAATCGTTTTTAAAAATTGGGATCATTTGGATAAAATGGAGTCTATGGGAACAGGCCCTTCTGTAAATTTGATCTTTCTGGATAATGGGTTTCCAGATAGTGGTTGCATTCTGCATTTAAAGGAAACATACTCTATTTATTATTGGTTGTTTTAATTTACTCTACTCTACTTTTACTACTTTTAATTGATGTATTATCTGGCATTACCTATCTGTATCAGAGCAACCATTTTAATGTAATGTAAACACCAGTGATACAGTAGTGGATTCCACATTTTATCATGGTAAGGAGATCTTTGCTTTAAGACTTTTTAACACAATATTTTTAAGATATAATTGTTGGAAGTTGGAAACACCAGTTACAATTTTATTGTCTCACAAATGTATAATTTATCTTTAAAGTGTGTCTTTAACCCTTTTAGGCCAATGCATTCTAAAATGTATGGTGCTAGATTTTAGGGTTCAGTTCCCATTAACCAGGCAGGGTGTTTGTAAAATGTATTTAAAAAGAATTCACTGACTGACTTTGATCACTGGTGTTTGTTTCTCTTTTATTAGCAGGGTAGACTGCAAGATACAAAAAACAAGCGTAAACCACTACAATTTTCATCCATTACAGCAGGGGTCCCCAACCTTTTTTACCTGTGAACAACATTCTGATGTCAAAGGAGTCAGAGAGCAACTCAAGCATGAAAAATGTTCCTGGGGTGCCAAATAAGGACTGTGATTGGCCATTTGGTAGCCCCTATGTGGACTGGCAGCCTACAAGAGGCTATGTTTGGCAGTACATCTGGTTTTAACGCAACCAAAATTTGCCTCCAAGCCTGGAACTCAAAGATAAGCACCTGCTTTGAGGCCACTGGGAGCAACATTCAAGGGGTTGGTGAGCAACATGTTGCTCATAAGCCACTGGTTGGGGATCACTGCTTTACACTATTCCTTGACAATAGCAACTGCAGACAGAAGATCTATACTTCTCTTATGAGTTAAGTGGTGGCTGCCTATGGCAGCACTGTATTCATGAGAGGCGGTCAGAGGGAGGCACATAGGCGTGCTCTCTTCCATCTACCTGTCCCCTAACCGAGTATAGGTGGCCATACACGGAGTGGGCAATATCGGGCTGATCTTATCGTGGGCCCTAGGGCCCAACGATCAGATCCTAACGAATAGTAATGGGCGTTCGGATCGCGGGACCGCATCAACGAATAGATGTGGCCGCGGGATTTTTCGTCCCATTCGATCGAGATCTAGCCGACTTTCGGACAGATCTCGATCGGTGAAGTCCGTCGGGGGCCCCATACATGGGTCAATAAGCTGCCGACACGGTCTGTCGGCAGCTTTTATCAGCCCGTGTATGGCCACCTTATCTTCTTGCCCTAAGGGTAGCTTTAAGGACAAGGCTGTTGTGCTCCCTCTAGTGTTTTGCTATGCACCTTGTATTAGAATTTTTAACTCAACGTGAGGTTAATTCTGGTTGACAATAGACAATACTCCATCATGTTCAACCCCTCCAAATGAACCCTGGTATAAAGGCAAGTGCTAGAACACATGGTGTGGTTTTGCACCCAAAAGTGTTCTAGCACTTGCTTCTGGGATTATAGTAACTGACCCCTCTTACGTTTCCAGTCAGTTCTGTCACAACTGTAAAGACATTTCAGCTGAATAATATAACATAGGAGCTTTATTGTAAAATTATTATGCGAGACATTAGTATACAGTAATATGTACATTGCAAAGAAAAATATCTTAAAGCGATACTGACATCAGAAAATAACCTTTTTTTATTATCTATCATATCATTGTCTTTGAATGTTCTTTATAATTTTGCCACAAAAGTATTTGCATGATGTTTTTACATTACCTTTCTTCCTGTATGAGGGGGTTGCCATATTTGTGCATCAGTAGTCTGTAAGCATTAGAAACTCTAAATGACAGGTTAAGAAGGGACAGTTAGGTTGGCAAAACAGTCAGGTTTAGGAACTTCAAGTGCCAATTACTTACAAAAGCAGAACTATCAGTGAAAATCGATCAATAGGTAATTTTTGATGTACATTAATATTTTGAAAATATTTTTTTTTGGGTCAGTATCACTTTGAGATGTATGTATTTCACCCAGTGATTTACTTAAAAAGGATGAATGTCCATTCTGCAAAGAGTACAGCATTATTTTATAAAAATGATGAAATGTGTCTTCATTACCCAAAGACAGTAAAACCTCTCTATTGCAGCTGTAATTGTATAACCTGAAATATAATCTACATTCATCTTAAGACAGATTTAATTAACTGATCGCTAGAGAAAGGTTGCCTTGTTATGTTCCATTTGTGCAAGATATTAAATGCCAGAGAAAGAAGTGCAGAAATATTATTTCAAGAGGCCAAGCCAAAAAGATTATGTGGTCTTGCTGAAAGCTTATTAAGAAGACAATCTTGAGGAGAAAACACTTGTACCATATGGGAGAAATAGATGTATCATAGTAAACAAAGTTTTATTTATATTTTTATATAATATAACTCAACCTATTTTTCTACGCATGGCATTGTGCAACAGACATTTGTGTTTATACGCAGGTGGTTTGTCTCCCTCAGAGACTTTTCAAGACGGGGTCCGTTTACTAAAGTGCGTTAAAAATATTCGCACAATATATAGACAGAATTTTCGCCAAATATGTTAACGCCAGTTTACTAACCTGCGGTAAATATAAATTTGCGAATTTTCTTGCGCAAGAATAATTGTTCGCCAGTTATCGCATTCGCTGAAAATAAATCTACGTACACATTAACGCATGGTTTACTAAACAGCGAAATGTGCTAAAGACAAAATTAACGCCAGAATATTCTCAAACTTTTACCGCCACCTATGTAGTGGCGTAAAAGTATTTTTTTTGCCAGAAAATTCTCAAGGGGCAGGAAATATCCCATAATACTGTTTTTTTACCCATCATTCTTTGCTGACAGGAGAGAGAGATCTGTAGCTATTGCTGACAGGATGTTTTGGCTTCTGCTTCTATCTGTTGCAACAGCAGCAGTTTCAGCTCAGAGGTGTATTATTGGCAGCGGGCATCACAGTCCAACGATTCGTCAGCCTCTACACTTTTTTGGTTTCATTATGATTGGCTACATTAAACTGTGCATTTCTATGAAGCAAAGAGATTGACTGGTATCATTTCTTGTTCCTATGATTCTATTGGCAGAAGGGTTTATATGATGCATACATGTTTGATTGGTGTTACTCTGGTAATGTTGTTGGATGGTATAATCATCAGTCAATAAAGTTTATGAGTTTTGAAGGTGCATTTCTGGCCATAAATGTCACAGTAAAAACTGCCATAATAACCGCCATAAAACAAGACTATTTTATAGCATAAATATTCGCAAAAACGTAATTTTTCGCCAGAAAATTCGCAACTCGCTAAAATTACCGCTAACGTAAGCTGGTTCCTTAACATAGTTACCGCAAGTGATCGCAATGACTTCTGAGCGCATCGCTGTTTAGTAAACTTAGTCGCTGCAAATATTCTGGCGTAAAAATATTCTCAGCGATAACATGCGGAAACTTAAAGTCAGTTTTACCGCACTTTAGTAAACGGACCCCTTAGGGGTCCGTTTACTAAAGTGCGTTAAAAATATTCGCACAATATATAGACAGAATTTTCGCCAAATATGTTATCGCCAGTTTACTAACCTGCGGTAAATATAAATTTGCGAATTTTCTTGCGCAAGAATAATTGTTCGCCAGTTATCGCAATCGCTGAAAATAACGCTACGTACACATTAACGCATGGTTTACTAAACAGCGAAATGTGCTAAAGACAAAATTAACGCCAGCATATTCGCAAACTTTTACCGCCACCTATGTAGTGGCGTAAAAGTATTTTTTTCGCCAGGAAATTCTCAAGGGGCAGGAAATATCCCATAATACTGGTTTTTTTTACCCATCATTCTTTGCTGACAGGAGAGAGATCTGTAGCTATTGCTGACAGGATGTTTTGGCTTCTGCTTCTATCTGCTGCAACAGCAGCAGTTTCAGCTCAGAGGAGTATTATTGGCAGCGGGCATCACAGTCCAAGGATTCGTCAGCCTCTACACTTTTTTGGTTTCATTGTGATTGGCTACATTAAACTGTGCATTTCTATGAAGCAACGAGATTGACTGGTATAATTTCTTGTTCCTATGATTCTATTGACAGAAGGGTTTATATGATGCATACATGTTTGATTGGTGTTACTCTGGTGATGTTGTTGGATGGTATAATCATCAGTCAATAAAGTTTGAGTTTTGAAGATGCATTTCTGGCCATAAATGCCACAGTAAAAATTGCCATAATAACCGCCATAAAACAAGACTATTTTATAGCATAAATATTCGCAAAAACTTTTAAAAAAAAAAAATTTTTCGCCCGAACATTCGCAACTCGCTAAAATTACCGCTAACGTAAGCTGGTTCCTTAACGTAGTTACCGAAAGTGATCGCAATGACTTCTGAGCGTATTGCTGTTTAGTAAACTTAGTCGCCGCGAATATTCTGGCGTAAAAATATTCTCAGCGATAACATGCGGAAATGTAAAGTCAGATTTACCGCACTTTAGTAAACGGACCCCTAAATCTCAAATGCTCTGTTAAATACTTCACAATAATTTTTATTACAAATGAAATCTGTCACTAAGGATCACTTACTATTCAACATCCTCTAGTGCTGTCTCAGTTTAGGTCTGGCTAGTAGAAGCAGCAATCTTTCAACTAAAGTATACAGAGAAATATTTGCAGTTTGGAGTTACTTTGTGCATCTTCTAACTTGAAAGGAACCAATTTTATGGGTTTCTTCCTCTAATACCCAATATAATACATTTTAATACAATGTTCTCACACCTTATTGTAACTCTTATTTTAAACTGAGATAAAGATGCAGAGCAGTGCAGCAGAGTTCACAGACATTCTATTTGTGTCTCTTTGCCGACATGGTACCCGCTGGAGCATGAATGTTGGAGCTTGATCAGCTTCAATTGTGCATGCTCCAGCAGACTCTGTGTTGGTGAAAAGACATGAAAAGGATAGTAAGGGACTGAAGATGGCACCTGTGAACTCTGCTGCACAGCTCTGCATTTTTAATGTTCCTGCTCTCCCACATCCCATTTGATTCTCAGTTGCTTGGCCTTGGTACACTAGAGGTTCCCAAGTATAGCACGTAACCTTTATCAGTACAAGTTCAGTGTAGGACTACATCATTTACAAGGTGTTTCCCCGTAAAGGTATATATTTTTTTGTGAGAGAGTGGCACATTTTACTCAGAGTTAGAAAAGATTCCAGGTATATAAACCAAACTTTCTAAAACCAAATTATTATTATTTGGCACAAGCCAACATTCTGTAAACTTTAACACAATATTAATATAATCACAACAGCTGCATCAAACCCCATTACAAATTAGCCTTTTAAAGCTAAAAACATACATTTTCCTAAACATATTTTCACTACTTTTGAAAAGAGCAAAAAACTATGGCCTTTTTCACATACAGTAAATATAATATCTCTGCTATATTCTGTCAATTCATAATTGTATGACATTTCCTAAAAATGTGTAACAACATCATTTTTAAAAAAAATAGTTTGTATTCCAATTATTTATGGTTAATTGTGTTTTTTAATCCCACTATTCAAGTAGTCTACTTTTAAGAATAAGCACTGGTTTTGCACACACATTCTATAATCCAGACCTGCACAGTGTCTTTGAGGAGAGGATTTTGGAATTCATTTATATGATAAAAGGAGACACAATTTAAAGCCAAACACTAGGGGGCACACTTACTAAGCTCGAGTGAAGGATTCGAATGATAAAAAATTAGAATTTTGAAGTATTTTTTTGGGTACTTCATCCATCGAATTGGTCAAATTCGATCAAATCGAATGATTAGAACGATTTGAAGTAAAAATCGTTCGACTATTCGACCATTCGATAGTCGAAGTACTGTTTCTTTAAAAAATACTTTGACTACATACTATGCCACTTTAAACCTACCGAGGTGTAATATTAGCCTATAGGGACCTTCCCCAGCACTTTTCTAAGGTTTTTATTTTGATCGAAGAAAAATCCTTCGATTCGATCGCTTAAAATCGTTCGATTCGAAGGATTTTATCGTTCGATCTAACGATTTTTACTTCAATTGATTGAACGAAGGATTTGCGCTAAATCCTTTGAATTCGATATTCGAATTCGAAGGATTTAAATTCGAGGGTCGAATTCAAGGATTTATTAACCCTCGAAATTCGACCCTTGATAAATGTGCCCCTACAATTGCATATACTAATCAATTTAAATGCTACATGCTGCATAAATACAAAACAGACTTCATGTTAGACTATAAAATATACAGAGAATTATAGATTATATAGAACTTTGTCTGCAAGTACATTAAAACGCTTCAATTAAAAACTCTTTATTGTAAACATGCAAAATTGAAGGACACAGTGGTCCATTAGAGACTGATCTCGTAGTGCATCTTCTTTGCTTCTGTTCTCCAACAACCTCCAAGAATAACCCATAAAAGGAAGAAGAGACTGCTGCTTGGGATTACAAGGCACGTAAATACATATCCACTCCAATTGTCATTAAAACCGCATTTAATATTTGCAAAAGTTTGCATAGCAGTACAGCAACATGGTGCAATGTTTTGAGTGGCACTCCACTCTTTATCAAGCCACCAGAACTTTTAAAAACTGAATTATATATTTTTGGAAGATACATATAATAAGCTGAGATTGTATACTTTTTATTATTAGAAACATCCTTTCTCCTGTGCACTATTATAACACCAAAGTAAAGCGCATAAGAGAATATAAATAATAATTACCAGACTAAAACTGACATACTTGTGGGTTTACGTAACAAGGCCATTGTATTAAGTTTGCCTAAATGTTAAAGGGCCATGGCTTTTGTTTAGCTTTCTGTTCCTCTACAATGTACAACTACTACTGGAAAAGAGGTGAGGGCGGCCCCCACAATCCCTCTGGGCTCACCCACCGCCAGTCCCTGCCCACTCCTGCGCTCACGTTATACTTTCTTTTGCCTCAATTGGGGGAGGGGAGCAACAACGCAGACAGGGATCGGGTCTGGGTTGGTGGGGCCCATCAGGGCTGGGTCCCACTGGGGACTTTTCTCTGTGTCCCTCCAACTCAATCCAATCATATATGTGCTTACATTATGTTTTCTGCACTTTAGTAACTAATGCACTTTTTCTAGACGTCAGAAATGTTCCCATAAAACTCACTGGAGTAACGAATAGTGCCCTTACACAATGGAGTTAATTTGGACTCAGTATCAATATTGAGACATCGGGGGGCAGAGATAAAAAGTTATTACATAGATGGGCACAATGGATACAGCAATTAAAAGCTATGTCCCGCCATGGTCTTAATCAAGAATATGACTTGAATAAGTTTTTATCTAAATAGGTTTTAATCGTAATTTTGTACTTTTTTTTTGTAGGTTGTCACAGGAATAAATTTCACTCTTTCACAGGAATAAGCTATACTCTTTTATGGACATTTTGGATATATTTATAGCTTTTTGACGTATGAACAATACATAATGATGGACATTTAAATAAATTCTTATAGTCAAATACAAGAGTCCTCTGCACTCAACCCATTATCAATATATTTAAGACAGAGACATTTTGTGCATACTGCTACTGAAAAATGCCTTACCCTTTACCCTTTAAACAAAACAGGGATTGTTTGTCCATATATTGCAATATATTTAAGCTGGCCAACTACGTCAAAGTCATCCCATATCTGGCCAGTCCTATGCTCAATTTTCATCTGATTCATTAAGAATTCTATTGCTTCATTATACATTTTACAAAGGGACTAATGTAAAATGTATAATGAAGCAATAGAATTCTTAATGAATCAGGTAAAATTGAGCATAGGACTGGCCAGATATGGGATGACTTTGACGTAGTTGGCCAGCTTAAATATATTGCAATATATGGACAAACAATCCCTGTTTTGTTTAAAGGGTAAGGCATTTTTCAGTAGCAGTATGCACAAAATGTCTCTGTCTTAAATATAGTGATAATGGGTTGAGTGCAAAGAACTCTTGTATTTGACTATATGTATTTTGTGGTCACACCCTCATTGCACCCCCGCCTAATGGTTTTAAAAAATAGTGGTGAGCACAACTTTCCCTTGTTTGTTATATTTAAATAAATTCTGTCACAGAAAAACATGTTTGTTTTTTTTCAAAACATATCAGTTAATAGTGCTGCTCCAGCACACTTCTGCACAGAAATCCATTTGTCAAAAGAGCAAACAGATTTTTTTTAATTCCACAAGCAGAGACCCAAGAAAGACTATACTGAGCTGCATAACTAAAAGAAGCAAAGCTTTTTATGCTAAAAAAATTGTGGTTTGCAAGGGGCAAGGGAGTACTGCTGTTGGGCAGATAGATGATTTGGAGACTTGCTCTTTAATTTTGAAATCGGACATGCTAGTCATGTTGTCAGTTTCCCAGGTGTCCCCAGTCATGTGACTTCTGCAATAGGTTAACTGAAAGCAGTTCCATCACGAAGTGCTGGCTCATTCTGAAAGTACGTGGCCAGGCAAAATTGACCTGAGATGGCTGCCTACGCGCCAATATGACAACTAAATAAAACATTTTACTTGTTGGTTCAGGAATAACATTTAATATGGAAGAATGAATTATTTGCAGTGTAAACAGTGTCATTTAGAAGTAAAAATGACACCATAAAATTGACAGAATCCCTTTAAATTTAGAGTTGAATAATAATAATATGTGTGACACTAGGAGGCAGTATGCCCTAGGGTATATAAGGTCTGTGGTGCATTATGCTTGATAAAGAGTGGCGTGCCACACAAAATGTTGCATATCTTTTGATAGCCAGACATGCGATAATTAAAGGCAATTTTAATGAAAATGATCTGTAGTTCTGTCACTGGGAAAATACACGTATGTTATGGAGGAGCCCATTTATGCTGCGCACCTGAATATAAAAGTGAGCTGAAGAGTAAGTGCATTTGATTGGAATTGTCCCCAGCAGTGGAATGCAGGAAAGGGCCCATAGTAGAAAAATATAGTTTGATCAAAACATTAAATCACTTGATTAATCTGTCAATTCACGAACATGTTCCCGATTTAGGAAATAACTTGGGAAAAATATCAATGTGTCAATTAGTCAGCATGTGTTAGATTGGTTTACGGGTCTGATTATCTATCTAATAAATTCAACAGAAAAATTATAAACATTTAACATATGCTGCATATTTTGGCCTCACATTTCCCCAAATAATCTTACTTGCATATTTTTATTTATATCCATTCTAACTGAGCTATAAACCTATACATAAGAACTGGAATAAGTTGTTTCTTTTTAATTTGTCTCCAAGGCACACAGCTGTTCCTAATAAAAAGCTTAGATGCCAGATGCTGATGTTAAAGTAACTGGGGAGGTGGAATTGGAGGTCACCTGGGTCAATTAAGCCCCTCCATCACAGCTCAGTTTTTTGTCAAAATATTGAGGTCTCTGATTTATTTACACATAGAGCATTTTTAGAAAAGCAGGCAAATGGGGTTCTTTGTATACTTTTAAAATGTATAACTTATATGACTCATATCACACTGTGTTTAATTACAGTATACTGCATAATAAAACCTTTCCACAGCCAGAGTTTTTAGAATCTTCCATGATACCCATTCGCTGCGTGTAGAATCTGACTGAAAAGTCCACCGGTACATGTTTTCCCATAAAAAAATTGCTACAATTCTCACATCCAAGATGAATTCAATGGGCAAATCAATCAGTATTTCATACAGGTAAGCACCATGCTTTTTGCAGTAATACACCAGGGTGTCCTGAGTTCATATGCAACAGAGATTGCTCTACATACAGTATATCAGAATAGGTGATTCTAAATGACTTGATTGTTTTGCCTGTTTAACTATAGAATTATCTATTTTTTGTTATCTGTAACAAAAGCATATAAACAACTTATTAAGTAGTGACCAGTGTCTGCAAACCTAGCCGGCCGAACGGAGAAGCCTTCACCACTACTGCAGTCTACAGTGGATCTGTCAGGTCCCAGCAGGTCAGGTTCGGGTTGAACCGACGTCTCCTCTGGACGACGTCCCCATGCCAGCGCCTGTTGCTGGTGCGGGCGCATGTTCTAATGTGAGCGAGTTTTAGCGTGGGTGCACGTTCTCATGCGTAGGCGCGCATCCAGACACAAACATGCGTCCTGGGGTTAAAAGGTCGCTCAGGCCTAGGCCTAATGCGAGGTGATCGTCTCTACTGACACTAAGCGTATTTACTACTGATAATTATTCTGATTACGACTACAGCTTGTTCCTGACTATTCTTCTGATTATCCCTGGATTCCTGTGTTTGTTATTCCTGATCTCAGCCTTGGCTTCCCTGACTACTCTGCTGGATTTCCCTCAATTGGCACCTGCTTCCTGATCGTTCTCTGTATATGACCCGGCCTGTCCCTGACTTCGTCTCTTCGACTGCAGATAAGTGCTGAGTCCTTATTACGAACTGTTATTTTGCGGGCTCACCTGGCACTCCTGCTATTCCTTATCTGGGACCGTCCTGTACCAACTTTCAGGGCGCAGCTCAGTGGGAAGCGTGGGGGAGGCTCATTACCTTCAGACTCGCCTTGATACCTAACAGGATCTTACAGGTGTGCGGTGAATTAACTTCATTCTATAGTGTCTGCAAACCACATCATCTTATGTACGAATTAACAAGGCTCACCAGATGCCAGAGGTACAAGAGACATGAGCACCAGAAAGAATGTTGTTATACAGATAATATTACAGAATACTTGGGGGCAAATTTACTAATGGGTGAAGCACCTTTTTTTGGGGAATTTTCAACAAAATGACAATATGCAGGGACATCGCCAATTTACTTAAAGGGGAAGAAGACAATTCGCTAGTGAAAAAGCTCAGCGCAAGAGAAATTTCCCACTGTTTTGCCCAAGCAAACTATCGTTAATCCTCAAATTTATCAAAGTGCCAACTTTCCAATACGTTACCATTTTCGCTAAAGTCTAGTTCGACAAGTTCTACCTGACGAATTGATAAGATGAAGTTACATCCTCCACATTATTATGTCAGTGACATCATATCCTGTTTTTCAAAAAGGTCATAAAAAAAGACAAAACACTGGCATTTTCTCATATTTTAATCCTTTGCCTGCCAAGCACGTACGGCGTACGTGCTGGCAGGCCAATGCTCAGGCTGCCAAGAACGTACATTGTACGTTCTTTGGCAGCTGAGCTCTCTCTCTGTTTCGGCGGCTTTTGCCGCCTCGGCAGAGAGTGGGGAGAGAAGACAGCCCCCTAGGCAACGAGGCTGGGGGGCTGTCAAGTCGGATCTGCGACTCGATTGTCGCAGATCCGACTTCAAAGTAGCAGACGCATCGCATGGAGCGTCTGCTACTACACTCACCTTCTTCCTGCCTGCAGAGCCGCCCACGCACTTCCTGCTGCGCAGCAACTCTGCAGACACGCTGCCAGGACTCCTCCAAAGAAGACAGCGATTCTCCTGCTCCAAAAACGGTAAGTGCACGTTTTTTTTACACACTTACCTGCACCTACACATACTTACAGTACATTTATTCATTTTAGTAAAGATTGGAATTTTTTTAAAAATTTTTTTTTTAATTTTAGCACACTTGGTCCCTTTTGTACAGTTATTTACACTTATTTACACTTATTTACATGTATTTGCACACTCAGATAACTTTTATTAGTGCACAAATATGTATACACAAACAGGTGTTTTTTTTTTTTTTTTACGAATTCATTATACTGTTATCTTTTGTTTTTTTTGCCTAAAAACGTGTTATTTTGGCAGCATGACTATTGGATAATCGATTTCGGCCACTAATTACGCTGTCAGAACAATTATTTTGTTATTTCATTGATTTACGCTATTTTTGTGGTTTTATTGCAATTTTATCCCTGCATTATTATTCCTTATGTATCTTTAGTATCGTTTTGCTGTTTGGTGCTTTGGTATAGAAAGATAGATTTTACTTAGTTTGATCCGCCAAAATATGTGCTTTCCAAAAATATATGGGTTTCTGGGGGTATTTTTACAGTTTGGGGGTCTTACGGCACATAACGTACAGTTAGGGTTCTCTTTTCTGCAGCTTAGTTGGCTAGCGTGAAAATTCATAGGCACGTTTTTCATTTGGGGTCCATACACAACACATACTTTGGTAAATCTATACATATTGGGCATCAAACTATTTATTAGACCTCTGACGTCCATATTTAGAGAGATTTTTCTTTGTACGTAAAACATTGTGTGTGATAAATGCGGCAAACTGCAACATTTTTAGGCGATTTTCAGAAATGTTGTAAAAACCTATATGTTTAGAAAAGCTTTGCAGTTTGGTAGTTTTGTGTAGAAAGACGTCGTTATCTTTGTTGGAATCGGCAGAATGTGTACTTTCCAAAAATGTATGGTTTTGGGGGGTCATTGCTGTTAGGAGGGTCTTGAGGCAAATAATATGAAGTCAAGGGTCTATGTTCACAGAAGGCGAATCGGCAGCGGAGAAAACTCATATTCACTATTTTTATTTGGGGTCCGCACATGCCAGCTGCCTTGGTATATCTATGCATATTGGGCATCAAACTGTTCAGTAGACCCTTGGCATCAATATTTATGGTGTTTTACAATTGTATGTAAGAAATTGGGTGAGATAAATGCGGCCAATTGCAATATTTTTAGGCGATTTTCAGAAATGTAAAAACAGTTGCTTTTATCGCCAAATTTAGGAAAGGCTTGCGACTTGGTACTTTGGAGTACAAAGACATGCATACCCAATTTGGATTCGCAGGAATGTGTACTTTCCAAAAATATATGGTTTTATGGGGTGAACGCACTTTTTTCTACCTTTGCCCCCCCCCAAAACAATGTAAATGTGTTGATTTTGCAGTACCTGAAATGACAGACCATTTGAGGGTCTTTGTTTTGGGGCCCTATATGCCACGTGCTTGGGTACACCTATACATATTGGGCATCAAACTGTTCAGAGGACCCCAGGCTTTCATATTTGGGGTGATTTCTCTTGATACCTAAAAGTATGTGGGAACTACGATGCTAGAGGGTGAAAATTTCGAGGTGATTTTTGGAAATGTCACCAAAATCACCAAATTTAGAAATGGTTTGCGGCTTGGAACTTTGGAGTACAAAGACATCCATACCCGATTTGGATTCGCAGGAATGTGTACTTTCCGAAAATATATGGTTTTATGGGGTGAACTTACTTTTTTCTACCTTTGCCCCCCCAAAAACAATGTAAATGTGTTGATTTTGCAGTACCTGAAATGACAGACCATATGGGGGTCTTTCTTTTGGGGCCCCTGTATGCCACGTGCTTGGGTACACCTATACATATTGGGCATCAAACTGTTCAGAGGACCCTAGGCTTTCATATTTGGGGTGATTTCTCTTGATACCTAAAAGTATGTGGGTAATACGATGCTGCAGGGTAGATATTTTGAAGTCATTTTTGGAAATGTCCCCAAAATCCCCAAATTTAGGAATGGTTTGCGGCTTGGTTCTTTGGAGTACAAAGACATGCATACCCAATTTAGATCCGTGGGAATGTGTACTTTCCGAAAATATATGGTTTTCTGGGGTGAACTTACTTTTTTCTACATTTGCCCCCCTCAAAACAATGTAAATGTGTTGATTTTGCAGTACCTGAAATGACAGACCATATGGGGGTCTTCGTTTTGGGGCCCCTATACGCCACGTGCTTGGGTACACCTATACATTGGGCATCAAACTGTTCAGAGGACCCCAGGCTTTCATATTTGGGGTGATTTGTCTTGATACCTAAAAGTATGTGGGTAATACGATGCTGCAGGGTCGAAATTTTGAAGTCATTTTTGGAAATGTCCCCAAAATCACCAAATTTAGGAATGGTTTGCGGCTTGGTACTTTGGAGTACAAAGACATGCATACCCAATTTAGATCCGTGGGAATGTGTACTTTCCGAAAATATATGGTTTTCTGGGGTGAACTTACTTTTTTCTACATTTGCCCCCCTCAAAACAATGTAAATGTGTTGATTTTGCAGTACCTGAAATGACAGACCATATGGGGGTCTTCGTTTTGGGGCCCCTATACGCCACGTGCTTGGGTACACCTATACATATTGGGCATCAAACTGTTCAGAGGACCCCAGGCTTTCATATTTGGGGTGATTTGTCTTGATACCTAAAAGTATGTGGGTAATACGATGCTGCAGGGTCGAAATTTTGAAGTCATTTTTGGAAATGTCCCCAAAATCACCAAATTTAGGAATGGTTTGCGGCTTGGTACTTTGGAGTACAAAGACATGCATACCCAATTTAGATCCATGGGAATGTGTACTTTCCGAAAATATATGGTTTTCTGGGATGAACTTACTTTTTTCTACATTTGCCCCCCTCAAAACAATGTAAATGTGTTGATTTTGCAGTACCTGAAATGACAGACCATATGGGGGTCTTCATTTTGGGGCCCCTATACGCCACGTGCTTGGGTACACCTATACATATTGGGCATCAAACTGTTCAGAGGACCCTAGGCTTTCATATTTGGGGTGATTTGTCTTGATACCTAAAAGTATGTGGGTAATACGATGCTGCAGGTTCGAAATTATGAAGTCATTTTTGGAAATGTCACCAAAATCGCCAAATTTAGGAATGGTTTGCGGCTTGGTACTTTGTAGTAGAAAGACATGCATACCCAATTTAGATTCGTGGGAATGTGTACTTTCCGAAAATATATGGTTTTCTGGGGTAAACTTACTTTTTTCTACCTTTGCCCCCCCCCAAAACGATGATTGATTTTGCAGTACCTGAAATGACACAACATACAAGGGGGGGTCTTCATTTTAGGGCCCCTATATGCCACATGCTTGGGTACACCTATACATATTGGGCATCAAACTGTTCAGAGGACCCTAGGCTTTCATATTTGGGGTGATTTCTCTTGATACCTAAAAGTATGTGGGTAATACGATGCTGCAGAGTAGATATTTTGAGGTGATTTTTGGAAATGTCACCAAAATCACCAAATTTAGGAATGATTTGCGGCTTGGTACTTTGTAGTAGAAAGACATGCATACCCAATTTGGATTCGTTGGAATGTGTACTTTCCGAAAATATATGGTTTTCTGGGGTACACTTACTTTTTTCTACCTTTGCCCCCCCAAAACGATGTAAATGTGTTGATTTTGCAGTACCTGAAATGACAGAACATACAAGGGGGGGTCTTCATTTTAGGGCCCCTATATGCCACATGCTTGGGTACACCTATACATATTGGGCATCAAACTGTTCAGAGGACCCTAAGCTTTCATATTTGGGGTGATTTCTCTTGATACCTAAAAGTATGTGGGTAATACGATGCTGCAGATTAGATATTTTGAGGTGATTTTTGGAAATGTCACCAAAATCACCAAATTTAGGAATGATTTGCGGCTTGGTACTTTGTAGTAGAAAGACATGCATACCCAATTTGGATTCGTTGGAATGTGTACTTTCCGAAAATATATGGTTTTCTGGGGTGAACTTACTGTTTTCTACTTTTGCCCCCCCCCCAAACGATGTAAATGTGTTGATTTTGCAGTACCTGAAATGACAGACTATATGGGGGTCTTCCTTTTGGGGCCCCTGTATGCCACGTGCTTGGGTACACCTATACATATCAGGCATCAAACTGTTCAGAGGACCCTAGGCTTTCATATTTGGGGTGATTTCTCTGGATACCTAAAAGTATGTGAGTAATACAATGCTGCAGGGTAGATATTTTGAGGTGATTTTTGGAAATGTCACCAAAATCACCAAATTTAGGAATGATTTGCGGCTTGGTACTTTGGCGTAGAAAGACATGCATACCCAATTTGAATTTGTGGGAATGTGTACTTTCCGAAAATATATGGTTTTCTGGGGTGAACTTACTGTTTTCTACTTTTGCCCCCCCAAAACAATGTAAATGTGTTTATTTTGCAGTACCTGAAATGTCAGACTATATGGGGGTCTTCATTTTAGGGCCCCTATATGCCACATGCTTGGGTACACCTATACATATTGGGCATCAAACTGTTCAGAGGACCCTAGGCTTTCATATTTGGGGTGATTTGTCTTGATACCTAAAAGTATGTGTGTAATACGATGCTGCAGGGTAGATATTTTGAGGTGATTTTTGGAAATGTCACCTAAATCACCAAATTTAGGAATGATTTGCGGCTTGGTACTTTGGCGTAGAAAGACATGCATACCCAATTTGGATTCGTTGGAATGTGTACTTTCCGAAAATATATGGTTTTCTGGGGTGAACTTACTGTTTTCTACTTTTGCCCCCCCCCCCAAAACAATGTAAATGTGTTGATTTTGCAGTACCTGAAATGACAGACTATATGGGGGTCTTCATTTTGGGGCCCCTGTATGCCACGTGCTTGGGTACACCTATACATATCGGGCATCAAACTGTTCAGAGGACCCTAGGCTTTCATATTTGGGGTGATTTGTCTTGATACCTAAAAGTATGTGGGTAATACGATGCTGCAGGGTAGATATTTTGAGGTGATTTTTGGAAATGTCACCTAAAGCACCAAATTTAGGAATGATTTGCGGCTTGGTACTTTGGCGTAGAAAGACATGCATACCCAATTTGGATTCGTTGGAATGTGTACTTTCCGAAAATATATGGTTTTCTGGGGTGAACTTACTGTTTTCTACTTTTGCCCCCCCCCCAAAACAATGTAAATGTGTTGATTTTGCAGTACCTGAAATGACAGACTATATGGGGGTCTTCCTTTTGGGGCCCCTGTATGCCACGTGCTTGGGTACACCTATACATATCAGGCATCAAACTGTTCAGAGGACCCTAGGCTTTCATATTTGGGGTGATTTGTCTTGATACCTAAAAGTATGTGGGTAATACGATGCTGCAGGGTAGATATTTTGAGGTGATTTTTGGAAATGTCACCAAAATCACCAAATTTAGGAATGATTTGCGGCTTGGTACTTTGGCGTAGAAAGACATGCATACCCAATTTAGATCTGTGGGAATGTGTACTTTCCGAAAATATATGGTTTTCTGGGGTGAACTTACTGTTTTCTACTTTTGCCCCCCCAAAACAATGTAAATGTGTTGATTTTGCAGTACCTGAAATGTTAGACTATATGGGGGTCTTCCTTTTAGGGCCTCTATATGCCACATGCATGGGTACACCTATACATATTTGGCATCAAACTGTTCAGAGGACCCTAGGCTTTCATATTTGGGGTGATTTGTCTTGATACCTAAAAGTATGTGGGTAATACGATGCTGCAGAGTAGATATTTTGAGGTGATTTTTGGAAATGTCACCTAAATCACCAAATTTAGGAATGATTTGCGGCTTGGTACTTTGGCGTAGAAAGACATGCATACCCAATTTGGATTCGTTGGAATGTGTACTTTCCGAAAATATATGGTTTTCTGGGGTGAACTTACTGTTTTCTACTTTTGCCCCCCCCAAAACGATGTAAATGTGTTGATTTTGCAGTACCTGAAATGACAGACTATATGGGGGTCTTCCTTTTGGGGGCCCTGTATGCCACATGCTTGGGTACACCTATACATATCGGGCATCAAACTGTTCAGAGGACCCTAGGCTTTCATATTTGGGGTGATTTCTCTTGATACCTAAAAGTATGTGGGTAATACGATGCTGCAGGGTAGATATTTTGAGGTGATTTTTGGAAATGTCACCAAAAATCACCAAATTTAGGAATGATTTGCGGCTTGGTACTTTGGCGTAGAAAGACATGCATACCCAATTTGGATTCAGGGGAATGTGTACTTTCCGAAAATATATGGTTTTCTGGGGTGAACTTACTGTTTTCTACTTTTGCCCCCCCCCCAAAACAATGTAAATGTGTTGATTTTGCAGTACCTGAAATGTCAAGACTATATAGGGGTCTTCTTTTTAGGGCCCCTATATGCCACGTGCTTGGGTACACCTATACATATTGGGCATCAAACTGTTCAGAGGACCCTAGGCTTCATATTTGGGGTGATTTCTCTTGATACCTAAAAGTATGTGGGTAATACGATGCTGCAGGGTAGATATTTTGAGGTGATTTTTGGAAATGTCACCAAAATCACCAAATTTAGGAATGATTTGCGGCTTGGTACTTTGGCGTAGAAAGACATGCATACCCAATTTGGATTCGTGGGAATGTGTACTTTCCGAAAATATATGGTTTTCTGGGGTGAACTTACTGTTTTCTACTTTTGCCCCCCCCCCAAAACGATGTAAATGTGTTGATTTTGCAGTACCTCAAATGACAGACCATATGGGAGTCTTCCTTTTGGGGCCCCTATATGCCACGTGCTTGGGTACACCTATATATATTGGGCATCAAACTGTTCAGAGGACCCTAGGCTTTCATATTTGGGGTGATTTCTCTTGATACCTAAAAGTATGTGGGAAATACGATGCTGCAGGTTAGACATTTTTAAGTGATTTTTGGAAATGTCACCAAAATCACCAAATTTAGGAATGATTTGCGGCTTGGTACTTTGGAGTACAAAGACATGCATACCCAATTTAGATTCGTGGCAATGTGTACTTTCCGAAAATATATGGTTTTCTGGGGTGAACTTACTTTTTTCTACATTTGCCCCCCTCAAAACGATGAAAATGTGTTGATTTTGAAGTATCTGAAATGACAGACCATATGCGGGTCTTCCTTTTCAGGCCCCTATATGCCACTTGCTTGGGTACACCTATACATATTGGGCATCAAACTGTTCAGAGGACCCTAGGCTTTCATATTTGGGGTGATTTCTCTTGATACCTAAAAGTATGTGGGTAATACGATGCTGCAGGGTCGAAATTTTTAGGTGATTTTTGGAAATGTCGCCAAAATCACCAAATTTAGGAATGGTTTGCCGCTTGGTACTTTAATGTAGAAAGACATGCATACCCAATTTGGATTCAGGGGAATGTGTACTTTCCGAAAATATATGGTTTTCTGGGGTGAACGTACTTTTTTCTACCTTTGCCGCCCCCCAAAACGATGTAAATGTGTTGATTTTGCAGTATCTGAAATGACAGAACAAACGGGGGGTCTTCCTTTTGGGGCCTCCTATGCCACGTGCTTGGGTACATCTATTCATATTGGGCATCAAACTGTTCAGTGGACCCAGGATTTTATATTTGGGGTGTTTTACATTGATACCTAATGATGTGTGGGAGATATGTTGCTGTAGAGTGGAAGCTTTGAGGTCATTTTTCAAAAAATTCACCAATTTCTATAAAACATTATAACTTTAGGAAACAATTGCAACTTGGTGGTTTGGAGTACAAAGATATTTCTACCCATTTTTGATTCACCAGAATCTGTTCTTTCTAGTAATGGGTAGTTTTCTAGGGTAAACCTACTGTTAGCGGAATGTTTGGCCTTAAAATCAAAAGTATGCCGTTTGGGGAGTGTTGCTTTGGAAATTTGGTTGTGTACTGCTTGTAGATTTTGAGCTATACAAGTAAGAAATCTCCATAAAACTATATATATTTGGTATTGTCGCGTTCAGGAGACATAGACCTTTCTAAATCGGCTGTGTTCTCGTACATAAAATGAATGATGTTTCTGATATATGTGATTGTTCTTCGTGCAACATGATTTTTTTCATTTTATTTGACACTTAGAATCCAATATTTTTTTAGAGAAGTAGAATTACACCAAAATTCTTGCATATTGTGAAAGTTCAGGTTGTCCTGAAAAAAACAATATATTGTTTTCCTGGGTTAACTAAAAGACCACCCCAGGAAAGGCCCTTAAAGTGAAAGAGTGCAAAATATCTAAAAACTGCTTGGCAGTAGATGTTCGCATCTAGGACAAAACGGCTGGCAGGGAAAGGGTTAATTTTGGATTATGTTTAGAAGTTGTAACTCTTAAATATATGTTATTTACACTTTTTAACCATTTGAAGCTCTTGCCACATTTGTTTTTATGGTAGGCTCCTGTCTAGGACAATAGAGAATGTCTTGTATTTATTTTGCTTCCTCTTTAATTTTTAAAAATAAACAGCTACTTCCAGCTATTTCACCAACATCACTAATAAAGACATACATATAACCTATATGTAACCGCCATATTTAAATTGAGTAAGCGTAAGTGTGTTAACGCAGTATTGATAGGAAGAAAGTAACACAATTCACTAAGAAACTTCATTTGGCGAGACGAATTTTCACATTTTGATAAATACGCGTATCACTGTGAAATAATATCCGAGTTGCACAAAGTATGGTGGAGTCTTCCTGTCTAGTGGTGGTCTAGTGGGGGTGCGATGGGGATGCCCGCCACTTCCGTCTTTATTGGTGCTGGTTTGTTGAATGTGCATACTTCTGGGTTCGAATTGTTTGCCTATTTCCGGATTTATCTGCTAAGTGCCGAATGTGATGTCATCAGTGGTGCGAAATTCAAATGGTTTAAATGGCTCTCTGTGTAGTTGTCGTTGCCCAATGTAAAGGTCTATCCATTAGTTCCTGGGTGTGATTATCTATATTTCTACTCATGTTTGACCCTGCCTGTTCTTGACCAAGTCCTGCCTGCTGCCTGTCTTTGACCCCTTCCTGTGTTTTGACCATTCTATTGAATCCTATAACTCTCTCGGGTATTTTGACCCGGCCTGTGACCCGAGTATGCTTCTGAATCCTGTTTTGTACTGCGCTGCCCATTTGGTAAATTTACCCAGCTTGTGACTTTGATTATACTACTGTCTCCTGCTATAGTTCTGTGTCCCCAACTATGTTCCTTGTTCTCCCATTCAGTATAACGTGTGGTTCCTTTGCTTGTCTAGAACTCTCTCCTTGGTTCTCTCATATTAAGACCTGCAAGAACCCAAGTAGCGAAGGGCTTGTCCCAAAGTGAAAGGTGGTTGTTAAAGGCAGAAGGCTGGGCCATGACCGGGACCTTGGGGTTTGTTCTAGGTTTGGGATACCAATCATAACACTTCTGAAGTGAAAATTTGCATGTAAGTAAATTTGCCTGGAAACTGGAGTTTTTTTTGAAAGGAACATGTGGGCCAGAAACTCCATTCCAGTGGTCACATTACATATTTAATTTGACTTTCATAGGAAATGTGTCATATTATTTAATCATTCTCATAGGCGGAGGGTGATTTTTTTGTTTGGGTAGGCTAAGTCTAATGTTACTTCAGCAGTTTCTTCATCTGTGATTTTACCCTGTTGAGGAAACAGCTTATTCAGCCCCATATTATAAGCATTGGCAAAAGTTGCAATTCCTCTGTCTGAACACACAGGGCGGATTTTTGTCTAAAAATGCACTTCAACTGAAATCTATCCCATACATGGGCAGACTTAAGAGCTACTAACTGATGGGCCCATAGACTGCATGGTTAAATACTAAGTAATTTTCCACTTTACATGGACAAAGCCCAGAATATTTTAAAAATAATATGCATAGCACGCTTTTATTATCAAAATTATAGAAAAAGTTCAGTTCATCCACATTACTAGAGACCAAGGCTAATGATGGGCTTATTTAACATTTAACTATGTTTATTTGTTTACTTTTACATAAAACACAAAGGATATGCTAACTGTCTCACTTATGAGACATCTTACATGCAGAAAGTATAATGCAGATATATGTTGGTCCCCTTACAATAATAGTAGGTGCCTTTTTATTGCAGTTTCAAAGTAACTCAATATAATAGCAAATAACATTCAACCATCAACACAAAATGTGTGTGTAATTGAAAGTAGCCAAACTGGTAATCTAATCCAGAGGATGATGAATTGAATTGATAGAGTAGTTGCTAATATTCCCCATATACTGCTAAGGAATGTTTTAACTAATTGTATCAACTAAGGGTATCAAATTTAAGAGTTTGGAATGCTCCTGGATCACTGAGATTCCAGACTGAAACACTAGAGACACGAACATTAAACTGTACACTTACATTTTGGGAAAGTGGTAACAAGTAAAAGATGGAAAGTAATTGAAAATAGTCTTTGTTTATCGTGAACAATCTGAAAATAACTGAACTGAAAAAAGTGTTTGGAAGATGAACAACCCCTTTAGGAAAACAATCACCAATATCCAATCACAATGGTTCCATTGAACTATTCAGGTAGGTGTTGGCTGAAACTCACAGAGTAGTGAAAATGAGAACTGATGACAATGGTACGACTGTATCACACCTTCACACTTTTTTCAGTTTCAGATAACAACTACCTGAATAGATTAATGGAACTACCATTGACCATTGATGGTATTTATTTTTTGTGCAATGTCAGTATGAAATAATCCCCACATACCAGACAAGCAGGTAGAGGATTAGCATCTGCTTTAATTTTTGGCCCTGATCCCCAGCACAAACAGCCATCCTGGGTAAAGCTAAGACTCACCTATTACCTAACTGTGCTTGGTACACAGAGGTCAGATCATAAGATTTCTCACCTGAAATCTTTTCAGTGCAAAAGCTCATGATGACATCACTAGAGTTACCAGGTAGGGATTTTTTTTCTAAAGTCAATAGTCAGCAGCACCACTTGCCCCTCCCCCAAACAAGCTCAAATAGACACATTGGTCAGTCAGAGTATTTTTATTTTTTTATTTGAATTGTTCTTTAAATTATTTAGGCAAACAGATTTGGGGAGGCTTAGCCTCCTACTATTTTTTTTTACGAGAATCTAGTCCTCTCACAGTAGGACACAGAGCTGGAATGTTTGCTGCCAATGTGATGAACCCACACTCCAAGTGCTGTCTCGTGCTGTTAGATGCAGATTGAGCAAATATTTTCAAAGAAGCCTGAAGGCTGAGCAGTTCTCAGAAGAATCATTTAACCTAAGGGGTTACCATAAATTACTCTGAATTTGATTTTCCCTGCTTGTCCACAAGGAACCCAGCGAAGTGAGGGAATTCACCCAGGTAGGTAGTATCCAGAAGACAGGAATTGTTTATTGACATATGCTTTGTATGCTGAGCTGGACACCTCTGTGATTCAATCAACTGCATTTAAATGAAATAAATTCTCTGTTGTTAATACTGCAAGCGTATGCTTTTTGAAAAAAATAAACCGAGATGACTCCTTCAAAGAAGCCTTAAACCACTACAGAAAATTAAGCACAGCATGCCAAATGGAATCCTAGTTGACAAAGCAGAGAGCTGACAGTGACCGTCACATAAGAGCACAGCATGTTGTAACTTTAAAAAGTAAATGCTGGGAAGATAATTATATGTACAGGTTAACAATATACCTCTCAGACTTAGCTCAGTTTTCAGGTTGTAACCTGTTTTAGAAATAAATATTAATTATAAATATAAAATGTTACTTTTAAAAAATGTTGGTGCTTTAAGTGCATATCTTACAGGTGGTACATGTGTTTGCTGAGCTCACTGTATAATTCCTAGAACAATTTGCAGAATAAATGTAATCTCCGTTTCATGTACCTACTTCATACATCTCAGAAAACATGGAAGGATAATTACAGTGACAATTCTGTATGAAGTAAAGAGTGCCCAGAACACATGGCAGTATAAATCCAGTTCCAGTTTCATGAACACAAAACCCTTTAACACAGTGCCAGTTCCATGTAGAAAGCCACCAGAATGCATGGCAACATACAGTACAAATTTTATGTTACACATTTTTTACTTTCATACTGTTTTCATGGAAGTATTGCCCTTGTCCTCTTTAAGCCTTTGTTAAAGGAATAGTTCAGTGTGAAAATAAAAACTGGGTAAATAGATAGGCTGTGCAAAATAAAAAATGTTTCTAATATAGTTAGTTAGCCAAAAATGTAATGTATGAGGGCTGGAGTGAACAAATGTGTAATAAAAAAGCCAGAATCCAACTTCCTGCTTTTCAGCTCTATAACTCTGAGCTAGTCAGCGACTTGAAGGGGGGCCACATGGTACATTTCTGTTCAGTGAGTTTGTAATTGATCCTCAGCATTCAGCTCAGATTCAAAGGCAACAGATATGACCCATGTGGCCCCCCCCTCAAGTCTCTGATTGGTTACTGCCTGGTAGCCAGGGTAACCAGTCAGTGTAAACAAAGATAGCTGAAAAACAGTTCTGACTGATATGTTACACATAAAATCACTCCAGCCTTTATACATTACATTTTTTGCTAACTAACTATATTAGAAACATTTTTTATTTTGCACAGCCTATTTATTTATCCAGGTTTTATTTTCACACTGAACTATTCCTTTAAAATCAGACATCAATGTAATCTTCCGCTGAAATATTGAATATGAGTTATACCTACTTTTGTTGGAGGAATTCAAAATGATTATATCATATAACAAGTTTGCTGGATTTCATACGTAATTGCTGCATTTAATTTCATTTAATCAATAAGATTCTATAAAATACATTTTACAGCTGCAAAATAATACAATCAATTAGATACACTGAAACAGGACAATGTATAGTAGATCTGTATGTAGTATTAGTAGTAAGAATTATTCCTTTATTGCTAAAAAAAAAAAAAAAAAAAAAGAGGAATGTTCTGTAAAGTGGTACAGATTTATAGGTCCATATAGTCATATGTTGTAAAAAGAACATGCTGAAAGCCTATTTATTGCTGTGTCATTAATCAATCCCAAAATGCTATGTATTATGACTTCTCAATACTGCATATCAGTATCATTTGACATTCATTGTCAGACATATAGTCCTAGAACATGTGTCATGCCAACACAAGGTCAGAAGATAAAAATGCATGTGCTTGGATTAGCACGTACATATAAAATGTAACAGTCAATACAGTAATCAGTATAGGTATATGACCTGTTATTATCATATATTATTAGATTAAAATTGAGTTTATTGGAGCTGGCCTTCCCGTAATATACTGGCCCAAGGCAAACAAAGCCCTTTAACAATGAATTGTGCAAATGTGCGGCCAGTAGCTCCCTGCTGATACTCTGTGCTGCTGTCAGTTACCAGAGCTTAGAGATCAAGTCACAATATACTGCACTACTCTCGTCACACAGCAGCTTAGAAGCTAGTACAAATACATCGGAAATTTCACAATTGGCTCTGTAGCATCAGCTTTGAAGACATGTGAACTTAATTTTCTGCTTAATGATTTGCAATGCCCCTAATCTTAGATTATTATTATTATGTTGGTTTTGAAGAAGCCAACATACTGTTCTACTAGTTCAGCTCGTTCTTCTTATTCTTATTATTATTATTATTAGCGCCCCCCCAGTTTCTAAATGCTACTCCTCCTACAGTTTTAGGGGTACAAGCGCCAAACTTTCCACACCTATTCGCCTTATAGCAAAGTACGTTGACTTTGACAGGGAAAATTTTCAAATCGATGCCGCTCGTACAGTTTTGAAGCTACACTCCCCAAACTCGGACTGCATATTGTTGGTGCCACCCCGAATAAAAATATGTATTTGGGGGGGCACCCCAAAGTGGGCGGAGCTACCAACAGCCAATGAAATTTTACCAATTTTCTAAACGCTACTCCTCCCAGATTTTCCCTATTGACTTCAATGAGAAAATGTTAAACACTGTCATTCTCACAGTGTTAAAGCCAAAGACCCAAAACTTGGCACCATGGGTCACTGGGGTTAAAATTTTGAAAAGTGGGCGGAGTCTACCACAGCCAATCAAATATTAGCCATTTGTTTAAATGGGAAAAGTTAAAACTGTCGCCGCTCTTAGATTTTCCATGGGAAGGTCCTCAAACTTGGCACAGTTGGTCACTGGAGGCCCGGGATCAAAATTGGGAAAAGTGGGTGGAGCCAAAAACAACCAATCAGATTTCTTTGATGATTTAAATGGGAAAAATTAAAATTGCTCCCATTTGCACATTATTGATGTCATGGACCTCGAATATCACAAATGTGCTCACTGGGTGTTTGCACTTCAAAGTTAGGAAAAGTGGGTGGAGCCACCAACAACCAATCAAATGTCATTCATTGATTTTCAATAGAAAAACATAAAATTGCTGACATTTTTACATGTTAAATGTCATGATTCCTAAACCTTAAAGTGTTAGTCACTTGGTGAGTCAGGTTCAGAATTAGGAAAAAAAGGGGGCGGGGCAACAACAGCCAATCGGATTTCAGCAATTGACCTTAATGAAAAACGCCAAATTGCTGCTATTATTACGGCGTCAATGCCAAGTGTCCCAAACTCAGCACAATTACTCACTGGGTGACTGTGGTCAAAATTTAGGAAAAGTGGGAGGAGCCAAAAACAGCCAATCAGATTTTACCTATTGACTTCAATGTAAAAGTTTCAAATACTGCCATTCTCACAGTTTTAAAGCCAGAGGCCCCAAACTTGGTACAGACCATGACTGGGTGACTGGGGTTAAAATTCGGAAAACTGGGTGGAGCTTAAAACAGTCAATCAAATGTTACCTATTGCTAATCAATGTCAATATATAAGTTGCTGCCATTCTTTCACAGTTAATGGCAGGGACATCAAACTTGGCACAGTCAGTCAAAGGGGGACTGGGATTCAAATTTTAAAAGTGGGTGGAGCCAAAAACAGGCAATCAGGTTTTTTGATTGATTTTAATGGTACAATTTGATCTGCTTCAATTTTCACCGTTTTAAACCAGATTCTACCAACTTTGTGTACTCTCTATGCACCAGGGGCAACTGGCCCCAATACCTCTTGCGTTTCAAAGCCAACATCTTGTCGTTTCTTCAGAAACGACACCAAATAGTTATTAATGTTATAGTATATATGTAAGGAAGCCTTAACCTGGTGGTCTAGTGGGCAGCGAGGTCCACCGCTGCGTCCTCGGCGTGGACTCCAGCTGCGCTGCTCCCTTCTCTCCTGTGCTGGCTTCCTCTAAGGCACGTGCCGCGTGCACGTCTGTCTTTTAAAGGCTATGGCGCCAAATTCAAATAGTTTAAAAGGGAAATTTAGATTTCAGCACAGTGCCCATTGTTAGGTTCTATTAGCAAGTTCCTGGGTGTTATCCTGAGCGATTCCTGTCCGATTCTACTGTGTTTGACCCTTGCCTGCCTGCTTACTACTCTGACCTCTCCAATTCTGACCTTGCCTGTCTGTGACTACGCTGATCTCTCCAATCCTAGACCTTTGCCTGTCCTACGACTATTCTACGATCTGTAATCCTGATTCTGGCCTGTCTGACTATTCTTATAACTGCTTGTGCTGGCCCGGCCTGGTGGTGTTCTTCCTTCCAGTATCCTGGTGAGACAACCATGCCCCTTAGCTAGTCCAGAACCGTTAGCTTTGCTCCTCTCTCTGTTAAGACCTGGCGGCATCCAATTAGCCAAGGGTTCCTCCCAAGGTGAAAGGAAGCGGTTAAAGGCAGAAGTGAGAGCCGAGACCAGGGAGCTTAGCTTGGGTTCTGGATATAGGGTGCCGAACGTGGCAATATACAATACAGTATTCCTACATATTTGTTTTTAGGGTTTAGTTCTACTTTAGCCCCAACACTTTAAAGTGCATATTCAATAACAACTGGGTTTTAGGTAATCTGCTCACAGTAGCCATTATTTAAACCTGGGTAAAGAGGTAAATTAGCAGCAGATTAGTAAACTGGGTAAAGCTTTAAAGTTGTAATTTGACCATAACACATTTTTGTTTACCTCATATACATATCTGGTCATATACATAACTGTATATATCTGATTTGATTTACTATTGAGGACAAACAAGCAAATCAATTGCATAGAAATTGATCACGGTGCATGTACCAGGATATCATTACTTGTCATCATAGAAGATACATGCAGTACAGAATTAGGTTATACTTTTATTATTTACTTTAATATTAATTATTTACGTCACTATTAATAATTTACACTGAGCTATATTCAAGGTAATTTATTCCCATATGAGATCTTGCATTAAGATTATTAATGAATGCAAAAACATGGAATTATAAGTATACACAGTGCATTTGGAACCAGCAAACTCTAAGCAATATTTTAATCTTGATATACAAAAACTGGCAGAGCTTTTTTATCCTTCCTATTTGACATAAACCAGAATTCAAGTGGATGAAATAAGGTTTGGTTTAATTCTCACATAAATGGCATACTCCATAACTTAGTTTACAATTGAATAGATGGTACGTGTTTCCAGTAAACCAAAACTTTTTAATTTGTACCAGAATGTTTAAATGTACCAAGCTTTACTCATAGTTAGAATTTGAACTTTGGTGACTGAATATCCTCATTTTTACAGTCCATGAAAAATGTTAGGATCATTGCAGAAAAAACAGATTTGAAGTTTAAGGTTGAATAGCTATATTTTAAAATGAAAGACTAAGCATTTGGTGTTAATAAGCACTTGCTTAATTCAATCCTTGAAGGATGAGGATTGAGGTGCACATGCTAATTTTTTGTGTCCTAGGACTAGTAAAGTCTAATATTTATCATGTCTTACATTTTAAGTTTTCAATTCTTAAAGAACTAAACTATAATACTTTATATTTTGCCATTATTAGTGCAAAATCCAGCCTTAAAAATACAAAACTTACACCTACCCTATTTCTCTCATTCCTCATACCAGGCTGTCATGTTACATTCATCCCTTAAAAAAACAGTTTTTTTAAATGGAGGGCATATTCTTTGTATGCAGTGCTTTGCACAAAATGTCTTTCCTTTAATATATTAATATGAAAGAACAGATCTTGTCTGTAGAGCTCTTTTACAAACACATGTGCTTATCTTACACAAGTGCAATTCCCAATAGCAACCAATCAGGGTTTTCCTTCGCTTTTTTTCCAGATTGGTTGGTATTGGCAACTGAACTTGTGTTAAGCACCTATACTAATAAATTATATATTCACACTCTTACACATCCCTTATTAATTTAAAAATGATTATGATACGTTGTCTTTCTTTAGAGCCTTTACTAATTCATTCATTTCAGACTTTAAGAGGCGCATTTATCAAAGGTCGAATTTCGAATTCATGTGAGTTTTTTTAAACTGCTTTAAATTAGAATATACTGGAAATTCGATTGGGGGGGTTATTTGATAAAAAAGTGAATATGTAAAACTTGCAGGAATTTTACCGACTCAAATCGAATTTGAATCAAATTCGACTAAACTTGATTCTAGTTTTTTCTCAGAAAAAAACTCAAATGTCAGGAAGGCTACTAACATGTCCAAATTGGTCCCTGGACCTCTCCCATTGACTTAAACATGAACTCGGCAGGTTTTAGGCGGTGAATAGTCGAATTTGAGTTCTTAAAGAGTATGATAAATCCCGAAATTCAAATTAAAACTCAAATCGAGTTTGGATAATCCACAATTCGTATTTGAGAGTTTCGAACAAAAAAAAATTCAAAAATACAAATTAGAATTTTTAATTCAATCTGCCCCTAAATCTTGCTTCTTGTACTAGTTTTCAAGTATCAGTCTGTCTTTATTGAAGGTGGCTTTAATGGTTATATTGGCAATACCTCTCAATTTCGTTCACTATGGAGATTATCTATCAAAGGTCGAATGTTACAGGTTTTTTTATACCTTGAATGAACTTAAATGAACTCACAATATGAATGTTAAGAGTTTTTTATACCTTGAATGAACTCACAATTCGATTGGTATATTATTTAAGAAAAAGAGTCAATGGAAAAAACTTGATTCTGCGAGTTTGAGATGCAAAAACTCAAATCAATAGAGTTTTCTGCAGGAATTATTTGAGTTTTCAGCCAAAAACCCTCCAAACCTTCAAAACCTACTCAAACATCATGAAGGCTATTAACATCTTCAAGGGGTTCAAGGGACCACTGCCATTGATTCCTACATGACCTCGACAGGTTTAAAATGGTGTACTTTCAGATTTTAGCTATTTCCAGTGTTGGGGTATAATAAATCTCATTAATTAGCGTTTTAAAGAAAAAAAACTTAAAAATAAGAGTATTTTTTTAACCCGAAAATGTGAGTTTTGACCAAAAAAATCAACTCGAATATTCATGGAAAACACAACTTAATTACCTTAATAAATAACCCCATAAGCTCTTCTTTCAGTCTGTAGCAATGCAAATATTAAATCACCCACAAATGCAACCACTTACTGAATCTATATTTTGCTATAAGAATGACTCCCTATTCCACTACCTTGCTAATCAATTCTACTAATCATTCCACTACCTTGTATTTTCTTTTCCATACTTATATGCACTACAACTTATTTCTATGCCCCAAGTAAATATGCAAAGGAGATATTATCCATTCATAACGAATAGTGTAGTGCCTGTGCACAGATTGTGAAATCGAATTTTCTACCCTACACTCATTTCGGATATCTCTGCTCCCTGATAATTTACAGAAGGATGGTTTTGTCCAAGTCCCTTTTGTTTAAAAACCAAGATCATCACTGATGATGACATGATCATAAAACATTTCCACAGTATGCTGCTTTGAGTTATATGTATTCCTTTCTTTCTAATTTGCATCCACACATGGTTTAAAGGGGCAATATAACCCCTTTTCAACATGAGTTTAATAAATATGGCTTATGTAAACTTTTTGCCTTTTGTTTTAATAATGCTAAACAATGTTTTATTGTTATTTTTATATATATTTATTTTAAACACATATTCCACAGATCTGTAAATTAAACAATAAGCATGAATGGTGGCCTTGGTTCATCATGAAGAGCAATCGGACACCAAATTTGTTGATCCAAGGCTTTAACGGTGTAGCGGTTAGTGGACTTTTTTTTTATAAAAGATGTGTGAGAGTTCATTCATGCAATAACTCCAACTGGGCCTCTAATTAGCACCAATCCCTATTCTGCTCAGTCGTATGAGGGGTCTTTTGGGCACTCCCCTCATCAGCCACTTACTAATCTTAGCATTTACAGTATTTCTCCCTCTTTTCCACAGACGTTTTGACCAGAACTGCAAACATTTAAAGTATGAAATAGATCATAACTGTACATATATGAGATTTATTTTTGGTTCCTTAAGATTTCTGCATGTTTGCTTTTATATGGGAGAGTCTGCTGCATTTGTTACCTTGGCATTGGCCTCTAAAACAATGTTTAAACTGTCAGGCCATCCGTACTAGAGAGTCTAGGGAGACTGAACACTTCTCATGGATGAAAATGATAAATAAAATATAATGACAAAAAAATGTATGAAGTTTGACAATGTTTACCGAAGATTGTATAGTTTCTGTAGCTAGCATATTTATCCAACAATGAAATCTGAAATCTATAGACATAACATATGAATGACTTATTCTGGATGTGGATGAATTATGTAAAAGGTACTTTTGCACGCATTTAATTCAAAGAAACAGTGGTCATAGATGTCTCGCGATTTATCCAACAATGAAATCTGAAATCTATAAACATAACATATGAATGACTTGTTCTGGATGTGGATGAATTATGTAAAAGGTACTTTTGCACGCAATTAATTCAAAGAAACAGTGGTCATATATGTCTCTCGAAATGTTGAATAATAAACTATCGAAAAATTCAATGTCCGGTTCGGTTTTCTACTTGAATTTTTTTCGAGAAAACACAATTTACCTTTAACAAATAACTCCCTTTGGGGCAGATTTATCAAGGGTCGAATTTTGAAGTGTAAAATACTTTGAAATTTGATCATCGAATTAAAATACTTTGAATTCTAAAATCAAAGTCGAAGTATTTTTCACCGAATTTGGCCATCGAGCAATCAAAGTAAAATCGTTCGACCGTACAATTTCGAACAATTTTAGCGTTTGAACGAACGATTTTACTTTGATGTGTAAAGAATTTGAAAATGGTTGTAGAAGGTCCCCTTAGGCGAACATAGCACTTCAGCAGGTTCAATTTGGCGAAGTATTGAAGTCAAAGTACTTCCATTATTGAATGGTCGATTTTTACTTTGAATCAAAGTCGAAGTAAATTCGAAGTTGTAGTATTCTATTCGATGGTCGAAGTATCCAAAAAATTACTTCGAATTTCGAATTTTTTTTACTTAGAAAATTCCCTCTAATTCACTTCGACCCTTGATAAATCTACCCCTAAGTGTCTTGAGTGCTTCATATTGCTAATCCATACAGAGATATGTTGCTTAGGGGTAAATTTACTATGCGGCAAAAATTCACCAGCAACGGCTTTCGCAGCCATTGCAACACTTCGCCAGGCAAAAAAACATCGTTCAGACAGCTCTAATTTACTAAAATGCGAAGTTGTGTCCAGCCAGGACGCTGAACAATGGTAAATTTTCTCTAGCGTTACTTGGCAAATCCTAGCGCAACTTCGTTAGAGGTCTTCACTCAGGCTTATTTGCATACGGCAGGAAATTTAAAGATGAATAGACGTATATGTTGCAGCAAATACATTACATCACACAAGTCCAGGGAACATTAATAAAGACAATAGAGTTGTTATAATGACCTACACATTAGCCCACTGTATAGTTAATGTTCCATATGTTAGAAAATGTATGGAGGAAACCGGTTACCCCAAAAAATTTCAAGGACTTTTGCAGGCAATCACTCTGAAAAAAGGAAAAGACGCCAGCGTTTTTGGACTTAGAAATTTTTTCCACTAAAAAATATGATTTAAGCAACAGAAGAATGTGGAAGATCTATGCACTCCAATGCACTTCACTTGGTCTGAGCTGGCGAAGGCAAGTTTGGCAAAAGAGGTAACATTCAGTAAAATCCACATTTTGGTGAATTTGCAGAGTAACGTCCATTCGCCAGCGCGAAGATTCGCCTGGCGATAGAGTGCGAATGAGCAATTGCGTCTGTCTCTTTTGCTAGCGAAGTTACGCCTGCACCCGTTAGTAAATCGGCAAAGTGCCTAAAAACGGTAATGCTGGAAAATCGTTGCCAGCGTTAGTCACTTCGCCCTTTAATAAATCTGCCCTAGAATTAATAGTCCCAATGGAAGAGTACTCAAACAAAATATATTTTCTGCCTGGGTGCTGGTAACAAATAATATATTAGCCCATTAAATTAAAGCACTAAACAGGTATTGTGCAAACAAAAATACACTTTTTTAAATACAATTTAGACACCCGACGTTTCAGTCACTGACTGT
The DNA here is from genome assembly GCA_038501925.1 of Xenopus petersii. Classification (NCBI taxonomy): domain Eukaryota; kingdom Metazoa; phylum Chordata; class Amphibia; order Anura; family Pipidae; genus Xenopus; species Xenopus petersii. The sequence goes on along the minus strand of CM076674.1, from coordinate 80,929,423 downwards.
GCCCTTTCTCAAGGGAATACAGCAAACAGTGGAATAAGCTCCACCCCCATGTTTGTGAATGCCGCCAAACACTCATCTCCATGACAACCTACCAACATTACACAGTGTAAAGTAACTACAAAGAAATTGAAACAAAGAAAAAAGTGTCAGCAACAAATATATTATTGTTTTACAGGGTATGATAACAACAGACCATAAAAGAAGTGTGAAATATTGTATTTAAGGTAGAGCCTGGCCAAGCCGACCAGGCACCCAAGCCAACCGGCCGGCAACTTCGCTCCCCCCATGCGTGCGCGCACCATGACGTCGACGAGGGGGGGCAGTGACAGAGGGGAGGGTTGGAGTGGGTAGAGTGTCAGACGGGGAGGGCAAAGCGGAAGAGGGGAGGGCAGAGGGAAGTGACTATGAACAAGGGGAAGGCAGAATAGGTACCTTCACAGCGCCCCCTTATTGTTGCGCCCTAGGCAGGTACCTCTTCTGCCTATCCCTAGTTCAAGCCCTGATTTAAGGGTAGCACACACCACCCAGAGAGCCAGGTAAATAGTGCTTGCAAATATAGCCAAGTGATAGAAAAGAGCTGAAAAAGAAAGCAGAATACATAAGGTAAGAGAACAGGAATATTTGAACACAAGTTCAGAAACGATCAGCGTTTGCAGTGCCAGGACTACTGCTCTCTATCTAAGCCTGGGAGTAAACCCTTTCTATGCTGGAAATTGCATTGGGCCACAATTCCAAAATGCATACCAGCAGGTTGAGAGTTGTAGTTACGCAATAGTGTAACAAAGAAAAATTGGCCACTACTACTCGGGGATTAACCTCAAATACTGGCAACATAGTTTAATTGTCATAGTCCTTTATTATCACCCAAACTGCTTATGGTGTAGTGCCGAATGTGAACATAGTATGATCCACACTGAGAAAGTGGCAACAAAACGTATCAAGCGTATGGTTCTACAATATGAATGCAATCCTGAACAGTTTGTAATGGATAAATAAAGAATGCGGTTTTTAACTTAATCTTGGCCTTTGTGGTGCTCAGTGATATAAATTTATTGATATGATCCATAATAACCCAGAAATTACATAGTAGAATAGCAGAGAAAAGTAGGGACGGTGTGCATAAAGCACCTCAATGATAATAGTATCAATGTCTCTGGAGGGGCTTAATCCACTGTTTGCTGTATTCCCTTGAGAAAGGTCACAGTCAGTGACCGAAACATCAGGTTTCTAAATTAAATTATAAAAAAACACATTTTTGTTTGCACAAGACCTTTTGAGTGCTGTACTTTTTTGGACTATTACATTATTTGTTACCAGCACCCAGACAGACAAAATATTTTTGTGTGTTCCTCCATTGGGACTCTATATAGTGTCGGCATTGCTCTTAAGGTAGTAGCAGTAGTTCCTTTCACAGAGAGAAGAGACAGGTATACAGGGTTTCCAAATGAAATTTGCATCTGAATTTATTTAACAGCAGCTTAAACCTGAAAGTTCATAATATCTATGGTTGCAATAAAACAAAATAGGAGTGTCCTTCCCAAAGGACCCACAGCACTTGGGCAAGTTAAATCCAGTAAGCAAATGAAAACTTCACTCACAGTCCTTTGGACAGGGCAGGGCCAAGCTGAAGGGCACCCAAGCCGGCAAGCTCGGTCCCCTCGTGTGTGCACCCTGACTTTGAGGGAGGTGGCAGTCACATGGGGGAGGAAGTGGAAGAGAAGAGTGCTGGCATGGGGATGGGAAGCGGCAGACAGCGGAGGGAAGGGACTACAAATTAGCATACCTCCCGAGATACGTTTGTAACAATTTTGAGATAAGCAATTGTAACAATTGAGATAAGGAGGTCCCTTGGAAAAGTTAGACTCACAGCTTAAAGGGCAATTCACCTTTATTAGCAAAACTGTAATAATTAAGAAAAAAACAGAGAAATATGTTCAAACTTTCATAACCTGCCAAATTTTGTAAAATGAACATGGTAATTGGGGGTGTGGTTACAAAAATGGGTGTGGTCCAAAAATGTACACGCAGCTAATTTTCTTGTCCTTCTTTTTGTTTCCAAAATGTTGGGAGGTATGAACTAGGTGAAGACAGAATGCACCCTATTGTTGTGCCCTAGGCAGGTTTCTGCCTACCCCTTGTTCTGGCCCTGTGTAAGATTCCCAGTGCTTTCTCTCTGAAGCAGCTGCAGCTCACTCCCAAGTCTTTAGAACAGCAGCTTGTAGTCAAACCTTGCTACCAGGGAACTTGCATCCTTGTGACAATCCTCATGTCAAACAACCACCGGTTGCATGCAGTGTAACCGAATTCCCTCACTCCAGGTGAGGATAATCATACCTCTCAGTTGAACAGACCCTCATTTTCACAGCTCTCTGTGCTACGTCATTGAGGATTCAGGGAGGGATATATCTATGATTTTCCCAACTATGCTTTTATAGATGGGTATGGATGTTTTTGCAACTAAATGGCCAGCTTAATTTTTTTTTTATGCCTATTATTGTTACAATGGCTACTTGTCCTATAGGCACAGTGGAAAGTTTTGCCACAAAACATCTTCTATAACTGAAGGATTAACCAGGTATGTATATTTCAATTATGTATCTATGGCTATGTGATGCTCAGATCAAAAATATCTCTGTAAACATTATACTGAATGACTAGAGACTAGAACATTAATTTCACATAGTAATGTTATCAGGATTAAATGTAAAAAACATATGTAGGAAAGCAAAAAATACATAACCACCTGATGAATTCCTTTTGGTCTTCAGGGTGCATGACATCAAGGAACTTCACTGGCTAGAAAAAATATAATTGGACAGGCAGTCTTGAGAATAATGTGGGGGAGGGGGGTTACTATGGACCACAATGGACCCTTCTAGAAGGCAAAGCAGAGAGAATAGGAAACCAGCTCTGTTGCCCAAAATGGAGTCACAGGGAATGTGTATGTCTATGGATATCTCAGCCTACACATAGTTCAGGAGTCCAATCCAGAGGCACTGTTCCGATGTCCCAATCTACTATTGAGATTGCCAACCCAGAGGATTTGCAGTCTGAGTACTACTATGAGTGTCCCAGTGGCTGCCGTAGGTAGGGTACTACCAGAAGTATCATCCTTATGGCAACTTACACGCTGCTTTGACCACAGAGATACTGCTTACTAATTTTGGGGTCTACTTTTAGAGAAAGTATTGCACCCTTTGTATCACACTGCCCATCTGCCGTTTCCTGAGTTCCAACCCTATAGGACCTCCCATTGTCGGAATATTAATTCCTTTGTGTGAACATTCATTATACTACACTGGCCTCTTGTGACTAAAAAGATAAACTGCAATAGCCCATTAAGAAAAGTGCAATTAGGCACTCCAAGAAAAAGGTGGTATAAGGGTGATACATTTATTGGCTGAGATAATCATAGCAAGCTTTCAGAACATTTTATTTGCTTTCTTAATTTAGCTTTAAAAAGGAACTAACATTTTCTGAAAGCTTGCTATGATTATCTTAGTTAGTCAATAAAGGTATTACCTGGCACTTCAATAAACAAATATAATACAGATCTGGACTCTATAATCCAGAATGCTTTCATTCAAGTTAAGGCATCATTTTGCACCTGAAGCATCCTGAGTTAAGGCTATTAAAAAGAATGTAAACATTACAACTACCAAATGCAGTTGTTTGAAAATCAAAATAGCCTTTTGCTAGCTTAGATTGCATAAAGCACAAAGTCCTGTCCTAGTACAGTGAAAAAGAAAATCAGTGAATATTAAACATTCTTGCTTAAATAGAACACTAAGGGGCAAATTTATTCTAAAAAAATTCAAGTTGTGTTTTCCACTAAAAATTGTGTTTTCAAGGTTATTTTTGAGTCAAAAATCTATTTTTCGGGGTTTACGAGGAAGAAGTTTTTTTTTTTTAAACTTGAATTTTTTTAAATTCATTGTACTCCAACCCTGGAAATAGCTTGAATCTGAAAATACACCATCTGAGGGGTCCGTTTACTAAAGTGCGGTAAATCTGACTTTAAGTTTCCGCATGTTATCGCTGAGAATATTTTTACGCCAGAATATTCACAGCGACTAAGTTTACTAAACAGCGATGCGCTCTGAAGTCATTGCGATCACTTGCGGTAACTACGTTAAGGAACCAGCTTACGTTAGCGGTAATTTTAGCGAGTTGCGAATTTTCTGGCGAAAAATTAAGTTTTTGCGGATATTTATGCTATAAAATAGTCTTGTTTTATGGCGGTTATTATGGCAATTTTTACTGTGACATTTATGGCCGGAAATGCATCTTCAAAACTCATAAACTTTATTGACTGATGATTATACCATCCAACAACATCACCAGAGTAACACCAATCAAACATGTCTGCATCATATAAACCCTTCTGCCAATAGAATCATAGGAACAACAAATGATACCAGCCAATCTCTTTGCTTCATAGAAATGCACAGTTTATGTTTCAATGTTTTTTATTGGGGTTTTTCAACAAAATTATTACAGCCATTACAGCATGTTGTAAATAAGTAATATGTTTACATTAAAGGTTGTACATATATGCAGCGGACCAACATCAGCATCGCAGCACAATAAACAAATTACCAATATTCCACTAACTGTAAAACAGTGTTATCAAAGTGGAGCAGAGTCTCCCTGGCAACCTCCGGAAGTCGCATCCACATCTTTATATTAATATGTATCATAAGATGTGTGACACTTAACAATAAACTTGTGGAATACTATATATACATTTTTATTAAATAAACTATTTTACCCCATGGTCATCAGGTAACTGTTTTTAAATTATCTAAACCTAAATCTAAGGGGGAACTAAAGAAAAAGGAAATTATCCAGCCGGACAAATTGCTTAAGACTTAGTTATTCATTTTTCTCTGTCTGATGGAAATATTACACAGAGTCAACTAGAAAATATAGGACTGTGGGAGGTCAAGAATTCAGTGCTTCAAGAAGCTATATCTCAAATAATTTTGACTGAGGATATAATGAGGACCATAAGCTAGTTCTATTGAGGAATGGTTGTAAGTTGTCTGTTTTCATTGCCCAGGACTTTTCTGCTCGTAGGTTGAACTCCACCATCTTAAGGATGTCTTCAAATCTTGGTATATGTTCAGATTTCCAGTTATCTACTATCTGCATTCTCGTTGCTATAAATATATGATTAAATAAGATTCTCTCTTTGGGGGGTAATTCAATTGTTTTTATATGCAGTAATGACATATATGGGGGAATATGGACAAGGTTTACTGGTAATTTTTTGAGACAGACTTCCACTTTTTTCCATAAAGGTTGGATCCTTGGACAATGCCAAAAAATGTGTTCCAAGGAACCCACTTGATTGCATTTCTTCCAGCAAAGTGGTGAAACCTGGGAATCAAACTTGGAGATTTTTTCAGGTGTGAGGTACCACCGCCAGATCATTTTAAGTAAATTTTCCTGATGAGAAACACAGTGGGAAGATTTCTTTACAGATTTAATAGCTAATTCCCAGTCACCCTGTTCTATGTCTGTTTGAAAGTGTTCCTGCCAGCTTCTTAGCTGCCATTTAGGGATGCCCTCTTTGTTAGTTAATAATGTTCTATACAGCAAGGCAGTACCTTTCATATAAGTTTTATCAGGTGACAATAGTTTATTAATTTGTGGGGGTAAAGAAATTGTATGAGGAGTATGTCTTGAGAAATATTTTTGTATTTTAGAGTATTTATGAGCCTCCGATCTAGGTATGTTATACAGATCAGACAACTCCTCAAAGGGTTTTTGGCCTGACTCTCCAAAGAGTTTATCAATTGTATCCAAACCCAATTCTATCCAGTTATCAAATGAAACCTTCTTTACTACATTTGAGATATTGATGAAGGGGATGGGTAAATTAGTAGCTAACGGGTTATTATTACAGAGTTTAGTCAGTTCCTTCCAGATTTTCAATGTATGCTTAGTGACTGGATTAGATGTTGGTTTTGGAATTTCCCAGATTAGATTGGATTCTAAGAAATTTTTGTAAGATGAGTAAGAGGATTGGTTTTGCTCTAGAACTATCCATTGTTTTGATGTGTCGTTTGTCCAGATAGATCTGGATTGTTCTAGGATGGTTGCTTTGTAGTAAAGTTCTATATCCGGAACTCCAAGACCAAGTTCTGTTTGATGTTGCGTTAATATTATTATTATTGGAAAATCTGGAGGTTTGGTTAATCAGAAAAAAATTGTTAATCAATTTTTGTAAGCTAGTGAAAAATGATTTAGGGACTTTTATGGGAAGGTTACGAAATAGGTATAATAGTTGGGGTAGTATCATCATTTTAAAGGCGGCACTCCTGCCAAGCCAGGAGAATTCAAATTTAGAGAGGGCTTCTAATTGGTTTTTAAGTTTAGAGATCCAAGGCTCATAATTCTCCTTGTATAGTAAGGGTAAGGAAGGTGTAATGTATACTCCTAAATATTTTATGGACTTAATAGTCCAGAAATATGGGGATGAGTTTTTAAGAGACTGTGTTGTATCTGGATCAAGGTTGCATGGTAGAATGACTGTTTTGTTTTCATTAAGTTTATAATAAGATATTTTGGAGAAAGAACTTAATTCGGATCTTAGATTTGGCAGTGATACCTGGGGATCTTGTAGATATAATAATATGTCATCTGCATATAATCCCAATTTATACTCAGATCCACCAAGCTTGATACCCTTATTATTTCTTATTTTTTGTGCTAGGGGTTCAAGTGTTAATATAAAAATAATTGATGAGAGTGGGCATCCCTGACGAGTTCCGTTAGTTATATTAAAAGGAGATGATAAGGTACCTGATGACAAAAGCAGAAGGCTGTGAATATAGCGCCATTATTGCCTTATGTAAGTAACCCACACAGCCAAATTTTTCCAACACACATGACAAATAGTTCCAGTTTACTCTATCAAACGCCTTCTCTGCATCCAAAGAGACAAACAGAGAAGGCGTTTGACAAACACCAATTTCATGTAAGAGAGCTAACACCTTTCTAGTTGCGTCATAAGTCATTCTTCCCTTTACAAATCCCACCTGATCGAGATGTATTAATTGGGGAATTAAAGGGGCTAATCTATTTGCAATTACCTTCGCGTAAATTTTTAGATCGGTGTTAAGTAGGGAAATAGGCCTATAATTACCTGGGTCACTGGGGTCTTTGCCTTCTTTAGGAATTGTTGTGATGACAGCGCATAAGGATTCTTTGGGAAATTTGCCTAGGGTAGCTACCTCATTAAACATTTGTGTAAGGGGCTTAGATAAGATATTAACAAATTTTTTGTAATAATCGTTAATGAAGCCATCTATCCCAGGGGCCTTGTCACTTTTAAGGGTTTTAATGGCTATTTCTATCTCCTGTTGTCGGAAGGGAGTATTTGTCTGTTTTTGTTCGAATTCAGATAGGGATGAGAGGTTTATACTTTCTAAATATTGATCAATTTCTTGTTTGGTGGGTATGTGAGTATCCGGGTGTTTATCTAAGTTATATAAATTTTCATAAAATGTTGCCAAGGTGTCGACAATCTCTTTTGGGTGATGAACCGTTATACCAGTTTGTGGGCGTTTTAATTTCAATATTCTTCTGGCAATTCTCTGTCCTATTATTTTTTGGGCCATAACCTTCCCTGCCTTGTTTCTATCTGCATACCAATTTTCTTTCAATATAGTATGCCATCTATCATATTGTTGATATAATGTCTCTTTCAATTCTTGTCTGAATTCTTCTAATTTGGGTATTAATTCAGTTTTTTTATTATTATAAATTGTGTATTCTAATAGTTTAATTTCTTTCAGAAGGAAATCTGTTTTTTCTTTCCTTTTCTTCTTAAGGATGGAGCTATGTTTTATAAAGATTCCTCTTATAAAGGCCTTATGGGCATTCCATAGTGTAGATTTACCTACCTCATTATTATCATTAATTAGGAAATAATCTTTCAGATTTTTTTGGATCAAGGGGGCTAGAAATGCACAGTTTAATTTAGCCAATCACAATGAAACCAAAAAAGTGTAGAGGCTGACGAATCCTTGGGCTGTGATGCCGCTGCCAATAATACTCCTCTGAGCTGAAACTGCTGCTGTTGCAACAGATAGAAGCAGAAGCCAAAACATCCTGTCAGCAATAGCTAAGATCTCTCTCTCCTGTCAGCAAGGAATGATGGGTAAAAAAAAACAGTATTATGGGATATTTCCTGCCCCTTGAGAATTTTCTGGTGAAAAAAATACTTTTGTAAAAGTTTGTGAATATTCTGGCATTAATTTTGTCTTTAGCACATTTCGCTGTTTAGTAAACCATGCGTTAATGTGTACGTAGCGCTATTTTCAGCAAATGCGATAACTGGCGAACAATTATTGTTGCGCAAGAAAATTTGCAAATTTATATTTACCGCAGGTTAGTAAACTGGCGATAACATATTTGGCGAAAATTCTGTCTATATATTGTGCGAATATTTTTAACGCACTTTAGTATACGGACCCCTGAAACCTGTCGAGATCATGTCGATTTCAATGGCAAAGGTCCCCTGAACTATTTGAAGATGTTAATAGCCTTCATGAAGTTCAAGTTTTTTTTGGAGGGTTTTGCCTGAAAACCTCGATCAATTCGAGCATTTCAATTATTTTTGCCGAAAACTCATTCAGTTCGATTTGTTAGCATGGAACGCACTCATTCGAGTTTTTTCCATTCCAGTTTTCTTACATTAGAAATCATTCGATTTGTGAGTTCATTCGATAAATAACCCCCTCAGTGAGACCGACACTGCCATATTTTGCAACTTCTTTGCATAACTCGTTTCTACATTATAGATCCTATACCTAAATGTATTTAACCTCCAGTACAGATTAACATGTATTCTTTAACATAAAGGTCCTCCAGTGCATTTGTTTTCAACCATTGAATGGATTCTTAGCAGATTTGTATCCAAACCTTTCGTGAAAGTTTTGTTTTGTATTTTTTTTTTTCTAAATTAACATTGACTTTCAATACATTCTGCAGTACTGGATTAACAGGTATTCTGAAGCAAACACACACATTTACCAATTAATGGACAAGTAATGGACAGATTATCAAAACTTTAAATATATAATATGCATATTTAAATGCATTTGCCACAAATTAAGATTTATGTTTGAACAGGAAGAAATAAGCAAATTATTACATATCCCAGATCACATCATTATTGTTGTTCAGTATGCAGGCAGTCACAGAATATCCAGCAGAACTGGGGAAAGTGCTCAAGTGTAACCTAAACATTATATGCACAGCTCATACTCTTTGAATAATGCTGTTAACTAAAAAAATCAATGGACCAGAATACGAGCAATTATTCTTTTCAATTTAAACTAAATGAAATTAAAAATTAAAATCATGCTCATCTCTATTACCAGGATCAAGTCAATTTTATCAGAACACAAGAGCATTTCTTTACATTAAAAAAAAGCAGAGATTTCAGTTTTAATGGTCCATAAATATGTATGAATACCTTTCTATCTGAAATCACATCACAATCTTTGCAAAACTCTGAATTGTTTAAGAATACTTATACAGGTATTGGACCTGTCATCCAGAATGTTTGGGACCTGGGGTTTTCCAAGTCTACTGAAAAATCAATTAAACATGAAATAAACCCAACAGGCTGTTTTTTCTTCCAATAAGGATTGATTATATATTAGTTTGGATGAAGTACAAAGTATTGTATTATGATTACAGAGAAAAACGAAATCATTTATAAAAATATGGATTACCTGGATAAAATGGAGTTTATGGGAGATGGCCTTTCTGTAATTTGGATCAGTGGCGGAACTACCGGGGGAGCAGGGGGTGCGAGCGGGCCAGGGCCCGCACCCCCTCAGGGCCCCCCGGGAGTCCGTGCACCACTGACAAAAGCGGCCAAATGCGGCCGTACGGAGGGGATGGGGCCCGGCTGCGCGTCACGCACTAGGGCCCGCCCCCCTCTAGGATCACTGCTGATTTGGATGCTTTCTGGATAATGGTTTTCCATTTATCAGATCCCATACCTGTACCCACAAAAAATGTAGGCATTGACACATACATAGATGGAGCAGAGTTAAGGTTTTCTTATTATTACTTGGGAATATACAAACAGTAATACTGAGAAGCTAACAATATGTGCACAGGTCCTCATTTTTTAATGTGTTCTTTTTTCACTGTGAATGGATGTTTGTAGTTTCTCCTCATGCATGTGTGGATTTCTCCTGGGTACTCTGGTTCCTTCCACACTCTCGAAGAAAAGGGCAGGTTAATTGGCATCTGATCAAATTCACTATAACATGTGTAAATATAATAGGAACTTGGGATCTGATTTATCCTTGAGTGCTGGGTTTGTGCAGTCATTGCAGAAACTTGCATTTTCTCTACTTAATTGCTTTTGGCTTGCTGCCGAACTGGATTCCCCCCCCCCCTGTTTTATTTCTAAAAAATCTCACTAAGTTTTAGATTGTAATTTTTTTTTATTTTGGGTGCCAAGTGTTTTAATCTTTGGCAAAAGTCTGTTTGGAGAGAAACCACAACTTTGTGATCAATGTGTAATCTTTGTAAGCAATACATAATTCAAATTCTAAACAACCACTCATGAAAATCTTACCAACTTTTCTACTTTTCTTTGGAGCGACCAGTCTATTATTCTTCATTATAATTACTATATTCCACCAACTGAATATTGTATCAGGAGAGATACACAGTACTGAGCAGAAATAGGCCAAGATGCTCCCAATATACATATATATGTATCTGTTCCAAGAAACACATCTCAGGGCAGGGAGCTAACAGTAACATAGCATTAATTTGATAAGGAAGTGTTGACATCGACCTCCCTGCAGCAGATGTATAAATGATAGAAATCAACAGGACTTCACTTAACTAATGCCTGGTTGTGCACTGCATGTTAAGCCCTTATTGGTTCATTGCTTATTACAACCACACATTTTTGTATGTTAAAGTATGTTTTGTATGCTTGTCTTCCAGCTTGACAGACATTTATGACAGTGAGTGATAAATTGTTTAGCTTTGTCCAAGTTAATGGTAGGATATATATTTTGGATTAGTGTCTAGTCCTATGCTATGTGAAGCTTATGGGTTCAGATATCAGTTTAAACATCATGTTCAGTACTTTTAAAGCAAGGATGCAATCTACAGGCCAGCTTGTGCTTAACTACAACTTCTGTCATTCTGATTCATTAAGGTGCTGTGTTATTGATGCTGTAGTTCAGTACATCTGAAGAGCCCATATTACATACCTATACTGTTCATCAAAACTGAATAATAAAAACCATATGGCAGTCCCTATGGTTATAAGTCATGAATTCTAGCTTTGATTTTATACTGTATTTAAAAAGCTCAGTAAAAAAAGGTTTTCCTTGTGGAAGGTTTATAAATTAGCCCCAGTGAAACCTCCATTAGCTTATTGATAATATATACTGTATGTGGGTATGCATCACTGTAGCATATAACTTCACGTTGAGAACAAGTGAGGAAAAATGATAAAACACATAAAAAAATTATACAGGACAAGAGGTGTTTAACTCAGTTATAAACTTTTTAGTAGAGTTGAATCACTTGTAAATTCATCAGGCTACTTTGTTTGCCTACTTACATTGCCTCTGAAATCAATCAAGAATCGCAAAAAACAGTTTCTGTAACTACTCAAAAGGATGGTCTCATTATAAAGTGCTAGTAGCTAATACATTTGAGGAGTAATGTCAAAGAATTGCAAAACATCAATTTATAGCAAATTTATGGTAGCCAAGTGGACGATTAAAATGTGCACAGAAATCCCACCACTGCTAATGGTGCACTGCAGAAATACATTAATATGGTTCTCGTTAGTATAATAAATCTCGAAAAAAATCGAAAAAATTTGAGTTTTCCCATTCTTGACCATAAAATTTGGAGGTTTAATAAATGGGCCCCTTAAACGTAAATATAAAAATTTCGGATCTAAAAGCTGGCAAATTAATGTGGAAGTCAAAGGGACTCGCACCTCAAATTTAGTACAAATACATAGTACATAACAAGTTAGGTCCATACATGTCCATCAAGTTCAACCTTTTATGTCTATATAAAACCTGCCTGAATGCTAGTTGATTCAGAGGAAGGCAAAAAAACCCCATCTGATGCCTCTCCAATTTGCCTCAGAGGGAAGAAAATCCCATTCTCCAAGATGGCAATCAGACCAGTCCCTAGATCAATGAATTTTCCAAGTTTTTTATATATTTTTACCATACCAGATAAAAGTGAGTCTGAGAAAATCGGAAATAGAGGTCTGGCTAAATGTAAACTAAGCATGCTAAGTACATGACAGTGTATTCCATCTGGCCCTGGTACCTTGTTCACATTAATTTGAAAAATGACCGAGAAACGAGTCAACCACTGCCTAGTTTCAGCTGAGCCATCCATGCCCTTATTAGATGGGTCATGAAAAACTGACTCCTCTATTGTATACAATGAAAAAAAGAACAGATCACACACATTTGCCTTTTCTGCATCCTTTCTAAGCACATTATTTTCACTATAAAGAGGATTATTTACTAAACTCCGGTCTGGATTTTTGAGACAAAACTCAAATGTTTCGGGTTTTTTTTTAAACTTAAATTTCTCGAGATTTAATAAAGCCGGATGCAGCAAAAAGCCAAAATCCAAAAAAACGCCGAGGTTGTGGATAAGGCAATGGCAGAGGTCCCTATCCTATTTTGAAGTTTCTGTGGTCTGTGCTGGAATTAGCCTGAAAATCCGACCTTTTCGGACAAAAATCTGAAAAATTCAGGCTTTTCTGCAAAAAGCCCGAAATAATTGAGCTTATCGGAAAAAAACTCAGAAAAAAACATATGATTCTGGTTTTCGTTTGGTTTTATCGAGTTTTTACCCGAAAACGATTAAATCAAGCTTTTTTAATAATAAATAAGGTCAAATCAGGTAGTTTGGTTGTGGTTTTTTAATTTTAAAATTTAGATAAATTCAGATTTTAGTAAATAAACCTCTTAAAGGGGTTATTCACCTTTGAGTTAACTTTTAGTATGATGTAGAAAGTGATATTCTTATTATTTATGTTTTTTAAGTTATTTAGCTTTTTATTCAGCAGCTCACCAGTTTGCAGTTTTTGTTGCTAGGATACAAATTATCCTAGCAACCATGCATTGAATAAAAACTGGAATATGAACAGGAGAGGGTCTGCATAGAAAGATGAGTAATAAAACGTAGCAATAAAATACATTTGTAGCTTTACAGAGCATTTTTTTCAGTCAATGACCCCCATTTGAAAGCTGGAAAGGATCAGCAGAAGACAACAAATAATTCAAAAATAAATAATGAAGACTAATTGAAAAGTTGCCTAGTATTGGTCATTCTATAACATATTAAAAGTTACTTCAAAGGTGAACCACACCTTTAATGTACCCCCTCTTTCAACATGCATTTGTTTTTACCTTTTAATATACTTAAAAAATGCTTTGCAATGAAAAGGAAGTCATTCACTTGCACCACATCTTTAAAATGCTAAATATCACAGCTTTACAGTGTAGGCATAATATCAGCAGACACATATTATACTATTGAGATTATTGTATACGCTATTGTTTTGCTTTGATTTTTTTATTACAGATTTGGTTACAAGAGCTGTGGTCCCTTCTTTTGATATTAAAGGTCAAAGGGGGTTATGTAATTAAAGGCAGTTAGTTTGCCCAGGAGCAGTAACCCATAGCAACCAATGAGCAGGTAGAATTTACTGGTCACCTGTTTAAAAGCAAACATCTAATTGGTTGTTATGGGTTACTGCTCCTGGGCAAACATAGTGCCTTTTTTTACATATGGGAGAAAGACTCGCTAGTACATCATTATTTTTTGTGTTACATTTAAATCTATGTTGCTAGCATTTAATCTTCTTACTTTGTTGCACTCTTTTTAACTCTTTCACCAGCTTTCTGTAATTACATTGTATTATTTTATATAAAATCAAAAGAGAAGTAGATCTTACTCATAAAACTGGATTCCCACTCAGCAAAATATGCAGTCCATTTGTTAAATACTAGAAACTGATCTTCCTGCCATCACAGCCTTAGCTAAGTAAGCAGACCAAAAGCAAACATTACAGTGCTATGTAAGCTGTTGCAACCTTCTTGTGAAACAAACAAAAAAAAATCGACAAAGCTATATGGAAAATAATCAAGTTTTAAAAAAAAAAAAAAAAAAAAAAAAATATATATATATATATATATATATATATATATATATATATATATATATATATATAATATTCAAAGTTTAAATACCTAAATCCTGGAAATAGCTCAAATTTGAAAATACACCACCTAAAACCTGTCAAGGTAACGTAAAAGTCAATGGCAGAGGTCCCTTAAACCATTTGAAGAAGTTGGCAGCCTACTTGATGATCAAGTTTTTTTGGAGGGTTTGCCCGAAAACTCGAATGATTCGAGCAATTAGAGTTTTTGTGTCACCAAAAACTTGATCAGTTCGAGTTTTAGGGTTGTGGGACTCAAACTTGCAATGGTTTTTCACATTCGAGTTTTTTTCTAAATTAAGATACCACTCCAGTTCATTTGAGTCCATGCGAGGTAAAAAAAAAACTCTAGCACTCGACCTTTGATAAATAACCCCCTTAATCTACAGGCACACAAAAGAATGTATGTTTTTAAGACAGACAATTAATGTATAACAATATCTACCAATGGCATTGTTCCTCAACAATGTTTTTAATAACACCTACTAATATTAATGGCAACTTTGAAATAAAAATGAAATTATTTTACATGTAAGAATAAAAAAAACACAATAGGGCATTGTTTATGCAAGATAGATCTTCCCAGTGTCCACGCACCCTGTACTCTGAATCTTGCACCTTATTCAGAAAAGCCGACTGAAATATAGTATAAGGTGCAAGTAAAGGTATATATATATATATATATATATATATATATATATATATATATATATATATATATATATATATATATATATATATATACACACACACAAATAGAGTCTCCTTTGTAAATAGCACCTTGCTTTATTCTACAAACCTTTTTTTCTTCAAACCATTACACAAAAGTAAAGATAGATGACAATAAAATAGCTTCGAAATTGAAGAGCAGAAATTTGGTATAAGATCAAAAATAAGTTATATAATAATGGCTAACAAATAATCTATAAGAAGGAAAATAATTTTTGTACGTATGTGTTACAACAAAACGTATTTTTGGTTTTTAAGAAAACGGATATTGATTTTTTTTCAACTGAATTGTTTTCCTGCAATTGCAGAATTCAATCAATAATATTTATGAAAAACAATTCCATATTTGCTACTTATTTTCTATGTGATTTCACTGTAATTTGTTTACCCATTATATATGTACTCAGTGTTTCTGATGAACTGCTAATTCTAGATGACCCCTTCTGAGCATTTCTGTCATTTTACTGATGATGCCTCTTAGCAACCATTGAGCAGTTTTCGTTTAATCACCGGTGTAATAACAGCATTTAAGGTAGACCAACTCTTCTCATATCGGTTTGTAATAGACAGATATACTAGCACAGAAACTGTTATTAAAATCTATAATTATTGTAATCTTCCTCATTTTGTAAAATAGTTTTGCAACAAATACATTTGTTATATGTAACCACCCTTATGTGTCTTGCCTAACTTACCATATTTTCCTTTAACACACTTATGGTGGAATGTAATAAAAGTCGGTAAAGGAAAAAATATTCGCAATGCGAAAAGTTATGCCTCTGTGCGCACAAATTTTCCTTTGTGCAAATTTAATATAACTTTTGCGAACCCGGAAACTGTTTAGCGATCACTTCCGACAGTGGAAGAAGGTTGCGAATTTTATAGTTTGGGCCAGTGTGCAGTCAATGTAATAAAACTTCTTACTGAAAAAGTTGTTGTTTTTGCTCCAAAAGATTATGACTCCTTCAAGCACTTCTTAAAAGTGGGCAATGAAAATTTACAATACAATAACAGTTTACGGAAGAATATTACATTGCGAAATGCACATTTTTATTCTTATTTGTGCAAATTGTTTTGCTCTTTGCAAATTTTATTAATATCCCCCATTAGAGGCCTATCTACTAGTTTTTAAGGTTGAGAAAAAAAACAATAGCGTAAAAAAAGGCAACAAAACTTGTGCAATTTTATTTATCTCAAACTCTAGTTTAAGAAAAAAACCACAACAGACTATTCCTGTGCATGTTTTTTCAGAGACATAGAGGCAAATTCACTAAGCCGCGAAGCGCCGAATGCTAGCGTTAATTCGCTAGCGTTTGGCATTTTCGCTACTGCGCAAATTCACTAACGAGCGCTGGCGTAGTTTCGCTAGTGTTACTTCGCAACCTTACACCAGGCGAATTTTCGCTAGCGACGTAACTATGCAAATTCACTAACTTGCGCAGTGTACTGAACGCTACCTTTTACGCTAGACTTCCTTCGCCATCTCAGACCTGGCGAAGCGCAATTGAGTAGATAGGGATTGTTTCCAAAAAACGTGTTTTTTACATGATGGGTGATAGGCTGAAAAAGATCGAAATTTTTTTTGGGGCTCTCCTCCTTCCCCCCTACATTTCCTGACTCATGGCAACTTACCTAGACAGTGGGCACATGTGTAGGGCAAAATAAAATTTTTAGTTGCAGATTTGAAGGTTTTCTTGGCATTTGTAGTGCTGATACGTGTTCCTCCATTGAAATTTGAATTTCGCGCCGTATGCAAATTAGCCTTCGCTAGCGTAACTTCGCTTTACATAGCGAATCAACGCTAGCGCAACTTCGCAAACTTACGCTACCCCTGTGCACAACTTCGGATTTTAGTGAATTTGCGGAGCGCTGGCGAAACTACGCCTGGCGAAGTGCGGCGAAGTGTGGCGAAGCACGGCGAAGTTGCGCCTGGCGCAACTTCGCATCTTAGTGAATTTGCCCCATAGAGAATTACATTGTTCAATTTTCAATGAGGCTAAAAACTGCAATGTTTTATTGAACTGGGAAAATAAATATATATAATGTTGTTAGAGGCGATTCCTTGACTTCTTTGAACCTCACCAGCTTTTATTTGCTAAGTTTTTTCTGGTGACTTTTCATGGTTTTTATGGTACATTATGGTTGTCAAATGTCAGGCGTAATTACACTAATGCAATAGTGATGAGCGAATCTGTAACCGTTTTCTCTTGCTCCAGATGCATTAAAGTCAATGGATGTTTTTCTTGTGGCAACTTTTTTGTCTCTGCAACTTTTCTGTCCAAATGCATTAAAGTCCATGCAACATTTTTTCTTATGGCGACTTTTTTGTCTCAGTGACTATTTGGTTGCCGCAAATTTTTCCAAGGCAAATTTTTCCAAGGCAAATTTTTTTCCCAGTTTCACGTATAAATTTGCAGATGGCAAAATGCAGAGTTTCACTGCACATCCATGACTGCCGAAAAAATTACTATAATGCAATGCTTCATAAAAATTAATTTACACCAATTTATCAAACTCCATTTAAGGCAAAGTCTGGTGAACTACCATTTTAAAGATACAGCAGCCACTCTAGAATCAAATTAACTGCGTGATATCCTCCATGCTAATATCACATATCCATTGTTCTACAAAGTTTCCTTTAATACACAAAGTATTTACACTGGCAAAATTTTGGCACATGGTGCTCGCAATGGTATAATTACCAATGTAAGTGAAAATGTGATGCCACAGTGAAAATATGGCAGATGTATTGATACAAGCATTGGTAGCTAATTAAGAAATTCACACTTCAGTAACATAACACTGCCCTTATGAATAGGGTTCTGGAGAGTTATTTAATTAAATGGCCACAATCATATTTATGCTGCAGCTCAGCGTGGGAAAACATTCTTCCTCCAGCACACAGAGGTGTCCACAGGCCTCTCACCCTCCTCCAGCACAAGGAGGTCTCCAGGGCCACTCACCATCCTACAGAACAAGGAGGTATCCAGGGGCACTGAGGTTTAGTCCCACACCTCTTTTATCTGCAGCTCATCTGCAGGCTAATCAGATAGCTACCTCTAGCTGGGCAGCTACAAAACAATCAATGGATTATAGAATGAAGGGCTCACCCTGCTCTCCTCCATTCATTCCAGGTCCCATTTATCTGCTTTTTCTGAGCTGGTACACAAACGCAGCCATGCTTGTTGAAACAACAGACATTCTCCCTGGAGTTCACAGATTAGTTTAATTTAATTTTAATTTAATTCACTAGTTTAATACTAGTGAAACACACACATAATCACAACCTTTTCCAACACATCTCTTGCACTATTGTAGTAGCATAGGGTTAACGTGTCCCTATGGCTTTAATTCCCTACACTTCCTGATCTCCCTAGTTGCTGGGCAGATGCCTGTGTTGCTAGATGTAATTTGCATAGTCGTGCTACTGGCTAGGAGGCACTGTGACCACACACTGTCACACTTGGTATAATGAGAGAGAAGGGGTGGGTCTGGGCTCTTTGGCTATTGGATGCTGATTCAGCTGGGCGTACCCAGGGGGGCCTGGGTACAGCAAGGCCCAGTGGAGCCATGTGCCCTAGTACCTCTAGAGAGATAAGTCCGGGAGCAGGGACCCCGTGACTCTCTAGGAGAGTAAGACACTGAGGGAAGATAGAAAGAGCAGCTTTGTGCTCTATCAAGGAGATGTAGCAGGGAGTAGCTTCCCAGGCTGTAAGATTTGCCTACAGTAAAGGGACCACAATGGATAGGGTGTCAGGCTTTAGGTTCTTTTCTCTTCCAGACCACATGTGAGGTATTTCTTCCTGGAGGTATGCTGTACTGCCTTGACTACATACTCAGGAAAATGTACCTGCTTTTACCTCTGAAGCAGAGTCCGGCAGCAGGTAGGGTACCTGCAAAAACCTGTGGTACCCTGCGGGTAGAAGTTCCAGGTGCGGGTAAAGACGTAGGTCGGCGGTTCTGCAGGTTTGGGGGTCATGGGTCGGGCTGCGGGTCTTCTCAATAGCGATTTTTACTCCTTTTTTCTGATCACGCCTACTTCCGATGATGTCACTTCCGGTTTACAATGACAGCACTTCCTGATTCTTGATGGTCAGTGGGTCATGGTCCGAGTTGTGGATAAGGTAGGGTCGGGTAGCGGGTCCAAGCAGGTAAGAATGCGGTTTGCGGGTCCGGGTTGCAGGTTGTGGGTACGGGTCGGGTATGGGTTCCAAAAAATGGACCCACGCAGGACTCTGCTCTAAAGCTCTGTGTGAGTTATGTGCCTATCTATATTCTGCCTCTACCTATGAGCTCTTTGTGAGCCTGTCTGCTCTGTGTGAGTTGTGTGGTGTGTGTTTGCCTATATATATTCTGCATCTGCCTATGAGCTCTTTGTGAGCCTACCAGCTCTGTGGGAGTTGTGTGGAGTATGTTTGCCTATATATATTCTGCATCTACCTCTGTCAGCTCTGTGTGAGTGGGGTGTGCACATATATTCTGTGGATGCCTCTGTACTGATGTAAGTACCCTGTGAATCATTTGTCTCTGACAAATAAAAGTTCATTCTGTTTGACTGCAAGAACCTTCTGGCGCAAATTCTTTTCCTGTTTTATTGCACAGTAGCCTGTGGTAGTTGTAGTTCCACTACACCACACCTGAAATCTTCTACTTAGCGAAGGCCCTAGCCTAAAGTGTTAAGAGTCACATGTAACCTATGCTCTAAGCACTAGCTGGACATTAACCCCATTGGTCTGTATAGCCCAAGTTAGCTATGTACTGTAAATGTATGTTCAATATACTTTTACTAAATCAGTGTTCCAAAAGCAATACCCATTTTATATGTTTATGAAATTACAAAACATATAAAAGCCTAAAAACTATGTCCCTAATCCCTTTTTATGAGTAATATGTTGAATAGGGGAATAAAGTGTGAATGTCTTGCACATTATAGTTATGTTATCTGGAATTGTTTTTTGCAAGTATGGAAAGGATGCTTGGATACTGGGGTTTCCAAGAAAAGGGGTCTTTACATAAATTGGAGCATCATACCTTAAGGTTATAAAAATAAATTAAACATTAAAATACAAAATACGATTGTGTTGCCACCAATATGGAGCCATGCAGCTAAGATAAGATCAACAACAAGGCATTATTTTATTATTCCAAAGAAAATCTTTAACAAAATAAAACATGCTTAAAATAGGACTCCATTGTCCTCCTGTAGCGCTATTCTGGGTCAGAGTTTGTGAGATTCTCACTGACATCACACAGCTGCAGGTTGCTGCTACGCCTCGATTATGCTTGCTGGGGATAGTATCACACCTTAGTAAGTCACATTCTATGCTTATTCTTTTACGGGAAACACTATTTCTTGCCCAAAAATGTATTGCTCTAAAATGGCTTGCAGGGGAACCCCCTCTTATAGCACTGTGGACGAATTTGGTACAGGAACATCTTACATTGGCTCGACTGGTGTATCTGCAGAGGGACAGCCCGGGCAAATTTGAGCTTGTATGGCAACCCTGGTTGGACTCTCCAATGTATAAGAATTGTAACCCCTGAACCAGCTACACTGTAACCTGTCATTATTTGCCACTTTTTCACTGCCTGACTATGTGATATTGTGATTTCTGTACTTGTCAGACCGTTGGGAGGCATTCTGAGGCTTATTGATATTACCCACGATTGCTTGATGTGTATTTTTCTTTTGTTTTCCTTTTTATTTTTGTATGTTTGTTGAAATCAATAAAAATGATTTAAACAAAAAAAAAATAGGACTCCATGAAAAATAGCATTCATGTATTAAGAATATTTTTGGATTATGGGTTTCCAGATATTTCTTATACCTGTATATTTTTCCTTTGAAGTTTGTGATCAAGAGTCCAAAAACTCTTCAAAGGCTAATGCTGCATTTGTTGTTTTCTCTGCAAAGGAAAAAATACTCCCATCAGAATGACCCCCCCCCAAAGATTTGAAAGCTCAATCACACCCCAATTGGTGTCCAATGACATGCTTCTAGAAACTACCAAAAAAAGGAATGGGAAACTGAAGACATGAAAAGAAAATCAGGGTATGTATGATACAATTTTCCCTTTCCAACTCCATGTCATACTCATCAGGACATAGCAAGCTAATATTCCCAAATGGGAGGGTAATAGTTCCAAATTAGGACATCTATATCACAGAATGTAACCCTGTTCCAGATAAACCCCCAACAAAAATTAAACCTCCTTCTAATATTTGAGATACTCTGGAATCAGGATTAAGTTGGCCATAGGCGTTACAATTACAATCTTTCCTGGAAAAAATCTTTCCAGGAAAGATTGTTCATTTTAATACACACGTGAAGAGTTGAATAGTCAGATATACAGGTTCTACCTGTATCTGACTCATTCAGCACTAACAATGGCCAATGTTCAGGTGAAATCAAAGGCAACAGATGAAAATTTTCAGGCCAGCCCGACCGACAAGCTGACCAATATCCAAGTCTTCTGCCGAAATTGGTTAACTCGTCTCCCACCATACACGCACCGAATATCGCACAATAACATGTCGTACACATCTTGCCTTTTTTTCTTACCTTTCTAACCAATCATTCACATTCTCCTATGCTAACAAAAAACTCATCTCCAGTTCCACTTAATATAGGGATGCCACGTGAGAGAGTGCGTGAGACAGAAAACAGCATTTCGAGCCTGAAAGATACCTGCACTCCAATCCCTGCAGCAATAGCATGAATGGAAACCAAACTCAAAGCCTGCACTGACAAGCTGGACGACTATGAAAACCGACAGTGGCGCAAGAACGTGCGTATTGTGGGGCTCAGCGAAAGGGCAGAAGCCAATGACCCAGTGGCCTTTGCCCTGCAGCCACCTTCTCCTCCTTCTACATGGTAGAACAAGCCCATTGTGTGCAAGGCAGGAGTAACCTCCCAGACCCTTCCTAGTTCGACTGCTGAACTTTAGGGACCGGGACGCCATACTACACGCAGTCTAGATATCATGGTAGAGGGAAAGAAGGTATCCATTTACCCAGACTACTCAGCAGAACTTCAAGGGCAAGGGCAATGGGACACCTAGTTCCAGGTCTGTTTGAAAGTTTAATAAAAATTTAATAAATTTAATAAAAATTGGTTTGGTACCTGTCTGTTGAACACAAAGGCATAGGTTGCATTTTCCTCAGGCTACATTAATGAGTGACAGATACATAAGGTTCGGTAAAGCGCCAAAGCTGTATTTTCCTCAGGCTACATTAATGAGTAACCAACCTTTGCTAATCAGCTTCTCAAATCCTTTTTTTTTTTTAAAGCTTGGTACAGAACACTGTCCTCATTAAGCGATTTGTCAAGGTCAACTTCAGGCTGATGCGAGGCAAACCCCAAAAAGAGTTCTGTATGGGGAAAAAAGACCCAAGTTGATGGTAAGGTGCTAGATAGGGAACCCCTGGCCTGGGTAGCTTAGAAGGACAACCCCTGTAAGAAAAAGGGGCAGCCAAATGGAAGGTGGACTTCCATCACTGTCCTTCCATCACTCTTGAGAGTTGGTTGATGCACAACCGACCAGAGCTGCTTTGGCTCAGAGATTTTGCAGAGGTGGGAATTGAACCCACGACCTTTTGGACCAGGTTTTGCTACTGGCAGGGCTCTGATTGTGGATGCTAGTGGACATCTGTGTGTGCTTTGACTGAACTGCTGTCTCTACTGATATGGCATATACAGAGCTGTCAACTTCAGTGCAAGAACATTTGGGGCACGGTGCCAAACATTTTTCCAAGACCTTGAAGCAGGGCCTCCATCAGAAATCACAGGGCCCCATACGACAAATTTTCCTGGGACCCCTGGGCTGCACCGACTGCAACCCCAACCCACAGATCCACCCCCCACCATGCAGTAAAAAAAAGCCCCCTTAAACGTCCATGTAAAAACAATTGCCCCCCCCAGAAGTTTAATAAAAATTGGTGCCCAGGGCCCCACCACACAGCAGGGACAACAAAGGGTTACTTTTAAGGGGGCCCTGCCATGTTGCACTTACTCCAGTAGTGTGGCCCACCTGCTGTCAGTGAGCTGCCAACTTCAGAAGGAAGAAGGGGAGCACAGGTGGCTGCATCTCCTTCCAGTGACAGCATTTTCTCCCCTTATTTGTCACAGAATTGTAAGTCCCGGTAAAGCTGCATGGCAATTGGATGAGCTGGAGGGGAAGTTCAAACCTCAGCTATCCAATCCCTGATCAGCTCAACCTGTGACCTATAAGGGAAAGAAATGGGCAGAAGATACCTCCCCCTGTGCTCCAGCCCTCCCTTCCGAAGTTGGCAGCTCTCAGAAAGCAGGAGGGCCCCGGCTAATCAAGTAGGTGCGGTGCAGCTGGGCCCCCCGTACCCGGTACAACTCTTCCCCCTGATGGCGGCCCTGCCTGAAAGTGACGTCATATGTGACGATGCAGAGTGCAGTCCTACAATCTGTTGGAATTCTCATATAGTGATATCTGTGAATTAAGTTCACCAAGGACTGTATAGCTAGCACAAAAATGTAGGGTGTGAGTGGCAAGCTTGTCTTGTACCAAGAGTGAATATCTCGAAAGCTAATTTCTAGCCATAGGACTATTATAGGACAACCAAACGCAATTTATGAATTTAGACCTTAAACTCATAGACTGCATCACCTCCCACAAATACCTTTATTCAACCAAGTCCCATACCCATCAAGTCAGATAGCCTCCCTTACGAGCTAGATCATAGGTTTAATATTTTTGTGGAACGTTCTAGTTGGGGAATTTTCCTGTATGTCAGAAAATGTAATTCGGAGATATTTTACATGCACATCATTGATTGTTCTGTTTTCACTGAAAATGTATGTATGGTAAGTTAGCCAACATCAAAGAAATCTAGTAAGGATGGAAATCGATTTGTGCATATCTATTCGGTAAACAGAATTGCTGTGTATAGTGTTTATTTTAACTTATCAATTTTACATTTGGAAGCTTGGGAATTGTAGACCTAATATATTGTATATATTATAAAGGTACACTTCCAAAGTTTTAATTTATTATTTGACCTTGACTGCAGTGTTATTGATTTCCATCCTTACTAGATTCTTCTAAATTTAAAAAAAAAAAAAAGAATATATAATATATATATATATATATATATATATATATATATATATATATATATATATTTATTGTATTTCTCATGATAGTGTTGGTACCCTCCTTCACTCCAAAAAAGTTTAGATATAAATATTTTCTTTAAGACATTGCTTGCCTATAACTTCAAAAGGTGTATCGTAGAAGTTTGTATCTGTTGACTGAGCACCTACAAATAAAAAAATGTTGCCAACAAATCTCCTGTTCTATATGGGAAAGGTTATCATTCTTTATTTCTGCAGATAGCCATGAATAACATTTACCCTCTGTTTAAACATCTTTCTGCTTATCAACTAAAACCAATGTATTCTATAGAGCTTATCAGTTAGCTGCTATGGAAACATGTGCCCTATTGCTTTTTTCGATATAAATCGCTGCCCCCAGGGCTACACAGAAGCTTATTTTTATAAAAATATACCTGTAGTGTTTCTGAACCAAACATTTTTACCAGTGCAGGGTAAAAGTATATTTTATTTAAATATTTTGGTGGCAACATAAGTAACAGCCAGCAGTAGCACATAAAGTGATAGTGACGCCTCTAGTTTTGTTCTTAGATCTCTACTTTGATGGCAATAATAACTATTAATCACAAAATTACTGATGTAAACCCACAGATTAGTAAAATATATTTAAAAAAACACTCCACTTCCTCATATGGAGAAGAATACTACTTAGTGTAGGGGGCGAGTTTTACTGCTTAAAGTCTCTTTTATCTCTGAAACTGAAAGTGTACGTTTGGGACCTGTGGATCCAATACCCAAGTAGATTTAACAGTTCCACCTTGTTTTATTAACAGGATTAGGATAAGACTGAAATCCATACTTATGTGTGTTTGCTTCAAAAGGCTACTATAGTTTATATAAACAAGTTTCAGTGAAGCCATGGGAGCAGCCATTGAAGCTGGAAAAAAGGTTAAAAGGTTACATAGCAGATACATAAAACACCATTGTATTGGACAGTGCTTATTTGTTCTTTGCTATGTAACCTGTGGCTTTTCTCCTTTTTTTTCAATTTTGCCCCCATGTATTTCTGAAGCAAACACACAGCGTTTAAAAGTTCATGGTAACAGTATATTATGGGGGTTATTTATCAAAGGTCGACCTACTGTTCTAAATAATACAATAATAGGGAGTGCTTAGACCAGTGGTCCCCAACCAGTAGCTTGCGAGCAACATGTTGCTCTCAGTGGCCTCAAAGCAAGTGCTTATTTTTGAATTGCAGGCTTGGAGACAAGTTTTGGTTGTATAAAATGTACTGCCAAACAGAGCCTCCTGTGGGTTTGCAGTCCATACAGGAGCTACCAATCACAGCACTTATTTAACATCCTCATAGACTTTTTATTGCTTATGTTGCTCCCCAACTCTTTTTACATTTAAATAAGGCTCACAGGTAAGAGGTAAGAAAGGATAGGGCTAGTGCGATCTGCTGATAGAAACCTCATGCTATAATATGAGTAGGCTAAAGTGGACAGTGCTAAAACATAGCAGTTGCATGGGTTGCAAATAAGCTATATATTTCATAAAACAACCCCATTGTAGAGAACATTTGAGCATATGATCCCATCGTTAAAGGGATCCTGTCATCGGAAAACATGTTTTTTTCAAAACACATCAGCTAATAGTGCTACTCCAGCAGAATTCTGCACTGAAATCCATTTCTCAAAAGAGCAAACAGATTTTTTTATATTCAATTTTGAAATCTGACATGGGGCTAGACATTTTATCAATTTCCCATCTGCCCCCAGTCATGTGACTTGTGCCTGCACTTTAGGAGAGAAATGCTTTCTGGCAGGCTGCTGTTTTTCCTTCTCAATGTAACTGAATGTGTCTCAGTGGGACATGGGTTTTTACTATTGAGTATTGTTCTTAGATCTACCCGGCAGCAGTGTTAGGGAGCTGCTATCTGGTTACCTTCCCAGTGATATCACTCGCAGTACAGCAGTAACAAGTGATTGAAGTTTATCAGAGCACAAGTCACAAGACTTGGGCAGCTGGGAAATTGACAATATGTCTAGCCCCATGTCAGATTTCAAAATTAAATATAAAAAAATCTGTTTGCTCTTTCGAGAAATGGAGTTCAGCGCAGAATTCTGCTGGAGCAGCACTATTAACTGATTCATTTTGAAAAAAAAATGTTTTTCCCATGACAGTATCCCTTTAAGTTTTTTTGGAACTTCGGCTGAATTCGGAAACAATTCTATTTTCCACACGGCAAAAACGCAAAGCAGACGAATATAGAGCATCATGTGATCGAGAGCATGTTGACATGACAAGCCTAGCCGTACGAAAGCTGCTTGACGCAGGAACCAGACGCTACCATTTCCCCGACCCAGGGGGATCACGTGACCAGAACGCTCTTCACGATAGTTCTGCGCAAGCTTTAGGACTGTAGACGAATATAGAGCATCATGTGATCGAGAGCATGTTGACATGACAAACCTAGCCGTACGAAAGCTGCTTGACGCAGGAACCAGACGCTACCATTTCCCCAGACCCAGGGGGATCACGATCGTTCTGCGCAAGCTCTCGGACCTCTACTTTTTTTTTTCATCTTCCTGTGTTGACAGCGTATGAAACGAGATGCGGTCGTGGAGC
The DNA here is from genome assembly GCA_038501925.1 of Xenopus petersii. Classification (NCBI taxonomy): domain Eukaryota; kingdom Metazoa; phylum Chordata; class Amphibia; order Anura; family Pipidae; genus Xenopus; species Xenopus petersii. Next base: position 80,902,718 of record CM076674.1, on the reverse strand, counting down.
ATGCGTAGTATTTCGGCCGGGCAGGAACTGGTCCTGGGTTCCCCTGTTGCTCAGCTTTTTCCCTCTCCCCTCCCCCTCTATTTAATTGCTCTACCGACGGGTTCCATGTCACCGGCTTTGAGCCCAGCCTGTATACGTTGCCTGGCCGGTGATGGTGAAGACCCGGATCCAGCGGCTGCTGACTGGAATCAATAGGAGGATGATGAAGCTGCTCATTGCACTCGCCTTGATCGCCTATGTAGCCTGTGAGTGCCATACTGTCCATTCATTCTGTGGAGTCCGGGGGCGGATGTTTTCCTATAAATGTCATTCACCAGCCTCGTCACTTATTCCTCTTTTTATTGCGGAATGCATTCCTTTTCACTTTGTTTTGTTTGGAAATCCTAAAAGCAAACCTCTAGTTGTTAATGTGTGGCCTTTGTAATGGTAGTCCTAATTTGGGTGCAGATAGGATGAGTGGGATTTGTTTATGTGTGAGGGACTGCTGCTGGGAGTCGTAGTTTGCTTTCCAGCTTAGTAGTGCAGCGTGGTGTAGTGCACAGGGTCTGTCAGTGACTTAAATGAAAGGACGGTGCGTTGAAGTTGGCCTGTTCCGTGTACCTGTTAGTAATGTGCGCTAAAACGTGTAATTGCTGTATTTACGCATATGTCTAGCGTAACTCCTATGCCAGTTGCTTCCCCGTTGCTCTGTGCTACGTAGCCTGGGGGAGAGCGAGAGAGGTGACGTGCTAGTGTTGCACAAAGCATCCTTTTTATTCCCCACACTTTCCCATCTCACTTGCGATTGGATAACATCATAGGCCATAGGCATACAGCAGTGCTACACACAGCAGATTTAAGCGTGTAGTCAGACTGTTATCCTCCAGCTTTCACTTTCTGCATTCTGAAGCACTAAATAGTGCAGAAAAAAAAAATCATCCATTGAAAGGAATGTTATTCTAAGGAACTGTCCAGTATTCATTCATTAAAGGGGTTCTTCTACTTTGAGTGAACTTTTCGTACAATGTAGAGTGTGATATTCTGAGGCAACTGTTTTTGTTTTCTTTTATTGTTTGTGGTTTTTGAGTTATTTCGCTTTTTATTCAGCAGCTCTCCAGTCTGCAAATGTCCGCAATCTGGTTGCTAGGGTCCAAATTATCCTAGCAACCACGTGCTGATTTGAGCAAGAGACTGTAATATGAACAAGAGAGGGCCTGAATAGAAAGCGGAGATATACAAGTAGCAATAAAAATAAATGTGTGGCCTTACAGAGCATTTGTTTTTAGATGGGGTGGGGGGGGGGGTCACTGACGCCTATTTGAAAGCTGGAAAGAATTAGAAGAAGAAGGCAATTTAATAAATATATAATAACTACCAACTGAAAAGCTGCTTAGAATTGGCCACACACACTAAAAGTTAACTTACAGGTGAACTACTCCTTTAACAGTATTCAATAGTTTTAAAGTAATTGGTAAATGCAACTGTAGTCTGTATGACTCTCAAAACGGTGTTTTGCATGTAACAATACATGGTGCTTCATAGGTCTGTTAAATCACCCGGCTTCTGTTATATTGTTTTAAACGTCAGCCACCGAAACAGAGACTAGTAAGGGATAGACGGATACTGCTGTCACCAGCATTTATCTCTACAAATAATTTTATAACCACTGAATAGTTGTTAATGTATATTGAAAACTTAAAATTAAAATCTATCATTAGTCAAAATATTATTTTTTGGGATCACTTTTAATTATGGACTAAGACCCTACATAACTACAAAAAGTAGGTAAAGAGCATCTGGGAAAATGCATATAATTTTTTCAGACAAAATAAAATGTTTTTTTTTACATCTGTTCATTTTTTTTTCTGCTATCACAATTAGATTCTGATGGTCCTATGAAATAATTTCTATATAACCTTTAGAACAACCAAGGTCAAGCTGTAGCGAGTGCAGTGCAATTCAATGTGTTGGATATATGAATGCTAAATATAATATATATATATATAGCCTTTGCAGAATAAGTAATGCTATTGAGCCCTCTTACCCCTGCCACCCAGATAATGGAAGGATATATTAACCTGACCACTTTTCAAAACCAAAGACTAAATCCATTTACTACAGTTGCTTGGTTGTGCCTTGCATTACTTTACATACACAAAAAATATAAAACAGAGTAAGCCTGACTCATGTTCTTCCGTATACTTGTATTTTCCCATTTGTTTGGTGGCATGAAAGTATGATCTGTGTTGAAGACAGGCAGATGTTGGGAGGTAAGGGTCAGTGACAATAAAGGAACATGCAGATGAGTAAAATGTACAGGTATGGGATCCGTTATCTAGAAATCTCTGAATTATGGAAAGGCCGTCTCCCATAGACTCCATTTTATCCAAATAATCCAAAGCTTTAAAAATTATTTATTTTTTCTCTGTAATAATAAAACAGTACCTTATTCTTAAACCAAACTAAGATATAATTAATACTTATTGGAAGCAAAACCAGCCTATTGGGTTTATTTAATGTTTATGTGATTTTATGAAGATTCAAATTACGGAAAGATCCCTTACCCAGAAAACCCCAGGTCCCATGCATTCTGAATAACAGGTCCCATACCCGTGCATGTAAAAACAGAAGTCAATTTTCTCTGCAAAATATACTGCAGTTAATTCTAAATCTTAATTCTAAATATTGTATAGACCAGGGGTCAGCAACCTTTACTATCAAAAGAGCCATTTTGCCCCCTCTTCCACTAAAGAAAAATAGTTTGGAGCCGCAAAACATAAAATAAGATTATAAACTTTTAAAAGTTTTAACCTTTTTTTCAATTTTAACAATTACAACAACAGAATACAACAAACAGAAGTGCAGTGTGTATGTGTAGGCCTACTTTGAAATAAATGAAACCCTAAATAGCCCTATTAAATGCTCGTGTTCTCATCTGTTTAATGTAAATTCTGTTACTGAAGTTCAATGCTGATCTTCCCTCTATTGTCTTGGGTTTGTGACCATGGTAAGGACCATGATGAATCCTCTTGCTGCAGCTCGGTCTTGCCTGTGACTCCTGGGACGTCTATACAGCCCTCGCACCTGCTGGCGGCTTCCTGAGAATGCGACTGCGGTTAGGTAACCGTTAACTTACCCTGGTCACACAATCAAGCAGCAGCCAGCAGGTGTGAGGGCTGTATAGCCGACCTGATAGGCAAAGCCGCAAGATCGAGCCGCAGCAAGCAGGATGAAGAGCTGCACGAGGCTCCGGAGCCTCAGGTTGCCTACCCCTGGTATAGACCCACCATTTAGACTGAGAAGCACAGGTCAAGCAGTGCCATAGACTTCCAGGAAATGCAGGTGGTATGTGGCAGAAAATTTCCAGTAACGATTGAGACTAATCCTAGCAGCCTATTGTGACCCTGTTGAAATTTGTGCCATAAAGTGATCTGGTTTTGCTGGAAAACATTGGGGGCAGCACCACTGATTTGTTTGAGAACTGAGTGTAAATCAATCCATAATTCTTAGATTTGTCTGAATATTGAATCATCCACACAATTTTCTATAAATACTGAACAATGAATCTTTAAAGTGGATCTATTGCCAAAATAAAAATTTAATATAATAAACTTTCTAAATATAATCAATTAATTCTGTACCATTTCTGAAATAATCAAGTTTATCTTCACTCTCACCCTCTGTGCAACCTGTCTCTTCATTCTTTCTTCATGCAGTAGGTACAGTCAGTTTTTGGTTGACAGTAGTCTAATGCATCCTTTGGGGGGGTTGCACCCTTAACCCAGGTGCTCACTTTTTAAAAATAACCGGCTCTGATGGAAATCCTGTTTCTCTGCATGCAGGGTGTTTGCCATAGCCTTTTGTCTGTGCTAGAGTTGGTTATTGGAGTTATTCTGCTAAGAAAGGAAGCCCCCCAAAAGATGTATTAGAACTACCTGTCAATAAAAATCTGACCTAGACCTCAGTATGAGGAGAGCATGAAGGTTGAGGAGAGTGGAAGTAACTTGATTATTTCTTAAAAGGTACAGAATTTTTAATTGATTGTATATAGAAAGTGTCTTATTTCAGTGAGTTGAAGCTTGTATTAAATTTTCATTTTTGCGATAGATCCCCTTTAAAGGGTTGTTCACCTTTGAGGTAACTTTTAGTATGATTTGAGAGTGATATTCTGATGCAATTGGTTTACATTTTTTATTATTTGTGGTTTTTGAGATATTTAGCTTTTTATTCAGCAGCTCTACAGTCAGCTATTTCAATAATCTGGTTGCTAGGGTCCAAATTACCCTGGCAACCATGCATTCATTTGAATAAGAGACTGGAATATGAATAGGAAAGGGCCTGAATAGAAATATGATTAATAAAAAGTAACAATAAATGTGTTGCCTTACAGAGCATTTCTTTTTAGATGGGGTCAGTGACCTCCATTTGAAAGCTGGAAAGAGTCAGAAGAAAAAGGCAAATAATTCAAAAACTATACAAAATAAATAATGAAGACCGATTGAAAAGCTTCTTAGAATTAGCCATTCTAGAACATACTAAAAGTTAGTTTGAAGGTGAACCACCTCTTTAAGCAAAATACTTAAAATTAAAAATTAAACACAAATAAAATTTGTGTTACTTGAAAATCTTTCATCACAAAACAGTGATATATTCCCAACATTGTATTTACTGGTATTGTTCAGCTTTCATGCCAGACCCTGTCCCAGAGAAGCAGTGGCAGAAGGAGGTAACTGAGCATTCTGTCATCACAGGTAGGGGGACAGTATTGGGGCCATCAGCAACCCACCCGACTGGGTTTTGGGCAAGCCTGTGCAACTCTACTGTATAGCACAAGTGCAATTAATAATAGCCATGAACCAAGTTTCTTCAGTCTGTCTACTACAAGCTATACAATTAAAGCAAATGTCTGATGTGTTGCTATGGGCAATGCAGCAGTGTATGATTTCTGCAGAGAATAGCCTGACAGTCTCTTGAACTGGGAGATTGTCATGGAGGTTAAGTTGATCGTTTGCTGTATTGTTTAAGGCTAAGGCCACACTAGGCGATAGCGCCGCGATTTGACTCGCGGCGACTTTTCGTCGCGACTTTTAAGCCGCAATCGCTGGGGAAACTTTTGCGCTGGCGTCTATGGGGAATCGCGAAAAATCGCCAGCTTAAAAAAACACGCGGCGATCTTTTTTCTACTGTCGCTCGAAATTGCCTCGCTAGGCGATTTCGAGCGACAATAGAAATAAGATCGCCGCGTGTGTTTTTACACTGGCGATTTTTCGCGATTCCCCATAGACGCCAGCGCAAAAGTTTCCCCAGCGATTGCGGCTTAAAAGTCGCGGCGAAAAGTCGCCGCGAGTCAAATCGCGGCTCTGTCGCCTAGTGTGGCCTTAGCCTTATGTGAGGCTACATTTCTATCTGTCTTGATGGGCTTGTACTTTACAATACATGCTGGCCTTTGATGTTTTAAAGGGATTGTTCACCTTCCAAACACTTTTTCAATTCAATTGTTTTCAGATTGTTCACCAAAGATAAAGACTTTTATTCAATAGTTTTTCCAAAATCTTAAAGTTTAATTTCTCTGGTGTTTCAGTCTGGCAGCTCAGTAATTCTGGGGCAGACTCTAAACCAGGAGAGCCCATACTTTACTTTTAGTGATGTTTCCTATTAAAATCTACATCCATAAAAGCATTGATTGCATTCTGTTCCATGGAAAATATTAATTAAATATTATATTAATTAAATTGCTATATTTAACAAACGACTCGTTCTTAAATATCTAAATGAAAAGCATAAGACAGGAGGGTGATTTAGACAAGCTGTTTGCTGAGATCTACGGATTTACCAGTTAAAAGTCTACTGGTAGATCACGATCTACCTTTTGGGCATCCCTGCTCTAAACTGCAACATTGCAACATTTATTTGATAGATTTTTCATACTTGAATATTAGCAACTATTGTATCAATTCTAACTGCTGCATTTAATGAAACCCAGGTATTCTGCTCGGCATTGACAAAGATAAGACATTTATCAACTATATGTATAATTTTTGAACAGTTTAGGGCAGAGACACACGCTGCTATTTTGTTTTCCAAAGTTGCCTCACAATGAAACTTCGGATGACTTCGGAAAGCCAAATCGATCCAAGTGCCACCCTGCCGGCAATTTACATTCTAGACGGTGAGAAGGCAGTTCGGGGAGATTAGTAGCCCGAAGAAGAAACGATTTGTCGATGGGCGACTAATCTGCCGAAATAGTAGCACGTGTCTCTGCCCTACAGGGTCAACGACCCCGATTCCACAGCTGCTTTAGAATGTGAAAAATGACACGTTACACTTCAATATTAGAAAAACATAGAAAATAACTGAAAAAATACTTTATTTCTATCTGAAGTAGGGATGCACCGAATCCACTATTTTGGATTCGCCCGAACCCCCGAATCCTTCGCGAAAGATTTGGCTGAATACCGAACCAAATCAGAATTATATTTTGCATATGCAAATTAGGGGTGGGAAGGGGAAAACATTTTTTACTTCCTTGTTTTATGACAAAAAGTCATGCAATTTCCCTCCCTGCCCCTAATTTGCATATGCATATTCTGGATTCGGTGCATCCCTAATCTGAAACCAAATGAGCAGCAAAAAGCATTGGAAGGTGAACAACCCATTTAAATATCACTGTGGTGTTGAATACAGGTTCCCTAACTTCATTCTGCAGCAGTGTGAGTGATGGATTTTGGGTCATGAAGTCCCTCTGCATTCCATAGTGGGTGGTGTACAGATTTTTTTGGAAAGCTAAGGGGCTTCTTTACTTTACTTGGAAAAAACGGTTCATCGGTTATCTTTCGCCATCCCTCAGTTCCATTTAAATTAGTATTACTTTTGCTAAAATGTTTTATTTCTGGTGCTATTCTTTGAGTAATACAATGTGACTTTTAATACTAGTTTGTACACAGTAGAAACCCCCCCCCCCCCCCATTTTATGTTTTTTTTCACTAGAAAAAGTGGTGTAAAATCAGGGAAATACATTTTACAATAAATATTGGTGGTACCAGAAAAAAGTGTAAAATGATGAAAGTTAAAATCAAGGTATGTAACACTGAGTTTCTGCTCTTTACTTAAATGTAACACTATACTAGGCAGTCATGAGTGCTGTAAAAGTAATACTGTAATCTGTTTTTTTTTACTCTCTCTCACCAGCTGTTTGGGGAAATTTTGTCAATATGAGGTAAGCAAATTTAATATTTTACATTCTTGCCACTTTCCCAGTCAGAGTAAACATGGTCCCGCTGTGTATGATCAACGCTGACTCCAGTACACTGTAGTATTTTATGAATTTTGGGCAGTCGGGCTAAAGAGCAAAATAATGCTATTTGGCTTGGCCTTCCAAGGTTCATAAAACATTGCACGCTGTTGTGATTAGCATTTGGAATTGGGACAAAATATGCCATTGGCCTTTTAATAATTAAATTATTATGTTAAAAATAAACTCTGTTTGCTTGTACAGGCTATAGCAAACATCTTTTTGTAACCCTTGAGCAAAATTTGTCTTTACTTTTCTTGGAAGACATCTGCATTTAGCCGTTGTTCTATGTTTTTAAGCTTGAACATATTGCTGATAGTTGCCGCTAAAAATCTCTATGTAGATCTATACTGCTTTTAAGGCTTATGCAGTTTTCTTTATTTTTCTTCCTGCTATATTATGAATACCCCACCCTCTGCAAGCTGTTTATCCAATAAAATGTTTAATGTAATGCACTAAGTCTATGAAACACCAGATATAAACTTTGCAGTACATGCATTATGAAGGGCATGAATACAAATGATTTGTAGTTCTGGTTGAACATACTGCATACTGATTTCTCTTCTTTGCTTTTCAAGAGAAAGAACTACATATATTATATTGTAAGAATTTGATATCTTTTCATTCGGCTTATATTGTTATAAACGTACTTTTTCTGCTGTAGTAGGTCAATTCAAGAAAATGAGGAACAGAAAATGGAGAATAAAATAGAAGAGGTTTGTTTGTGCTTTTATTATTATTAATAAATATTATGATATATTTTTTCATTTTCATGACCCGCACATCACTATTGGGGATGTACAAGTCATAATTTGTTGCTGAATGGCACATTCATTTCCTGTTTATCGTGCTTTTAGCCATGTGTAGGGTAGCTATATATTTCTTAAATAAGTCATAATTGATAGCACTTGTTCTTTGGCATTCTGCCTCTGTAATGCTGTAGGTACTTCTCTGTAGTAGGCCGTAGGAAACCAAACCTCTCAAGGCTTTAGACTGTCTGTAGACCTTTCCATCTGTACAAAGTTATCTATCTATGTCTTCATCTAGCTGTAAAGGGGAAGGTATAGAAATCCCTTGATTTAGGCAAGCAATGTGCAATAAATGAAGAAAATATGTATGCAAAATATACAATATGTATACAATAATATATTAGGGCTTCAATGGAATGGTTTAAAAAGTAGCCATCTGCATCTGTGCTGATAAAGGCCAGCAGAAAACATGGTAAGCTAGTAGGGGCATTTTGGAGGGAGAGATCTTCTCTGCAATAGTGTGGAAAACATAAAAAACATAATGAGCAGCATTTCTGTAAACATTAAATAAACCCAGTTGGATTATTTTACCATATCTTGGACCTGTGTAGCTTAGTTAGAATTGGGTATAAGATACTGTTCTTTTTTTGTTTTGTTTTTGTTTTTTTGAACTACAAATAGAAAAAATTCTATATTTTTTCCTGTTTTGTATTTATTCTATTCAAACATAGATTTCATTGTTAGGTTTGTTATTCTTATAGAATATTAGAATGTCATTAGTGCTGAAAAATAAATCTCATTATTATTATTATTTTTTTTTTTTTTTTCTTTATGAGTTATTAGCTGGTTTCTGTTTTGTGTGTTAATTTCCATTGCTTCTAATGTCCATCTACAGTTGCCATATCTACTTTTCTACCACTTATATTGTATGTGATGTCTGAGCGTGTATTCTCTTGCCAATATAAAGGACTGTATATTGTCTTTATAAAAGTTTTAAATCTTTCTTGGAGGGGGGAAAAAGATGGTCTTGGGACAACTGTCCAGCTCTATTTTATTATTGCTAGACTAAGGGCTTCAGAACTTGATTGTATTCCAAAACCCCCTTAAACTAAGCACATTACTGCACACCGAACCATTGTGTCAGCTTGGTGCGGACACACATGGCAGATTTCGGAGCTAAAATGCAAACAGCCAAAATCTGTTGCCGGTGCCTGGGCTGACACAGTGAATCCAGGTGCAGGCAAAGAAGAAAGCTAACATGCCTTGTGGCATTAGCGGCAGCACAGCCAGGCCCGGATTTCTGTCTTGGGCACACCAAGGCCGATTTACGCCGCAGGGTCCTAGGTCCTGCCAACTTTGTGCCACAGGTTCCTAGCCCCTGCCAACTTTACACGGCAGGGTCCTAGAGCCGGGCAATGTTACGCTGCAGGGTCCAAGCGCCAGTCAACTTTACGCTGCAGGGTTCTAGTGCCGGCCAGCTTTGCGCCTCAGGTTCCTAGCACCAGCTGCCTTCGCACCACAAGGTCCTAGTGCCGGGCAAATTCGTGCTGCAGGGTCCTAGCGCCGGCCAATTTCACGGCGCAGGGTCCTAGTGCCGCCCCCTGTGCTTCTAAGAATGCGACTGGACAGCATGCCATCCCTACAGTCTTGCCGCCCTAGGCCCAAGCCTTTGTGGCCTCGCCACAAATCTGGGCCTGAACACCGCAACACTTTTGCTTGACTTTAGCATTGTGAAATCTCTTCCATCATTTCCTGCTTTTGTCTGCTGTGACTGCTTGACTGATGTAAATAACTGACCATACTCCTAATATGTCAGCACTACAGGGATAAGAGTAAATTTCAGATCATACTGCTGGTATATTTTTCTGGGATTCTAGGTTTCTTGTGTTGTCCAGTTGTTACTGACAGCCGTGAGTCTCTAGTGTGTGTTCACTTGCATTAATTTAGACCTTCTCCAGCTATAGGCCTTTGTTTAATAAATTATTTATATGTATGTGGTATGGGTGTTGTCAAAGCAGCAAAACCAGTCTGCATTCATTCTTTTGGGGTTCTTTGTTTTTTTTTTTTTTTCAGTCCTGTCTTTTTCTTTACAAGTGAATTCCTATTCTGATGTTTGCCTATTAATCAGAATTAAAGGAACAGTAACATCAAAAAATGTACTGTTGCCCTGCACTGTTAAAACTAGTGTGTTTTGCTTTAGAAACATTACTATAGTTTACATAAGTAAGTAGCTGTGTAGCCATGGGGGTAGCCATTCTAGTTAAAATAGGGCTAAATGGCAACAGTTAAAAATAAGTTTAGTTCTTACAGAGGGATCTAAACCTATGTTGTTCTACAGGTCTATTACTGCTATGTAACCAGTGCCTTTTTTTTTTTTTTAGTTTAAATTGCTACCCCATGGCTACATGACACTTAAGGGCATAGGCTGACCGAGTATAGGGTCCGCTGCTCTCTGCCTGCAAAAAATATGCAGGCTGAGAGCAATGGAGCATATGCTATGTCTGAAGGACCAAGTTGGCAGCTTTTCTAAATTATTTATTTTATGGTTCAGCAGCTTGCCAGAAATTTCATTAACTATCTGGTTGCTTGGTTAATAAATTGCTCCTTTGGGTCTTACCTAACTATTTAAAAACACTGGAGATGAATATCAATGGTGATGTTGCCCATAGCAACCAATCAGCAATTAAGTAACAAAAACAAACATCGGTTGCTATGGGCAACATCACTGGTCATGTTTGTATGCAATGTTAATAAATAGGCCCCTATTTATTTGTGAATAAAGTTCCCACTGCATCGCATTGTATTTAATGTGTTTGGGGTGACTGTGCCCTTTGCCACTCACTGGAAAATGTATGTAACCTATGGGGATATTGTACTTGGAAGTCACTGTACCATTAATTTCACATGTGTATATTGGTATAACTGTACAAGCTGATGATGTGTGGTCCATCTGTCACAGTGCTTTTCATTTAATATATTCTGAAGTGGGGAAGGGCAGACAGACGTTTTGATCGCCTTAGGGTTTTCCTGGGCTATTGCAGCTATTACACAGACATTAGGCATGCTAGATAATTTAGACTGCAACTGTGGCTAGCAGTTGATTTTGTAAATCTTAACTGTATTGTAGCTCCAAGGGGACATATTTAAACGTGGGCCCACAGTAAGGAGTCAGGCATTCCATTTAAAGTTTTGCTGAATCTTATTTTTTTGTCACTTTTGTAATGGCCTATTGTAAATCATTGCAGAATGATATATTGTAGATATTTTAATATGTGAGGATAAGCACTGTTAATGAAGTTATTTTTCTTTTGTCTAGGTCATTGCACCTTTGAGAGAAAAGATACAGAATTTAGAAAGAAGGTACATTTTTGATTTGCATATTGGTGTGCAGGTATAATAAGTTAATCTTTAGTTCCCATTCATATATTATAAAAATGTTTTACAGCTTGTGTAGATGTACAACAAAATATGTGATCAGCAATGACCGCATGGTGTGGGCTGAGGTGTTAAAAAGTATATGGGAGTATATTTGGCACATTGGGAACCTTGCGTACAATTAGTAGCCCATTGAAATTATGACCCACAAGTAAGTTGCTATTAGCTTGTGCCCTTCTAATATGCCAGCAGTAGATGTCTTGGGGGAAGATGTATCAAAAATCTGTATACTTTTTCAATCTTTTCTTTACATGTTAAAAAAGGATTTTTTTATGGCAGGTGTACAAATGTTCAGTTTTTATACCTTCACCATTATTGCAGTGTTATTTCTTGCACCATATACACTATGCGTGCACCTTATGATATCAATGTTTAAAGGAGAAATAAAGAGGTCAATTTACTGAGGGGGGGTGCCAATACGTTAGGCACCCCTAAATCATTATAATCTCTTGCCTCAGCTGGCACTCCACTTTGCTAAGAAACACACCAGCCTAGGGTACTATTCTAGTGAGTGCTGCACTGCCACCTTTTCACTTCTCCCAAGGGTTGCAACTTCTCAGGGCTGTATGGGTGGTAGGGTACTACCACCCATGTACTATATATATATATATATATATATATATATATATATATATATATATATATATATATATATATATATATATATATATATATATATATATATATATATATATATATATATAGATATATATAGAGATATATATATATATATATATATATATATATATATATATAGATATATAGATATATATAGATATATATATATATATATATAGATATATAGATATATATAGATATATATATATATATATATATATATATATATATATAGATATATATATAGTACATCCAAAAAACCGCACTACTCAGGTCTTATATCAATTTAAAATAAAATATTTTTAATGGCACATACTGACGTTTCGGCTGCTGCTGCAGCCTTTCTCAAAGCACCTCTCAAAGGCTGCAGCAGCAGCCGAAACGTCAGTATGTGCCATTAAAAATATTTTATTTTAAATTGATATAAGACCTGAGTAGTGCTGTTTTTTGGATGTACTATTTTGATTTTTTGAAACGCGCACCCAGGCATTTTTGGACTTTGTTTTTCGTGAGTGCCAATATTTCTATGCTTCTATATATATATATATATAATCATCCTTGATAAAGGCCCCAACGAGGGCCAAAACGTTGGAATGCACGAGTGATGTGTGAATATTAAATTTTTTCCCACCACCTTTAAAGGGGGCACAAGATTGTACAATGTTTATGTTGTAGGATCCTGTGTATAATTGTTTCAACTGTAATTAATAATCAAAATATTTACATATATTAATTGCAATTTCTTCTTTCAGTTTTACCCAGAAATATCCACCTGTGAAATTCTTGTCAGAGAAGGATAGAAAAAGGATATTGGTAAGTTCTATATTTGGAAATTGTGCCCACCTGGGCACCAGTAACTAAAGCTTCAAGGTTACGGTTAGAACCCTGTGCATTATGCTTGTGATTTTCCTCAACCCACAAGAATATTTGGCAAGCAATGGGTGGTTCAAATTAGCCTGTCGAATTCTGCAGGCTGATTTTTGCCCTGTCTGACCCTAGCCTAAATATAATTGTTAAGCTTACTCCCTAAAATTGGAATCCAGTGTACCAAAAATCGAGAAATTGAATGCTAATCATTGTTCAGGAAAAGGACTTTGAAATACACATAGAGAGATGTTGGCCTTACTGCGTGACAATTGTTTTCTCCTTATTAAATACTTTAACCAACCATGAATATCCTTAGGCATTGTAAAGTTTTCTAGCTGTATTTACATTTTGGAGTAGCTTAAAATGTTTGTCTTTTGTCTAACTGTAGATAACTGGAGGTGCAGGCTTTGTGGGCTCTCATCTTACTGACAAGCTAATGATGGATGGGCATGAAGTTACTGTAGTGGACAATTTTTTTACAGGCAGGAAAAGAAATGTGGAACACTGGCTTGGGCATGAGAATTTTGAGCTTATTAATCATGATGTTGTTGAGCCACTTTACATTGAAGGTAAGTTGGATGCATGGCACAATGGTTATGGAATGGCCTATATATATTTTGGTTGTTGTTTTTTTTGTCTTTATGATGCCTTTGCTTTTAAATTTTATCAAAATATATGTAATTCCAGCAAAAGAAAACTCCTCAAAATCATCAGTAAATGGTAATTTCCAGAAACCCCAAATGCAATAAGCAATAAGGGGCATATAAGCATTTCCCTAAGTGTGCCTTTAAATAGTAAATTGCATCCTGAGTCTGGCTGTGCTCTACACTTCATACCAGATGACTATATTCCTTCCATGTTTGCCCTCCGAAATGGAGCACAGAGACCTGCTGCAATTTTTTTTTAAGTGCAGTAGTGTATTATACCCATTTTGCAATTCACATCTTCCCCTGTGCTTGATAAAGGACATCTAATGTCTGTTGTAGAACCTGTATTAAATGGTGACTACTGTAGTGGCCAGTGCTCTCATTTGAATGGGTTTTTGGACATAGATAATGGTCCTTCATCAGATGTAGATGGCATTTGTGGCATCACTATTCTGTCTTGCTAGGTTTTCACTGGATTTTATTGAGTATACAAAATCTATCCCAATTTCCTTTCAGGTGATAATGCTGCACTTGCTCCCAGTATGTTGAAGGAAATGTCCCATGAAAATCTCAACTTATTTGTACAGCTACTATACAACTTGTCAGAAAAAAAAATGTTCAAGCCAAGCACATTTGCTTGTATAGCCTTATTTTTTGGTTAGTTGTTCTTTATATTAAAAACATGGCCAGAGTAAGATGTGCAGAACCAGAGCTCCACTGCAATAGCATCCTGAAAACGTTGTGAGCCCCAACCAGCAGCTCTGCCAAAAGCCATCTCTGGTATTCCTTACACTTCCAGAATGGGAAAATATGGACCAAAGCAAAAAAAAAAACCTTGGAGCAATTCACCAGGAAGGTCAAACTGCTGAACAGAACTCCACTGCGACCTACTAATGAAGATGGTGACCAGAGCATGCCTTCTCCAGAGACATCGCAACCAGAGTCCAGATATTGCTATCAGTGATGTCTACACAAATAGAGGAGCTAAAAGTTGACCTGAGCAGATGTTCTGACAATTTGGGAGCGCGTCAGAGAGACATAGCTCCACTCTCAAGTTCACACAAGCCCCCAAAGAGATGACCCGGTTGCTTTTTTTGAAGCCTGGCTCAGTGACTCCTTGCACAGCACTTTGTGGTTGTGCAGACCCACAGAGTACCTGGCCCCACCATGACCTGGGACCCTGCCACAACCTATCTTGTTGAGTCTCTTAAACTATTGGGACAGAGACGGCATACTTACTGCAATGTGTAACAGAGAGGAACTACAGCACAATGGCGCTAAAATAATGCTGTTCTCAGATTACTCTACTGCTCTGCAAAAGAAAAGGAGCACCTTCATCGCAGTCAAGCAGACCCCTGGTTCTTCAATAAAAGTATGATGTCTTGTACCCGGCCAAGCTCAGGATCATGGAGGGCACCAAGTCTCACTTCTTCAACACTCCGGAGGAAGCCGTGGCTAGATGGCCGACCTCGAGCTAGTCCACACAACAGCCCCCAGCGTTGACTGAACCTATAGTGCTCTTCTTCCTGATGGGCCCCATGTTGTACCACCTTGTTGCCAGTGGCACAACCACCATGTGAGTCTCTTGTAGGAGGACAACATGTGTCTTAAATTTTTTAAGGTATTGAAACACCAAGTCTCTCTTAATCTTGGAGTTAAGGCCTCTAGTATTACAAGAAATTATTTTCAGAGACTCCATTATAGCAATGGTACATCAAAAACAGATGCAACAGATTACATGATGCAACAGATTACATGATGCAACAGATTACATGATGCAATAGATTACATGCCAAGACCTACGTTGCAGTCTTTATTCTTGGTAGCCCAAATAAATGAGTTAGGGATAAAAGAAGGGGACAAGGAAGGACATATGAAAAACAAGTATCTCCAATAGTTTATAGTTTATACCTCCCCTGCCGGAAGACCATGAATGACATTATGGGAATCGATTTAACCATACAGCTGGCCCCTACACTGATTATGGAGACTTGAACATGGTCTCAAACCCCCAACTTCGACCTCTGTCTCCCAGGCATTGCAGTTCCAAACCCCTTGCTTAACTGGTGCCTTTCCCATAACCTCCGAGATGTGTGGTGAAAATAGCATCCCCTGACCAAAGTCTATTCGTGCTACTCAGCCACGCATAAAAAGGCATTGTGTATTGATCTAGCCCTGGCATAACCCAGATTGCAACCCATGATTACTGATATGCCGGTGGGCATATCTGACCACTCCCCACTTTCACTTTTTATCGGGTCTTGCCAAAAATGTACCACCATGCCTGTATGTAATAGTTAACCTTTTAGGTTAAGGTGCCAGAGGTACAAGAAGCAGTGGCACAGGAATATGAAACATACTGGGTGGACAATACTGTTTCCGCTGACCCCTTAACAGTTTGGGAGGCAAATGTAACTGCCTACAGGCAACAACTAAATGCAGAACTGGACTTGCTTTCCGCCGAGGTCCAGAGAATGCAAGCCTTGTTTACTGCAAATCTGTTCCCTTATAACTATAGAAAGGTGGCCTAAGCTCAAAGCGTCCTGCAACTCCATGTCCTCGACAAAGCCAACAAAAGTCTCTGTACCTCCCAAGTCATATTTGAAAAAGGTACATAGTCAGCTAACACAGCACAGCCTCCACACACTAAATAATTTCCACTGTGTGTGCTTCAATAAAGCGGCTTACATTGCACAACAACTGTGTCTTTGCATCGTCCTCCGGATTAGAGCCTAAAATGCGGGAGAATCTCTTGCACAAGGATTATACCGACATGGAGTAGCCGGCGTCTCGCAGAGCCAGCAGCGGAGATGACACAACTTATCGGGTGAGCTCTGATGCAGTCCGCATCAATTTCGTTCATTTTTTGAAAAAGTTAACTAGGCTGGCAATCTCCTTGCCTATCCATCCCAAGAACAAAGGCCAATGCCTGTTATTAAAAGACCTGACGGGTCAGAAAGCAGTTCCATAGTGCAACACTGGCTCTTTCTGAAAGCACATGACCAGGCAAAATGACCTGAGATGGCTGCGTTCACTGAAAAAAAAAATGCACTTATTGGTTGAGGAATGAAATTTTATATGATAGTGAATTATTTGCAGTGTAAATAGTGTAATTTAGAAATAAAAAAAATCTCAATTTTAATTGCCAATTACAAGTTACTTAATTCTCAAAGGGGCAACCCATACGCAAAGTGTCACAATAAGTGGTTACAGGACATTCCATGTTAGACACAGATGACTGGGACAATATAAAGGACACCTTTGTGCCCACAGTGATTAATAGTGCAGAAATAATTATTCAATATAAGATGATACATCAGTCATATTGCAGGCCTGTACGTCTGTACAACATGGGAATGATCCTTCGTAACTTATGCTTCAAATGTCCATCAGCCTCAGGCACTTTTCTGCATGCCTTCTGGTCTGCATTACCACCTTCCTACAAGCTCATCTTGCCTTTCCAAGTGTTAAGACCCCCAAAATGTTCCTCTTGGGTCATATTGACCAGTTAATCCCATGCTAGCATAACCACCAACCCAATACCTGGGCAGAGGATGCCCCCATAAGACTAAAATCTGGGACAAATGGACCTCCTGCCAAGAAATCTCGACCAAACAAGACCCCAGCTAAGCCCACCTGGGACTGTTGAAACCAGCAGAAGCATCACTTGATTGCCCACCCCTCCTTGACCACCACCTTCCCTCACCACCACCTCCCAAAATCTCACAGCTGTCCGTTCTTTTTTTATGCACTACCTTATTTTTCTTGTTTTATAAAAATGCAAAAATAAAACCTTTAATAAAAAAAATGTATGTATTCAGAGGCACAGCAGCTTATTAGCATGTACAGTAAAAGCCCTGGTAACTTTTCTTTTTGCTTTGGCCAGCCTCCTGTGGTTGCATATTTGTGGAATGAACTCTAACTGCATATAACATTTATTTTCTGCATGCTTTCTTCCCTGTGTGCATCGGGGAACTGGGCTTTGTACTTAATATTTCTCAGTGCCATTGCTGAGCCATTCTGCGCACCATCATGTCTTAAAGCAGTTAAAGACAAGTTGATAAACTGACACTGGTATTCGGATTGATAAATGTGTCCAGTCCTTAATAAGTGTTCCTGACTGTCAGGAAAATATAGGGGGGAAGCATTGGTGGGGAGATGATTGTAATCCTTCAATTTGATTTTGATAAATCAGCCTCTTCGTTTCAAATTGCCTGGAGGATGCTTCTCAGTTATTAGTGCTACCACTTTTCTATTTATATAACCGCATTAAAAAAATTATGGATATGTAAAATAAAATACACTGATTACCCCAAGAAACTTTTATTTATTTATTTTTTTTGGTAAGGAGATCTTGCCGCAATCTACTGTCTGTTGCAATTGCCTTTAAAAATAACTTTGAAACCATTTACAGTTTTGAGTACATTTATTTTACAACATTTATCAAGATTACTCTTTGTTTCATTGTGCAAAATGTTTTTTGGTGCAGATCCCCTGTAATTTTCAACTATCATAATTTTGGTTTTTTGAGACATATTTAAGTAGTGTGTCAATTAATTATGCCATCTGTTAACATTTTCTGATATTATTTGGATATATATTTTTATAAAATACACCTACAAAATGGAGCATCCTAGAACTCTTTAAATCAACCAAAATAAATCTGAATGACCTAGACATAATGAGAAGATCTCACAATGGACCATGTAACATGCCAGGGGTGCGCTAGGTATGATAGCATTTTAAGAAGTATACATCATTTAATCTTGCTGTCATTTTTCTCATATGGATTAGTTCAATACTAAGAATTTGCTTTTTTTTCCCTGTACATACTAGTGATATGTGCTCTCATCTAGCTATCCCAGCTACATGTCTATAATCTGGTAAAACTACTCAATAGTTTGTGTTATTGAAATATATTTTGGGAGAACTTAACGGCAACTCTAAATCCTGTGCAACTCGTTTAGAAGGAAACTTGGGGACCAAGTACTAAGAATCAGCAAGCAAAAAAGTGTTAGATCTCCTTGGAAATTTTTTCCCTGTCTTTCCTTGTAATGCACTATGATTTTGATTGCATTTAATAAAGGCATGGTCATTTTTTATCCTTAATCCCCTGATGTATTTTACCTTTTTTGTCTGGCAGAGCTTTGTGTTAGTCATAGCATCATTCTGTGATAAACCTTACGTGTGGATAAACATTTCGAAGTAAAACATCAAGAAGGCTAACAGAAAAAAATTAATCCAGCTCAGGAAGTAGTTCCAATAAAGAAAGCCACTTTACTATAGGATTTATTTCGATTACCCCTCTGCAGGATTATTTCTCAAATTGTCTTTATACACGAATAATGGACCAAACTGAGATCTTTCTAGAAGGCACAGATCCTTTATAGTAGGTTAAAAAGACCGGAAATGTGAGTGGGCTAATAGATGAAGTTGTATGTTTCTAGATCTTCTCAACATAACAAGTTCACATACCCAGATGGATTTTACATATAAAAGGTTTATTATGCATTTTGCATCAACATGAGTGATGCATGCTCTGTGAATATTTTAAAAATGTTATAGAAACCTAAAACCTTTATTCATTTTTTTTTTTTTTTTAGTGGACCAGATATACCATTTGGCTTCTCCTGCTTCTCCTCCTAATTATATGTATAATCCCATCAAGACCCTTAAAACCAACACCATTGGAACACTTAACATGTTGGGTGAGCTCATGTCATTCTTCTAAATATAGCGTTATGTCTGATGGGTATCTGTAAATTACATTTTTTTTTTTTTTTTTTTAAATATACCTTTAAAAAGTCCAATTAAAAAAAACAGACTTTTTTTCAGTTGCTTTCAATGTATTGTCTGAAAGCAACTGAACTGAAAAAATGTTTGGAAGTTAAACGGTCCCTTTAAAGGAACAGAAACACCAAAAAATTTAAGTGTTTTAAAGTAATAAAAATATCATGTACCGTTGCCCTGCACTGGTAAAACTGATCTGTTTGCTTCAGAAACACTACTATAGTTCATATAAAATAACTACTGAGTAGCAATGGCGGAAATTGAAAAAAGGCTATATTGCACAGGATAAATAGTATATAGTAACAGATGACATTATGTTCTACGGAGCTTATCAGAGTTTATCTGCTGTGTAACTTGAGCCTTTTTTCTTTTGAATAGCTGCCCCTATTGCTACACAACAGCTAATTTATAAAAACAATAGTAGGGTTTCTGAAGCAAACACATAAGTTTTACCAGTGCAGGGCTACACTGCATTATATATTTGTTACTTTAAAACAATTCATTTTTTTGATGTTACTGGTCCTTTAACCACAACACACTGTCAGCTTCTTTTAGCCATGATATTTCCATTGTTGAGTCCTTAATAATTAACTTATTACAATGATACAATGTTATGCTTTAGGCACATGCATGTTTTTCATTATTATGTCCCTTTCAGGCTGAAAGAACCCATTGCTTATCAGAAATCCGTTTCATTGTTTCTAATGAAATATTTGGCTAATTTTTACAGAAAACCGTAACATGCATTTCCTACGAAGTTGGTATTAATCTTACCACATGGGATAATATTAATCAATTACAATATTTTTTATCAGTAGTCTTCAGCTGATCCACATGGCTTTCTTTGAGAGATTCTGTTTTGGTTTTTTTCTCTGTGTTTTTATTTGATTTGGCAATTAAAAAAAAACAACTTATTTTTTTAGGATTGGCAAAGCGTGTAGGTGCTCGGCTACTCCTGGCCTCTACTTCAGAAGTCTATGGAGGTTAGTGCTTGGTTTCTTTGCTTTCTTAATAATTTAAAAAGTATGGAATTTGAAATTTTGCAAAATAGGCTGGTTGGGTTTTGAACATTATTTCTAGGGTCGGGTTAGTCAAGGCATTATCTTGATGTGGATGCACTGAATCCAGGATTCCTTGATATCCGAATCCTTAAAATCATGGAAATTTTCTCTCTTTAGCCCCTCTTGCACCGAATCTGCATATGCAAAGTAGGGTTCAGTTCAGGTCTCCATCTAGCTTTCATGAAGGATTTAGGAGAAGCCCAAAGAAGTGGTGGATTTGGTGGATCCTTGGTTGATATAGGAAAAGCCTTCCCCAAACTATTGCCACAAAGAAGGAAATGCAGATTTATCAAGAATACATTTGTATTCTGCACCCTTCAAGGAATAGTTCAGTGTGAAAATAAAAACTGGGTAAATAGATAGGCTGTGCAAAACAAAAAATGTTTCTAATATAGTTAGTTATCCAAAAATGTAATGTATAAAGGCTGGAGTGTTCAGTAAGTTTGTAATTGATCCTCAGCATTCAGCTCAGATTCAAAAGCAACAGATATGACCCATGTGCCCCCCCCCCCTCAAGTCTCTGATTGGTTACTGCCTGGTAGCCAGGGTAACCAGTCTGTAAACCAAGAGAGCTGAAAAGTAGGAAGTAGTGTTCTGACTGACATGTTATACATCAAATCACTCCAGCCTTTATACATTACATTTTTGCCTAACTAACTATATTAGAAACATTTTTTTATTTTGCACAGCCTATCTAATTACCCAGTTTTTATTTTTACACTGAACAATTCCTTTAAAGTTTCCTTTCAATAGAACTAAGCACCTAGTCCAAACCATGGAAGACACCCCCATACCATTATTCCTCCCCTACCAAACATACCACTTGCATTGTGCATTCAGGCAGGTGGTTTTCCTAGCATCTGCCAAACTATTATTATTTTTCATCAGACTCCCAGAGGGTGAAATGTCATTCTTCATTCCAGATGATGTTTCTGCTGCCTTGACAGCACTCCAGCCAAGGCTTGGCATGGCAAATGACTGCTGTTTTTTTTTTTTTTTGCTTCTGAGAGCCTCTACTCATACCATTGTTTGACAACAATAGTGTGAAGTTCCCCTGGAGCCTGATGTAAGGGGACACCCAGAAATGAAAGCACCCTAAAAGATTGTATATGTGATTTTTCACTTTGCGGGAAGTCTATAAACTTGTTACGCCAAGTTCCTTTGAACACAATAAAAAAAGACATTGAAAAAAGGCTGAACACAGAAGTGCTGATAAACTTGCTGCAAAAACCTGAATTTCTGTTTCATAGTTTAGAGTTCTTTAGAGATCACAAACTCCCTGGGCACCTCTGTTTAGACGACCAATAGACACCTCCCTTTTATGTATAAATACATACTTTGCTCTCATACTTTCTACTCATGCTTTCAGTTTTGTCTCTCTGCTTTTATGTATTCAAATAGCCCAATGACAAATTTACTGTATTTATTCAGATCCTGAAGTGCATCCTCAAAGTGAAGAATACTGGGGCCATGTGAATCCTATAGGTCCACGAGCCTGCTATGACGAAGGGAAGAGAGTGGCGGAAACAATGTGCTATGCTTACATGAAGCAGGTGTGTTGGAGTATGCAGTCATGATAATCTAATGTGTGTGTGTGTGCATGCACGCCATTTCTGTTATCCCTCTTGTTGCTTCCCTTTAGTCAGCTGGAGTTTGTTACACGAAACTCGCATTTAAAAATGTCAAGACTGTCACATTTATGAACACTGGGCAAATTTGTACCTGGCCAGTAACCCATGGCAACCCATCAAATATCCCACTGTCTCTGCTGGCAGGAAAAATTACAATATGTCTGCTACAGCCCCACTCTGGGCAGATTTCAGACAGAAGATGCGAACTTGGTAATTTTCTGACCAAAATCCACACAGTGAAAAGCTGATACTATTCTACCCACAGGGAGTGATAGCAGCCCATATGGGCTTTTTCTGCCACTGGAGTAAACTGTGCAAATATTAATGTCTTTATATATAGATCAAAAAATACTAAGCCTTTAAGCTGTAAATTGATATGAACTCACAAGATTTTAGGACGTTGCAATACTGCCTTTGGATATTGATTGTTTTTAGCTCCTTGTCTGAACTGCTTATATATTCCCTAGCATTTTGTAACAGTGCTGTAGCACATTGTTCTTGCAGAATAATTAGGGTTGATTTGCAAGGTATAAACTTGAGAACGTAAAAAGGAGCCATCTTTTTGTACAGCCCTATGGCTACCTTTAGACTCAAAATTAGAATTCAGATCATCGCCAGTATGAAACCTTTTTTTTTTTTCTTTTTTTTTTTGCCTCCTTAGCTCTTGAAATTGATACAGATATAAGAAAAATGATGTGTCAGTCAAGTAGTCATAGTGCCAAGACTATCTAGGACTGCAGATAAATATATGTTCCCAAAGGTCAAAGTATTATTGTCTAGCACCATCAGCCTTTTTCAATAAGGCATCACTTTTTTCTCTTACTCAGTACCCATTGTAACATTACTCTGCTAACATTGCTCTGCTTATTTTTTTTTTTTTCCAAAGAAAATATTCTTTCTTTTAAGCTTCTATATTTGTCCTTAGATTAATATCACTTTTGATTCACAGTTCTAGCAAAACAAAGTATATCTCATCAGTAGAGAAGCTTACTGAACCAATAAATAGATAATGACTTGAATCTGTTATCAGAGTCATCTGCAGCACTCGACATAGACCCATAGATGCAGGATTTTAAATATATTTCAGACACGCATAAAATATAATTACTCAGAACACTTTTTTTAGTGCCTTGGCAATTAAAGGGAACCAGATGGCTTGTCTAACAAGCGTATGTGTGAATGTAATAATTATGTTTACTTTTGCATAAGAACAGTACTTCTAAAAATATTTAACACATTTCTCAAATCTTATATTAAAAAAAAAAAGTTATCATGGTTTTCCTGTATTGTAGATTTTCTTGATATCCAAGGCCGGAACTAGGGGTAGGCAGAAGAGGCACTTGTCTAGGGCGCAATGAAGGGGGCGCTGGGCAGGTACCGGTCTTCTGCGTGCCCCTAGTCAATGTTCGCTGCTCTCCCTCCCCTCCGGCGTTTTTTCCCTCCCTTACCCTCTGGCACACTCCCCTCCCTCTCCTGCGCTTTCCCCTTCATCTTAGCTCCGGCGTTGTCCCCTGCTCTCCCTTCTGGTGCTTTGCGCATGTGTGCGCAGACTGCATTCGGGCACGCACTCGGAGGGGAGCGTGCGTGCAAGCATGGAGGGTGGTGGCCGGCGGGTCATCTATGGCGCCCAGTCAGATTGGCCCGGCACTGTTGATATCCCCAAATTTTATCAAGGTCAGTAACGACAAGGAATCCAATAGTAGATGCATTATTGCATTGGGAGCAAATACTTATTTGGTTGTCTATTTTAAAACGTCAGATATTTTATCATGGATAAAACCTGTGTATTGTTTTGTAGATCATACCTAAGTGTCCATATATGGCAAGATATTAATCATATACTAGATGAACCATCATAATCTTGATCATTTGGTATAAAGAGCAATGAATCCTCAATGTGGGAACATGAACTAATTAGGAACATCATGCATTTGCCACTGTTTTATTAACAGAACCTGCCCAATCGACAGGTGTATCTAGCATTACTTGGACTCCACCCAAACATTGAACAAAACGTATCCGAGAATGCGATCTGTACCTGCATGGCCAGCTTTACTTTACCTTGATTACACGCAGGGGCCTATTTATGAAGCCTCAAATTTATTTATTTTTTTCTGGTCCAGTTTTTTTAGAGGAAGAACTCACATTTTTCCAGGGGAAAAAAAACTCGAATTTTAGTGAGATATTTTCCCCAAAGCTGCTGAAAATCTGAATATACTCCATCTAAATCCTCAGTCTTGTAGAAGTCAATGGCAGAGGTGCCTTTTACAATTTGAAGATGTTTCTTGATGTCATGATTTGCGCTGGATAATCTGAAAAGTCAGGCAACAACTTGTACGATTCAGGCGTAAAAATCCAAAAAAGGAAAAAAAATCAAAATTTTCGTATGATCGAATTTTTCACACCAAAATTTTTGAGCCGATTATTTGTTAAATTGTTGTATGGTATTTGAATCAAACTTTAATAAAAAAAAAAGAGAGAAATTCTAGCTTTAGTAAATACCTCCCTTAGAGTTATTCCTCCAGATACTGAAGGGGTATATACATATTTATATTGGTATACTTCCTTTCTGTCATGCATATTAATTTGCCCTTTTATGGAAAAATCCACGTGCAGTGGAACATTGAAATGTATGCAGCACTAATTTACACTTTTTAATGCAATTAAAATGCCATTACTATTTTTCTTTTTTTCATTGAGATTTTACCACTAGATGGAGCATCTCAATGAAAAACTCATTCCAAAGTGATATTCCATTTTGCCAGCACACAAGGTTGTAGCAGCAGTAATGTAAATGTAATCTTGACAAAATGGCACTATGGACTTTTCAAAAAAACAAAAAAAAAGGCTCGGATTGCTGCTTCCCTGTTGCCATTAGAGGGCCAATGCATCTCCTTTCCAGCTTAGGCTAGGGCCACACTAGGCGATAGCGCCACGATTTGACTCGCGGCGACTTTTCGCGGCGACTTTTAATCCGCAATCGCTGGGGAAACTTTTGCGCTGGCGTCTATGGGGAATCGCGGAAAATCGCCAGCGTAAAAACACACGCGGCGATCTTTTTTCTACTGTCGCTCGAAATTGCCTCGCTAGGCGATTTCGAGCGACAATAGAAAAAAGATTGCCGCGTGTGTTTTTACGCCGCGATTCCCCATAGACGCCAGCGCAAAAGTTTCCCCAGCGATTGCGGATTAAAAGTCGCGGCGAAAAGTCGCCGCGAGTCAAATCGCGGCGCTATCGCCTAGTGTGGCCTTAGCCTTAGGGTTCTTTTGACTTCATCCCTATTCTCACAGCAGGACAGTGTCACCAAGATGGTGTATACAGGTTTAGGAGCAGAGCTGTCTTGTGGTATCTTACTGTGTTCTGGGGAGCATAGGTGCATTCAAAATTACATTGTACCAGCTTGGAAGCATAGGTGTGGGCAAAAGTTAATTAGCTAGAACCTATATTAAGCCAAGATGCTTCTAGATGGAACACTGGCTACATTCCCCATGGTTCACTTCCTTTCTGCTGATGATAGTTAGTTAACCTCCCTCTTCCCCCACTTTCCTCTGTTTATATATCCTGTTACCCTTTTAATCATGACATTGTTTATTTTTTTTTCCCTCGCCTTTCCTTTTTTCCTTTGCTTTACCTTTGAACCATTTTTAAACCGACTCTTCCCCTGTGCTAATTTTCCTGTGCTTAACTCTAATAACATGTTCTGAAATTCAGACTAGGATGCTTTAAAAGCCTCTTATTTCATTGCAAGTGAGAGAATGAAGCATTGCAAGGTATTACAGGCGATTCCTGCCGAGAGTGAGTTCAGAACACATAATCCTTGAGATTTTCCTTAAAGCTGTGTTTCCATGTTTTTTTTTTTATATAGAATAATCAAAGTAACACAACAAAAAGCCCTACTCTAAAGCTCCAAATTTATTCCATTCTCTTATATTGTCTATATAAGTTAATAAGTAAATATTATAAGTATAATTAGGGAGCCTAGTGTGCCACCTCTCGTAACCAGCATCCTTGTGCATAACAAGTTACACTCCTTTTGATAACACTTCATCAGATGTGGCAAATCCATTACAGAATGTTATTCTACTGGCTGAGAAACCCCCAATATTAAAATTGCTTCCTGCCAAATGCATTCATCACATGCGTATGTCGCTGTGCACATTTCTGCCCACAAATGCTAAAGTGTGCATTTATGGCCAATATCTGAAGTGAGTATGCAGTGACAGACAGGTGCAATTGAACTAAATGGCAGATCGCATGGCCATCACTGGTGTCTCTCTAACGCCTAAGGATTCAATACATCTGCCATAAAACCCGGTTCCTCTGCACCATTCTTCTTTATCTTTTAAGATTTAACGTGGCCAAGAGAGCTCTGGTTTAGAAATCTAAAAATCTGTGTATCTAGTGAAAACATATATTTTGTGGCTAAAATGGAAAATTGTCCTAATTGTAATCTTATCCTTGCTTTTCTCAGGAAGGAGTAGAGGTTAGAGTGGCTCGAATATTTAATACCTTTGGCCCTCGCATGCATATGAATGATGGCAGAGTTGTCAGCAACTTTATTCTGCAAGCACTCCAGGGAGAACAACTAACGGTAAGTATCTTCTGTGCAAGATACTGAGAATTAAACAAAAATTTAAACAGAAATATAATGACTTAAATTTAGAGAGTATTATTTATTTACAGAATACCTTATTAGATCCCTTCAAATTGGCAAGGAATTTTGTTGTTCTAGAAAAGAATGCGGCATTATAACAAGTCTATACAGGTATAGGACCTGTTATCCAGAATACTCGGGACCTGGGGGCTTTCCGGTTTTTCCATAATTTGGCTCTTCATACCTTAAGTCTGCTAGAAAATCATTTAAACATTAAATAACCCAGTAGGCTGGTTTTGCCTAAGTAATAATATTAACTAATTCTATCTTAGTTGGGATCAAGTACAAGGTACCATTTTATTATTACAGAGAAAAAGGAAATCATTTTAAAAAATATGGATAAAGTGGAGTCTATGAGAGTGCCTTTCTGTAAGTCTGAGCTTTCTGGATAATGGGTTTCTGGATAACAAATCCCATACCTGTATTCTTATAAAAAAATTTTTAACTGGTATGAACTCTTGATATAGCATAAACTGACCTAAGTTTCAGACTTCTCTCACTCCTTTTTTTGTGACTTTTTTTTTAAGTAGCTTTTCATAGAGATTATATATCATTAATCCCTGCCCAGTGAATCTTTGTTCCTGATCACATTAAAATAAGACCTGCACATACACAGGGAGAGCTTAAATGCTCCTTGCAGATCATTCCTATGTCAGAATTAAACCCTACACCTCAAGTCAGCTGTGCTAACTATTACCATTTACACTGTAACAGTATAATACTGTACAATCTCAATCCATGTTTGACTGATCAAATATATGTGTGTGTGTGTGTGTGTGTGTGTGTGTGTGTGTGTCCTAATAACCTTCTTTGCCAGGAATATTGGGTGTTTGTATTTAAGAAACATACTTATAGAGATGAATGTGCATTGTGTACGCAATTATGCAGGAATGGCATTTTTAAGTCTTTTATTCTATTTTAACACTTCAGGTATGGGACCTGTTATCCAGAATGCTCAGGACCTGGAGTTTTCCAGATAACCGATCTTTCCATAATTTATATCTTCATACCTTAAATCTGATAGATTATCATGTAACCATTTAATAAACTCAATAGGCTGGTTTTGCTTCCAATAAGAATTAATTGTTTCTTAGTTTTGATCAATTACAAGATACTGTTTTATTATTGCAGAGAAAAAGGAAATCATTTTTTAAAAGTGGGATTGTTTGGATAGAATATGGGAGATGGCATTCCTTAATTCTGAGCTTTCTTGATAACGGTTTCTGGATAACCGGTTCCATACCTGTACAGGATATGCAAAGAAATCAGGGTTTTATAAAGTCTTCAAAATTTCCTGCTCTCAACCCATTATCAATGTATTAAGGACATTGAGTCATTTTGTGTCTTCAGCTACTAAAAATGCCTTACCCTTTGCCAACTAAATAAAAATCATCTCTGGTCTGGCCAGTCCACCAAAACGTATTTGCATCTGATTCATTAAGAAGTCAGTTACTTCATTATACATTTTACACAGGGACTATGATTTACCTGCAACTTACCGTATATACTCGAGTATAAGCCGAGGTACCTAATTTTACCTACGAAAACTGGGAAAACTTATTGACTCTAGTATAAGCCTAGACACAACTACAGCCCTGTCTCCCAGCAGCGCCCATTCTGCCAAAGCGACCCCCCCCCCCAGCGATCAACCAGACTTCTTTGCAAAGTTGATGGTGACAGAGAATTGCCAAACGGATTACTGTGTGCACTGTCCCACTACCATGTGCAGAGGGTGCTGTTTGATATTGCCATCACTGTTAATCTTTCGTATAACCAACAGAGGGCACTGTGTGATATTGCAGTCACTGTTAATCTTTCATATAACCAACAGAGGGCACTGTGTGATATTGCAGTTACTGTTATTCTTCCATATAACCAACAGATGGTGCTGTGTGATATTGCAGTCACTGTTATTCTTTAATAGAACCAACAGAGGGCGCACTGTTATTCTTTCACACAACCAACAGATGGCGCTGTGTGATATTGCAGTCTCTGTTATTCTTTCATATAACCAACAGAGGGCGCTGTGTGATATTGCAGTCACTGTTATTCTTTCATACAACCAACAGATGGCGCTGTGTGATATTGCAGTCACTGTTATTCTTTCATATAAGCAACAGAGTGCGCACTGTTATTCTTTCATATAACCAACAGAGGGCATTGTGGGATATTGCAGTCTCTCCCCAAGTGTACTGTTGGTATAGGAATGATTAAAAGTGACTGCAATCTCAGCTACTCAGGTCTGGTACCGCTGACCCGAGTATAAGCCGAGGTAGACTTTTTCAGCACATTTTGGATGCTGAAAAACTCGGCTTATACTCGGGTATATACGGTACTTGCTGCTTTCAAGGTTAAAACTTGAAACTTGGCTGCCCTTTTATTGGCCACCACTGGGATCTCCTGCCTATAGCTGGTAACACAATGAACTACTTATATGTACTGAACATGAAACAGACAAATTAATCAGATTCATCAGGGATTTGTTTTACAATTACACAAGACCAAAGTAGTGTTTTTGTTTTTTATTTGCACTTAAAAAAATTTCTGTGTTAGTGCTATGCAATGTCATTATAAATTTACCCACTTCTGGTAAATTTAACCCGTTTGTCCACTTTTTGCTTGGACTGAGTATAGCTGAATATAAGGAAAATGTGAGATTTTGACAGCTTATCTCTAGCAGCATCTGCTGATATGCTAGTAGCTAACTAAATGATCCTTGGGGCAGCAACAGTTTTCTAAAGCTCCCACTAGGTGTCATTTGAGTTTAATGATGTCCGCAAGTTCAGGAAAAAAACATTCATAAATTAAGTCTGCTAGAAAATTTTCAAGCTAAAAGTTCATATTTTACCAGGTTGTGTAATATAGTAGCAGCCTATGACCTCTGTTAAACATACAGTGTCCTCCTGGTGCAAAAGATTGTATAAATGAATTTATGGATCTAATATTGTCTGTTATATCTCAGCTTTTTTGTCTTTCTTTGCCTTGCAAAGATTTCTTACCTCAATTACCTGATGAAAGATTGTTATATCCGAATATAATTCTTGCCTATTGTTTTAATCAGTTTGGTTATTTCTTGTGCAAATAGGGAAACCTAAGCTTCTCAATGTTTGGACCTTGTTGGGGGTAGATAATTAGATTATAGGACCACATCTGTAAGTTGCTTTAGTTTTCCTATTTCTTATGTTTAGCTTAAGAAATAACACATTTTATAGATATTTTTGTGATTAAAACTATAGGCAGCTCAGCCCTATTTATTGCACTCAAAGAAGAAACACCCATTCTAAATGTTTTAATAAACTTTTTCAATTCCTTTTTAAAGATTTACTCATTCCGTTGATCTGCTGCAAGACACTCCACACAGCACAAGTACAAGGCCAAGTTATGTTGGCACCCATTCATTCCCTCCTGTCGTCAGCAGTCCCTTGCAACTCCTTCCTTTCTATCATATCACTATAGAAATGTACTATATTCCGTTTAGCAACATGTTGGCCATTTGGTAACATGCCTATAGCTTGCATATTGGATATTTTGAGTTTTAGCTTTCTTCTTCATTTAGGTCTATGGTTCAGGAGAACAAACAAGAGCCTTTCAGTATGTCAGGTCAGTATTTTCAGCTTCGTGTTTCTTGCTGTATAGCGAAATCTAATGGCCTAAAGCAACATTTCAGGGCATTCTGCAACATTGCTGTTGAAAATGTCAATGTTTCATGAATATTTCTTTTAAAGGGCAACTGTTGCCAAAAAATATTATCCCCAGCCAAAAGTGCTGGCTAATAGAGCCGTACTCCGGTTGGGGGTATTTAAAAAAAATAAAAGCTGCTGTTACCCGCTCTATTAGCCCGCACTTTGGGTTGGGGATAATATTTTTTGACAACTGCTGCCCTAAAACCAATACTCCACAATTTATATTGCACAAGCAACAGTCTCTAGTGGCAAGAATTGAATACTCTGAGAACTATCACAATATGAGAATTATAAGAAATTCTCCTGGAACTTTATAAGAAATATATAAGGATTTACCTGTCATTAAAATATTTGGTGCACTGTCCCGTGGATGCAGAAAGTGAGTATAAAGGGAGTTCTTCCTTTAGCTTAACTATGACAGACTTCCAGGCTCTGGCTACTATTTGCTGTGTGACGGTACTTTTTTATTTATAAATTGTACACGGTTTTTTTTCTTGTAAATAAGCACCAATTTATCATGCCTTTTAACAAAAAACCTGAGTCAAACAATTCTTTGTGACAAAACACCTGTATTTGCTCCAACTCCTAGAACTGACACTATGTTATCTATGATAGCTACACTTTATTTTATCTGTCTTGAAACTGCCACAAATCTGGATATCAGAGCATGATTAACCATGTAGCATCATCACAGCTAAATGATAGCTCTATTTTGTATTAGCCCGTTGCCATTATCTACCTTAACATACATTTGATTAACTGCTTTTGAAAAAAGTGTTTGTGAATGAAATTATTCCTTTTTTTCCCAGTGACTTAGTAAATGGCCTTGTTGCTTTAATGAATAGCAATGTCAGCAGCCCTGTGAATTTGGTGAGTTTTTATTCTTGCTCTTTCATGAACTGATTACAATGAGACAGGCTTGACAAACAAGATATAGAGTTTAATGTTTCACCCAGGCTGTCATGAAATTGCAGATTTTTAGTCAAGAGTGCAGACTGTAGTTCAGGATTGTGGAGCTAAAGGTTTGTTACTATTTGGAATGGAATGGCTGCTGTAAGGTATAGTTAGTTTACATTCCATGGGAAACTATACCCTGGAATAGTGCAAACATCTATAAAAATGTTGTACAAAGTCCATCAAGTTCAACCCCTTGTTTAAGAAGTCATTCAAGCTACTCTCAAATATATTAAAGAGGTAATTCACCTTTAAGTTAACCTTTAGCATGTTATAGAATGGCCATTTCTAAGCAACTTTTCAATTGGTATTCATTAATTCTTATATATATATATATATATATATATATATATATATATATATATATATATATATATATATATATATAAATAAAAACTGGTGGGTATGAGCCGCACACCCTAAAGCAAATCACTACCTGGGTGCTCAAGCTTGGAGAGTAAATGCAGGATACAAAATGATGGCACTCACAGGATTTCAGGCCCTCTCTTATTCATATTCCAGCCTCTTATTCAAATCAATGCATGGTTGATAGGGTAATTTGAACCCCAGCAACCATATTGTTGAAATTGCAAACTGCACAGCTGCTGGATAAAAAGTTAAATTACTATAAAACCACAAATTATAAAAAAAAAAAAGAGTGAGGAACAATTGCAAATTGTCTCAGAATATCACTCTCTACATCATACTAAAAGCTAACTTAAAGGCGAACAACCTCTTCAATAGAATCTTCCATCAAACATCACCTAGCAGGGCATTCCGCAACCTCACTGTGAAGAACCACTTACACTGCTTCAAGTAAAAGTTCTGTTTCTGAAGTCTAAAGGGATGGCCTCTCTTTTTTTTCTAGAGAGAAAAGATCACTTGCATTCTATGTTACATTAGCCAATAAATGGTCAAATATGTGTCTTTCATTCCCACACTTTATCCTGTTATGGTTAGAGCCTGTATTTCCTGTCAGTTGACCAATGAGTAACACTCGGAACATCACAAAATGTTGACGTAAGGTAAAAGGGAAATATTTCTTTGCTAGGTCACTTATTTATTAGAGAAACTATCTGTTTGTTGATTATTTTTCTGAAGGTATAATTTTCCTTTAAAGTAGCCGAGTATGTATGACAAACTTGCATGTCCCTACTCTCACTCCGTACCTGACCATAATTGATACATGTAGTACATGCAATATACAGTTTATATAGATTGGGAAAAGAACGGATGTAGCATACTATATATGCTTCTTGTGAGGGTAAATACAATGAGGCTTATAGTCAGAAGAGTGGATGAAGTCAGTGGCTCATGTGAGTCTGACTCCTAGTGAGAGTAGGAGAAAGTTGTTATACATTTTCAAAATTACTTCCTGAATTTCAGACCGATATTGGTTGGGCAAACTGTCAATACTAAAGGTGGCCACTGACACACAGATATTGTACAAAACAAATTTTGGTACGATATTCGGTGCATGTATGTTTGGAAAAGAGCCAACCGATATCGGCTGAAGACTTGGATATCGGTCGATCGGGCTGAAAATTTTGATTGAGTGCCTTTGAAAGCAACTAAGCATCCATATAGATTGGGAAACTAAACATCGGCCATTGTTAGTGTTGAATCACCAGATAAAGGTAGAATTCTATTGTTTCTACCTGTATATCTGACGATTTAGCTTTACACGTGTGGATTGAAATGAACAAAAGATCGTAATTGTTACATCTATGGCCACCTTAATACAAGCTTCTAAGACATTGCTTCTTTCTGCCTTTGTTTGACCAGCTTAAAGTGCAAGTCAACCGCAAACAAATGCTGCTTTCAATAGCGATTGTGGTTTTTTTTCCAGGGGAACCCACAAGAACACTCAATCCTACAGTTTGCCAGATTAATTAAGCAGCTTGTTGGTGAGTCACAATGTCAACTGTTTATTGAAAACACTTCTTTTAAGAAATCTGTACATGTAAAAGCTTCTAGTAACTTTCATCTAGTGCATTTAATTACATGTCCCCATTCAGCAGGAAGCATTTACTGGACAGTGTATTAGTATTTCTGAAGCAAGCACACAATTTTTAGCAGAATCAAGTAACAGTGTATTATAATGCACTCAAAACTGTTTTTTCTGACTTTAGTCAGAAAAGCCCCATCTGGGTTGTTGTGTTTAAAAACTACAGGTAATTTCAAATAATAAAAGGCAGCTTTGTAAATTGAGTCCAAAGTATGTTTTTGGTTTGATTTTTGTTTTGTCTTTTTCTTGTGACTAACGTTATCCCAAGTGATGTTTCTGTAATTGTATGAAAATTTGCCTTGCCAATAGAATGTTGGTGAGGGTGTTTTCAATGGTTGGAAAGGAAGATGAAAGCATACTAAATCAAGCATTTAGAAATGTATGTGGAACATATTGACATAGGTTGTTCTGCTTAATTCTCTATTTCTGCATTTATTACATGTATGGGAGCAAGTTTATAAAAAATAAAAAAATTCAAAACTTGCTCTCATAGATGTAATAAATGCGAAACTAGAGGATTAAGCAGAATAACCCATGTCAGTATGTTCTGCATACATTTCTAAATGCTTTAATCAGTATGCTTTTCTGTTCCCTTCCATCCATTGAAAACGCCCCCCCCCCCCCATCAGACAACCTTTTTCTATTCTATTGACTATTTATATTAGTAGTATAGTATAGCAGTAGTTCATACTGGTGGCCAAACTGTCCAGAAAATCATTTAAACACTTGTCTGGCTTCACTCATAAGCATTTGCTAAGACATGAAATGCTTACATTTTGTAAATTACATATTATACATTTAGGTATAGCTATGGTAACACCTACGTGAATGCTTGATCTATCTACTATGTTAAAGTTAACTAGCAAAAACAACATCTTTATCGAACAGGTAAATGTTAACATCAAGGCTTTGTCATCTGATGTTTCACATAGCAATATGTATTTGGCAAAACAACTTGCTTGTTTAGGCAATAATTTGATTATTCAACTATAAAAGTCAGGACAGTGAGCAGTATTTCAGATGAGGTCTTATGTGTACAAAAGGTCCAGGGGAAACTAACTTTAAAGGAGAAATCAACCTGTGGGGGCAAAAACCCTACCCCCCACCCCAGGTAGCCCTCCCTCCTCCCCCCAGGCTACCTACCCCCCCCCCCCCGGGGAAATGCCCCACACTCCATACTTACCCCTCGGCGCAGATTCTTCCAGTGAAGTTCCACGCGTCCATCTTCCAGCTCCTCTGTAAACTGACTGAGAGATCGGTATTTCTGCGAATGCGCAGTTGGAGCAGTTTGCCAGTATGCTACAACTGAGCATGTGCAGAATTACACAGAAATTGCCGGAAGATGGATGCGTGGAACTTCGCAGGAAGAAACTGCGCCGAGGGCTAAGTATGGAGTATGGGGCATCTCCCCTGAGGGGGAGGGCTACCTGTGGTGGGGGATTCGGGGGTTTTTCCCCACAGGTTGATTTCTCCTTTAAGTAAGCATAAGGCTACTGGCACACTGAGCACTACAACAGGGAAACCTGCTGCTTAAAGGATAGAAGGTAAATGTTATGAATGCATAAAATCCATCAAGGTGTTACCAATAATAAAACAGTCAGTGGAATGACAGCTTGGGAAGAACCAATATAATATTACCAGTACACGGGGAGAAGAACTAAAGCTTTTACAGATGTGAGCTGGCTTTATTTTACAAAAAGAATAACAGCAGATGTGACACTATGTCAGAGAGGATGCAGCAGTGGGAGATGGGTTTGTTCATTTTGCAGAACTATAGTGGCATTGGAACAAAACCATCTAGTCTATTATACAGCAAGGGCATAATCTTGGCAGACATCGAACATTGTTCCATATTTTAGAAAACTGAAGTCATTATATTTCACGTGTGACAATGGGAGAAAAGCTGGCACTATATTACAAAGGGTAAGATGGCAGTGTAGGAAGACCTGATGCAGTTTAAGAGAAGAAGTGATAATAAAAGACGGGACATTTTGTTTGCAAGGGGAAGCCGTGTCACCCAAGCGGCCTCTATACAGTGCTTAGGTGGCAGTACAAAGAATACTGGTGTCATTTGTTTGAATAGTAGCTATGTTAAGACATGAAATCTTTTTTCCCAGGTAGTGGAGGTGAGATCAGTTTTCTATCAGAAGCTCAAGATGACCCTCAAAGGCGAAAACCTGATATCCGAAAGGCCAAGCTGTTACTTGGATGGGAACCTGTGGTATGTTGATTTCTGATATATTGACCAAAGTGGTGTGTTGGTTGTAACATATAATCCCAGCTTTGTACCAACACAAACTGCAGGTATCTTTGCCTTGTCCTTTAGACCAATATACAATTCTTAGTCATGAAAACCGCTGATCAGATTCTGCATCCAGTAAGAAGCTATTCTAGTTCATTTCTACTGCTTTCCCTCACAGGTCCCACTTGAGGAAGGCTTAAACAAAACTATCCATTACTTTAGAAAGGAGCTTGAACATCAAGCAAACAATCAATACATCCCCAAGCCGAAGCCGGCGAGAGTAAAAAAAGGGAGACTGCGACTCAACTGAACGCTCAATTAGGGATGGATCTCTACTGGATGTAAAAATTGTTCCTTCCCCTGCTTAGGGTTCATCAAATAAAAAAAAAAAAATAAAAAAAAAAAAAAGACTTGCGAGAGGTGTCATGAAGATTAAAACTGGAACTTACCCTGAAGCTTGCTTTAAACAAATGGATGTGCCTAAAAACTAAAAATGAGAACTGCAAACCTTGCCTTGCACTTTTTAAACCCATCTTTATATGTACATTGGTGTAGGAAATAACCTGGGAGTCTGAGTTTTATATCCTTGCTGTGACTTTTTTTTTGCCATGGTCCTAGGACAGTGACAACCTTTCCTATTCAGAACCTTTCCAAGGGGTGAAAAGGGCTGCAATTACTGGTTTCTTTTTGAAGCTGAAGATAAATGTAAACGGGATAATTACATTTTTATTTATATATGTTTAAAGAAGTTCTTTGTACTCCTTAAGTCAGATGTTCTATGCATATAAAGTACAGGTATTGTCAGGTGTATTTCACTGGCATATCAGCCTGCCTAGTTTTAACCTCTTCAGTGATATGGGGTAAGAGGTCTGGAGATTTAAGTTGAAGATAGGGGTCTGCTACTTTTGTGGCTCACCAACTGTTGCTTGACTAGCTCTCCCAATGTCTCTCCACAGCATTCATGGGGATCTTGGGATATTTAGGAGGCTAGAAAGCTGCAGGCTACTGATGCAGCTTAAAAAAGACATTTTCTTAAATCCTTTAAAAACTTTTCCTTTTATGGTTTCATCTAGCTGTACATTTGAATTTTCGAAAGTGAGTTGCTATAAATAAGAATATTTTGAATCACTATTGTGTTATCGTGTACTCTTGGATAAAAGAATAAAGTATTATCAGTTTCTGGTGGTTGAATATGCTATTTTAATAAAATACTGAAATGTGATATGTGATCTGACCTGATCATTTTTCTAGCAATTACTTTATCTCTTTCTCATACAGATGTTCTTTCACTGAAGGAAAATTTAAGATGCAATGCATTCAGTTTGATAATGTTCACTTAGATAATCAGCAAATGGTTTTATGTGCTGACACACTGCAGTAATAGGTATAGTCTAAATTAAATTTCTATCTGCTTTGTCTGCCCTCACTCATATACATTCTCCGTATATCATCAGATATTGAACAAAAACACCAAGGAAGCAAGGTCAGTAGCTTTCTAGTTATTCTAACTGTGTTTCTTTGCCCTCCTGCAAATGAAGACCTCTGTGTACATAGTAGGATAAAGGGCTACATTTAGAAACGGTTGATTTGGGATCCCTGGCATTTTCCTGACATTTTCTGAGCAGTTCCAACTTTATTACATTTACTAACCTTTTCCTGACATTATAGAATTTTTTTAACCATGATGCTTATTTATTAAAGCATGTCTTTCTTTTTTTGTTTTGTTTCCGGCAGAAAATGTCCTACAGGCCTGAGCAGTGGAATGCCATTATTTCTTGTGAGATAAAATCTTCAAGCTTGCTCAGTAACTTAGGGGCATATTGACAAAAGGTCGAAAAAGTGAGTGTTGTTTATAGTATGCCTTAAAAATTAAATCACTTCTTATATTTTTAGAATTAATGATCGATTCACTAAAAGTTCACTTTTCTTTTTTTTTTTCATTCATTTTCAGTGAATCTATGGCACCTAAGACATTCGGGATGCCACTGACAGAGCAGAAGTCTCCTTTTACAGTATTCTAGTCATTCCTTTTTCTGGGAAACTTGATATAATTCCATGACACAAAACTTAGTGCATTTTGGACCTGCTCAAGGCACCATGAAAATGTGTTAGTGGCTGTAAGTAAGACTCCAGCTCCTCATAAAGGCATTCTCATGTTATTGTGAAAACCAGCTGAAAACATTGGCAAAGGATTGATTTTTTTTCCAGCCCTTGCTTACAGACACAGGGAGGTTCAACGTGCTATTAGCATTCCTTTTGCCTACATAAAAACTAATTATATTGTTGAAGGAGGAGGTTGTTAGACAGTGTGATTAGACAAATTAGACGTAACCTATAATAAAACTGCTTGCTGCAATGGCAAATTAAATCTTGCTTTGTGTGTGTGTATTAAGGAGTTTTTTGGCCGTATTAATGCAGGAGGCCGCAGACCTATGGTGACTTCTAATATCCTCATATTTTTTCAGCAGGTGGTACTTAATTTATTTAAATACTCAAGTTTAAGTGAGTGACATGACAGGAATTACATCACTAAGAACAGATTATAAGGATATACTTTACAGAATATTCATGGCTGTTGTTGATTTTATTATATAGTGAATAAAGTACCCCCTCATGTAAAATATAAGGATATTATAAGTTACCGAGGAGTTCCATGACCATATAAAAGCACAAGGCCAAAGACCGAATGCTTTTATACAGGTCATGGAACTCCGTGGTGAATTCTAATATCCTCCTATTTTTCGACATGGAAAATTTATTTATTATAATACACAAGTTTCAGTTAGTCATGTGACCGAAATGACATCACTAAGCTCTAATTATAACAATGACACGACTAAGCACCTTTTATAAGGATAGTCTTAGCTCTTGTGTATTTATATACTATACTGTATATTTGTGTTTTTATTAGCCATTTCATATAAGGACAAACTTTGAAATTGTGAAGCGGATGTAATTCCTATTGCCCTGGTAGATGCCAATCCTTTATAAATTCAAAAGTCTTTTTCCTTTATTATCACTGTAAGATGCCAGTATGGGACATTTTATAATGCAATGCACGTTAATTATTTTTTTGTCACAAAGCATTTTTTTGGGGGGGGATAATAGTTCAATTTTGGATCTAATAATCATCATAGTTGACTCCCGCTCCATGCCTGTAGGTATATGGGTTGCGTGGCCCAATAGCAGCATCTTCATCATAGTGATGCTGGTGGAAGCCTCCATAGTATTCACTGCCTCCACGTCCCTGATTCTTCCAGTAAGACATATCATCTTCATATTTCTGTAAAGTGAAAATAACATGCTTTTTAGACTTGTGTTACCAGACCATACAAGAAACAGCTGACACTCCTAGAAAAGTAAATTTAAATACACTTAGGCGTTTCTGTTTTGATGTAAGTAGTGGTGTTGTACTTTGTTAGCCATAGTTTAAAGGGGTTGTTCATCTTAGAAACTCTTTTTTTAGTTCAGTTGTTTTTAGATTGTTCACCAGAAACAGGCATTTTTCTATTACTTTACATTTTTTATTTTTTACCTCTTTCCCAGAATCTAAGTTTAAAGTTTAATGTCCTTGTCTCTGGGCTTTCAGTCTGGCAGCTCAGGGATCCAGCTGCAGATTGTGAACTGTTACAATTTCCTACATTAATTGCTACTAGGGTTGCCACCTGGCCGGTATATACTGTCCTGGCCGGTAAAAATGATGGTTGATCTCAATGTTATTAATAGGGAAAAAAGATAAATATATAGGAAGGCTGGTATTTTTTTCCAGATAAGGTGGCAACCCTAGCTGATACATTTCTCAGCAGTATCTCTGGAGTATTCACAACTATTGTATCAATTCCAACAGTTGCCTTTAATGAAACTCAGGGATTCTGCCCAGCAGGGGCAAAGATAACGAATGTATAGAAAGACAAAAGAAGGCAGTGTAAATGACACTTTACACTTCAATATTCGAAAAGCAGTCACACATAGAAAGTAATTGGAAAAAATCTATTTCTGGTGAACTATCTGAAAACAACTGAACTGAAAAAGTGTTGGAAGGTAAACAACCCTGTTAAAAGAAAAAAAAAGTGTGGTATCATGTTTATTGTCTTACTGATGTGTGTAAGAATGCAAGCTTTTGAGGAGAAATTAAATCTCTTCATGCCATGTTTTAATCACAAGTTGTTCTTTTTAGGCTGTGGGCTCAGGGTCTAAAGGCTTCCATGCTCTCAGACTGCATATTTTGACAGCTGAGAGAAGCAGATCCACTCCATGGCCCATCTTCATTGATTTGAATAGCTTCTGCTTGCGCATGCTCACACACAATATAGTAGAGCAACAGTCTGCCAGAAACCATATGCCTTTGCCCAACCTCTGCTGCGTGTGAGCATGTGCAAGCAGAAACAATTCAACTCAATCGCATCTCTCATCCTGCAAAAATACACGGGCTGGGAGCAGCAGCTGAGCCTTCAGCCTGTGTGCCCACACCCTTACTGAAAAGCTTGAATTTGTGCATATTTCAGACAATAAACAATATCACATCTTGTTTTGATGTAATCCATGCAGCCTGCAACTTGCATTTATTTGAAGAGTGCAATTTTTCAATTGATCTGGTAAATTTCTTTATACTGTAGTATCAGAATATGTAAACAACATCAACAATTTATACTATACATTTGATTGATCTGGCTTTAATGAGTTCGCTGTAGGCTCAGTTATGGCATTGAAAGACAACTTTAAAGCTTAGCTGGGTAATTTCCGATAAAAACTATCTATAAATTTGTTTATTTTGGTTGATGACTCGCCTCTCCAGACCTAGATTATTGCCCGAAATTACCAAATACCGATATTTGGCCAGTTTGTAGAAATCTGCATAGCCCCTCTTATGGTTTGATCATTGTCCTAATTCCCAGATCTGTGACCTCACTGAATGATCAGATCTTTATATATGCTTCAATATGCCATTATGTATATGTTCCATTATGTCAATCATACATTCGGAATGGGGTGAGTGATTGGTTGTGTCTTACAGACTAGTCTGGTGGCTGGCCAAGTGAACATTCATGAGGACAATATTCAGAAGGGCCTTACAGTTTCTCTGTTCAAATCATATGCTACACTAGAGACTGTCAAGGAAATAACATGGACATTGTGCCAGATTTACAGTGAACATGTAACCTTTCATTTGCTTTGCCGTTACTGAGCCCAAGAAATGCAATTATGTTGATACATAATTGTCTAATACTAACAGTTTGTTTAGCAATCAATATATTTGGTAGCTTTAATGAAAACCGCACTGGCCCAGTGTAAATTGACCAAAGATTGTGGTCTCATAGAAGGTGCTGAGGGCCAGTGCATTTTTCAGCAAAGAGGAGCATCAGCCTGAGGTCTAAGTCATTATTAAAGACACACCAAATCCTGGTAGTTAAATCTTTACCCATTTGCCCCAGCCAATTCCAAAAAACAACCCCAAAACTTACTGCTTCATCAAAACCCATGTAGAGGAATTGTTGGTACCACTGCTGCACTTCAGGTCGAGTCCTATCCCAAAGTTGACGTTTTGGCCTCTTTAGAGAATTCAAGAACTCATTAGCTTTGCTTTCTTTCACTGAAACAATGGGTTTAGATGGCTCCACAGCTGCAACAAACCCAAGGGAAAGAAATATCATCAATTGCTTCAAGTTCAAAACAATTCTTTTTTTTTTTTATTAATTCCCTGGACTATGGAATGCATTATCATCTAAATTAGTGGTGATTCCTCCGAGGAAAGATAAATGTTTATTTACAATCAGCACTCTATAAGGTTGG
Source organism: Xenopus petersii (assembly GCA_038501925.1). NCBI lineage: Eukaryota > Metazoa > Chordata > Amphibia > Anura > Pipidae > Xenopus > Xenopus petersii. The sequence continues at coordinate 80,861,319 of CM076674.1, read as the reverse complement.
TAGCTCTTTATCGTGTCAATTTTATCAGAACCTTTGTTTTCCTACATATAGTGGAATAGTGTTATAATGAGGACTGTAGTGGATTGTGGGCTTTCCCAACATTTCTAAAGAGGCCATTAAGTGGTCTAATCATCATTTGAAAACAACACAGTCAGACAGCACACACCCAATTTAACAAAAGTGAGGTGCAGTACTTACCAGACTCCTCAATAGAGTCACCAAGGGTAAGGAATGTTCCAAAGGTGAAGACACTCAGAAATTGAAAAAATAAATTTATTCCATCAAATAATCCAAAACATCCAAAGGCTCCACAAACATAGGCCCTACGCATTTCGACCGTCTTCATCGGGCAAAATCATACAAATCGAAAGGAGTAGGGCCTATGTTTGAGTGTGCAGTTTCACCTTTGGAATGTCTAATCCTCATTTAGCTGTGATCCAGATGTTATGTTTAGTGACTTCTTTATAAAAGGCAGTCTTTATTGTGTGATGTAAGTCTGCAGTCATTAATAGTATGTGACACCACTTGGACTGCGAGCCTACAGGAAAACAGCCGTTAAATAATAACATGCTTATCGGTTTTAATACTGGTGGCTGTACAACTGGATATTGAAAATATATCTCACTTCTTTTCCTAATCCATAACCAATCGCAATTATTCCATTGAACTTGTTTATGCACGTTATCCAAAACTCATTTGGCAAATTCACTAAAATGCAAATTTTTGCCATTGACCACTTTGCCACATTCCAGCCAGGTGCAAATTCGTTACCACTACGCTAATTCACTAAAATGCGAAGTAGCATCTCCGCAGCCAAACACTGGTGATTTTTTTGCTAGCGTTACATCGGCTGTGCAAGCATATCATAGCGAATTTTCGATACTGTTTATTTCTGCCTATCAAAACGTCCTAATTTGAATAGGGCAGGTACCTAAAAGTCGTATGGACGTCTTTATTAGTAATGTTGGTGCAAATGCTTGAAGTGGCCACTTTTTCAAACACGTCCAATGAGCTATAATGCCCTAGACATGAGCCCACCCTTAAATAAATGTGGTTTGCCCCTCAAATTAGTTTTATGTTCACACATAAATCTTTAATAGTTCAGACTTTTGAAGTCAATCCCGCTATAAAAAAAAGTAAAAGTCGCCAGCGTTTTAGTTCACCTGGTCTGAGGTGGGGAAGTAAACTCTGGCGAAAGAGGTAATGTTCAGTAAAATTTGCATCTTCGTGTATTTGCAGAGTAACGACCCTTTGCCAGAGGTAAGGTGCGAACGAACACTAGTGGCGTTTTCGTTTGCTAGCAAATTGTCCTCTACGCCTGAACGCTAGCGACGGCCACTTCACTCTTTAGTAAATTTGCCCCATTGAGTTGTGAAGGTATGATCCACTCACATAGACCAAAGCTGGTATTATAAAGAGGGTGACATTTAGTATAATTTATTGTATATTAAAATAAGTTAGCTCACCACAAATGAGGGTGGTAAAATAAATGGGTCAGTATAAGTCCATCATTTCTACTGTTGCAATGCGTGGGTTCAGGCAGGATAGAAAAGAAAGGGCGCTGCTATGTCATGCAGTGTAACACATAACAGTAAAGAAGGCTCTATTAAACAAACCTTCTCTCTTCTGCAGCATCTTCCTCAGTTTGTTTCCATTGGTACTGTCTGTAAAAAAAAAAAAATAGGAGATGGATCAAAGGTTTTATTTTTTTAATGTATAAACCTAAAACTGACTTTTGTATGCTTATATAGTACAGTGATCAATGCTGTAACATAATCAAGATGCATGCAAAACTACAATTACATTGCTTTTGCAACAATTGCAATGTTTCTTGCAGATTTGTCCATGTTGGCCTATTTGTTATGCCCTAAATCTGTATGTGCGCTTGTCTCCATTCAATAGATCAGGCCGTTTTACCTTCTGTTTATGTAGCCTTAGAGGAGACTTCTGAGTTTCAAGATCAAGCTTACACAGGGTCATGGTCATCTGCAATATGTGTACTCAATAATGCAGAATGTCTGGACACTTTTTAGTTATTTAAAAGAAACTAGAGAAGTATGTTTTACATGCAAACAGATCATAAAAAGTTCAGTGAGACAAGATGGGGCGGCAACCATTATGCATGGTTGGGTAGATTGGCTTGAGCCATCATGTAGAGCTGCAAAATCATAAAGCAATGCATGTAGAGATGTTCTACAGACAGACCTGTGTGTATATTCATATGGCATTAACTACATTTTTTTTTTCAAAATATATTAAAATAGACTTGCATTAAAAAAGTATATAAAGGATAAGTAAACCATTCCTGTAATGGTACATTCAAAGAGATATACCTTTAGAAGGAAAACAGAGAAGTGTTCTATTGTTGCTCTACTCGGCATCTAAGGCTTCAGATCTCTTTCCTGAGCAGAGCAACATCAAAACTCTTCTCTTTTTTCCGTCTGATGGTATATCTCTGACTAGCAGGTGACACTGTTAGCTTAACCTTCTAAATGGATTTCTTTTTTGAACAGGAACAGTGACAGGAACTGACCAGCAGGTAGCACTGTTCTTACAAAATTCATTCTGTTGACAATTAATAAACACAGCTCTGCAACGGAAAAAAAACTATGTAAATTGGTTAACAAGTTTAACCCACTTCAGAATTTCCATTTAAAACCACTTAATGCAGTGGGTAATTAGGAACCTAGTGGATCACTCCATGATTGCCTATTGAATGTGGCCCAATAACAGTGGACCAACCTGTTGGGAAAGCGGAAATACATAAAGAAATTATTAAAACCAATTCAGTCTTTGATAAATCTGCTTCTATTTTTGTCATGAGTATACCACATTTGTTTTTGCTTACGATTGCATAGTAAGCCAAGGGATTGGAAAGCTTGCTACTTACCGGGACATAGCAATATTACAAGAAGGAAAAGCAGAACCACCATAGTGAGGCCACAGCGTCTAAGAGAGAATAATGGCACATGGTTGCCTTTGTCACCGCGTAGAACCATTTTCATCTCCCTTCTTCCCGGTGAATATCTGCAGCATCCGATTCATACAGAGAGAAAACTTGTTTATATTCTTATAGGCAAAAAACTGTGATATAGCTGGGAGTAATGGGTGTCCCTGTACTCAATGACCTTTTCAGGTTTATGTCAAAATAAATTCTAAGAGCAGCCTTTATATTCAACATGGCTGGTAAATATGGCACCCTGGAGGAAGCACATAACTTACACTGGTTTGTTTCTCTTGGAATCTTCTGTGATGGTTCATTTATGTGCCAGTCTTAACACTGCCAAGTGATGTGGGTACTGGTCATCAGCATGGATGTTTCTGCGTTTGCTAGAATGTTGTGTTCTTCCAACATGTATTATGTCAGATGTTCTTTGTATGTACGTGTATTTTTCTGCCTTCACTAATTTCATTTGTCTATATGAAACAGAATGAGCTGTGGTAATTTGATAAAAGTGCCCATTTATCTGCAGGTGGGTTGCAAGATTGTAATCACAATAAACTGGTATGTTTGACTTTATTATTTGTAAAGAATCTGTGTGAAGTACATTTGGAGCTGATATGATAATATGGGTTAACAGGGTGTAGCATGTTTCAAAATGTGCGCCATATCCTCTGACTTTTGCCTCAATAACAGTTTATCAAAGAGTGATTTTAAAGATCACCACAGTCCTCTAGCGGGAAATTCCTCCACTCTGCATTCATTTCTATCGGATTTTGAAAGGTCATTTATCAAAGGATAAACGTTCACTTTCACCCATTGATAAATACTCTTTTAAAAATCCCATAGAAATGAATGGAGAGTGGCGGAATTTCACTCTAGAGGACTGTGGTGATCTCTAACTTCACTCTTTGATAAATATACCCCAGTGTGTGCTTATGTGAAACGCTTAAAAGGCTGTGTGTTTCTAAATCTACATTGCCTGGCGTGTTAAATCCTCCCAGCCCTTTAATCAGATACATGGGTAACCCTGTGCCAACTCAGCTAAAGCAGATGTTCTATTTACCTATGCTGTTTTATCAGTCTACTGACATTACGTCCAGGTCCCAGAGGAGAAGTACGGCATCCAACACTAACATTATCCAAATATATGAAGCGCACAACTTCAGTAGGTTGAAATTTTAGTAAAAATGGATTTTAGACCATTTTACTGTTGCATTTCTTTATTTTTATGCATTTTTTTACCACCCATAAAGAAGGCACCAATAGAACAAACCTGTAGCCAAACCCCCATATGTAATAAAAGACACAAAGTTTGTCCAGAAGCAGTCACTCATAGTAATCAATCGGCAGGTAGCATCAACTTGTTGCATTCATAGTTCTACTTGCAGCTGGCTTTAAAAAGGTAATCACTGATTGGTTGCTATTGGCAACTGCCCATGGGCCAATTTGCCTATTGAAGATAAATGAGGCCCTCTAACATTTTGAAAATATTTTATAATTTTGTTCCAAACTGTCTGTTTTCCTTCTGCATATCATTTTCAGGCACAGGTTTTATTTTGATGATCGTGTTCTTAGAGTTCTTCTAGTGAAAATACAAATGTACCGATTCCACAGTTAATTTAAAGGTTCTGCCATAGCCCAGCCTTTTTGCAGGATTCAGATCTGGCTGAAATATAAGTGCCCTAGACCACTGGACAACTGAAGATAATTTTGTTTTTGTATGCTGGATTTTACTTTGTATACATGTTTATATTATAACATGCAACTGTAGGATTTTGTTTAGCATTCAGCTGAGTCTTTTGTGGTGGATTTAGTATTCAGCCAAAGTTATTGAGTCAATGTATCCCTAAATAAAACACAACAATAATAGTAAACTGCTGCCTGTTATCTGCCGCTGAATTCTGTGGCTCACAGTTGTGCCAGTAAGAAGCCATCAGCACACACACCTATAGCAATTAGACTTCCCATAGCAGCATATCATTGTTTTATCCCAGTAGAAAATGTGCTTCTCTAGATTCAGATGGTGATTGCTTTTCCACAACAGTACAATTTCTGCATACTTATCTAACTGAGGGAAGGACAGCAGAGAATGATGTTCACTCTATCAGAAATGCAACAAACTCAATTTTCCACAATGCACTAACCTGCTCCTCCCAGTTAAAATAATAATATGGTTGTTTCAGGAGAAAAAACATATGAAAAACTGGATGACAATATATTGATATATGTATAGTCCTAAGCAATTAATGGGAATTTTGGTATAAAATGACATATGATGATAATACAAGCCATCTTTGCAGTGAAATTGTATAGACCTACGATACGGTAGACAGAAAATTTTCACAAGGAAAAGAAGTCTGAGATTAATTCATTGATAAGTATATGGAAAAGTATTTACTCCGCTATACTCCTCTTCTGTCATACTGCTGATCAACAGAATGATATATATATATAGATATATATATATATATATAAATTTATATATATTTGTCTCTTTAAATGAATCTCCTTCAAACACAAATACAGTGTACATATCGTTTTAGAGTACCTTAGAAATAAGTACTTGCTTATCCAGCGCTTGTCCGTACAGATGTTTCTTGTGCTCCTCTACCAGACAAGGTGACCCTTATATAAGCAGCGCTTCAGAATGTAGTATGGGGCAGACAAGAATCCATGCAGTTTTGAGAAGGTGAACTCATAGGAAAGGCACTCTTTAAAAAAATGCTTTTAAATGAATAGCAGACTCAGAAATCCTTAGGCAAAGGCATCAGGTTTCTGCTCAATCGTTAAGTAGCACATCCCTGCAGTTTTAATGATTGCAAACAGATGTGGAATAGAGAGTAAAAAAAATGGCAAATTCGAAGTCACAGAACTCTGAAGGGTTCTAACCATTGCTAAAGGTTTGATCAGACACTAATGATAACAACAAAACTGTGGTGTTGCTGCTTTGTGAAAGAGAACTTGAAATCTATGAAACAAACAATCCTATGGTTATCTGACATTGTTAATATACAGGCAGAGAAACCGTTGAAAAGGAACCTCATGTTTTCAAATACTTTATATTGCTAACACTTTGTAAGATTTCGCAGACTTTTACAGAATCACCAACCCACAACTGGAAACCGAGACTTCATTGCCAACCCTTTCTGTTGCAGCCCATACAGTATGTCAGTAGCTGCCAACTTTTCCTTGAGGTTCTCGAATGTGGCCAGGTCTTAATGCATAGATACAGACGATAGTAAATCGGGGCTGAGTAGCCAGGCAAAATACACGCCAGTACTGGAAGTCGTACCTGAAAAAGACTGCAGAACAACAGGGCTAGCCATTGTAACAGGGAAGGTTAATAACAGGTACAGGTATGGCACATGTTATCCAGAATGCTCAGGACTAGGGGTTTTCCGGTTAAGGGATCTTTCTGTAATGTGGCTCTCCATACACTGTGTACTTAAAATTTAAATAAAAATTAAATAAACCCAATAGGGTTGTTTGCGATGAATAAAGATTATTTATATCTTAGTTGGGATCAAGTACAAGGAACTGATTTATTATTAAAGAGAAAAGGTGAATTATTTGATTAAAATGGATGCTCTACCTGTACAGACTGACTGAAGAAACCATTAAGGTAATGGGGTATGTAACTGGCAGACTATTATCACACAGGGATCCCAAGAGACAGGCACAGGCATCTAGATCTCTGAATGCACAGTTGCCAATTCAAAATCTGAGCTTAATATCAATGGGTTGGCACAGTTGATGCATTTGGTGTACACACTGGAGCTCATTTAACACTGGTTGCCATGGGCTTGCCAGATGCAAATTTTCCCAGTCAGTGATTAGTTCTTTTGTGTGAGTTTCTTCAGGTATCTGTGTGTTAGCAGCATGGAAAATAAAGTTTTACAGCTTTTTGTTCAGACTGTCGTTTTTAGTTATTCCATTAGATCATTCCATTAAAAGCAGGTGCATGTACAGACAGAACTAACGTGAATGGTACTTTAATGGCCCACACGATGCAACATGTTCTTAGGAATGCCATTCAATACCATGGAAAAAGAACCTGATGTTGCAGTTTGTTCAACCAACTTTTAAAGCTGTAGCATGATAAACTGGGCATATGCATCAGCCCATTTGTCCCTGGCTTAAACCCAGCTACTACATATCAAATCATGTCAAAGTATACTGGTTTCCTGAAAATGGACAAGCTTGAAGTGAACCAACCCCACTCAGCAGTTCAGTGTGCAGACTTTTCCTTTCATGTATCCAGTAGAAAACATCTGCATTCAGAGATATAATTGAGCATGTTTTGGTCTGTTCATTTGCATTGTATTCCTTTATCAATGTTGCAAATTAAGGTGACTTCTGCTTGGAGTAAAGGAAGAAACAATAAATAATGCAATGTATTTTAATTTCATCTGCTGCTTATGTAGCAGGCAAAGTAGGCCAATTATCATATTTCCTATCTCTCAGTGGGAATACAACTCACCTTGAAAACTTCTACAAGTTTACTTCTTGACCATGGAACAATCCATCTGTGCACAAATTCACCAGACTCATTCATATTTTAATCTAGAAAAAAAGAAGTCTATTTCTTCAGATGCTTTTGTAGAATACTCCGTAGGCTCCAATAATAAATGAACGCTTCCTCTTCTGAAGTTAACATAGCCTTGAGATACAAACCCGTTTCAACAAGCAGAAATAAAATAATCAACCACTGTAGAAATTTAAAGAATGCTGGAACTTTTACAGAAAAGGTCACATCACCCTTAAGGAGATTCATTACTTTATGCTACATGTCTCTGGGTGCATTCTTGATTGATATATGCAATATATATTGTTTTATATATCCTAACACAGGTACAGCAGGTTATCTATTAGTTCTATACTGTCAACATCATGTATAGTCTTCTTAATCTTCTTAAAGGAGAATTCAACCCCTTATTAAAAAAACTCTACCCCCCCTAGCCTAGCTGCTACCCTGGGTAAATGCTCCTAACTTTTTACTTACCCCTCGGAGCAAATTCAGGGCATCGGAGTTCAAGGGCACCATCTTTTTCTGGCGCTTTGGCAGTTTTCGTGACTTCCGGTGCATGCACAGTTGTACGGGACCAGCCGACTGCTCCAACTGCGCATACACCGATACAGCACTTCCTGATGATTACCAAAGAGAAGAAGATGGCAGCCGTGAACTCTGATGCCCTGAATCTGTACCGAGGGGTGCAGATACATGCAACCAAACTGGGTATGGCCCAGGGGATTACAAGGGCATGCTGTCTGTTGATTGTTTTAACATGATGAAATAAAAATCAAAGTTTTTAATCGATTTTTGGCCATCTTGGTGCTCCATTTTTGCATGAATTGAACCAAACTGGGTAGACTGACAAGGTTGGGGTTGGTTTCTCTGGAAGAAAAGACGCTTGCGAGGGGACATGATTACACTTTACAAGTACATTATAGACAAATAACAGGGAACCTTTTTACCCATGAAGTGGATCACCGTACCAGAGGCCACCCCTTTAGACTAGAAGAAAAGAACTTTCATTTGAAGCAACGTCGGTGGTTCTTCACAGTGAGGACAGTGAGGTTGTGGAATGCATTGTCGGATTACATTGTAATGGCTGATTCTGTTAATGCCTTTAAGAGTGGAATGGCGATTTCTTTAATATCCAAGGCTATTTTTAGGGAGTTAGGGAGGTGATCTATCAATGTTTGAATTAGAATTTTTGCTGCAAATTGATTTTTTTTTTGTACTAAAATTTCTATAGTCAAATTATACTTTCAAAAACTTATATGTACAAAATTTAACAAGCGTAAAACTTCAGCATCGAAAAGATGCCGGGTTCATGCAGAAGTCAATGGGAGCTGTCAAGATAATTTAATAATAAGGACACTGGACAACTGAAGATAATTTTGTTTTTGTATGCTGGATTTTACTTTACACTCTGCCCCACAGACACAACAAGCAACTATCGGATACAGAAGAAGGGGTTGTTCCAAACCCTATTGTTCAGCCTACAAATATGCAGTGGGCAAGATCTAGCTGGTTCTTGTGTGTTCAAGTACTCTCTGCTATAGATGAGTCCTATGCTAAGAGCTTATTTTCTAGGGTGGAACAGTTTACTACTGAGGTGCAGGATCCGGGGGGGGCAACTGCCCCCCCTTGCCCCTATGTGTGGACACCCATGAGTAGGGGTGATTATTCTTTCATACTTTGATTACTTTAAATGATTTAGTACAGCCAATATACACACTTAAGTTTGTTCCATGTTTTGAGTCTAGAACTCTATGGCCAATTAGATAGAGCTTCTGTCTCAGAGAGAGTTATGGGTAAGTAATTCTTGTGGTAGGTTGAGTAGGGAATGGTCTTGTCAGACGAGCCATAGTTATGGTCTCTGGTTTTAAATTTTGAATGATCCACTAAATTGACTAATATAAACCAGATTCTGACATTTGCTTTTTCTGTGTTGCATTTGCTGTCAAAGAGCTACAGAAATGTCTTTATGACTTTATACTCACACAAAAATAATTCTTGAAGAGGGGGATCATCACTGACACCTAAAACAATCTCACAGATTCAAAGCACACAGTGGCGGCACTAGTCATTTTCTGAAGAGATTGGAAACAACTGTGTAAATATGATAAGGTGGAATAGGCCTGAATCTTTTTTTTATTTCTGTCATTTTTGGATAGCTTCTTTGGAAGCAGCCTGTTAAATACATTTTCATTCATCTGGCTCTGCTTCTATGTGTCTCCTTCACAGATTACTTTAGCTTTAAATCCAAATACTCCTAGAAACAGTTATATGAATAACAGATGTGATCGAGTGACATGTTTCATTTAGATTTTCTTTAACAAAATATAGGGTCACAATACTGTACATCCCTGCGGGATTTATGGGTGTTTTAATGGTCTTCCATAGGGAGGGTGGCAGTTGCACAGCATTGTCCAAGAGCTCTAATCACTAAGGTGCTGTAGTTGATAAAGTAGTTTACAAAGGTTTACATTTGAGAATATTACTGAACAGCTAACTCTAGCCATGGTCTGTTTTTTTTTTTTTTTTTTTCATGTTTAAGCTCTTTTGCACCAACTTGTTGGAAGGGTTGTATGATGCTAAAAAGCCTGAGATAGGAGACCTCACTAAAGGTGCCCATACACTGAGAGATCCGCGATGTTGTCATCAAACTAGCGGATCTCTCCCCGATATGCCCACCTTGAGGGCACCTTAGGGCCCACGATCGGATCATAATGAATACCAATGGGCGGTCGGATCGCAGGACCGCATCAACAAATAGATGCGGCCATGATCCGACGGGATTTTTTGTCCCATCCGATCGAGATCTGGCCGACTTTCGGACAAATCTCGATCAGTGAAGCCCGTCGGGGGGCCCCATACACAGGCCAATAAGCTGCCGACACGGTCTGTCGGCAGCTTTTATCGGCCCGTGTATGGCCACCTTAAGACCTGCAACTGTGAAGGCTAAATCCTGTTATAACTTATAACTGACTGAGAGTCAGACTGAGGGTAGTTGGCAGAACAGCTGGAGAAATATCTGAACAGTCTGTTGTGAAGTTTCAGCAAATAAATGTCTAACATAAAACTCAGGGCTCATTTATTAACACTGTGTGCCCATGGGCAGTTACCTATAGCAACCAATCAGTGACTAGCTTTTAAAAGCCAGCTGCAAGTAGAACAATGAATGCAGCAATCTGATTGGTTGCCATGGGTTACTGCCCATGGGCAAATTTGCCCAGTGTTGATAAATGACACCTACTGCTACCCATGTTATGTGAAGTGTGTGATAAGCCAGTGTAGAAAACATCCTCCAATCCTACAGTAAGGGCCCACCTTGGTCGGAGAGTCAGTGGCGTAACTGGTGTGAGCTGAGCCCCCTGCAAGAAAGTCTTCGGAGAGGCTGGCGCACAGCAATACCAACCCGCCCCCTGCCTGCCCACCGCCGGCCCATTCTGATGCCTCCGTGCATCATTCCTCCCCAGAGTTCCTGCTCTAAGTTAGGTGAGTGGCTGGGTAGGGAGGGATATTTTAAAACTGTAGAGGAATCTGACCCCCTGGTTTAGGCTTCCCATCTTCTGTAGTTATGCCACTGGGAAGAGTGCTATGTAGCAAATTCTCTACTGGGAGTTGCAGGAAGATATAACCAGGCCTGTCATAAGTGACAAATCAACCAGAATGCTGAGAGAAAAGGCAGTGTACAAAGTCGCCATGGTAGTTCCACCCCATACATATTGCTACACAAGTATACCTATCTGCAGTGTCAGACTGGGCTACAAGTGACTTTAAACTCAACATGTGCCTTTACTTGTTGGCACTTTTTCAGCTAAATATTTTGTTGTTGTTTGACCCCTTCAATTTCTAAAACTTTATCTTATTTTCCTCTACCCGTCTCATTTCACGTTTCTTCCCTATTATTAAAAAAAAAAATAGTACTCTTAGTCCAGATGTAATAAAAGACACAAAGTACTAGAGCACAAACACACACTGAGGCCAGGTACAGAAAACCATCTTAAAAACAATCTTTTCAACACACACTGTGTTTTAATATTTGTTCTGACATTAATGTGTTAAGTATCAGACAAATGTGCAGAATGGTCTGGTTAGTGCTCTGCTGGCAGCACCAGAAAGGGCATATTCAGAACGCATGGACAGTCAAATTTGAATTTGGATTTAAAATAGAAAATGTGCTCCAGTTTTATAATCTATTGGCAATACAAGTGTAAAGCTTTATATTGTATTGGACTACATTTTGCGGACAATTTCCAAAAAACATAAGGTAGATTTCTGTTTTTAGAGAATAAAAAGGTGCTTCTGCCCTACTCCCCCCCCCCCAGAAAAAATAACTATTGTTCTGAAAGCAGCCCATTATTAATGTAGCATTACCAGCAATCAGCTATTTTTTTGTTCACTACATGGGGCATTTGAAGAATTGTTGCAACCCCCTTAAATCAAGAGCTGCCTGTGTTGGGCATCCAACTGTCCATAACATGGGTGGATTGTGTGAGTGGTCTAAATTGTGCTGTTTTAAGATATGCAAATATTGTAGAAATGGCACTAACATAAAAGGGACTTCTGGAAACAGGCATGTAAGAAAGAAATTGCTTCCTCAAAGTACCATAACTTAGTTTCTAATTGAATCTGCGTTCATGTGCATAACTGCCCGTGCCTGAAGAGAATACAGGGAAAAGGATATAATGAAGAGCAAAGCTTCAGCTCTCTAACGGAGGCATGGGAAGTATATTGTTATTTCAAACACTGCTGTAAATCCGTTTTCTTTCAAAAAAGGACAGAATGAGAGAAGTATGAGGGAAATTATACAGGAAACAAAAAAGATCAACGGTAAACTGCCATACATCAAATAAAAAAGCAAGAAAAGAAATAATGAAAATACACACTGAATAATTATAAATTGATTCATGGATAGCAGCTGAGACAATAAGAACAACTGTCCAAAATGCTTTATTCATTCAATTTCTGCATAAAGAAAAGCTCCCTGTAAAGAAACAATGCTGCCTGCTCTGTGGGTATAATGGGATCCAATCAATACAGATAGAAAACAGATCTTTGCTGCTCTTTATTACAGCAATATTATTACAAATTATACATTTCATATAAAACATTCATTGTTATCTGTGCTACGGCATTAATTGAAAAAAATAATAATTGTATCTTGTGGGATGTAGAATAGCCCTTAGGTTGCAGCTATCCTGATTGGCTGGCATAAGATACATTCCAATATATATATATATATATATATATATATATATATATATATATATATATATATATATATATATATATATATATATATATAGAAATGTTATAAAGCAGCCGCATTTATTTGATGTAATTTGGCGACATAGTTTGGATTCAGAGGTTCAGTCAACCGTCTGTATTGCTGCAATGAGAGTGGATCTTGCTTCAGTAGTTTTATTTCTTTACAAGCCAAAAAACATGCATTCTTAGTTATGCACGTTGTTCTGATGAAAAGTTATCAGTTAGAAACACTTTCTGGCCGTAATGTGTATAATGGCAAAGCTCAGAGGTACTCAGATGTGGATTTGTAATGAAAATTTTGTGGCTAGGCATTTGAGAGAAACATCTGAGCAAAATAATGAATTTCCTGCTCTGGTCACTGAGAAATCTTCCTAATTGTTTACGTTGTTTTGCGATTTTTGTACTGTGATCTTGCTTGCCATTAGAACCAAGGGAATCAGCTGTGCTTTAGCTCATTACTATATATTGATGATGAGATTATTCCCAAGGCCATATGCTGCAAACTGCACCCTTTTGCTCCCTGACTTATTACATGAAACATTGCTTCTCTACGCATTTAGACATCTACAAGAAGTGGAGTTGCCTGCTGAATATTCTATATACTGCCACAAACCAATATAGTTATAAAATGACATCCTGCTGATTGTGTGAGTGTCCTTGCAGGCAGAGCATTAGTATTGTAGCTATGAACATGCGAGAATGACTAGAAAATCAGATACTTGTATAGTTTATATTATGTACCTACACTGTGCCAGTACTTAACCACGTCCAGACAACATCAGAACTGCAACATTATCGTTCTTCTACTTCTAGCACATACACAGCTTATAAAACAGCAGTACGTCAATGACTTTGAGTAGATCTAATATCACCAGCGTGTCGTCTTGGGCAAAGTTCTTATTACTAACACCTAGGGAACCAGTCCAGTATATTGGAGATTAAAAGAGAGATAATTCATCTGGTAGCTTCTAATTTAGCCCTGGTTTTGTAATTACACTGCCCTCTTTGATTCTTGGGATGTAGCCTCCATGCTGGAAAGGGCATAATAAAAACTAGTGGGGTGTTAAATGTCAATTGTTGATATTTCTACTCTCATATGAAATTTAGGAACACCATATATTTACTAGTGATATAAGTAAGCAATAAGATTATTTCCCATTACATTCCAGCCATTTAAAGTTATTAGAGGTCATTTACGACTTCCAAGGCAGTGTACAACATGGAAAAACTTTGCTCTTGTTTTGCACTTTGCACATGGCATTGCCCTGTTGCATAACTGCCGCAGGTCTCTGCATTTACCTGCAAATACAAGGGTACCTGTGGTTGGCATCACTGTATTTGTGGGAGCGGAGGGGCAGGAGTGATTAATTACATAGGCATTGCCACCCACGTAATTTTCATGCAATTCTCAAATCTATCTGTAATAATAATTTCTCTTTAATAATTTTCAAATATGTATGGGTAAGTAAATTAAATATAAGCATAAAATATTCTGAGCTTAGCTAGAGTATGTCAGTACCATATGCTTATGTATGGCAGTCAGGTTTCCTTATCTAATAATTGCACGGCCCAGTAATAGATAAGGTACACAATTGTCTTTACAATAATTACAATATAACCTTGAAAAGGCCTTATCTCCCCATGTCATGTCCACTCTGAAATAGACTGATTGTTTCGATAAGGATTTACAATGATACAGTGAACTAAAATAGTGGTAGAATTTTTTTTTAATTTTTTTCAGACAATGGAATAAAATATAGAGGATACTGGAAGGTGAATTTTAAGGAACAAATGAATACCATAGCCACAACTTTGCGGGGGAAGGAAAGTATTTTTGCAAAATGACTAGAAATACTAGATCCACCATACAGTTCACATGCAATGCAATTACATCTGATCCGTATGCTTTGCATAACTGTATTGGATTTCCATTTCAGTCACAGGGATTCCATATTGTCTCTTTGTTTTGTTGGCACTATATAAAAGAAGTAAGGCAATAACTAAAAACACTGCACAGGAAAACAATATATGAAAATGGAAATGTATTAATTTCCTTGTGGCCAAACAAAATAACCATGGCGCAGTTTGTTCAAAGGCTGCAAAAACGAGTGCTTAGAGTAATACTAGGGGTGAATTTGATTGAAAACGGCCTAATGAGTGTGTTTTACACCTAAGGAAGCCCCAAAACACTGGGAACATATTTGCTTTACTGATTATAGGCTCAAGGTTGTTCACCTTTAAATAAACTTTTATAGAATGATGTAGAGAGAGATATTGTGAGACAATTAGCAATTGGGTTTTAATGTTTTATTATTTGTGGTTTGAGTTGTTTAGCTTTTTATTCATCAGCTCTCCAGTTTGCATTTTCAACTGGTTTCTAGGGTCCACATTATTCTAGCAATCATACATTGATTTGAGTAAGAGTCTGTAATATTAACAGGAGTGGTACTAAATAGAGTAATGAAAAAGAAGCAATAACAATAAGGGGATTATTTAGCAAATAAAATATTTAGCAAATTCCGATTTTATCTCAGCATTTTCTGCTACAAACTATTCAAATTCACTCTGTGTTTTTTTTCACTTATTTATTATTACAATTTCCCGGAAATTTGTTTTGCGAGAAAAAAAAATCCGATTTTCACAATTTTTTCACACGACAACTCAGATTTCTTATGCTTTTATGCCCAAAAAAACTCCCGGGATTGCACGAAAACCCAGCGCACATTAAAAAATAATTCGGACTTCTCCCATTAACTTATATGCAACCTCGACAGGTCTGAGATGCCGGATTTTCTGATTCGGACTTTTTCATCCTCGGGGTTTAATAAATTCTGGAAAAATTTTAAAAGTCCAATTTTCTTAAAAAAATCACAAATTTTCAGGATTTTTGCATTCGGAGTTTAGTTAATAACCCCCCAAATGTGTAGCCTTATGGAGAATACGTTTTTTTAGTTGGGGTCGGGCACAGCTTTGAAAGAGTCAAAAGAAATAGGCAAATAATTCAACATTGAAATGTTTCTCGCTCCAAATGCTTTAAAATCAATGGGCTTTTTTTCTTAAAAATTTTTTTAAAAAAAAAGGTTCACAGTTGGTGAAATGCGGAATTTAAAGGCCAATTTAAAAGTTGCTTATACTTAGCCATTCTATAACATACAAAAAGGTAACTGAAAGGTGAACCAACCCTTTTAAAGATCTCCTGAAAAAAAAAGTGTTTTTCTTCTCTCTTTTATCCATGTGGATCAGTCAGCCTCAGTGAAAAGTCTGAACCCTAAGGTAACTCAAAACTTAGTCAGGGATAAGAAAACCTGTAAATAAAACTGTAACAGGTAGCTGCTGTTATAGCCCAATCAAGTGAGACTGGGCCACAAATATTGTGTGTACAAAGGCAGTACACTTTTTTTCTCATAATGATCAGAAAGATGAATAGACATGAGGCATATTCAAAAGTATGGATCTTCAGTACCATAGGCCTGCTGCACATCCATTGATCAGAAGCTCTTCAGGAAAATCAACTTCTCCATGGTGTTTCATGAAATCTATGCACTTATCCAATTGTATCATTGAACGCCTGTGTTCGCATGTGAAACGATGAAATCTGTTTTAAAAAAATCTTATACTTATACTTAAATTCCTGGCAATTTAACGATCTGCAAAGTGATTTCCCAGCACTATATTGCAAGAAAAACATAATGTATTTTACTTCTGTACCTGGAAAGTGAATATGCACATGCTGTTTTGCGTTTAGGCGCTCTAGTAGCCGGCAGAGAACCCTCCTCTAATGAGGGAATAAAAGCTTTAAGTAGAGGTATCAAATCTGAGCTTCAGAAACTGAATAGTACCTTTTTTTCTGCATTTATACCTAAGCAATCTTTTACAGAAATGGAAATGCTGGATAATATTCAAAAGAACTTGAGAAATTGTTCCACAAAAGTACTTGCCATGTGATTGTGCAAAAGAGAATTTATTTATCAAAGACAAGATACTTCAGACCCTAATATTCTCTAACTATAAAAGATTCATCAGAAGAAACTATCCACTGTAAAAATGTAGGATTTCAGTAATTCATGTTTCAGTTTAGAGTTGTCAAGTTTATTCTTCTTCCTCAGGCACATCATAGCCCAGCTGGGACGCAATTGGAAAATGGGCCCAATAGATTCTGGCCAACTCCTCAGACTTATCATAGGCAGCCAGTTGGCGTAGCTCTTCCACCCAGCCATAGAAATCTGATGCAGACATGCTCCAGTTAGGAATTGCACGCTTTTCTCTCACTCCCACTAAAAAAGTTAAGCACGTGGAAGAATTAATATGTGAGACTTAAACGTATCCCTGGTATTCTTCGACAACAATCACAATTATGACACAATTCTTCTTATAATCTCAACAGTTCATTTTCTAAACCGGCCTAAATTGCAAAAAATATTTTCTATTATATTTCAAGTATGAGTTTCAAAAATAACGACTGGTGTCTTGTTTCTCTGACAGTGTTTAGCACCTTCAGTTCTCTAAGTTCCATGCAATAATGCTGCAAATAATGGAACCCCAAGTCAAAGTGCATGAGAGTTGTGCTGTGTACACGCAGAAAATGGTTTTGTTTGAGATTTGTATGTACAAAAGGGAAATATCTTATGGCTAGAATACACCCTGCCCTTCTTTTTTCTGTTTGGGTAGAGCGACTTACTGTAGCTATAAATATTGTTGCTATTCTAAATAATGACTGCATTTGTGTTATCTTATTGCTTTAAAATAGGATAAACACAATGCCGAAATAAACTGCCATAACATACTGGCATTGCAATAAGCCGATTGCCAGTGCTGCATTTATTCATGTTAAGGGTTCCATCATGTGGACAAATTGTGAACTGCACTTAAATAAGTGTGGAAAGTATTATCTGTGGACACCTTTTACCAAAAGCTGTATGTAAGCACACTGGGCAAAGAAGATTGCTTGAAAAGGTTATTGGGCATTAACTTGTAAATCATTGTTTATTATTAAGTTAAAGGGCACTTGTTGGCAAAAAATATTTTGCTCAACCAAAGGTTCAGGCTAATAAAGCCCGCACTCTGGTATGGGGATAACAGTAGTTTTTTTTTTCTTTTAATTGCCCCCCTCCAGTGCTAGGATACGCGCACCAGGAGGGAGCTCTCCGTTCGAGCAGCAATGTTGGGGCACACATATGTGCATAATGAGTGAATGCCCTAACTTGCTTATTATGCGCATGCGTGTGACGTCAGAAGCTCATGTGAATGCACTCTGCATGACATGGACGCTTGCACCAGGAGCTCCATCCCAGTGTCTGAGGCCAGTTTTTTTTTTTTTTTTTTTAAAAAGCTACTGTTACCCCCAACCTCTATTAGCCAGCACCTTTGGTTGGGGAAAATATTTTTGGCCAACAGGTGCTTTAAGTACAGTTTTCAGTAAAATGGGTGACTCAAAGGTTGAGTCAATGTTGCTACATCAGCCATAGCCAAACTTTGTAGGCGTGACTGTTTTTTTGTTTTGGATGTGTTTTAAAGTAATAAAAATATAATGTACTGATGCCCTGCACTGGTAAAACTGGTGTGTTTGCTTCAGAAACACTACTATTGTTTATATAAATAAGCTGCTGCGTAGCAATGGGGGCAGCCATTCAAAGGATAAAAGGCTCAAGTTACACAGCAGATAGCAGATAAGCTCTGTAGCACATAATGTTCTCTGTTATCCACTATTTATCCTGTGCCATATAGCCTTTTTTCAATTGCGACAATTGCTCCACAGCAGTTTGCTTCAGAAACACTACTATAGTTCATATAAACAAACAGATCAGTTTTACCAGTGCAGGGCAACAGTACATGATATTTTCATTACTTTAAAACACTTTAACTTTTTGTGTTACTATTCCTTTAAAGGAAAACTATACCCCCAAAATGAACACTTAAGCAACAGATAGTTCATATCATATTAAGTGGCATATTAAAGAATCTCACAAACTGGAATATATATTTACGTAAATATTGCCCTTTTACATCTCTTGCCTTGAACCACCATTTCATGATGGTCTGTGTGCTGCCTCAGAGATCACCTGACCAGAAATACTACAACTCTAACTGTAACAGGAAGAAGTGTGGAAGCAAAAGACACAACTCTGTCTGTTAATTGGCTCATGTGACCTAACATGTATGGTTTGTTGGTATGTTTGTGAGTACAGTGAATCCTACGATCCCAGGGGGCAGCGCTTATTTTTTAAAATGGCAATTTTCTATTTATGATTACCCAATGGCACATACTACTAGAAAAGTATATTATTATGAAAATGGTTTATTTACATGAAGCAGGGTTTTCATATGAGCTGTTTTATGCAATATCTTTTTATAGAGACCTACATTGTTTGGGGGGGTATAGTTTTCCTTTAAGCACAAAAAAACTTGAATGTAAAACTTTGGCATCTAAAAGTTTGGGGGTTTATGTATAAGTCAATAGGAGTTGTCCTAAGCAACATTCAAGCCATTTTTTTAATTCGAGATTTTCACGTTTTTTAGAGCTTGTAAACTCACAGATTATATTCAAACGAGTTTTTTCTATTTGGAAAAAAACTCCAAAATGTAATTTTTGATAAATAAGCCCACGTGTTAGAAGCTCATGGATTGGTAACGGACAAATGACCACTCAAATAACGTTTTTTTAAGTGACACTCCACATGTTGTCATGTGCTTCAGAAATGGTACTTTTTATTGAATGACAAGGGAGACAAGGTGTTTTAACTACATGAGGCCATGTTCCACTGGATGGTGTTCAATATGCCCGGTGTGCCATAGGCCTGAGGCTCTCCAAGTAAATCCTGCAACTGTATTATTTTTTATGATCCAAATGGAAATTTCCATTGAATATCCTTTTTCCTTGTAAATGGAACATTTAGAGTTCTTTTCTATTAGGTGAAGTATCGTAATTACCTTTATTACCATTATTATTATTATTATTATTATTAACATGTATTTATATAATGCTAACATATTGCGTAGCACTGTAAAGTAAATGTGATTATACAACTAAATCACATTAATTATATACATAGAACATATGGAGTTACATACATCACAATCAATACCTTATAAACCTTTATGCTAGATTAACCACTTAACTAGCAGTAAATTACAACATGCCCTGTATAACACAGATTAACACTGATGTTCATGCATTACATTATTGTAGCCAACATACCTTTATCTCTTATTGCAGCAGGTGAACCTATAGGGAGACACAACATCAAGATGTGACATAGAGAATAGAGCTACAGCAATATAATATTATATAATGATTTTTGAGTATAATATACAGTGGCAATTACAAATATAATATCCTAAAATGCTTGGCAGGATAAATAAAGTCCCAATGTACTGTATAATAACCCCAGAATACATTGTAGGATACATTTGTATATAAGCAGTGCAGGCTAAATACCAGCCTGTTCTGATTTTTGGCATAACCAAGCTTATTCTGTATTTCTCTTCTTGTTGGTTCTTTATTCTTGCAGTAAAATTCTGCTTCTATCCCTTTGTACACTATTCTGTATGTAAACAAAGGTCCAGGACCAGATTGCATTCACCCCAGGGTAATAAATTATCTTAAATCTCTGATTTCCAACTCTCTTTTCTTTCATTTTTAAGGATTCATTGAAGTTTGGCTTGGCTCAGAGAGATTGGCAATTACTAAGAGTGTGTGCTTAAAAGTTTGTGTCTGTCTGTCTATCTATCTATATATCTATCTATCTATCATCTATCTATCCATCTATATCTCTATTATCTATCTATCTATGATCTATCATCAATCTATCTCTCTATTATTTATCTATCTATATATCTATCTATCATATATTGATCTATCATTCTATATATTATCTATCTATCTCTCTATTATATATTTATATATCTATCTATCATCTATCTATCCATGCATTTTTTTATCTATCGATATCTATCTATATCTCTCAGATCTATCTTAACTCATCTATCTCTCTATTATCCATCTATCTCTCTATTATCTATCTATCTATCTATCTATCTATCTATCTATCTATCATCTTATCTATCTATCTATCTATCTATCTATCTATCTATCTATCTATCTATCTATCTATCTATCTATCTATCTCTCTACTATCTATCTATCTATCTATTTTTCGATTATCTATCTTTATCTATCTATCTATCTATCTATCTATCTATCTATCATATATTGATCTATCATTCTATTTATTATCTATATATCTCTCTACTATCTATCTATCATCTATCTATTTATCTATCTATCTATCTATCTATCTATCTATCTATCTATCTATCTATCTATCTATCTATCATCTATTTCTCTATTATTTATCTATCTATGTATCTATCAACATATATTGATATATCATTATATCTAACATCTATCTATCCATGCATTTATTTATTTATTTATCTATATCTACCTATATCTCTCAGATCTATCTTAACTCATCTGAGGAGGTTAGCAGGAACCTAGACTCTGGAGTGGCAGTGGATGTGATCTACTTCAACTTTGCTAAAGCATTTGATACAGTGCCACACAGATGGTTAATTATTACATTTAGGAACATTGGTCTGGAACATATTTGTATTTGAACAACTGGCTGAAGGATAGAGTACACAGAGTGGTGTTAAATGGAACATGTTCTAATTGAACCAGTGTTGTAAGTGGAGTACTGCAGGGCTCTGTCCTGCACAGCAAACTGGCAATGAAGGTTCAGTGTTGATAAATGCAAGGTTATTCTCTGGCAGAAATTACATAAATGCAAATTATGTACAAAATGGCAGTGTGTCAGGAGTTTTCTTAATTGAGAATGAACTGGAGATTTTTGTGGATATCAACTTTTCTAATTCCAGAATACTATCTTGTCATTCTGTGACTGCTAAAGCAAATAAAGTACAGTCTTGCATAAAAAGGGCATTAACTCAAGGGATAAAAACATGCCTCTTTATAGGTCCCTAGTAAGGCCTTACTTTTGAGTATGCAGTGCAGTTTTGGACTCCAGTAATTAAGAAGGATATCAATGCGATGGAGAGAGTGCAGGGACGTGCAACTAAACTGGCAAAAGGGATAAAGGATTTAAACTTGGGGAACATATGTGGCACTATTTGAGTGTTAGCCACTGGGAAAGCATTTGGAGAAGATCAGTTGCCAGAAGAATGGTATAGATGAATATCTACAGTTCATCACATTCATTAGTTCATATGGCAGTCATCCAATGTAGATATTTTAAGGACAGTGCAAAAATAAACTTTTGAACCTGATGGAACAACATCTTCACTGAAACTCCTTAACAAGTGCCCAGGAATAAATTATACTTTAGTAGCTAATGTGGTGGAACACAGTGCCCATTCTATGTTTGCCCAGCTAATGCTTTTCTATTTGTTCAGTAGCTATAAAATGTGAGCAACTGTTGCTTTCTCTGTTAGCAGGAAAGGATTTTGCAAACATCTAGCTACAAGCCTGTAATCACGTTCTGTTCTCTGCTCTAAGTGCCTACTGCCCTGGACTGCTTCCCATTTAACTTGCTCTGTTTCTTACTTGCAGAAAATCATGTGAACCTTCCTTCTGACATGCATTTGTTATGCCATGTATGCACAGTTCAGCATATATATGCAATCATGCACTTATGGACCGCTCAGGCAGCATTTGCCCATGCTGCTGCCATCACTTGCCTATTGAGCGGAATAAAAGGCTTTACTATTAAAAAAAATGTATTTGAATTCGGTCCAAGGTTGTACACCTTGGCTGGAGCATAATGGAAAACTTCTTTAAATGCACAGTAGCAATGGAGAACAGGAAAACACTTTCCTAACTGTCAGGACAATTTAATTGATAGTCAAGAAAGTGTTTAGCAACATAGAACTGTTCAAATGTTTTGTAAATCTGCCCCCTAGATAAACCACAAATTATCTACTCCATACAGCACTGGCTTGATGTAATAATGTTTTTATTTATTTATAGTCCAATCGTAGTTCTTTAACAAGGTAAAAAGGCTGCATTTGCAACTAAAGTTATGCAGAGTAAAATAATGGCATGAATACTGGCCTAATTAATCCATAAAATTTCAAGTCATTAAAATTCATGGCTACATTCTCTAAAAATATATCAGATGTAACTGAGAAGAGTGTAATTAAAAGACTCATTTCCATATGTTATGGAATTTATTTCATCATTACATGGTTGCTAATGACATTAGAAATATATCTAATTCAACCTTAAATCAGCATTTGGATTGCAGTAGAAAAGCTTCACCTTTGCAGCAAGAGAAATCAATTTTATATCATGCTTTGCCTTGCACATTGCTTGACAAGAGGCTTGAAATATGTATGTCTGAAGAGATGGTACTATGGTCAGGTTTTCATTTATTCCACATCATTAGCTTAGTTCTAATGAAGACATGCCTTCCCTAATGATCAAGCTGGAAAGACAGACTATCAACAAACAGTCTGTCAACATGGAACGTTTGCAGACAAGAAAGTTTTTCCTCTTGGGGCCATGTTCTTCCAACTGTAGTACTTTCTGATGTTAATGCAATTAACCTTGATGCAAAGGCAACAACTTGAATAAGATCAGATATAGTCTAAAGCAGAGATCCCCAACCAGTAGCTCGCGAGCAACATGTTACTCACCAATCCCTTGGATGTTGCTCCCAGTGGCCTCAAAGCAGGGCTTATTTTTAAATTCCTGCTTTGGAGGCAAGTTTTGGTTGTATAAAAACCAGACGTACTGCCAATCAGAACCCTCCTGTAGGCTGCCAGTCCACATAGGGACTACCAAATAGCCAATCAGAACCCTTATTTTACACCCCAAGGACTTTTTCGTGCTTGTGTTGCTCCCCTACTCTTTTTACATTTGAATGTGGCTTATAGGTTGGGGACCACTGGTTGGGGACCACTGGTCTAAAGGTGGGGACCACTGGTCTAAAGGTGGCCGATAAAAGCTGCCGACAGACCGAGTATGAGGCCCCCCGACGGGCTTCCCCGATCGAGATCTGGCCAGATCTCGATTGGATGGGACTAAAAATCCCGTCAGATCGCGGCCGCATCTGTTTGTTGATGTGGTCCCGCGATTCGCCCGCCCGTTACCATTTGTTAGGATCCTCAAGGTGGGCATATCGGGGAGAGATCCGCTCGTTTGGTGACATCGCCAAACGAGCGGATCTCTCTGTGTATGGCCACCTTATTGCATATACATGTATATACAGTATACACAACTCTATGTAGGCAATGCTCCTTTATTAAAGCTTAAAGGGTTATTGATAGCCCAACTTGCTGGATGACAACGTTGATGTTATTGAGTGGGCATATATCTAGGAGTTCCTTAAAATCCTTGCTTTTGTGTCATACATTCTAAATTCTGAACCAAACTAATAACGCCACTAAGTCAGATGTCTTTTCTAATATCATTCTTCATTTATATAGAGGCACCAATATATTCTGCAACAGGCTCTGCCACAGTGACGCTTCAGACTAAGGTCCCTGACACATTCACACACACAATATGGTCAATTTTACCAAGTGTCAATTAAAGTGGTTGTTCACCTTTGAATAAACATTTAGTATGATGTAGAGAGTGATATTCTGAGATAATTTGAAATTGTTTTTCACTTTTTTATTTGTGGCTATTGAGTTATTTTAGCTTTTTATTCAGCAGCTCTCCAGTTTCTAATTTCAGCAATCTTGTTGCTAGTGTCCAAATTGCCATAGCAACCATGCATTGATTTGAATAACAGACTGAAATATGGATAGGCGAGGCCTGAACAGAAAGATCAGTAATAAAAAAGTAACAATACATTTGTAGTCTTATGGAGCATTTGTTTTTTAGATGGTGTCAGTGACCCCCATTTAAAAGCTGGCAAGAGTCAGATGAAGGCAAATAATTGAAAAACTGGCTTATAATTGGCCATATTATAACATACTAAAAGTCAACATGAAGTTGAACCACCTCTTTAACCTTCCTGTTTGTTTACAGAATGTGGAAGGAAACTGAGCTGCCCATGCAGAGAGGCACTCACAAGTAGTGTTTATTATAATCCTTTCTATTTGCCCTGGCAATGGAACTCCCTGTCCGAATAGCTGATTAACAAACAAGGCTGAGATTTAAAACAGCAGAGGAACCTGTAGCTTTTAATGTGGCTTTGTCTTTTCTTAGCGGACCCTGCAATATCAGGAATCAGTGATATATCCCATAGGTAATATACAATTAAACCAACATTAAATTGGCACATTCTATAATTACCTGAATACACATCCACAACAAGTTCTAGGTCCCTTTCTGAGATAAAACCCTCAGCCTCAGTCTAATTTAGAAAACCATTAAACTTGTCATTGGCCCCCCAACAACCACATAATACATTTAACTGCAGATTGTAAATAAGGAATCAGGAATACAATTAATACAAGTAAAAAAAAAACAACAACAACATACAAATAAATAATGCTGACCAACTGAAAAGTTGTATAGAATAGGTCTATAACATACAAATAGTTGATTCAAAGGTGACTTTGCTTGCATTGTTGACGAAGAATGGGCCCATAAATGCATGGATACATTTTCACTCTATTACACCATAAGGATAATAGATTATTTTAGTTTTCAAGTTCCATGTGCCCCTGCAGTGTTTAAGCATGGATATAGTTGGACTAGTCTATCAGAATATCAGAGGATCTGTCAGTGGGCCCCAGTCTGATAAGAATTCCCATTAAAAAAATATGTATACCAATTATCACCAAAGAGTGCACTTATTATATATTTCAGGAACCTGATAACACTATAAATATAGTTGGAGCTCCTCCGGGTATTAAAACAATAATTACAAATAAAAGACCGAATTAGAATGGAGGAATCTACGTATTGAGGGTTCACACAGGTAAGCTGATATCAAAAAAAAGCTCACTTTATTGTTAAAATATTAAAAAAATACATAGAGTTAAAACATTATTACAAAAAGATTAGTGGCAGATGAGTTCAAGTAGAACCTGGGTACTCAGGGAATCAAAGATTCCCCAACACACACTGATAATAAAGTGTAACCCCTGCCTAACAGTTAATAAACTTTCATTATTAAGGGGCTCCCCATTTTGTAGACCCACTAACAGTAATTGAACATACACATACCCCAAAAGGTTCAAATACATCAAGGGTCAGAATACCAGGGGCACCGGGAGGCACACAATGTGTAGCAAGAGTTCTCACCTACCACAATCAACCCCAATGTGCATTTCGCTAAATGGGCTTCCTGTATAACCTACATACCACTATACTGTCTGTATCTAATTGCTGGGAGAGCGAGCCCTGGATGTCAGGTTCTCTGGTAGAGAAACGCGCAGGGCCAATGGAGATGTGAAATTTTTAACTTCAACTAATAAATACAGTTTTTTACTTTTTTTGACCCAGTGGATTCCTTGAGTGCTGGATAGCCCTGTTCTTCGTTTTTGTATATACAGGTTCTCTGGTAGACCCTAGGATAAAATTCCATACAGTATAATTCTACTGCATGCAGTTGAAGTAATACACCATATTACTTAGACTACTGTTTTATATTATGTCAGGAACAATCAGTGATAATGTTTATAACATACAGTAGAGGGTAATTTATCCCCCGATAGAATAACAATTATTATATACAGATCTTTTCAAGCATCGCTGGTTGCATCTGAGCCAGAGAAAGATCACTTAGTCAGAATATCACTAATTAAAATCAGAAACCATTTCCCATTTTTACCCACACCTGGAATCATCTTTTTTCCAAATAATATCATGAGATGGGTCACAGCATAAAAATTTGTGGTATCACTTTAGTATTGAAGCTATTCATGTACTTACTGAAAGAAATGAAGGACACTATAAAGAGCCAAAGAACCAGCAGCTTCTTGCCTTGCAGAACCATGATTCCACTCCAGCTTTAACTATGAGAGACTCGTCACTAGCACAGAGCTTTATAGTGTCAGTCCTGCTTTTTTCAGGTCACTGTAAAATTGAAATGGACAAGACTTTAAACCTTGACAGATATCAAAGTGTTGTGAAATGTCTGCCTAGAGGGAGGCATTTAGCAGAGACTTGTGAAAATATTAATATACATGCTACCCAACAACCATACAGAAAACTGCCTCTCTAGAAACAAGTAGTATGTCTGTATCAAATGGCTCCTTGAAATACAGCAACATAATATTTAACTTCCTACAACCTAAGGCAGTAGAAATAGTTCATGCAGAATCTTAAAAACCTTCACATTATTTCACCTATTCAAGTTTAACTTGAACTATAGTGAATAAGAGTTTAGCTGTGATTCTGGCAAAAGAGACATTTAGGTGCAAATTCACTAAAGCGCGAATCAGCTAACGCTAGCGCAAATTCGCCAGTGTGACGTCATTTTGTTACTTCGCCGACTTACTAACGGCTGCTGGCGTAAATTTGCTAGTGAAGTGGACCTACTCTAGCACTACTTTGCACCCTAATGCCAGGCGAAGTTGCGCTATGGCGAAGGGTTGTAACTAAGCTAATTCACTAAGATGCAGATTTTACTGAATGTTACCTCTTGCGCCAGACTTGCGTTCGCCACCTCAGACCAGGCGAAGTGCAATAGAGTAGATAGGGCTGGCATCTTTTACTTTTTTAAGGGTGATAGGCTGAAAAAGATCGTAAATTTTTTGGGGGTGCCCTCCTTCCCCCCTACATTTCCTAACATAATGCAAATTAGGCATCGCTAGTGTAACTTTGATTTGCTTGACAAATTAACGGTAGCACAACTTCGCTACCTTTCGACTCCCTGAGTGCAACTTCGGATTTTAGTGAATTAGCGGCGCCTTGGCAAAACTTCGCCTGGCGAAGTGCGGCGAAGTCAACGCAAAGTAAAGTAGAAGTCAATGTAAAGTAGAAGAAGCCCTTTTGCACTGCTATTTATTCTCACTGCATATATACACTCCCTTTAAGCCATTATATTTAATGGTATTTAAGGTAATTAAGGAAGCCATATTGTCTTATATGTATTGGAAATCAAGCATTCGTTTTATAGTATGATTTATTTATTATGCCCCAACCCCTATTTTAATAACATGTTACATGTTTTATTAAACATGGACTTTTTTTCTGGACAAGCAGCCAAGCTGATGAGCAGTCCTACAGACTTTGGTTGGACAGAAGAGGATCAGTAAAAAAAATGGAGCAGTGAGCTCAGCTGGGAGTGGAGAGTCCATAGCATATGGTTATCAGATCACAGGCACCTCTGGAAAAATCCAGTTGAAATGAGTGCAGCCTTGCAACATGCGTTTATTAGATCCCTGAATTAGGTCCCTGAATTTTCAAAGTACCCTACCATAGCTTACCAAATACTCAGGTTGTTCTTGTTCCAACAAGTAATTCTGAAAGTTTTTGTAGATGCCTCTAATGCATAAGATGGTCGGAGTGAGAAGACACAAACAAAAAGTTTTAACTTTAAGTGGGTTATTAATTAAGGTTCGAGTTGTCTTTTCCACAACAATCTGAGATTTTGAGGTTAATTTTTTTGTCAAAACTTACATATTCGGCTTTAAAAAAACACTTGAATTTTTCAAGCGTTTTGAAAAAAAAAAACAAATTTTTGAGATTTATTATTCTCCAACCCTGGAAATAGCTTTAATCTGAAAATACACCATCTAAAAGCCTGTCAAAGTCATGTAGGCGTCAATGGCAGAGGTCCCTTGAACCATTTGAAGTTGTTACTAGCCTGCATGAGGTTCGAGTTTTTCTTTGGAGGGTTTTGCCTAAAAACTAGATAAATTAGAGGGTTTCAAGGTTTTTTTCCGCTGAAAACTCATTTAATTTGAGTTTTGCCACTTGAACTCGCATCATTTTACATTCAAATGTTTTCTTACATAAGAAACCATTTGAGTTCATTCGAGGTATAAAAAAACTCTAACATTCGACCTTTAATAACCCCCTAAAAGAAGACATTTTGTCTATCATTACATTAGGCCTAATAAGGGTGAGGAATATAAGTAATATGCTATGCATTAACATTGGACTTTCTTCCACTATAAACCACATGCAAAGTGCATGAATGGGCTTATTCTACATGCAGACAAAAAGAATTGAAAATATCTTAAATGCAAAGCCAAATATTAGTGCATAGATATCAATGCATGAATCCTGGGTGGGTGCAGCATAGGTACCACTATGGCTTAGGGGCACCAGGTGCAAATGCCATATTGTCTGTGTGATACCTACAGTATATGAGACAGGTTCCACACACACAGTCTGCCTACCGTTTGCTTGATCCAGGGTTATAAACTGGTGAAACCCATTAGGCAATAATGGGATAAGGAAGGTCCAGTGAGCAGGATGTGTCACATTATTACAGCCAATTACCTCTGGTGACCAGCGTTACATTTCAGGAGCAGTGGCTGTCAGAAAACACACAATAACTAGCGTGAGGTAGCAGAGAGACAGAGATTGTTTGAAGCTTAAAACCACAGGGGATTCACTATTGTAGGGAGAGAGGAGCAAGCAGCTCTTTTCCAGTGATGGATTGGCCACCATTTGCCTGGTCAGAGATGATGACCCTGCCTCTCACATGATTCACTGCCCATAATTTAGTCTTCATTGTGGAACACTGCACATGCTCCACGTTACATAGTTACATAGTTACATAGTTAAATTGGGTTGAAAAAAGACAAAGTCCATCAAGTTCAACCCCTCCAAATGAAAACCCAGCATCCATACATACACCCCTCTCTACTATTAATTCAATTCTATATACCCATACCTATACTAACTATAGAGTTTAGTATCAGAATAGCCTTTGACATTATGTCTGTCCAAAAAATCATCCAAGCCATTCTTAAAGGCATTAACTGAATCAGCCATCACAACATCACCTGGCAGTGCATTCCACAACTTCACTGTCCTGACTGTGAAGAACGTTGCTTCAAATGAAACGTTGAAGGCAACTAGGACCTGAAGCAATGGCAGCCCTAGAAGAGGTTATAAAGAGGTTTTTTAAAAAAATCCAATAAAAAGAAAGCAAAACAAGAATTCAGAATACATAGTTCTGTAATTATCTAATTGTGGCCTTTGTTGTGAGACTAGGGATGCACCGAATCCAGAATTCGGTTCGGGATACAGCCAGGTTTTGGCCTTTTTCAGCAGGATTCGAATTTGGCCGAATCCTTCTGCCCGGACGAAGCAAATCTAAATTTGCATATGCAAATTGGGGGCAGGGAGTGTGACTTTTTGTCACAAAACAAATTTGCATATACAAATTAGGATTCGGTTTAGTATTCGGGCCAAATCTTTCGCAAAGGATTTCGGCTGAATCCAAAATAGTGGATTCGGTGCATCTCTATGTGAGAAATAAACGATTTTAACCTTTCCTAAGTCCCCATATGTAATAAAAATGCACAAAGTTTAACCCGGTGTAGTAACCCATAGCAGCCAATAAGGTGTTTTTATTTTAAATAGGAGGCCAGCAAATGCTATCTAATTATTGGTTGCTATAGGTGACTTGACCAGTAGCAAACTTAGCAAATTTTATTTCATAAACTCGTTGTATGCAAATAAGAATACTGTCCAAACTATTATTCTTCCCCCTATTTGTGTGTGTTCTCTACTGTAAGTTGTAACGTTCCCACTAGGTGGTAATCCATTTTCTAAACCTGCAATTGGACTGAATACGACCTCAAGGTTAACTGCCACTGTTTGCTTTATTTTTCTTAAGCAGGAACCACTGAAAAAGACAATTACTGTGTTTACAGCTGTTTTGTTTGAAAATACAGCAATGCATTAGCAAAATATAGTTTTAAGACATATTTACAAAGCACCAATATTTTCCACAGAACTGTAAAACAAATGGATATATATATAAAGCATACAGATTACATACACTACTCACCAATACAGAAGGGAGAGAGGTCCCTGCTCATTAGAGCTTACAATCACAATGTTTTGGACTGAAGGTTTGTTTTAAGTGTTCATGTGTATCCATGATATATTGTGTGCCTGTGTTCATTTGACCTCAGCTGTCTCTAGTTTGCTTATAATAGAAACCAGCACAAAAATCTCTGATTATGAGCAGAGAATTCATTGTACCAGTGCCAACTGCAAGTAAAATAATACTACTGACAGCATTTGTCTGGCACAGATACGATAATCATCCTGTGCTTGGCATCACCTTACTTTTTTTACTCTGATAAATTCGAATGTACTCAAAACGTGAATGTTATCTTATGTAAGAAAAAACTCGAACATCTAAAATTAGAACAAATGTTACTGACCCGAAAACTCGAATCATATCAGATTAGTAGGAAACCCGATTCAAGTCTTTCTCCCGAAAAAACGCTAATGTCAGGAAGGCTATTAACATCTTCAATACCTACTATTCATAAGAAGTAATGTCACAAGCAGTTGATGCTTTTAAATTTCAGTTTTGACACAAAAAAAATGTGAAAATTATAATTTACCATTCAAACCATAATAAATCTGCCCCTATATATCTGTTTTATACACAGCAGGTCCCAGCCGGCCACAAAAGTGGCCACTGATACCCTTCAAGATAAAATCTAAATATAATGGCTAATTCTAATAATAGGAAATGCCAGCATGCAAATGGTCTACACTTTAGCTCAAAGAACAACAAAATATAAAATAAAAAAAAAATATCAGAAACCCCTTCCGCATTACATGCTTTGAGCCCCACAGAGATTAAGTTCTGCCATTTAGGAACCTCTGAGTTAGTCTTCTTTGACAGACAGAATTCAGTATCAAGAATTCACCTCCAACCACCCCTGCTATATGGTTTGGGTGCTTAAACAAATGGAAAATAACATAATTATTTTTACATTTTTTCCAGTTATGGAAAGATTCAATCACCTTTCCTAGTGCTGATAATTATTTTACAGGATAGACAAATAAATGCACATACGCAAGCAAATGCCATAATTATTCGATATTCTTTTCAAGAGCTATTCATCAAATAAGCCTTTTACTTTGATTTGCCCATTTGGGGATTAATGAATCTCCTGCCAAATCTCCCTTTGTCCACTAAGAGCAGAGACACACGTGGTGATTCGGGGAGATTTAGTCGCCCGGCGACAAATAGCCTCTTCTTCAGGTGACTAATCTCCCCCAAATACCATCTTGGGCCTCTACCCTAAAAATGTGATTCAGATTGGGATGATATAAATGTCTGACTATGAGGACATCTATTGATGCACAGACAGACACATAGATTCATTAGCCACAAAGTGCATTCAAAACCCAGAACACAACTAGGATAACAGAATATTTTTCAAGGTTCTCATTCACCCAATTCAAATTCTAATCCAAAAAGCCCTAGTTTTTTATCCCAAATGGGGGCAACATATGGCAATCTCTTATAGGAAAGCTTACCAAAGTATGAGTGAGTATGCACCCCATCATACCTACTATTCATAAGAAGTAATGTCACAAGTGGCAACATTTTGAAGCCCTATAAAGATGAATAATGTTCTTTTACTGTATTTTTCTTCCTGTGAGGAAAACTATAAAACTACTATATTTACTAGAAAGGGTTATATTGAGGTTGACGCCACTTTCACAAGTTTGCTAGATTCCTGTGGCATTGGAGTGTTTAGGATAACCTTGTATTTTATTGCATGCTATAAAGCACCGTTCCACTTATATACAGGCACAAGTGTGGTGCTCAACTCCACTGTACATTCTTGCCTACTTTAACTGTAGAGCAGATCATTTGTGTTCTGAAATATATACAGATTGCTGATTTACTTTATGGGGGCCTATTTGCCATGCTGTGTAAAACATTGGAGAAAAACATCTCCGGTAATGTTGCCCATAGCAACAAATCAGTAATTCGATTTCAACAGTCACTTCGAAGTTAGAAAATAAAAGCAAAGTTGGTTGATATGGGCAGCATCACCGTGATGTTTTTCTCCAGTATTTTACACAGCATGATAAATAGGTCATCTACTCCAAATGTATAAGCAGAAATATCCAAAAACTTAGGAACTAACACACAGTGATGTAGTACTAGTAAAGTAAGAGCAAAGATGGGCACCTTTTCACATGCCAGTGTTTGTAGGGACAGAAGTGTTAATGTTCCGCAGAGAATATGAGCAATGAGCAAGGGCTGTAGTCAAGGAATTTCGGTTAACCGCACACCACCACCCTTCATGTATTAATCACTTGGTGCACAACGATAGAGGCTTCGGCCACCTCAAAATTCCATAGAAAAGATTTTCACAGGCACACAGGATTTTTAGCTGCAGGGCAAGCCCTTGCAATTTTTGCACCTGCACTGCATTAAAAAATTGCAAGGACTTGCCCTGCAGCTAAAAATCCTGTGTGCCTGTGAAAATCTTTTCTAAGCAATGAGCAAGGTCCTGCCCATACAGTAGGCACAAGTACCCCCCGTCCTCAGTCACCCTTCAGAATATTGGTGGGCAAAGGGGTATTTTGCCTGTTGGATCTTTGAAAGTACCCAGTACCAAGTGAAGGGCTTTTGAAAATGTGCCAAAAACTTCTGGA
Source organism: Xenopus petersii (assembly GCA_038501925.1). NCBI lineage: Eukaryota > Metazoa > Chordata > Amphibia > Anura > Pipidae > Xenopus > Xenopus petersii. Next base: position 80,828,070 of record CM076674.1, on the reverse strand, counting down.
TTGCAGGTAGTCATTCTCCATCATTCTCTGACTGAGAGGCAACAGGCTGGTGAGTTCTCTCCGACCCACAGACGATTGTCCTAGCCACACACAAATTGCCCCAAGCCAGTGTCATTGCTGTCTGCCACAGGGTTTTGATCCTGCTGTAAAAATTTTGCTGTGGCTTTGAGAAGCAACATGATACACTTCTACAAATAATTCTGTATTTCATCATTTTTACCATAGGCTGTTATGCATAATGCTGTCAGCACTGCTGGATTATAAACAGGGTATTAATGAGGCTGTGGGGAGGCCAGAGAGATTTCAGTGGCCAACAGAATCAGCCAAAATCAATGACCTAGGAACATAAAAGCAAAGTGAAAATTCTAAAGTTTATTTATAAATATATTCTGTAGCACTAGGGAAACTGTTGTGGATGATGGGACCCATCGCTCCACTGGTAAATGGAAAGAGTCAGTATGGGAATAACTCTCCCATACTGATGTGCAGAGGTCTGTGTTTCTGAAAGTATATGGCGTTCCCATAGATGTCATTGTGTGTTAAAGGGGATGTTTATATTTTGCAAAATCAAAAGGAACTTTACCTATTGTAAGAGCTTAAAAAAAGGTTTGCTTAAATTACATTAAAGGTTAAAATATGTGCTCGCCAGATGCTCAAGGATGGGTTATCACTCTGGAAGAGAGGGTCTCCTCCTGCAGAAGGAAGTGCTTCTGTGCATACTCAGTCTCTTAATTTATCATTGTCACCAACCAGATTCATTTGCAGAGGAATGACTGGTCGTGACTGCTCTGGACTGGCTGAGACTCATTTCCTGTTAATCTCAGCATTTGAGCTGAACCCAAATTCTGTTTAATATCTTTAAAAAAAACAAAAACAAAAAAAAAAAACACAATTATAAGGGGGGTAAAGTTCTTCTTTTCCAAAGACCTACCAGTCTGGGGTGAGTTCAGCAGAGAACTTTGCAGATATTACACAAACAACTTATAGATGAAACCTTGTTTTACAAAAAAAAAAAAAAAAAAAAAAAACAATAAATAGGACATAAAATACATTTAACCAAGGGTCAGGGCTGGTAGGCAACAGTTTGATTAACTTAAGAGAGTGGGGTATAACAGTGCAGGCTTCTATCAAGTCCGGCTGTGTTCAGTCAGCAAAACCTGTCACTTTGCACTGGGAAAACTCTTGAAAGTATATGATATTGCTCATTTTAGGAAGTTCCTTCACATGGTGTGTCCGATCCTCTAGATTTAGATACCAGCTTCACAGACTATCAAGGCCAAATGTTCCCCAGGCCATTGTGGCCATCCTCATAAATGAGTTGCAGCCCCCTCTATATTTTTTAACCCTTTTCCAACCTGCTGAGAAAGGGCATCAGCAGACATTTTCTATCCAGACAACCTGTGATCTGAAACTACCCAGCCAAATGGGGCTGAAAATCAGCCTGCTGAAATACACAGGCCAAGAATGAGGCATATACTGGCATAAGCTTCCCGTCCTGCCTGCATCTGGAACAATTGCGTCGGCTGGGTGTTGGAACATGCTGCGAGTCCAATGAAGAAACATGCAAGGTTGCATTCTTGAGCCAAAATCTGTTGCCTCCCGGCCAACAAAGTTGTTCCAGGTGCAGTTAGGACAGGAGGCTAATGGCAGTGTAGGACCTTTATACACTGGCGTAAAGCTGGCCATACACATTACAAAAACAATAAACAGTGGCAGATGTTACGACGTGGCCGATCAACAAGCTGACCGATATCCGATCTCGGCATACATACGCCGAATATTGTAGGATAATATCTGAGAGCGTATGGCAACCATAAAAGAACGCGACCTGCCAAAAGTGAAGAGGGCCGCTGACTTCATGGGGAGTTCTGTGGTCCTAAGATTTATAGCTTATCAGCGGGGTACCCTTACTGTTCACAGCACATATCAGTCTGGTGCATAATGAAAAATCCTTTCTATAGTTATATCTCCTAAGTCGGGTTAGGAGGAGATGTTAAGCGTCGCATGTTGGATCCGGCAGAGTGAGTCACCCTATTGCCATATTTAATTCGACCGGAAGAAGAGTTTTCTCACAGTATTTTTAATAAAGCATTGTTAATCATAAACTTTATGCAGGGTAGAGCTATATAAGAACAGAGTAGAACTGCTTTTTTAATCATTTTCTGTTACAGTACCCTTAAAGGAGAAGGAAAGGCTTACAGCACTTGGGGATGCCAAATGTTAGACACCCCAAGTGATTGTATTGACTTACCTGAAACCCCCGGGCCAGTGCTCCTATCAGCAGAAAACTGCTTATACCAGTGAGCACCGCGCAAAGAAGGAGGTAGATGGAAGAAGATCGCTCTGTGGTGCTCACTGATATAACCCCGGGCCGGTGTAGTTTTCTGCTGATAGGAGCACCGGCCCAAGGTTTCAGGTAAGTGAATAAAATCACTTGGGGTGCTTAACATTTGGCACCCCAAGTGCTGCAAGCCTTCTCCATTAAGGCACAAGGGTGTTATGAATGCTGCTGCCATCTAGTGGGAAACAGTGGTAGTCAAAGCAGCCCTGTGTGCTGCTTCAAATTATGGTCTGAAGCAACTCAATAATTGTAATACATATACCAACAATATAATTGCCTTAGCCTCAAAAAAGAACATTTTTTTTTTATTTTGTATTATCATAGACAATCAGCTACACATACATACATATTACTTTCATAATTAAATACATAATTATTCAATTTTAACAAGTGGAAGGGCAAGAGAAAAAAAAACATGTGGATGGCACATTTGGTTAACTTTTATGCAAAACTTGGAATCAAAATCATTCATGAACTTTCTATTATCCTGCAGTAATAACATTTCAAAATACACTATATACTACAATCAATTGTACCAAAGAAGTTTAAGAATTACTGCTACAATACCTTTACATAGTGTACTCTGCAAAGTGGTCAAGAGGTAATGCAGACACAGAGTACTATACAGTGTAAAGAGTGTCTAGGATCTATGACATTTTTGAATATACGACTTGGTAAAGCAGAGGCTACAGAATTCACAGCCACAATTGATACAGCATGTCTACAATAATTTTTTGCTGCAGCTCCAGTGCTTTTCATCTGCGTCTATTTCCAATAAAGACTTCTTATATTATAAAAAGGATTTGAATACTTTAACACTGTTCAAGTTGATTCCTACTCATTGCTAGCCATAACCAGCATTAGACTGTAAACATATGCAGAATAGGAGACTCTAAACCAAGGCATGACAGTGAGTGCTTACAATGGTCACTTAAGTGAGGTTTTAAACCTGAGGGCAATGTGACACACAAACAAAAAGGACAAACACTGAACAGAAAAATAAAAGTACAATGCAAAGAGTGTTTGTGGTACAAGCTGAGCCATTATATTAGGATTGCTCATTTACTTCTATCGTAATGATGGCTCTGCTCCATGGAAGTTATTTTTTAGAACTAAGGCTTGAAGTTGGGAAAAAAAAACCCTGTAGGGGCTGCTTTGTCTCCAGGTGGGTCACTGTAGTGGTTTCACAAGGTACAGCTTTTCTCCGTGTTCACTAGTGAAGATGGGGGCTTTCTTATAATGTTCCACCAATTCATCCATGTTCTTAAATCGCCGCTGCCCAATACAGAATACACTGTCTACCAGCTGTACTTTAAAGTGTTTGTTTTTTCTTGATGACTTCAGAGATATGGAAAAGTCACTGGGCTGTGAAAAGGAGAGAAGAACATTAGAATAAAACTTTGGTTGATTCCTATGGGGCAATAAAGGCATAAATGGTCTCAAGAAGCAAAAAGAAAGTTAACTAATGACTTGGAAAATGTGCCCATGATACACTGCAGGCTGAAGGGAAAAGTTTAATGGGGTTAAAGCTCATCCAAATTAGACAAAAGTCCTTTCCAGCCATCCATGGCTCCAGATATGAAACAATCCACCACCTATGAAAAATAGACGGGACAGCTGGTAAATGCCCTCTTAACAGCTGCCACAAATTATGCTGCAAGAATTGATGAACCATTTACACCCGCATGCAGCTATCCATGTTAGACAGGAAGTCCTGCCCCACCACCCACTGTGACATCAATGACATCATCAACTGTATCTTTCAATTAAAATGCTGAAATTCTTGCATTGCAGCACATTGCACTTGATTTTCCTTGACGGCTGAAATAAAGCCTCGCAGGCACCAATGTTCCTCCCCCAAAGCATTGTGATATCATAGATGACAACAAAACTTTAAAAAAAAAAAAGATCTACCACTTATTATAGATAGATATGTATACCTGGTGTGGACCCTATTAACAGAGGACTCCCAAATGCAGAAGCTGTGGGCAGCCATCCATGTCAGGAAGTCCTGTCCCACAATGTTAAAATTGTCAGTGGCATCACCATTCATCTTAAAATTATCCACAGCCGGCTGCTGGTAACCCTACCCTCCCTATGCTGAAGGGGGTGCAGAGTGCTCATCGAGCTTCATGGCATTCACGGGTAAAGACCCACTGGCTGGTCCAGGGAGAGCTCATATCTCATTGGTCCTTTCTCTGACTATACTGCCATATGTACAGTATGTTTGTGAAGATTCTCATTAATCGAGGTCATGGTACATCTGTAGAAATAAGTCAAATCAACTGAACTTGCTGTGTTTTTTCCTTGAAGACGTTTCACCAACCATGCAATTGGCTTTCTCAATTGAGAATAATTTGAAAATAGGATCTTTCTTTGGCAATATATCCTCTGGAATGTTGCTCCATCAGCATAATCTGTTTATCATAATCCGCAAGGATATCATTAAATTAGGTGTTGATTGTATTAGCAAGATTGGATCTTTGAGGTCTTACAATGCCACATACAATGCTGTTTTGGCACCTCTCCCTGGAAGGTTTAATAACACATCAAAGCTCCAATCATGCTAATACAATCAACACCTAACTTCATGACATCATTGTGGATTATGATAGATTATGATGATTGCATTATTGCATTCCAGAGGATATATTGCTGAAGAAAGATCCTATTTACAAGTTATTCTCAATTGAGAAAGCCAGTTGGATGACTGGTGAAACGTCTTCAAGGAAAAAAAAAAACACAGCAAGTCCAGTTGATTTGACTTATTTCTACAGATATGTCACATGCACAGTTTTTGTGGAAATACACATTAAAATGCTGAAACCATTGAACTGCCCTGCCGTGCATTTGCCCCTTCCTGAGAAGTTTTTAGAGTGACAATACTGAAATAAGGGGCTACAAGCAGTAACCATTGTCAGACAATAAATCCCACCGTGACCCATTGGGGCATCAATGATGACACCATAACTCATGTTTAAATAATCCACCATCTAACAAAGATAGGTGGGTGCACCTACCAAGCCTCCTCCCATCATAAACTGTATTATTAAAATATAAATACTGAAAAACACCATGTAGGCCAGAAAAATTCCAGCCCTGAGTAGTACAGAAGTTGGCCAGCACTGACCTACAGTTTATTTACATGTAAATACAATCTCCTGATAGTTAAAGAAACTATTTATAAAAACACAGACTGCATGAACAGCCCAACATATAGCCAGGTTTGTGAATGAACACTTTTAAAAGGTGCTTAATGTTGCATACTTCTATTAGGCATCAGTGTCACCTTAAATAGAAAAACCATATAGTATCTTTAATAAATAATACGTCTCTGTATTATTTACTTTGTGGCTAGTAGAAAAGAAAAAAATCCTGACAGAAAACACAATGACCTCTGAGGTGAGGCATTTCGCCTGGACAATGAGCTCCGAGTAATTCCCACAATGAAATAAAATGGAACAAATTCTCATCTTTTACACTTTGAATCAGAATACAGAGCAACCTAGTGGCTTGAGAACATTCTGTATTGCATAACCAAACATTATGCCTACCTGCAATTTCTTATCTTGATGTACTGCTCAGGAGGCCACACCCAGCGTTCACAGTACTTTGCCCTGCCTGGGAGCTTTGTTTTCATACAGAGCACACCTACTTTACACTTCCCAGCATTCCTTATCTTAGGCTTTTAAACAGCTGCCAAATTACTGCTGCCTGGAAACACCAACTGAGGCTTTTTATAACTGTAACCAAAGCTTCTTTCATGCAAAGCGCCCAAAATTATGTTGTGAGTCATTGTTCATAAAATGATACAGCCAGATTTTGAGCAATATTTCATTACACTAATGCAACCATTAACCACCACTTGCATCCCTTCCTTCAAGCTCTCTGGTGCCCCTGTTGCATATCTGTGTTGGCCCCAACTTATGTCAGGCTTGTGAGCAGGGCAAAGTTCCAATAGGCTGGCTCACCGATTTTAACTGAGCCTTTAAAGCTCATAGTACATGGAGCGTTGACTACGTTGCTCTCAGCAGGTGTTTTTTTCTTTGAGGGCTGAGAGAAGTGGATCTACTCCCTGCCCCAGCTCAGCCGATCTGCAGAGCTTTGGCTTATGCGCAGGCACAGGTAACAGAGCAGAGGTCAGCCACAAAATGCAAAAAATGTGCCATTGCCCTAAAAGGGTAGTTCACCTTCAACTTAACTCTTAGTAACTTTTTAGACAGTGATATTCTGAGACAGCAGTTCATCATTTTTATGGTTTTTGATTTATATGCATTCTTCCTTATGTATAGAGGTGGGGCAGGCAATTACTTTCACTTTCCATTCAGTACTTACTAGATATCACTGCTCTCCCCACATTCCCCCTCTCTATTCACCATTTAACTGTGTAACCAGTGCATAGGGGTGGACATTCTGGTGCACAAACAATATTCTGAGATGATGTAAGGCTTGTATTAATAACAGTGTCCATAAAATGGCTCATGTCTCCTGCTATAATTATGAGTACCCAGATATTTTGATTGACTAACATGATAAAATAGGATTTGGAATAATTTTTTCAGGCGGCGGGTCCCCTTTAACATCATAAAAGACACTTTTTATTTGCTGCAAAATCTCTTGACAGGATGAATTTTGGCAATTAAAAGGTATTTGAAAGAAAGCTGGTTTATTCATTCATTCATGTAGCAAATATTTCTAAAGTTTTGCAGTTACTTTATATTATAGTACAGGTATAGGATCCCTTATCCGGAAACCCGATATCCAGAAAGCTCCGAATTACGGAATGGCTGTCTCCAATAGACTCCATTTTATCGAAATAATCCAAACTTTTAAAAATGATTCCTCTGTAATAATAAAACAGTAGCTTGTACTTGATCCCAACTAAGATATAATTAATCCTTATTGGAAGCAAAACCAGCCTATTGGGTTTATTTAATGTTTAAATTAATTTCTAGTAGACTTAAGGCATGAAGACCCAAATTACAGAAAGATCCATTATATAACAGGAGAGAGAGAGAGAGAGAGAGAGAGAGAGAGAGAGAGAGAGAGAGAGAGAGAGAGAGAGAGAGAGAGACAGTACTCAAGCCAAAACTATGCTAATGCTCAGGCCAGGAATGATGTAGGACTGATGGCCCAGTGGTAAAAACAGACCAACCAGCAAGCTGAAGATTTTCAGTTCAAACCTTAAACACTTACGCAAAAAGCAAACAAAAAAAAAAGAAAAAACACAGAAAAATATTCAATTACTCACCGAAGACTCACTGTCTCTAATAACAAAGTCTCCCTCCATTCCTCTTTCATTCAGGGCACATTCTGCTTGATGTCGGGTTATACCACCATAATACCATGCTTTACCAGCAAATCGGCCAGTGCAAGCAGGACCTGTGTAGCTTATCTGAGTAATATGGGAATTGTTCATGGAAGGGCCATCACTTAAAATAACAACATAGTTTTTAGGAACAAGCCCAATTTGCCCACTAGAGTTTTTACATTTCCACCACTCAGGGTCATTATCTGGTTTTTCAATTACTTCCATAGTTTCCCCTTTCTCAAAATTCAGTTCCTCTTCAGTTACTGAGCTGAACGGGTACAGTGTCTTAACAATATGAAGCACTTTTGTACTTTGGCCATTGGTCATAGAAGCTCCTTTCCTTGAGTTTAGAAAACTTGGGGAATCTGCAGTTTCGTCGTCAACTTCTTCTACTACATAGTTCGATGGAAACCAGCCAACCTGTCCATTGTATGCACCGCGCCACCATCCATCACTGCACTTCTCCATAACAACCACTCGTGTACCTTTCACGAGTGTCAGCTCATCATCTCTCTCTGCTACATAGGCAAATTTGACTACTGCAGGAATGTTTAAATCATAGATTCGATCTGTGTTGCTGCCATTAGATGAATATTCTGCATCAGTGCTTGGTGTGGGCGAGGCATCTCGAGTGCTAGTTTTTTTGCTTTTTGTTTTGCCAAGACCTGCAAAAAAAAAAAAAAAAAAAACATTTTAATTTTACAGATCTGGTTTTGCATCTGAACAACAATCCATTTAATGTGGTAAAGTTAAAACATAATTCAAATGATTTCAAACTTATTGGGTTAGGTGAGAGGGCACAGCTTGCTTGATACCCTAGAGCAGGGAGAATGGGGCTGAGACAGGCTGAAGGAAAAGTTGGGTAAGATTGGAGGATAATACGTATCTGTTCCTTTGGATACTCCTAGACCCTCTTTATCAGCTTATACCTAATAAAAATATTTTGGTTACCACCTACAACTGTAAAATATTTCAACCATCCCCAAATCTGCCTCCAACACTACTGGACAATTACAAAATGCTCTCTACAATTTTAGCTACTAGAATAAGTGTTTATTTACCCCAGTGGATCAACAGAGACCAAGTTGGATTTATAGTGAGAGATGGGATTAAGCAAATTCTTTTATTAATTCATATAACCCAGATTACCCCTAGTAAGGCAAAGTTTTAGATATGGTTTCATGGTCCTATTTGCAGAACACCCCTTATACATAGTACTTTGGCCCAGGATATCTGTCCTAGTTCAGGCCATTATACTAGACCCCAAACACTTATGTTTATTTAATGCAGTGTAAGTCATTTAATTTAATTTTGACTATAATCATTGAACAAAGACCCTCATTATCACACATTCTGTTTAATTAAGCAATAGAACCATTGGCTGCCCTAATAAGATTTTATAATTTCATAAACTTAACTTAATACATTCAGTGAAATATCAGTTTATAAACTTAATAAATTCAGTGAAATATCAGTTTACATATTTCATAATAAATAAGAGACCTGCCATTGAACACTGTGCACCAGATTAACATAAATGGTATATGAAAACAGGCAGTTAATCAAGCTTTCTTCTAGCACTGGTTTATAACTTTTTGGTTAAGAATTCATACAAAACAAGTTTGTAAGTGGTAACTTAGAAAAAGTATAATAATTTTATTGTTTAACATGATGTTTTATTATTTAACATGATGATAACAACTCTGCAGCCCTATGTAGGGTTCTATGCATGTATATAAAAATGGAAACATTTCAAGCATATGACTATGAAGATTTTCATTCATCCAGGTCATAGTATATCTAGTATAGGTCAATCTAAAAACAACTGGACTTGCTGAGTAATCAATGAAGACGTTTCACTACTCATCCGAGCAGCTTCTTCAGTTCAACTGACTGGTGTGGGAAGTTCTCGGCATATATACTCTTCCACTAGACCCATTGTCAGCAGCATAAATTCAGTGACATACAGCATTGCAAAATTCTTGGCTAACATCTTAGCCCCGTTGGTAGGCAATACAGTGCATCATATCCAGAATGCCAAAGAGTTTGTAACCAAGATTCAAGGCGTTACACTAGAGGCAGAAGAAACAATGGTATCATATGATGTCACTTCTTTGTTCACATGTATACCTACTACAGAGGCAATTGAGACTGTAAGAAATCGACTGCAACATGATAACACCCTCAGCAGCAGAACGAAGCTCAGTCCCAACCAAGTTTGTTTGTTGCTAGATTTGTGCCTTAACACCACATACTTCAAGTACAAGAACCTTTTTTATAGACAGAAACATGGCTGTGCAATGGGTTCTCCAGTCTCTCCCATTGTAGCAAACTTGTACATGGAGGAAGTGGAAAGGAGGGCCTTACTTACGTTCCAGGGAACTACACCGACTCACTGGTTCAGGTATGTGGATGATACTTGGGTTAAAATCAGATCCAATGAAGTGGCGGCCTTCACAGAACACATTAACTCAGTGGACAAGAACATCAAGTTCACAAGGGAAGATGTCCATAGAACAAACTTGCTTTTTTGGACTGTTTGATATGTATCCAAGAGGGGGGTAACTTGAAGACGGAAGTATACAGGAAACCCACTCATACGGATCAATATCTGTTGTTTGATTCCCACCATCCACTGGAACACAAACTGGGTGTCGTTCAAACCCTGCACCACCGGACGGAATGTGTGGCAACTGATACAGAGTCCAAAGACAAAGAGCAAAAACATCGCAGAGGAGCTTTGAAAGCGTGTGGCTACCCAGACTGGGCATTTGTCAAAACAGCAGCAACCAAGCCCAACAGGAACACCAATAGAAATAACCGCCTGGAGACACATAGTAGGCGAAACATAGTCATCCCATATGTAGCTGGAGTGTCAGAGAAACTCAGGAGGATTTTCAACAAACACCATGTCCCTGTGTTTTTCAAACCTAGCAACACACTGAGACAAAAACTGGTACACCCAAAGGATCAAACACCAAAAGAAAAACAAAGCAATGTGGTATACGGAGTCCAGTGTAGCGAGGTTTGCACAGATCTATACATCGGTGAGACAAAACAACTGCTCTCCAAGCGAATGGCTCAGCACAGGAGGGAGAACTCTACAGGGCAAAACTCAGCTGTCTTTCTACACTTAAAAGACAAGGGACACTCCTTTGAAGACAGCAAGGTCCAAATCTTGGATAAAGAAGACCGCTGGTTTGAACGAGGCGTGAAAGAGGCGATTCATGTCAAGGTGGAGAGACCATCTCTGAACAGAGGTGGGGGCCTTCGACACCACCTGTCTGCTACATACAATGCTGTTCTAATATCTGTACCCCGGCGGATTCAGAACACTTCACACATCCATTCATGCAACTCTCACAAGTAACACCAGTATCTAGGAGTTGCATGACACATTGGATAATCCTATCACAACTACACAGAATCAACACCTCTGTGAGTTTCTTCAGATGTCACCTCTTTGAAGAGTTACAATGTGCCATTGTAAATGGATTAGTGGAAGAGTATATATGCCGAGAACTTCCCACACCAGTCAGTTGAACTGAAGAAGCTGCTCGGATGAGTAGTGAAACGTCTTCATTGATTACTCAGCAAGTCCAGTTGTTTTTAGATTGACCTATACTAGATATTTCAAGCATATTGATGAAAAAACCTGAAGAAAATTCTCAGTTTAGCTTACATGTGGTTTTATTGTATGAAGGAATATTAGGAATGCACCTGTCATGCTACAGAACAATGGAGTATTAGATACAACTACAGATAATGTCAGTTAAACCTACATAAAAACAACTAAAAAAACAAGTAGAAGATTAATAATTTTATATATGTGCTTCTAAGTATTCTGATTACACAAATACAAAGTGAATATAATAATATAGCAGCCCTTCAACTTGTGGGATATTGTTCACTCAAACAAGAGAAGCAATGCCCTTCACTAGACCACTGAGGAAAGGTACGATTAAAATGCAGATCTTTATTTAAATAGCTAAAATATTGCATGATGCATTTCGCGTCTTGCACTTCCCCAGAAGCCTATGACTGATAAAGAGTATGGCAAACTGATCATTTAGAAGCCAGAAAGTTTATTTAACTCTACATTCTGAAGAATGAACTCGAAAAAAAACAACATGTTGTTGCACAGGCTTTATTTAAGTATGAGTATTCTTACATGCTCATTTATGGCTATTTGCTATACACAAACTGCACATAGGACACACTGTCTACATTTTGTGCCTGGATCTTAAGGTGGCCATACACAGGCCGATAAAAGCTGGCGACAGACCGTGTCGTCGGCAGCTTATTGGCCGTGTATGGGGCCCCCCCGACGGGCTTCACCGATCGAGATCTGGTCGAAAGTCGGGCAGATCGAGATCGGATGGGACAAAAAATCCTGTTGGATCGCGGCCGCATCTATTCGTTGATGCGGTTCCGCGATCCGACCACCCATTGCTATTCGATAGGTTCCGATCGTTGGGCCCTAGGGCCCACGATCAGATCAGCCCAATATTGCCCACCTCAAGGTGGGCATATATCGGGGAGAAATCCGCTCGTTTGACGACATTGCCAAACGAGCGGATCTCTCAGTGTATGGGCACCTTTGGAATCCTCAAATTGGCTTTTCTCAAAGCAAAAGAAAATCTAAGAAACTGGAAATTATACCATCTGGTTGCCCCTAAAGGTCCCCTAAGACGCAAAGATTCTTTGATGAACGACCGATTTTAGTGCAATCCAACCAATCCTATTGTGAGGTTAGTGGGAATCAAACGATCGTGCTTCGATTTTCGTCCAACATCGGCCAGAAAATTGATCGGCCAGGTTAGAAAATTTTCATCGGTAACAGAGAAATCTATCTATTGTCCAATTGTTTGCAGCACCAAGCAGGCAACTACCCTCAGTTTTCCTGGCTTCAACTAGACAACATTGCTGGAAATGGTCTTTTTAATTGATGGACAAATCGTACATTTAAACGATCGTTTCAAGATAAGCTTGGTCTAACGATGACGAAAAACATCTATGAAATATAAGAAATTCTATGGCCAACTTAAGACCTGCAAATCTAGTACAAAGTAACCCTTATGCCACTAAAAGGGTTACATAGTACCAGAAATATAATCAATTGTTTTCCAATCAATATTTGTTGCAAGGAAACTATTAAAATAAACAATTCCTTCTCAATTAAGGAATCGCACTTAAAAGCAGTTTTCTTCATAAAGAAAATTTTTTTTTAATTGGAAGCAGCTATCCAACATTCATTAACGACAAACTGGTCTTATTTGCAAATGTAATTGCTATTGAAAGCTTTATTTGCTTATCCCTTTCAGTCATCACTCCTGCAAATCTGTTACATCAGTTGGCTTCTGCTACAATGCCTCAACAATCAGAAACATAATGCTTTCAAGTGCAATTATACTTACCATTGAAAATAATGTGAAAATTACATAGAATTATATTTCATTATGCAAAATGTTTTGGGTAGACATCTCCTCATAAATACCTCTGTGTTTTAATTTAAATTAGAATGTAGAAACATACCCAGAGTGTCCTTTAAATTTTTAACAAGTGATCCCTTTTTTAAGCTGTTCTTCCTCTCCACGTAGTTTGATGGCACGTATCCAGTTTTGTTGGCAGTGTTTCTTACCCTCCACCAGGTTTTGGAGTCATCCAGTAGCCACAGGCGTTCATTTTTTCTAAGATCAAGTTCTTGGTCCTGTTGTGCCGTATAATCCCACTTGGCAATAACAATGACTTCCTCTGTCATCTTTCATGGAGTCAATCTGCCAAAATAGACAATAAGCATTTTATTACAGTATTAAAGTTGCTACATAACTACATCTAATACTTAATAAGACTTTGAAATAGGATATTAAACAAGTATTAACATTTTTTAATGAAAGGTAATTTGTTTGTAATGCCTGTTTATTTGCTATTAAAAATATTGTTAAAGGGGAATTAAACAGTTTATTGATTGTTCTACATGGACCATTTAAATGTAAATATCCTACATGGAATACTGTAAAGAGTAAGCGTGCACCAGCATGCTATTATCCTTTATTTATATACAGCCTCTGCATATTTACAAAGTACTTTACAGAGACTATTCATCATACACATCAGCCCCTGATGTTCACAGACTTGGATAAGTTTTATTAGTAGACAGTTACCCTGCCTGTACATTACCGGAGGGTGGGAGGAAACCACATAGACAAAGGGAAAGCATGCAAACTACTTGTAGATAGTTCCCAGGTGGAAATCCAACTGGAAATCCAAATCTGGACCTCAGGGCTGCAAGGCACAACTGCCAAAAACTGTACCACAATGAGAGTCAATGATTAAATTGGGCTGAAACTGTAAATATTTAGAGAAACATATAGTATTGTGTAAAAGAAAACCTGACTCTAATAACAGTTAGGCTAATGGTTAACTGCCCTCGTAATCATAATTATTCTTTTTAGAAAGTATGTACAGTATTTATGATGCCTCCAAACCTCACCTTGCTGAGATGTGCTGAACAGCAATAAAGCAGTGCCAAAGTACCCTAGACATTGCTTAAACTTCAGCTCTGAAGGTTTTTTTTCACATACAAAGTTAGAATTAAGGCCGTTTCAGACTCACACTGTGCATTATGGAAAGAGTGTCTGTCTAGACTGCCGATAATGATGTGTTAGTTAAGTCATGATAAATCTACTGTCAATTAGACTTTGCTAAATAAAATATTATCAGCAAAATATATACAGCTTTGACTTTTGGTTAAAAAAAAAAAAAAGAAGGATTTTAAAGGAGAAGGAAAGCCACGGAGGCATTTTATTGCCAATAGATTAGCTGCAATAGTGCAAGCTAGAATGCTATATTTATTCAGTAGAATGTTTTACCATACCTGAGTAAAAAGCTCTAGAAACTCTCTGTTTGTTTAGAATAGGAGTTGCAGTATTAACATGGTGTGACATCACTTCCTGCCTGATTCTCTCCCTGCTCTGGGCTCAGATTACAGTAGAGAAGGGAGGGGTGGGGGGAGAGGAGCAAACTGAGCATGCTCTTGTCCAGGGCAATGAGGTTTAAGCTGAAGGCAGGAAGTCTGATACAGAAGCCCATGAGTACACAATAGAAGGAAAGAAATGCTGTGTTTCTTTTGACAGGGGACTCAGAGCAGCATTACTTTGGGGGTTTACTGGTATATTTAGATGGACCTTTCTGATAAGGCTTACTTAGTTTTAACCTTTCCTTCTCCTTTAACATGTGTGCCTTTTGGTAAATTTGTTGTTACAGTCTTAGCTTTAGAAACATCAAAAAATTTAACTGCCAAATATGTATTTGAATATTCATTAAAGGGGGCATATTTATAAAGGTGAGCATAGTGACTGCCCCACCCCAAAAAAGGTGCAAAATGCGGATGGACATAAATTGCGTATTCATCCATTACATATATGTGGTATTCATAAAGGAGTAAGGATTTCATTTATACCACCTTATACCTGGCATATCCCATTCAAGTTAATCGGTCAAATTTACATGGCAAAGAAATTGTTGTTAAAAAGATGTGTAAAAACCAGCACTGGCATAGCTCTGTACACAGAGATATTTAAACTAACATATTTTTACCTCTGAAATGTAAACTCTGCTACAAATATACCCAAATTCAATACAACTTTATAAACTATGCAGACATTGACATGGTATACGATAGTATTAAAGTAGGGATGCTTGATGTATTCTAAAGCTAAAGCATCTTTTTATACAACCCTGCTAATATACTGCATTTACATAATTTCTGAAAAACTATAGTTTTATTTAGGTTTTCCTTTATCATGCATTGCAGCTTATTAGGGAGCTGATAGGGAAAGACCGTGCAATTAGAATTTACTCTAGCTTTAAAGTAACATTCTTTCAAGTGTGCTGGATTGGTAAAACTGATTTCTTGCTGCAAACTATTTTCATGTTTTAAAGTTCTGGTTTTTAACCATAACTTTGCTTTATCAGAACAAAAATGACAAACATGTTTTAATGCTATGAAATATCTTACTGCTTTAACTTTTATTTACATTAGACACCATTATTCATTTTGGTGCCTGCTCCAGTGGCACTCACAAGCCAATTCCCCAGTAGTATCAAGTTCATCTGGAGCCAACAGAGTAACCTGTATGTTTTTGCAGTGTAGGAGTAAAGCAGAGTATTGGGAAAACCAAAGCAGGAAAGAAAGGGCAGAACATATAACCCCAGTAGAAACAAAACTCAAAGCCCAGGGGGCGCAAGGCAGTTTTGCTAAACATTAAACATTTAAGAGAAGGAAACCCCCTGGGCAAAACATGAATGTCACAAAGTTTTCCGATTTCACTTCATGACATTCATCGCATGCGCAGTAGATCCGTACCGGTAACTGTTCCTACTGCGCATGCGCCAGAAGACGCCGGTCAAAGCAGGAAGAAGACGCGCGTGGGAGAAGATGGCAACTGTGAACTCCTTGGACTGGACCTGCGCAGAGGGGTGAGTAACAAGTTAGGGGCATTTGCCCAGAGGGACAGGTAGGCCAGGAGGGAGGAGGGAGGGGGGGCAACACAGGGGAGGGGTTTTGCGCCCAGGGGGTTTCCTTCTCCTTTAAAGCTGGCCATAGAAGCAAACTTGTGCTCATATGAAACAAAGATTCATACTATTTTCAGTGTGTGTGGATTGTCCCAGCATGTGCCACGGCAATTAATGGTTCAGTCGATCGGACGATAATACGTTATCTCTGCATGTATTGCCTATCTGACGATATCAATGGGAAATGGTCACTACTATTTGTCGGACATAACTTTTGATCGATTGCTGGCTGTCAATTAATGGCCTGAGCATGGATTGATGCTTTATATTAATCTGAGTAGTTAGTTGCAGGTTTGAGGATTGGAATGGACGTTCGTGTGTCCGATATAGCCCAATAATCTGCTCGTCTATGGCCAGTTTAAGCTGTCCCATTCCTGTGAAAATGGATAGAACTTTGACCAATTGCCAGACTTTACGGAGAAAACCAATACATTACTGAAACAGTTTTATTTTTATTTCAGGAAACTGCATTGTGACATGCAATGTGACTGTATATGAAACTACACACAGACAATTTATGCAGTCTGCTTTAGTTTCTCTTCACAAAGTTTGTGTTAAACCAGGCTGAGCTGTAAAATGCCTGCTGCTCTTCCAACACTCTTATTTTCAGCACTGAAGATTTCAATTTCTCTGGCAGGGATTGCCTACTATTTTAGAAAGAAAATGAAGTTGTGGTTTTTCTTTCCACACTGCTACTTTGAGTTTCAACTGTCATATTTTGGCAGTTAACAAAGCAGCAGCTGTATAAATGTTTGTGGGAAATTATAAAGATAAGTTAGAGCGCTCAGGTGCATTGCTCAGCTTGTTTAAATATTCACTGCTTCATTTCCTTGTCTCTTCTGCTACATATCATATTAGACTGGAGTGCATGTGTTTAAAATGAAACTATATCACACTATATAACGATGTGCACAAAAACCGCCTGGTAAGACACCTAGGGGCCTATTTATCATGCTGTTTAAAATCTGGAGAAAAACATCACCGGTTATGTTGCCCATAGCAACCAATCAGATCTTTGCTTTTGTTTTCTAACTCGTAGGCGACTATTAAAATTTAATTGATGATTGGTTGCTATGGAGGACATCACCGGTGACATTTCAAATCATTAAACTGTTTTAATGTACAGTAAAAGTTGCTAAAATTATTTGTGTGGCTATCCCCTTTAATAACCTAACAGTAAGTCCTAACACGTACATGAAACACTTTTGACCAATTTCAAATTGTTTAAAGGGGAACTATTGCAAAATTGAAAATTTAACATAAGCTTCATCATACTGAAATACTTTCTAAATACAATCAATTAAATATTCTGCATTATTTCTGAAATTCAGTTTATCTTCACTCTCCCTCTCTCAGAATCTGTTTCTCTTCATTCTGTCTTTTTGCAGCAGTTGGGTGTCAGATAGTCATTGACAGTTAAATCCAATATATCTTATAGGGGGGCTTCCTTTCCTAGCAGATGAATTAGAGCTCACTCAAATAACAGATTCCCGTACAAACAAAATCTAACAAAATAACTGCCTTTTGCACAAATCCTGCATGTAGAGAGACATGATGTTTGGTGATTTTAATAGAGTGAGCTCTAATACATCTTCTAGGCAAAAGGAGAACCCTATAAGATATATCAGATCTAACTGTCAAAAACTTCAAAAACTTCTTATTTCAGTATACGGAGATAGTTCCCCTTTTAGATATTCCAGCAAAGGACAATTTGAACAACTGTTTTCTTGGCTGCATAGTAGGAGTTTCAAAATAATCTTTAGGGCAGTCGTCCCCAGCCAGTGGCTCCTTGGATGTTGCTCCCAGTGGTCTCTAAGCAGGTGATTATTTTTAAATTCCTAGCTTGGAGGCAAGTTTTGGTTGCATAAAAAACAGGTTTATGATCAAATAGAGCCTCCTGTAGGCTGCCAATCCACATATGGGCTACCAATAGCAAATCACAACCCTAATTTGGCACCCCAGGAACATTTTTCATGTCTGTGTTGCTCAACAACACTTTTTATATTTGAATATGGTTCAGGAGTAAAAAGGTTGGGCAGCACTGGTGGCAAAACATCTACTGAAAACCCTTGATATCACCTGCTGAATGGCATAATTGTGTGAAATTGCTATTACCCTTCAACGCTAAGCTAAGGTTACTGCAGCCAATTTACTAACACAGGCATTAAATAATAGTAGCACATTTATCGGTAGCAACCCAGGATTGAACTTCACATGGACTGAGGCATGGAAGTGCCAAACTGGTAAGGGGGTGGCTCCCACCAACTTCCCTACACAGTAATATTTTAATTGACATGCTTTGCACTTATTAAGTGTTCCCAAAACTTTAAAGTGAAAGGCTTCATTAGTGTCAGAAGGCAAGAGTAGAGGTCATACAAGATTAACCTTTAACCCCCCCCCCAAAGGACACACCACATTATAACAAAGCTCTTAGTTTTCTTAAGTCGCCTGAAGTTTCCTTGTGAGGCAATTATGGGCGACTTCGGAAAACCAAGCGTTCCATGTGCCTGCCCCCAGGCGATTTACATTTTAGCCGGAGGAAGTCAGATCGGGTAGATTAGTCGCCTCAAAGAAGAGATTTGTCGTCTGGCGACTAATATCCCCGAATCTGCCTGTGTGGCCAGACCCTAAAAGTACAGCAGATATGTGGCCCCTACATGGAATATTTGCACGGTTTAGATATTAAAAATGTTTTAATGCAGGGCAATGGGTATCAGTACATTCAAAACAAAATATAATTGCTCTCATTGAGATATTTATAGCTGTTTGAGCAAATTTCATTCACATCTCTCAAGCTTTTCTTCCAAAGGGTAAAGCTGGCCATAGACGTGCAGATTTTATCCTTATGTCTGATCGTGCGTTGCCACCTCCAGACCTACCACTAACCATTCAAATTAAATAAAGTAGTAAAAAACAGCCAATCAGACAATGTTCTGGCCATGAATTGACACACAGCAATAATAGAGAAGTTATGTCCGACAAATAGTAGTAACAGTCACCCATTGATATCAATACTCGCAGCGATATTGTTAGCAGAGATAAATCTTCTAACCTGTCTGATAGACTAAATACCCGATCGCCATGATACGAAAAATGTTGTGGCAATCCTCCAATGAGAGTTAAGGCTAAGGCCACACTAGGCGATAGCGCCGCGATTTGACTCGCGGCGACTTTTCGCCGCGACTTTTAATCCGCAATCGCTGGGGAAACTTTTGCGCTGGCGTCTATGGGGAATCGCGGCGTAAAAACACACGCGGCGATCTTTTTTCTATTGTCGTTCGAAATCGCCTAGCGAGGCAATTTCGAGCGACAGTAGAAAAAAGATCGCCGCGTGTGTTTTTACGCCGCGGCGATCTTTTTTCTATTGTCGTTCGAAATCGCCTAGCGAGGCAATTTCGAGCGACAGTAGAAAAAAGATCGCCGCGTGTGTTTTTACGCCGCGATTCCCCATAGACGCCAGCGCAAAAGTTTCCCCAGCGATTGTGGATTAAAAGTCGCGGCGAAAAGTCGCCGCGAGTCAAATCGCGGCGATATCGCCTAGTGTGGCCCTAGCCTAAAGAGATAAGAAAGTCTCAACGCAGCAGAGTGAACAGAAGCAATGAACTTGTAAAACATATGAAATCTGAATTTCCCATGTGACAGAGAATAACAAAACACAATTGAAGCTTGTGAAAATGATTTGCTTAAAATTTACTCTATGGGAGGGCCTTCTCGTAATTCAGAGCTTTTTGACAAACGGGTTTCCGAATAAAGGATTCTATACAGTATAATAAAAGTTAGTTTTATCTTTACACTGTATACCTTAAAGCAGTTAAACTGAAAGTACTAAACCAGATAATTAAATGAAAACCCAGCTATTTTATTTTTAATAGAAAGGAGGATTTTACTATTTTTGAGCACAACAGCAAAGCTACATACTAAATATGAAATTGACATAGTGTTAAGAAGAAGCAGAATATGTATGTATAGAATAGATTTACAAAGAGCAAACCAAAAGCCTCTTTTGCCATGCTGACAGCTTTCCTTGTAGCTGCCTCTGAAATCTCCCCATCAAACTTACTAGAAAGACTCTCAATGGACATAAAGCCAAAACAAAGAAAGCAAGGTCATTCACAGGAAGTAACATCAACATATGGAAGTACTCATAACACTCTAGTAGTTGCCCTCTAGTTATTATCATTATGCTTTATTTAGATCACAAGTTGCAGACTGCTGCTTGCAGGATATGAATTCCAACCTGTTTGAAAAAATACTGCAATCAGCAATTATGATGAAGTTAGGAAAGGACATAAAATCAACTCTGCCACTATGCTAAGGAGCATATAGTATTCATGTTGATAAGGTTGCACGTTCCAAATATAGCCAATAAAAAGATCAAAGACGTAACAAACTGAATTAAGTCTCATCAATATTTGTATGACCCCTAATTACATTTTAACTGGGAAGGCAATCATTTCATTCCACAAAGGGGTTATCAGCTGCTACTTCAGTTAAAAGAGGTCAAAACTGCAAACAATGCCCATGTATGATGAATGGATATATTTTGGTGGGCAAAGCTCTGGAATGCATGGTGCCAAAATGCCAACCATTGAGCAGGTTTGCTGAAATAGAAGCTATGACCTGGATTCCTACAGACCAAAATAAGCTACAGAGGAAGGAGTTTCCCCAGAGGAGAAAGCTATTGTCACAAGGTGGAGACAAGAGGTAGCCTTTCCTGGCCAGGCTAATTATATTGTACCTGTTTCCCCACCCACTATGCACAGGTGAGCCATGATGAAACTAAACAAAGATCATTCTACAATTACTCTGCACTAACAATGCAGCAAAGAAGTAAGTGGAATACCTGCACATTAGAAGCTGTGGCACATCACTACTATTATAACTGTATTCCTGATTGACTAAGACCTATTTGTCGTCATAATATTTGTCAGAAAGAATCTAAGTGGGAGATGATCCTAGTGCTCTGTGAAAGCCAACAGGTTCAGCACCAGAATGTGTCAGAACACTGTGTTAGCAGAGCTAGGGGACATAACAATGCCCTACAAGTTCTGAAAGTGGCTTAAAAGCACTTTACTGTACAGGTATAGGATCAGTTTCCAAAATAACTGGGACATGGGGTTTTCAGGATCATGGATCTTTCAATAATTTGAATCTTCATACCTCAAGTCTACAAGAAAATCATTAAAACGTAAAACAAACCCAATAAGCTGGTCCGGAGTCTGTACCAAAAGTTTACTTTAGGTTCCTGAAATATTTCAATACGAGCTCTGTGCTGTAATGACCTATATGTTCCATAAGGAGCACAATTAATTTTGCTCTACTAAAATGATTCTAATTGCAATGTATTTTAGGTTTCTATACCATGCCCATGCCTCCCAACTGTCCTGTTTTCTGAGGGACAGCACAGATTTTGACAGCTCAGCCCACAGTTGGGTTTCTTACTGAAATATCCCAACTTTCTCTTTGATCTCCTGCACTGACTAAAGAAAAACATACAAATTTTCTGAAACTTAATTAAAATAAGTATTTTTTGTCAGAGCCCAGAACAGCCACGGGCTGCAACTGGATACATTTGTAACAATTTAAAATAAGCAAAGAAACAAATTAACTATTTTAGATAAGCAGGTCTCTTAGGAGAACTGAGACTGGCAGCTTAAAGGACAATTCACTTTCATTAGCAAAACTGTTATAACATATAAAACATTGCCTTTAAAATTTTCATAACCTGCCAAATTTTGTAAATGGGCATGGTAATTAGGTGTGGCTAAATAATTTTATTCCTCTTTCCATTTTTCAAATGTTGGGAGGTATGCATGCCTGTAAAATCTGTACATATTATATTCATTTACTTATTTCTGTCCAGCATCTGCCAATAAAAGTCATAGAAGGTATAATAATGCATTTTTATCTTTATGTGTAGAGAATCATGCCCATTAAAGCTACTGTATTATTATAATGTACCAGTTATTGGTATACCAGTAAATGGAGTCCAAAAGCCGCAAAATGACTGAACATGAACATATCTTAAAATAAACATGTTGGACTACAGCGTCATACTCATAAGACTGTGCATAACGCAGTCTGTGAAAGCACATTTATAGCCTGTGTATATGTCAACATGCATTTTCAACATCTGCTGCCACCCACTGAATTTACACACACACACACTGCAAATGGTCAGTGAAAAAGGGAAAGATTGTGGACAACATACCAAAAAAATAATATCTGTATCAGGAGACAAAAACCAGTAGGGGGGGAGCTACCTCCTTCCTGATGCACATGCCTATTCTCCATCTGTAGCTACATTTTACAATGCATGCATGCTGCTGTATAAAGAGATCACTTAAACATACTACTGTAACACATATATACATGCAAGCTTGGGACATGATATTGTGCATGTATCAACACAGCCACATAAAACAAATGTACTCCTTATGTATTTAATGCAATGTACATTAATACTTCAGACACTGTGCATACACAACAGTAGTTGCCAAGCTGTGGGTATGGCCTCTTAGGGAAGCCCAATGTAGTAGAAGGGAAGGCCAAACCTGAGAAGTTAGTTCTAGATAAGAATACCCCAAGGTCCAATATGTTAGGAGTTTGATATATCGAGTGCAGCCTAGGTTTATTTGCCAGATCATTCTACTTTTAGAAAAGAATATGTACTAAACCTGAGGAAAGTACCAAATCCTTGCACTGCCATTTTACTTTATACCTTTCCCAGGCATTCCTACCTCAGGTGAGTACTAACTGAAAATTTCACTCTACTGCACATGCAAGTAAGATGGCATGAGTGGCTTTCGTTTTTTCCCCGTTGTATTTATTTTCCCTAAAAAGAAAAAAGTAGCAAATGCATTCCCAGAGGAGTTGCCTACAACATTGACAGACCCAGTAAATCAGGATTCAGTTGTCCTTTTCGAGTAAATGCGTATCAACTATATTGGGCATGCTTGAATTATAGTAAGTGGATGTGTACTTATATCTGTAACCTTATGTGTTCTCTCCAATCCCTTCCACTTGTATCTGAGCAAACCAATTATTATTATTATTAATAATCTTGCTTTGTGCAGGAGGGATATCAACATACATGGTCATTAAAAGGAGCTTTCTACAAACTGCTGCCACTAAGTGTAAAGAAATTGTGTCTCTGTACACTAAACCAAGGACCCTAACCCAAATCAAATGCATCACCAGACCATTATTCATCCTCCATGAAACTTTATAATCACCTTTACACATTCAGGTAGGTAGTAGTTCTCCTAGTATCCATCAAGCCCAGACTACACTGAGTCAGGCAGCCTAATGTGAAGAACAATTCATAACTTCAGAGGGGCAACTTCCACCTCCACAGAGTCTGATGGCATAGATCTTCACACCCCTCCTGCCAACATACGGCATTACACTTGCTGATGTTAAGCTTGTCTGCTGCTGCTCAGCCGAATAAACAGATTCTTGTGCTGATGCTGCACACTGGGACAGTTTGGAGCCCAGCAGTGAGTGTTACAATAGCCTTTAAACTTGAATTCCCATCATCCCTTGCCAGTCTTAAAGGAGAAGGAAAGGTTAAAACTAAGTAAGCCTTATCAGAAAGGTCCACCTAAATATACCAGTAAACCCTCAAAGTAACGCTGCTCTGAGTCCTCTGTCAAAAGAAACACAGCATTTCTTTCCTTCTATTGTGTACACATGGGCTTCTGTGTCAGACTTCCTGTTTTCAGCATAAACCTTCAGAGCTAGGGCTTGAGCATGCTCAGTTTGCTCCTCTCCCTGCTGTAATATGAGTCCAGAGCTATAAGTGAGCAGGGAGAGACTCAGGCATGAAGTGATGTCACACCAAGCTAATATGGCAGCTTCTATCTTAAACAGACAGAGAGCTTCTAGAGCTTTTTACTCAGGTATGGTAAAGCATTCTAAATATAGCATTCTAGCTTGCACTATTGCAGCTAATCTATTGGCAATAAAATGCCTCAGTGGCTTTCCTTCTCCTTTAACACAGGTAGCTGCAACATGCTGGAGGCTGTCCATAGGAAACCACTGAAGGGCTGAAGGTTGTAGGGCCCTGCTTTGTATCACATCCATTTAATATCAATATGTGATAAATGTGTCCCCGCCCCCGCATGGAAATCATTTCCAGTAGTTGTGCCCACATGAACCCAATATTTCCGGCCAGAACCTGAGTGCAGGTCTGATTCATTTAAACTGACTGTGACAGCTGAATTGAAATAAGTCATTATTGTAAGAACTTACACAGCAGAGAGTAAAGGTATTGGCACAAAGAGCTCCCCCACCCCATGCACTCATGTATTCCTATAGACTTTATACACACACACACAATACATTCACATAATGTCACATCAGGTCAGTGTGAGAAGCAGCTGCCTTGGGGACCCGCACAGGAAGAGGAATGTGCTACAGGAGTGAGCTGAGAGGGGAGGCATGTAACAAAGGGGAGCACAAACACAAGCAGCACTGCTGGAGGGTATAGATACGCCGTGCCCCAGGGCCGCTATCAGAAGGGGAAACAGACGTCCCGCGCCCCGTGGGTTTTGGATTTTAAAGGGGGAAGACTGTGCTGCACTTACTTGGATTAGCCGGGCCCTTTGCTGTCAGTGAGCTGCACACTTGGGAAGGGAGGGCGGTTGCTAGGGTGCGTGCATCTTCTCTCCCTAACACACAGCTTTCCGTCCTGCTCGTTTTCTTACAGTTTTCGTCCTGGTCGAGCCGTATGGGGATTGGATAGGCTTGGGGCCAGTTCACACTTCACCCGCTTATCCAAGGAAATGCATAATGGCCAATGCTCCCGCTTTTCCCAACACAGCCCGATATCGCTACTTACGCGGTCTCTGCTAGTTCCAAGTGGCAATTCGTCCTCTCGTGACGTCACTCGCATGTGATGCAGACGTCGTCGTCACGTGGCATATATTAAACCTAAAAGCGGGAGCTCCATCAGTGTGTTACAGTCTGTCTCGCTACTCTACGCCGAGGCTGCTTTATATGTGTGGCTCTAGCTGTTGTGTGTTCCTCTCATCGTGTCGAGCAGTTTGGAATTGACTGCAGAGTGCTGTATGGGGGTTGCTGAGAGTTGTAGCTGGAATGCTGACTGCTGTATCGAGGTGTTGAGGCTGCTTGGGGTTGTGAAGAGCTGTATGTGAGTGCTAGGGGCTGTAGGGGGTTACCGAGGGCTATATCGGGTGCTAAGGGTTGTTAATGGAGACATTCAGTGTAAACAATAAGAATGTACCAGTACGTTATACTCATTTAGATATAGAAGAATTGTGCTTAAAAAGTAGTGTTTTGGGCTTATTTATTGAATATTTCTGCAAAAACCCTAAAAATCCCTCCCTTCTCTTCCACTTCCTGCTCCCTGAATTCCCAGGCTGTGCAGGGGAGCCGGCGGCACTCAGCTCACTGCGCTGTAGTACAGGAACCAATCAGCAGCTAGCAGGACCTGATAGGGAACTGACATCTGTCTTTGCCTGTGTGACTGCAGGGCTTTGATTGGCTGTCCCCATCCTACTGTGCTTCTGACAGGAACTGTTAGGACATACCCACCCCTCATTCATAATAATAAATTAATTTAGTAATAGAATTTGGGGTCCTGTGGATCATCTTTCTTTAATAACTCGTATATATCTGGATCAATGATCCCATTTATTAGTGAATCAATTTCCCACTTAAGGGTGAATGTAGAGAAGAGGTGCTGTGGACCAATGGGTTATTTTAAAAGCTGCAACCACACCTTTGGTAAAGGGGGGCAGCCTATGTGGGGGGGGTGCTAAAAATCAAAATCATTGGATTGTTTAGTACTCAAGTTTCTGTTTGTGAGGAGCCAAGAGGAACGACCTGCCATAAGGAAGGGTGTCAGGCAGGCCATTATCATTCTATATAAACAAGGGAGGCACCATAGTAACTTTAAATTGATATTTTTAATTCCAACCTCTAGACATACAACAGCTCTCAACATTAGCAGACAGGAACTGAATTGAGTGCCCATCCCTTGTCTCCTAGAAAGTACTTTAGTTGGGAATTTTGTAGCATGCATAGGACAGAGTGTCCTGCACAACTCTGATAAAATGTTAGGCATGTCTGCCATAGATTTCCTGAAAAAAATATTAACAAAGAGACAAACCCCTTAAGATTAAGGGGGTTATTTATCAATGGTTGAATTTTAGAGTTATATGAACTTATTTAGACCCCGAATGAACTCACAACAATGTTTTCTATTTTAAAAAAAAAAAGTCGAATCAGTGAGTTCGGGGTTAACAACCCAAAAATTCGAATCAATCAAGTTTTCTGCATGAAAAAAACTTAAATCAATCGAATTGATTGGGTTTTTCAGTGAAAGCCTCTGAAAAAACTTGAACATCATGAAGGCTAGTAACACTTCAATGGTTCAAGGGACCTCTGACATTGACTTGTACATGACCTTGACAGGTTTTAGATGGTGCATTTTTGGATACAAGCTATTTCCAGGGTTGGTGTAAAATAGATCTCAAAAAATTCAATTTTTTTTAACCCGATTAATCAATTTGTAACTCAAAAATAACCTTGAAACCTCAGGATACACAGTAGATAACAGATAAATTCTAAAGAATCCCATTGTACACTACAGAGCTTACCTGTTGTCTGCATTGTATCCTGTGCCCCTTCTACCTTTTCAGCTTTGAATGGCTGCCCCCATGAGTACACAGCAGCTTGTTTATATAACTTATTGTAGAGTATCTGAAAAAAATACACCTGTTTTACCAGGGTAGGGCAACAGTACATTATATTGTCATTCAATTAAACACTTTCAGTTTTTTGGTGTTACTGTTCCTTTAAACGTAGTAACGGACATCGGCCAAAAGCACGCTGAGCATACACGGTGCCTTCCAAGAAGAACAATGGTGAACTGTTGTGACTATCTTCAGAAGAATGGATATAAATTGTCGTGGGGATGTAGTGCCCTTGGTCTGGTACAATGGCACCTAAGGCACAACATTTCTCACCTTATTCTTTGTTGGGCTTTAATTTTGCTTAAAGGGGTGGTTCCAAACATTCTTTTCAGTTCAGTTGTTATCAGATTGTTCCGCAGAAATAAAGACGTTTTACAATTACTTTCCATTATTTATTTTTTTTACAGTTTTTTTCCAAAATCTAAGTTTAAGGTTGAATGTTCATGTCTCTGGTGTTTGAGTCGGGCAGCTCAGTAATTCAGGAGCAGACTCTAAACTGTTACAATTTTGCAACATTTAGATGATACATTTCTCAGCAGCATCTCTGGAGTATTAGCAACTAATTGTTTAAATTATAACAGCTGCCTTTAAAGAAACTCCGGGATTCCGCTCAACAGGGACAAAGATAAGAAATGTATCAATTTAGAACAGTTTAGAGGGTCGGCGACCCCCCGCCAGAGAGCTGTTTTAGAAGGTGAAAAATGGCACTTTACACTTCAATATTAGAAAAACTGTGACACATAGAAAATAAAAAGTAATTGGAAAAAGTTTATTTCTGGTGATCTATCTGAAAACAACTAGTTGTTTGAAGGTGAACAACCCCTTTAAACCACACCTGTCACCCAGACATAAAAAGCTGTATAATAAAAGTCCTTTTCAAATTAAACATGAAATACAAATTCTTTTTTTTATTAAAGCATTCATAGCAGGCAATCACTTTCCATTCGGCACATTTCCCCTCTTTCTTTACCATTTAATTGTGTAACCAGGGCACGGGGATGGACATCGGGTCCCCCATTCTGGTGCACAAACAAGATTCTGAGATGATACAAGGCTTGTCTTAATAACAGTGTCCACAAAATGGCTCCTGCCTGCTTGCTATAATTAGGACTTCCCAGACCGAAGGAAAGAAGATTCAAATAATTTATACAGTGTAATTAAAGTTTCTTTTGCCTGACTGACCTGATAAAAATAGGATTTGGAATAATTTTTTCAGGTGACAGGTCCCCTTTAAAAACTTATACAAGACTATGTAATGTGGGTTGTACTGGAAACTTTAGTAACGTTTACATTATTATAATTTTAAGGGTTTCTTTATTTAATTTCTGAACAAGGGACTGAATGAAAGTTTAATACTGTATACAGCCATGAAGATGAACAAATGTCATCTTGCTTATTAAAATGCAGTTAAAAAGTGTTCCTAATTACGTACATGATTTTCCTCTGAATTACTTCCTGCACTGACTTGGAAGAATGCATCTTCATAAATCAGACTCAGCTTTTACAGGGTCTGATTTATGTATTCTGCACATGCACTATGTGATCTCTGCCCCTTAGGGGAATCAGTCATGGAGTAGTAATAGCCATCTTCCTTGGGAGAGAAAACAGAGATTTGAAAACAGCAGTGTTTAGTTTATAATTTATGCAGATAAACAATGCACAGAACAGGTGTTTATGCCAGCTTCTAGAGGGAATACAGGATTATGGCATTATTCATACCCATATCTACCAAGCTGTCTGTTAAAGGGTAGTTATACTTCTGAACATAAACCCATACATAAAACACCTAACATTTAGGGACAGATTTATTAAGGGTCGAATTGAAAATTAGAAGTTTTGATTTTTTTTTAATGGTCAAAACTCTCAAATTCGAATTGTGAATTATCCAAACTTGATTCGAGTTTTAATTCTAATTTTGAGATTTATTACACTCTGGCCCTTTATGAACTCAAACTTGACTATTTCCCACCTAAAACCTGCCAAGTTCATGTATAAGTCAATGGGAGAGGTCAGGGACCAATTTGAACATGTTAGCAGCCTTCCTGACATTCACGTTTTTTTCTGAGAAAAAACTTGAAAA
This sequence comes from Xenopus petersii, assembly GCA_038501925.1. NCBI lineage: Eukaryota > Metazoa > Chordata > Amphibia > Anura > Pipidae > Xenopus > Xenopus petersii. The sequence goes on along the minus strand of CM076674.1, from coordinate 80,799,040 downwards.
GAGTTTGGTCGAATTAGAGTCGGTAAAAGTAGTCTGAGTTTAATATATTAGATGTTTTTATTAACCCCCCCCAATCGAATTTAGAGTATATTCGAATTTATTATATTCTAGTTTAAGGGAGGTTACTCCACAGACGATTTTGGATTGATACGACGCACTGCACAAAAACGCAGGCGTCAAATCGGATGCGACAGAAATAAGGTAAATAATGGAAATGTTGGATGAAGTAGCAGCGTTGATCCGACATGATTGTCGGATGCAGACACAGCGTGCAGCGTCTGCATCCGACAGTAGTGTCGCGTTCGATCAATGCTGCAACACCATCCGACAATACATTCACTTACCTTATTTCCGTTGCATCCGATTTGACGACTTTTTGCGCGGCACGTCGGATCACTCCAAAATTGTCCGTGGCGTTCCTCCTTTAAAAAACTCATGAATTCGAAATTCAACCTTTAATAAATGTACCTCCCCATCTAAATAAATTCACATAAAGGGAAACACTCTAAAAATATTTTAGTACAATAGAAGTGCAACTGATTATGCACAGGAGAGATATAAAAGGTTATGGCGAAGGACGATTAAACCCTCTGACTGAAACCAATGTCTTGGTCAGGAGACACTTAGCCCAAGAAATGCAATTTTGCAGGGAGGTACCAACCTATGAGAAATATATGACCAGAGGTAAATAGTTAGCTCCATCATATGGGGTTTACCTTGACGCATTATGGTGGCTTGCCAATTTCATGAACATCTTGGTAACTAAAAACCCCTGTTTTTGATAGTATATATGCACTTGCAAAGAATTTACTATTGAACTGGACAATCAAATGTGCATTGATCAACCCCTTTCTCATCAGCCATGTCTCCTAACACTTGGTTTGCTCCAATGGCCTTCGGACATGCTTGTGTGGCTTCTCACTCCTGTCTTTAAGCCTCACAATGTGTCATTATATCAAGGTAGCTTAGTGATCCCCAACCAGTGGCTCATGATTAACATGTTGCTCTCCAACCCCTTGGGTGTTGCTCCCAGTGGCCTCAAACCAAGAGCTTATTTTTGAATTACTGACTTATAGGAAAGTTTTTGTTGCATAAAAACCCCATATTCTGCCAAACAGAGCCTCAAATAGGTTGGCAGTCCACATAGGGGATGCCAGATGGCCAATCACAGCCCTTATTTGGCATCCCAAAATTTTTTTCATGCTAGCGTTGCTCCCCAACTCATTTAACATCTGAATGTTGCTCACAGGTTCAAAGGGTTGGGAATCCCTGAGGTAGGTAGACTGACGCCACAAGTATGCACTGTCTATTGGTTGGTTCCCTTCTTTATGAATTATTTGTTGGTAGTATTTATATTACATTTAGAAATTGATTGGCTTTTTCATTATTTAAGTTTACAGCTCGGGACAATTTAGGCTGTGCCCCAGTCACTTTATATCATACCCCAATCTGCCAAAACAACCACTTATTTCTTAGTAATCCCAACTCACTCCAAGAAGCAAAACATACCATTACTTTTCAATAAATAGGTTCCCCTGTCCTTTTCTCATTTCTCTTTGCTCCACTAAACAAAATATTCATGTTTATTGGAATGTGAAGAAGCTGAAGAGCTTTTAGTCTTTTTTTCTTTTAGTCTAGTTTTTCAAATATATGTCAGTATAAACTCTTCTCCACTCATCTCCATTTCCCATTTAATTTATGCACAATACCTTGCATAGTGCAAACAATGTATTTTTTATCGCATCTAAATCTAGGTCAATTTTTTTTGTAAATCTCTATAGTGGGTTAAGGGCAGTGTCACATGGATAGATCTTATACGTTGTGATCAGTGCAATTTGTATAGGCTCCAGAACATACTGGCAATATACCTGAAATCACCTCAAAGAATTTATTCAAGTGATTGTCAGGCAATTGAATAACAATGCACTTTGACACAAATTGGATGCAGTTGTACTGAAAAGGTCTAGTTGTACTGGATGCAGTTGTACTGAAAAGGTCTAGTTGGTGTTATTTTGGGCATTTGCTAGCTACTGGCTAATAAAATGACTGCAGGCAGGTGTAAGGGAAGCAAAATATAGAAAAAAATGTAGATAAAGAAACTGGCTAAAGGTATAGAATATGTAACAGTAAATCTCTGAACATAAAGCTGGCCATAGACGCAAAGATCCGATCGTATGGATCATCGTACGATCGGACTTCCCCATCTCCCGACCTGCCTCTAACCATTCCGATCAAATAAAGTAGAAAAGAACAGATCAGCCGATCGTACGAAAGTTATGTCCGAACAAAGCTAGTGACAGTCTCACTCTGAAAAGCGTACTATTGGCAATACATGCTTAGATATTACCCGCAGCCGACAGAAATCTTTTAACCCGTCCAATCGACCAAACGACTGATCTCCGCCGGATGAAAAATGTTGGGACTCTTGTCACGGTCTGAAAATCGTACGAATTCTCGATTCGTACAATCAGATCTTTGCGTCTATGGCCAGTTTAAAGGAGGGATTTCAGACAAATGTATAATAAAAGCATGTGCAAGGTGGATAAAGGGACATTATATACTGAATAAAACATGGAATATAGGTGTGGGATATAATAGGTGATTGGTATTTGACGAAGTAGCTGTGGGTATGATGATAAAATGTGATGAGATGGTTAGTGAGTGAAATGATGTGGAAAGGAAGAACAGGGCAGATGATGAGTAATGTAGACTAAGATAGCTGGCAAAGCAAAAGAGAGGTGAAGGTTAAACACGGATAAGGGCAGAATTAAATATATATTACAATATTACAAAATCAGGAGACACATGATAAAGTTTTCAAAAAGCATAGCAGGTATAGAAATGAGGATGAGGGGAATTGATAGTATGAGAGCAAAACAATTAGAGCTGTTGACTTTGCTGCTTTTATCCAATGCTTCATCTGTCCCTTTGGAGCTGGTAGGAGGTATAATCCCAGCAGCAGTAGCAGCTGTTTAAAAGGCAGGAGATGTACAGCTGGTGATTAGTCAAAGCCTGAACAAGCAATGTTATGGATGCGAATGCATTCATGCTCAGCTCCTTAGCAGCTCTTATTTACATATGGGATTGCATATACATGATGCTGAATTGTATCTCAGAGGTTATGTAATTGCTAAGGACATTATTCATAAGAACGCATGATTTTTTAAAAATAAAGTTGGGAAGCAATTTCAGTGCTTACACGGTTAACTAAGTTAAAGGCAAATCACCACTGATAAAATGGATGTGTGTTCTTACCCTCAGAAGAAAAGTCAGGGTCACACAACAGCTAAGCTTGCATCTCTCTATAGATAGCTGTCTTTAAAATCCAGGCTTGTCTTCATATGCCACCACCCTGGCCATTGTCTTTGATCACTGTATATTCAGGTATGGGTGACATCTTATGTTTAAGATGTACTGAGCCTCTAACTTGCTGAGATTTTGAGGCAAATGCTGTGTTTCAGATGCACAAGACTTAATCCTGTCTGTGGTGTGTATGTGCCGATTAATAACAACAGTAACAAGATGCAAGTAGAAGCTGGCACTGATGGCATCCTTGCAGCAAAATGGTAATTTTTGAACCATTAAAAGAAGGCTCCAGTCAGAGGATTGCAGGTATGACCTGAATAACTATGAACACCCAATTTTATAAGATGAGGGTTTGTGAAGGCTTTGTTTTTCCTTTTTAGATACGCTTATCTTCTTAAATCCAGTCTTTGCAGTGACATTTTGGGAAATAATTATTGTGTGCCAGTCTGTGACACATTAGAGCTTGTAGTGTAACCACTTACAAGGTCCTGCCAGTTCTATAGTGAATACAGTCTACACATACATACAGTACATACATACATGAAATAATTATGATGATTCCTTCTTGATCATCAAGACAATCTCTTTCATTTTTGCTAAAGAAGCAGAATCACACATACTGTAAATCAAACCCCAGTATTGCTAAATATTCATTATTTTAGAATGAATGCCCCTGCCCCTGTAAACTGCCACTGCTGGCATAGTCTAGCTTGTTGCTTGTTTGTTATGCTGAGATCTGACCTAAAGTACCATGCATCAATAAAATATGCCTTCCAATCAAAAGCAAGCTAAAGATACAGGCAAAAAGCTGCTTCATGGGGTTGGTAGTTTGCCAGAAGCAGTTATACCAAGATAAGAATTAGGGATGCACCGAATCCAGGATTCGGTTCAGGATTCGGCCAGGATTCGGCCTTTTTCAGCAGGATTCGGCCGAATCCTTCTGCCCAGCCGAACCGAATCCTAATTTGCAAATGCAAATTAGGGGCGGGAGGGAAATTGCATGACTTTTTGTCAGAAAACAAGAAAGTAAAAAATGTTTTCCCCTTTCCACCTTTGCATATGCAAATTAGGGTTCGGATTCGGTTCGGTATGCGGCCGAATCTTTCACGAAGGATTCGGGGGTTCGGCCGAATCCAAAAAAGTGGATTCGGTGCATCCCTAATAAGAATAAAACATCACTTGGGGGCACATTTACTAAGGGTCGAATTTCGAAGTTAAAAAACTTCGACATTCGACCATCGAATTTGATACTTTGATAGTCGAAGTATTTTTCCGATCTAAAACAGCCGTTTTCGAGCAAAGTAAAATAGTTTGATCGAACGATTTAATCCTTCGAATCAAACGATTCGAAGGTTCGTACAAAAAAACCCTTCAACTTCTAAAAACTTAGCCAAAGACTCAGAGAGGTTCTAAGAGGTCCCCCATTGGCTAAACAGCAATTCGGCAGGTTTAAGGTGGCGAAGTGTCGAAGTTTTTTAAAGAGACAGTACTTTGATTTTTGAATGGTCGAATTTGTGACGTTTTTTCAATTTGAATCAAATTTTGCCCGATTCGATGGTCGAAGTACCCAAAAAGTACTTTGAAATTCAAAATTTTTGAATTTCGAAAATTCACTTTGACCCTTAGTAAATGGGCCCCTAGGCACTAAAGGGCAAATTTACTAAAGGGCGAAGTAGCTGTCACTAGTGAAAATTCACCAGAAAGACAATCTGCAGGGATATCACCAATTAACTAACAGGCGTAGAGGACAATTCGCTAGCAAAAGAGTACATTTTTTACAAGTTTCGTGCCCCTTTTGCCAGGCAAATTTTCACTCAGGCGAACGATTGTTACTCTGTAAATTCACTAAAGTGCAAATTTTCCACTACATTTCCCTTGTTGCCAGAGTCTGCTTTGCCAAGTTATACCTGACTAACTGAGCTACATCCTCAACAATCTTATGTCAGTGACATCATATTCTGTATGCTGAAAAGTAAAAAAAATATTTTAAAGTGGGATTATGTTTAAAAGTTGTAACTGTTATGTTATATATATATATATATATATATATATATATATATATATATATATATATATATATATATATATATTATTTTGTTTAACCATTGAAGGTCATGCCACATTTGTTTTAGAGTAGGCTCATGGCTAGGACAATAGAGGATCTCTTTTGTCTTTATTTTGCTTCCTTGGACATTTTTAATAATAAGGGGCCACTTCAAGCTATTTCCCTAACATCACTAATAAAGACATATATATGACCTGTATGTACCCCCCTATGCAAATTGACGTAAGTGTATTAACAAAGTTTCACTAGGAAGAAAGTAACGCTAGTCACTTTGAAATGCTCATGTTGACGAATTTTCACTGGCGCAACTTTGCCAGCGTTCGTCGACCAATAATAAACCAGACCCTCTGTTAGCATCAGCAGGCTGCCTTACCAATGTCTCAAAATAAGAAAAATGCCGTGAACCGGCAGCAATCAATCAACTTTTTACCAGATTTTCCTCCATGCAAGCTGCAAAAAAAAACAATGAGATAAATGATATATATATATGTATTTCATTTATATATATTTAATTCAATTTAACAGATATTAATGGGGGGTGGGTCGGTAAAGCAGGTGCAAGAGGATAAGACCATGTCGCTCAGCTTTTTAACCCCTTGGCTGCCGCACCACTACTGAGCTACCAATGAGTGCTCTCAGCGATAAGCCAATAGGGCCCTGGACCTGGTCCCCCCATCCTAGTCGGTTCGTACCAACCCCATGGAGTGGCAGGGGAGTATTCACTCCCTGCTCCCTACTTTAGTCTGTTATAGTCTGTGTATCAATTTGTCCACTACCAAGGTATAAAATCCCCATGCAGCTGAATTTAGCTTCAGTTCTTTGCTTATTTTGAAGAATAGTTAAAAGGGAGAGAAGCTGAAAATGAGACAGAGCACTGGCAATAATGTAGAGAAACAATGCAGATGATTGGATATTGGAGGCACTGGGTTTTTGGCGCTTGTTCTTATAAAAAAGCTGCTGCTTTAACTATGTTGTTGAGAAATGCTGCAGTACAGCAATAGCCGGGCCCTGTGACCTAGCCTGTAGCTAGAATGAATGTGAAGCATAGAGAAAATGTTAGAACGATGACACAGTGAACATGCCACATACCACTGTGACGGCACAGCAATAATGACAGTTATGAATGTATGCTTTGTAAAACTGAACCCTTCCTCAAGTGGGAGTTGGTGATTAATGACAGCTTAAGGTCATCATTTCAGTGAGATGATTTAATATGCATCAGTAGAGGAAATCTTATACAATTTTGTTTAACGTAGATCTAGACTAGCCTTTATTTTATTGCTAATCACGGCACAGTCATGATTTAACATGCTAAGTAAATGAGGAGGACAACATAATGTTTACATATTAAACAGGCACAGCATTTTCAGCATAGATAATACATGCCATGACAGGCCAACTGAGGTATCATATTTACATTTGCAGAGCCCAGTGTACACAGTGCATATTTATCCTGAGATCATCGAAAGAGCTTTGACTGGCGCACTGACAATCACAACACTGTAAAAAAAAAAATCGCTTTTATATGTTGGTGTACTTTTCCATTCTGAACTGAAGCACACTCACATAGTTAAGTACCTAGTATGTCTATATATATATATATATATATATATATATATATATATATATATATATATATATATAATTGAGACCAAAGTGCAATGGCGCCTGTGAACTGGACAGAATCTGCACGGAGGGGTAAGTAAAGAGTTAGGGGCATTTGGCCAGGGGGGCAGCTATGCTGGGGGGAGGAGGGAGGGGTTCTATGTAGAGTAAGGGGGTAAGGTTTTATTTTTATTAAGGGTTTGTTTCTCCTTTAAAGCACACAAACTACAGTAAAATAGCTTCAGATAAAATGGATGAGCTTAATAAATATGCATGCAGTCAGATGTTCACTGTACAAAGTCCAAATAGTAAGCTTTTTGTGCAGAATCACAACTAGCCTTAATTTGTCAGTTGACTATATCGTCATATGCAATGTACAGTATGTTTGATTTTCATAACTTTAGAAATGCTAAAGGCAAATTTAATGTTTACAGTTTAAAACTGTGTTTAAACGCATTTTCTTATCCACTTCAAAACTATGTTTGGGCTGGCCTTCATTTTTCTCTAGTCATGTGAGTTACTAATGATTAACAGTATCAGCTGGATTAGAATTCATTAAATACTATTTAAATCATTATTTTGTAATTGCTTTGTTTAAACCATTGTGACCCCGTAATTCAAAGTTTTATGATATCACAAAAGCCAAAATAATTATTAAATACAACGGGGGTCATAGAAATATGTAAAGTATTGTGCTTTACATACTGAGAAATGCTAAGCAATTTTTGGTATTATTGGGTTTCTTCTAAATACTGTATTGTATACAACTGCATTTAACAGTGCCTAGCAACCTTTGTAATTATGTAGAAACAGATATTTAAATACATTAAAGCATTAAATTACAATAAACATAATGTAATGAAAAGTGCAGAGTTTGCCCAGGAGTAATTCGTAGTAAGCGACCAGGCTTTATTTTTACAGGTATGGTTCTCTGGAAACCCGTTATCCAGAAAGTTCTGAATTACAGGAAAGCCGTCTTCCATAGACTCCATTTTAGCCTAATAATCATTTTCTTAAAACAATATTTCTATTTTCTCTCTAATAATATAGCAGTTCCTTGTACTTAAGATATTCTACTTAAAGGGCACCTATCACAGCCAAAATCAAACACATATTAACAATCTGACCAGTACAAGCTAAACACGTTTAATCAAACTACATATATAGTTTTTTGAAAAAACTGCAGGTTTTAAAAAAATCCCTTACTTTGTCAAATGGGTTCTTTCACTGAGGGAGGCCATACTGTGACTATAACAGAGACTCTAATGTGCAAATTTCAGGAGCATGCTCAGATTGTAACACTGCTTTGAGTATTCTACCCAGAATGCCTTGTTTTAGTAAACTCCTCCACTAGAGGTATCCACTAGAAGTGCTGCTACCTGCTAACTTCCAGCAGGTGGCAGCACTACTGTACAGCAGCTAACACACAGGTTTGGCTGATTTGAAAATAGCTTAGAAGGGTTGATAAGCAAACAAGGAATTTGAACTGAGCATGTGCGAGATTTCAGAGCTACAGTTGGCTGGGAAGATATAGGTAGGAGGAGCCAGTGAAATCCAAGATGGCTGCCTCAGCTAGAACTGCAGTGGAGATAGGGGAGATCTTGCAGAAGGAATAGTGAGCTGATCATTTACATTATACAAACAATTCTAACTGTTTTAAAAATCGGATTTCTTGAACTTTCACATAGTGTATTTACTTAGTAAATGATTTTGGTCATGATTGGTGCCCTTTAAGATATTCATTCTGGAATTCATACTGGGAGTAAGACAAGCCTGTTCGTATTATTTAATGTTTAAATTATTTTTTAGTAGACTTAAGGTTTGAAGATCTAAATTATGGAAAGATCTGTTATCCGGAAAACCCATATAACCCAGAGGTCCTAAACATTCTGGATAATAGTTTTCATACCTTTATACAATTGACCAGAAAAGGCATCTTGATGAGCTACTAGACCTGTAGTGTAGAGTATTAACTGCAATTCAATTTACAAATAACTTTACTATCATAGAATATTTTTAATTCATCTATATTGGAAAGTTGCTAAAAACGACATTTCATTTTGCAATATTTAATATTTGGTGGACATTCCCATTATTTACAAATTAATCTGGTATTCCTATATGATATTAAAGTATATGTTCTGTGTTGGGTATAGCTTTATAGATCCTTCTTGTCTGGCCTAAAGATCTGCAACAACATGACTACAATCAATGAGTGGAACAGATTGTGTTAAATATATTAATGGCACTAAATTTGTTTCTTACACCGATCAAGCACATGCACTTTTGCTGCCAAAACACTCAAACTTGCTGTGTATATTTTACTGTTTTGCTCTGGTTGGAAAGTCTGTTGGTTTTGCAGCAAATTTTTTAACATTTTATTCACTGATGTCTGACTTTGTGCTGCTGCAGCTCCAAGTTTTCTGTAGGAATGTATTTCACTTGACTTTGTTTTCAAACATAATAAATGCAAGCTAAATGCACATTTTCTTGTTGGGGATTTTCTACACATCTTAGAGCACAAGTACTGTTTAGCGATTATAATTCTAGACACACGTTTAAAAGAATTGACTACAACCAACTCCCTGGCAACAGAGTTCAAGTTACTTGATAACTTTTTTATCTAAGAGAATACAATTGGCAAGGTAATAACAAAAAAAAAGTATGTCAATGCTTCTTTTATAGGAACAGAATTCATAGAGCTCGACAATTAGGTATCAAACCTCTCAAGATGTTTGCAGTATTCTAATCCCATTGCAACCTTCATCTTACACTTAATAATGTTCTGTATTTGATGCTGCTCCTTAACCCAAAGATGTGAACAGTAGTTTGATATTAATTTAAAGCCTATTTGTGAATATGAAGTGCCACAATTTTTTAAGATGATTGACTTTTCTGCCTCATCACAGACAAATATTTTCCATTAAATAGTTGTCAATCCAAATTAGTAGCATGCATATTGCCGTGTCCCTGCAAATTAGTGCACAGAGGAAAGTAATGTAATATAACAACTATGGCAGGGTTTCTTAATCTTTTCTTTCTCAGGGGAACCAGATGAAGTGTTGTAGTCAGCTTCATGATCCAATAATTGCCTTCGAATTAATTAAGAAATGTAAGCCTATTAAAATGAGATCATGAAGAGCCACCATAAACAGCCTGGAGTCCCAAGTTTGTGTTCTGACACATAAGTTAGGGGGGACCGTGAAGAGTCAAATCTGTGAGTATAGATTGATAGTTGATTGACAGGCAGCAGTTATGATCAGGCTAGTTCAAAAATAGGAGAATAGAAGCAGAATTGCAGTAACCACAGCACCAAGGGGAATATTTAACAAAGAGTGAAGTTAGAGATCACCACAGTCGCTAGAGCGAAATTCCGCCACTCTCCATTAATTTCTATGGGATTTTTCAAGGAGTATTTATCAAAGGGTGGAAGTGAAAGTTCCCCCTTTGATAAATACGCCTTTCAAAATCCCTTAGAAATTAATGGAGAGTGGCGGAATTTCACTCGGTGGACTGTATCGATGTCTAACTTTACTCTTTGGTAAATATACCCCCAAGTCTCTATGATTATAGCTAAGCAAAATGGAAGTTACTGGTTTGTCAAACATAACCTAAATGCATGCACACAACAGCGTGAGAAAGAAATAACTTGCATGTGTATCGAGGAAGGTGGTACCAAGGCTACTGGCATGTGAAAGCAAGAAAGCACAAGGCAAGACATATCAGAGAGGAGAGGGCACGGCAAGCAGAATCAAGACAATGCTCTTGCAGTGGAAGATCTTGATGGCACAGCATTGTTCAATATGGACTCCATGTCAGTAAAGTCTGTGTACTCCTGCCCTAAGTTATACCAACACCTCTATCACTATTACACTGATCAATACAAGTTAATATATTATGCTGGTCTGGTCATTTATTAAGGGGACCTCACTGCAACATGAAATGCTACATTTTACTAATTTTGTTCCCATACTTCTGTACTGTTTCATCACTAACGTGTGTGAGATGTGGGCAGAGGACGATATAGATTATTATCTGCCAGAGAAGACAGATTCCACTAGCTACAATTTAGATGCACAGAGCGGAAAATGACTCTCAGAACAATAATAGCCAGTGAATGAAATATTTACTGCTTTGCATGACACCTATGAAGTTTTATACTTCAGCTTGTTAGGATTCTATTGAGAATTTAGCCTCCTTTTTTAACTGCTGGCTAGATGAAACGTATCTTGCAAGAAAACAAAATATATTTCTGTCTTACATCTTAATGTGGAAGCATTTTTAGATCTATTTAGAAGCATTATAATCAAATTTCAAATGTTTATGAATTAGCATCCTAAACATTTTGATTTAAACAACTAGCATTCTACCATTCACATGATATCATCACTACAGGTCTGCCCACAACATCTGGCTTATCCTCTGATTGCTTCTCTTTAAAGATCCATGTTGGACTGCAAAGAAGGCATCACTTGTACGTATATAAAGTTAAATATTTTTCAGCATTTTAAAGGGAAAGTGGCCTTTCTTACACATACTTACCATGTAATCCAGCATGTTAATTCAGTAAAATGTACTGCTTATATGTATTACTTTTACACATTATGTCAATTCACTGTTTTTGCCTCCAGCAGTGGTGTCTCCTCTGTGAACATAGATTAACAAGGAGCCATGTACAGCCTAGAATCTGTGGCAGTTAGAAGGTTAAAGGGATACTGTCATGGGAAAAAAACTATTTTTCAAAATGAATCAGTTAATAGTGCTGCTCCAGCAGAATTCTACACTGAAATACATTTCTCAAAAGAGCAAACAGATTTTTTTATATATTTAATTTTGAAATCTGACATGGGGCTAGACATATTGTCAGTTTCCCAGCTGCCCAAGTCATGTGACTTGTGCTCTGATAAACTTCAATCACTCTTTACTGCTGTACTGCAAGTTGGAGTGATATAACCCCCCTCCATTTTCCCCCCCAGCAGCCAAACAAAAGAACAATGGGAAGGTAACCAGATAGCAGCTCCCTAACACAAGATAACAGCTGCCTGGTAGATGTAAGAACAACACTCAATGGTAAAAACCCATGTCTCACTGAGACACATTCAGTTACATTGAGAAGGAAAAACAGCAGCCTGCAAGAAAACATTTCTGGCAGGCACAGGTTACATGACCAGGGGCAGTTGGGAAATTGACAATATGTCTAGCCCCATGTCAGATTTCAAAATTGAATTTAAAAAAATCTGTTTGCTCTTTTGAGAAATGGATTTCAGTGCAGAATTCTGCTGGAGTAGCACTATTAACTGATGCGTTTTGAAAAAAACATGTTTTCTGATGACAGGATCCCTTTAATGGTAAAAAAGACACTATAGGCTACCCCCTCTATATGCCATATCGTGGTTTGGAAGAATTCACTCTGTCAAAATGACTCTACTACCTAGAATATTATATAGATTTCGAACGTTACCAGTAACAATTAAAACCAAAGATATTGCTCACCTTCAAGGTAACATCAATAAATTTATTTGGGCACATAAACCACCACGTATAATTAAGCGTACCATGTACAGACTCCCTACGAATGGGGGGCTAGGTTTGCCTAATTTATTAATGTATTACAAAGCTGTGAGAATCTCCCAGACCACGCAGTGGCACCTGCCACAAAGTGAGAACCGATGGGTCCAATTAGAAACACTATTGACGTATCCTATCGATTTATCATTTTATTTATGGATGGATAAAACACACATTAAGGGGCAGATTCACTAAGGGTCGAATTTCGAAGTTAAAAATACTTCGAAATTCGACCCTCGAATTGAAATCCTTCGACTTCGAATATCGAAGTCGAAGGATTTAGCGCTAAACGTTCGTTCGATCGAACGATCGAAGGATTTTTCGTTCGATCGAACGATTAAATCCTTCGAATCGAACGATTCGAAGGATTTTAATCAAACGATCGAATGAATATCCTTCGATCAAAAAAAGCTTAGCAAGCCTATGGGGACCTTCCCCATAGGCTAACATTGACTTCGGTAGGTTTTATCTGCCGAAGTAGGGGGTCGAAGTTTTTTTTAAAGGGAAAGTACTTCGACTATCGAATGGTCGAATAGTCGAACGATTTTTACTTCGAATCGTTCGATTTCGATCGAATTCGAACGAATTTAACCAATTCGATGGTCGAAGTACCCATAAAAAGTCAAAGTTTTTTTCATTCGAATCCTTCACTCGAAGTTAGTGAATCTGCCCCTAAGTCTCACCCAGTAACTAGCTCAATATTGAAGCATACTATCAAAACATTGCATGATGTTTTGCAGAAATTTCAATTAGCAGTGAGTCACAGCATCCCTATTCCATTACATAATAATCCACTTTTCCCCCGAGTTATGCTACCACCGCGTTTAATTGGTGGAGGGAACATGGCATTAATAGAGTTAAGGATATGCTGTTAACAATGGGGGTTAAATCGTTAGAATACCTACGATTTACTAATACTCTTCCCGACAAGGAAACGTATAGATATTCTCAATTAGCTCACTTTATAAAGTCAATTTATACCTCTTTTAAGAGCAGACCACATACATTACTCGAAACCTGTTCTCAACAAGCGGGGAAGTTAAAAGGTACAATCTCACTGGAATACCGACATTTAGGGGCCGATTCACTAACTTTGAGTGGAGGATTCGAAGTAAAAAAACTTCGACTTTCGAAGTTTTTTTTGGGCTACTTCGACCATCGAATGGGCTACTTCGACCTTCGAAGGATTCAAAGTAAAAATCGTTCGACTATTCGACCATTCGATAGTCGAAGTACTGTCTCTTTAAAAAAAACTTCGACCCCCTAGTTCACCATCTAAAAGCTACCGAACTCAATCTTAGCCTATGGGGAACGTCCCCATAGGCTTGCCTAACTTTTTTTGATCGAAGGATATTCCTTCAATCGTTGGATTCAAGGATTTAATCGTTCGATCGAAGGAATAATCCTTCGATCGTACTATCTGCGCTAAATCCTTCGACTTCGATATTCGAAGTCGAAGGATTTCAATTCCCAGTCGAATATCGAGGGTTAATTAACCCTCAATATTCGACCCTTAGTAAATCAGCCCCTTAGTGTCAATTAATATTGAGGTCCCTTTGAAATACATGGCAGATTGGGAAACGGATTTGGGACACTCATTTTCTCAGCAAGAATGGAATGGGATTTGGAATACTATATCCAAAATCTCCCCTAATACTGCTTTGAAAGAGTCAGCTTATAAAGTGATGATGCGCTGGTATATCACCCCAGCTCGGAAACATAAATATAATCCCACTTCTTCCAACTCTTGTTTTCGGGGCTGTACAGAAGTAGGTGACTATTATCATATTTGGTGGACATGCCCCATAGCAGCAGCATATTGGAGGGATGTTTTTCAGACGATTGGAAATGTATTTAATAAATCTATTTCTCCTGAGGTTACTATGGCGCTTTTAGCCCGACCAACTAAAGAACTTACTAAACAACAAAATGCTTTAATGGGTCAAATTTTAGCAGTAGCCCGAATCAACTTGGCAAAGAATTGGCTCCATGAAACTATAGACACTCAAGGTATGGTAGAACAAAATTAGCCAGACACAGAATCTGTTATATTTAACGGCTTTATTGGCAGACACAGTAGAGAAACATACACAAATATGGGATCCATGGAACATATTCCTGCATTCGTGAGAAATCTGTACAAGTAATGTATTTGGTACCAAATGTGATGAATGAATACTGGTAAAAACAACTTAAGGTTATTGATATCCTACACTAACCTTCCCGATCCTTCAAGAATATTATACTAAATGTAATGTATATGTTATCATTTGTTATTGCAGTTGAAAATGTTAAAATAAAAGAGATTTAAAAAAAAAAAAAAAGAAGGGGCTACCCCATTAGAGACTGGAGCAACTTCGCATTTTAGTGAATTTGCGTAGCACTGGCGAAACTACGCTTGGCGAAGTGCGGCGAAACTGTCGCTGGCGCAACTTCGGATCTTAGTGAATTTGCCCCTATAAGGTAACAATCCGTAGCATGAGTTAATTAGTTAATCAGTTGAAAATGGGTCATGTAATATGTGCCATGTAATGGATATAAATGAATGAACCTTCTAACAATTCTAATTTAAACATTTGGAAAGGATGCATCACACACACAGCTGTCTTGACCTTGCATCAGTCTGCCCAGCAACCCACTTTGAGAGGCATATTCTTGTGGCAACTGGAAGTGCTAAAAATGGAACAGCATCAAGGCTGTATATTTATGTAGCGTGATTTACTTTTTTTATAGCACTCCACTCTAAAATACAGAGTACTTGTATGTTGCTTTTTGTTCCATGTTATATCTGTGAAAAGAAACCTTTGAACTTGTCATATGTACTTCAATCAAAAATAATAATGATAAAAATGCAATATGCTTGCTAATTTCATAATAGCAGGATAATGCCTAAAATAGAGATCAGCCGATTATGGACATTGAGATTTGTACAGAGTTTTCTCTGAGGCATAGCATTTTTTACTGGTGACAGAAGCTTTCAGAGATAGTAAGAATTTTATTTTTACATGAAAGATATTTAAGACATTTTAAGAGGTGTCAAATTCTGCCAGAGAGCTGAAGTATGTAATTATGGGGTGCCGTTTGTGCCAAATACATTCTGTATACAAAACTATCCCTAATACACAGAATGAATGTCTCTCATGGTAAATAAGTATTTGTGACCATACACAGAGAAAAAAATATACAAAATACTTATTTCTATTAAAGAATGAAAACAAAATCTGGTTAGTGCACAAAAGGATGTCATTATATCACAAACTCCATTCTGTACAGTTTAACAAGCAATCTGTCTCACAAATGTATAACCTCCATGTAACGGACACAATTATGTGCAAAGTTACTTACAGAATGAATTATGTAAAAAAAGTTGGATATAATATATAATAGTGTAACTAACTAGTGCTTGTCATGCTAGATTTGACTGACTAAATAGATATCTGCGACAGAAAGCAAGATTTTATAGCACAGGATTCATTCTTTCCACAAAATGACAGTTTTGTT
The DNA here is from genome assembly GCA_038501925.1 of Xenopus petersii. Classification (NCBI taxonomy): domain Eukaryota; kingdom Metazoa; phylum Chordata; class Amphibia; order Anura; family Pipidae; genus Xenopus; species Xenopus petersii. Next base: position 80,782,995 of record CM076674.1, on the reverse strand, counting down.
TCACAAAACAGATAAAATAACCATTCTGTGAAGCAATACTGTCAGTCACATTCCTGAACCAATAAGAACAAAGCTTATTGCCATATACAAACAAGATGAGAAGTGGCCAGCTCTGCTCCACATGGCTAAGGCAAAGTATCTGACCTGCTATAGAGGGCGCCCTCTAATGTCCCCTGTGCTGCATAGTAATAAACATGAACAAACCTTTCCTAAAAGAGCTGCTGTTAAACACTACAGGTTCGTAAATGGAAGTTTTTACAAATGGCTGAGAAATATAATGCTGCACTTATAATGATTGTAGAGAAAGAAAACTATGCAAAACTTATATAAATATGATCATTTTAGGTGATATGGCTATTCTTATTGTAGTAAACTGCTTGTGTGGCCATTTTGGTTAAGGGACAGGCCACACCCACCTGCCATGTTGTATTAAATGTACCAGAAGTTACTGTGCTTGTCTGGCTGCTTTGCCTGACTCTCAGAGACAGTTATAAGTTTTGTATATGATATACAAAACTTATAAATGACTCTGAGAGTCAGGCAAAGCAGCCAGACAAGCACAGTAACTTCTGGTACATTTAATACAACATGGGTTTGGCCTGTCCCATTATTGCTCTCAGCTTAGACAGGAAGAGGAACAGGAGTGAGTCATAAGATAATGGCCAAACAGCAGGAATGCCCTTAACCAAAATGGCCACACAAGCAGGTTACTACAATAAGAATAGACATATTATATATAGCCATATATATAAGTTTTGCATACTTTTCTTTCTCTATAATATTACATTATAAGTGCAGCATTATATTTCTCAGCCATTTGTAAAAACTTCCATTTATGAACCTGTAGTGTTTAACAGCAGCTCTTTTAGGAAAGGTTTGTTCATGTTATTACTATGCAGCACAGGGGACATTAGAGGGCGCCCTCTATAGCAGGTCAGATACTTTGCCTTAGCCATGTGGAGCAGAGAAGGCCACTTCTCATCTTGTTTGTATATGGCAATAAGCTTTGTTCTTATTGGTTCAGGAATGTGACTGACAGTATTGCTTCACAGAATGGTTATTTTATCTGTTTTGTGAAACAAAACTGTCATTTTGTGGAAAGAATGAATCCTGTACTATAAAATCTTGCTTTCTGTCGCAGATATCTATTTTGTCAGTCAAATCTAGCATGACAAGCACTAGTTAGTTACACTATTATATATTATATCCAACTTTGTTTTTACATAATTCATTCTGTAAGTAACTTTGCACATAAGTGTGTCCGTTACATGGAGGTTATACATTTGTGAGACAGATTGCTTGTTAAACTGTACAGAATGGAGTTTGTGATATAATGACATCCTTTTGTGCACTAACCAGATTTTGTTTTCATTCTTTAATAGAAATAAGTGTTTTGTATATTTTTTTTCTCTGTGTATCGTCACAAATACTTATATAACATGAGAGACATTCATTCTGTGTATTAGGGATAGTTTTGTATACAGAATGTATTTGGGACAAACGGCACCCCATATGTAATTGCACTAGAGATATATTCTTAGAAGTACTCTCCTAATGATGCAGAATGGTGACACTCATCCCGAGGAATCTCTTGTATTTTATGTGGAATTTTTAGAATTCAGGTAGAATATTATTTTTCCAGTTGAACAAATATGCAATATCTGAAATGTAAATAAATCCTTTATTTTTTACAGATACTCAATATATTAATTTAAAGATAACCTTTGGCCATCCTTCTCAGTGTGCTGAACAGCCCTGCACGTGAGGTTACATCTGTCAGATAATTCAGTCTTTTAACCCTAATGTAAACTCATTTAGCACTGACTGTCATTATTTGAACATTTACTTATGTGAATTTTAGGTGAGTGAACAACGCTAACTTTATGCTCCAGGGCTCATTGTGAAGTATTATACAGATATGTAGTGCAAATCTAAACTCAATATTATTCAGCTTTGTCGCATACATATATTAAAGGTATTTAGATTTAACCATTTCAGTTGCAGGCACTTTTCCACATGTGCACACTGTTTTCCAAGAAAACTTGGAGCAATATAATTAGGACTTCTTTAGGGCTCTTACAGATGAGCGCTTTTAGCTGTGATCCCCTGCGTTTCGGTTTCATGTGCTCAGCCAAGGGGAGCGCAAGAGTAGACGCACTGAATTATTTTCAATGGGGCTGTACTCACACAGATTCATGTAAGTGCCGAACGCAGGTTGGGACGCAGCATGTTGCATTTTTCCTGCGTTCAGCACTTACATGCGTCTGTGTGAGTACAGCCCCATTGAAAAGAATTCAGTGCGTCTACTCCTGCTCTTTCCTGTGGCTGAACGAATGAAACCGGAACGCAGTGGAGCGCAGGTAAAAACGCTTGTCTGTAAGAGCCCTTATTAATGCTCCAGACACAAGTAATAGAGCACTTAGAGGAGTGAAAATGATCCTGCACCTGTTTCTGGCTGTAATAACTGAATCCTACTATCCTTTTGCTATAACAGTACTAATAATGTTGGGCTGAAAAAAAGGTGGCCATAGACGCAAAGATCCTATCGTACGAATCGAGTCCAGCCATTTTTCGTCTGGCGGAGATCGGTTGTTCGGACAGGATTGAGCCCATTGCGCTCTCACCTTAATCCGATCGTTCGGCCATAGGGCCAAGCGTTCAGATTACCCCCGATATAGCCATGTCCGTTAGTGGCATATAGGGGAAAGATCGGCTCGTTTGGCGCCAAACGAGCAAATCTTTGCGCCTATGGCCACCTGGGGGTAATATCTGTTTACTGACAAATCTGACAAATCTAGAGGAGCAATTCTGGCCACTTATGACGCTAGTCTTTTTGACTTGTCTTTTGTCTAATATTCCACAGGCATTAGTAAACTGTAGCTTGCTGGAACAGAGGAACATTTCTCTATGAGTCATCAACATTGCAAAGTCTTTCATAACAGAGAATCTGGTAGTGTGTTAAAACAGTGTGTTCATACTTGTATGCTTTATTGCAATGTCAGGGTCATATGAACTAAAATAGCTCAATGAAAAAAAAGTAAAAAAGCGAAAAGTAGAGGGGATTTCCCACAGTTTACCTAGCATGCCTCGGAGTCCACATTCTTTTGCACCATTGACAGTTGAGTTGTGTTATACAGAATGTCTCTTTACCCATATCATCATAGTTGGAAGTCAAGCACACATGTGCTACCATAGTAAATATATTTTCAGCCAGCTCTACCACTGTTACTAGAAAAAATGGTTGAATAAATGTTCTAGATTGCAGCATACCATAGGGCTCAGCTTTCTTCTTTAACTCTTATTCTATTGAGGACATAACTGAACACCCAAGGGTGGCACCACTAGTTAAGTTCTATAGTTGCAGGTAGTATCTCATAATTTCACCGTTGGTTAGGGCTTCCTCAGCTCCAGGGATAAGGTCCAGATGGCAGTTTCGGTATATTAAATCACCATTTTTTACACAGCTCTATAAATAGGGCTTAGTCTACAGTATTCAGTCCTATTAGAAATAGAAATAATATTCTTATTGTTTATCCTATTTATGAGTTTATCCTTGGGGCAGTTGCTGACTCTGATATTTTCTTAAATAATTTTATGGCAGTGTCTACATTTGACAGTGTCTACATTTGACAGTGTCTCCACTCAAGGAGAAAATGTGCCACTGTTGCAGAATAAATCCGTACAAAAAAACACATTTCTATACTTCTGTGTCCTGCTATTGCTGGATATAAATATAAGAGAGGATAAAAAGATGGTAAACCATTAACAAATCAAAATTGTACTGACAATGCAAAGTTACACATATTCTAGGCTCCAAATAAACACATAATAAAAACATGTAATAAAGAGACTCCTCAGAGTGGGGAATGTTTGTTCAAAGTCAAAGTCTGTGTGTATATTCGTTCAGATTCAAATAAACGAATCTAATAAACTAATCTAATTTTTCACCGAATTAAAAAGAACCTTTCAACTGATCTCCATGGACATATGTATTAAGATTATGGGGCAGATTTACTAAAGGGCGAAGTGACCAACGTTAGCGAAAATTCGCCAGCGTGATGTAATTTTGTTTACTAATGGTCGCAGGCATAACTTAGCTAGCGAAGGAGATAGACTCTATCAGTAATTCACTCACTTACGCCTGGCGAAGTTGCTCTCTGGCAAAGGGATGTAACTAGGCAAATTCACTAAGATCTTAATGAACGTTACATCTTGCGCCAGACTTCCTCAAAAAATAGATGACCCATGGTCACCCAGATGAAAATTTTTCTAAAATGCCAAAAAACGCTGGCGACTTTTCATTTTTCAGGGTGAAAGGCTGCAAAAGCTCATACATTTTTTTCTGGGGTAACTGGCTTCCCCCCTACATTTCCTAACATATAGCACATAAACTATACACTGGGCTCCTGTGTAGGGCAATATAACAACTCTATTTTATTAAGGTGTACCGGGCTTGTGTATTGTAATGTATTGGCTGCATCTTATACGCCCATTCAACTTTAACTTCCTGCCGTATGCAAATTAGCCAACGCTAGCGCAACTTCGCTTCGATTGCCACAGTAACGCTAGCACAAGTGTTCGGCACCCTGGACTCAACTTTGGATTTTAGTGAATTAGCGGTGTCCTGGCGAAATGACACCTCGCGAAGTGTTGCAATGTGAGCAAAGCGGACGCTAGCGCAAATTCGGCGCTTAGTGAATCTGCCCCCATATATTATTATAGACTGAATGGAAATATGAAATATTGCAATGATTAAACTTTCCTATGTGAAAATGCAACTTCTGCCTCATAGGCTGTTTAATGATTCATCTGCAATATTGTCTGTTGGCACACTTTTCTAACCTACACTCTTTTAATATGGAAAATAAACTCATCCTGTTCTGAGAACTACTCTGCTGTGTAGGCTTTTTATTCTGCAGAATATCACTGCCCTAAATGAATTACTAAACAGGTATCTATTTTCATGGGGTATAGAACATTAGACTTCTAAACATTTGCTGGGAATGTCTGCATGTGAGCAGTTCTTTCTAATGGGGACTCTGGGGAGCAATCCTAAGGATCTCACATATACTGTACCTAGCCTTTGTTCTATTTCTGTGCCAGCCTCTCTTGGTCATGGGGGACCAAAATAAGTAATGAAGCAGACTTCATTAGTAGTGGATAATGAATCTTCCCTAATGGGCACTTAGGTTGCAAGGGAATATTAGGGGTGAATACAATGGATTTAGGTTAGTCTAAGCAAAATTATTTTATATAAAAATAATTATGGAGATAACAATTTCAGGCTAGCATATATAAAATAATTATAATTTGCAGTTAATTATAGGGAAGTGAGCACTATAGTTGCTATAGTAAATGTAGGTTTACAACTTTACAAGGATTTCTTTGTTGGATGGTGAGTCCCTAAGTACCAAGTAACTAAGGACCTTTAGTGCTTTAGTGGTGTCTAGCACCCCACTAGTACTGGGTAGGTTGATTAGGCTAATGTCGCATAACTTACTTTTCAGCCCAGCATGCATTAGTTAGCTGAAAAGTGCAAGTTATTTCTTAGGTGTGAGCATTTTTTTTGGCCAAAAAAATGCATTTCCCATTTAAGGGAAATGAACCACTGTTTGCACACTAGAGCTAAAATATGCTAGGTTGCAAAGCCCTATGTTATATCAGCCTGAAGGTATTTAGGCTAAGTTACACAGAGTTATTCATTTCAGCATTCATACAGAAGCAAAGGAGCAAATTCACTAAAGGGTGAATTTTCACCAGCGAAGGCTCCACCACACTTTGCGCCACTTCCCAAGGTGTAAATTCGTTACCACTACGATAATTCACTAAAATGCCTAGTTGCATCTCTGTAGCCGAACGATGGCAAAGTTTGGCTAGTGTTAATTCGTCAGCACAAGTATTTCATACGGAACTTTCACTAGCGTTAATTTCTACCTAGCAAAACTTTGTTAGTACTCTTACACTTAGGTCAATATAGACGTCTTTATTGGTGCAAATGCTTGAAGTGGCCACTTATTACAAATGTCCAAGGAAGCATAGTAAAGACAAAAGAGATCCTCTAATGCCCTAGACACGAGCCCACCCTAAAAACAAATGTGGCATGACCCTCGAATGGTTGGAAAAAAATGTTAACACAAAAATCTATAATACTTTTGAAGGCAATCACGCTTTAAAATATGAAAAAAACGCTAGCGTTTTTTTAGAACTTTTATGACTTTTTGGCATACAGGATATGATGGCACTAACAAAAGATTTAGGAAGATGATGCTTCAGTTCACAAGGTCTAAGGTGGTGAAGGAAACTCTGGCAAAAGAGGTAACGTTCTGTAGAATTCGCACTTTAGTGAATTTGAAGAGTAATAATCTTTCCACTGTGCAAAAATTTGCCTCGCGATAGGGTGTGAAACTACGCTAGCGATGGTCTCTTTCAATAGTGAATTGTCGAATTTTCGATGGCGAAGGCCACTTAGCCCTTTAGTAAATATGCCCCAAAGAGTCACATGTGGTATGTCAGTGGCTAGAGACCTAGTAGACCTAAATATAGATTTGCTCCAAAAAAGTTTGTGTACACAAGTTTGCATGGACGTGTTGGTCATTTTTTTAAAAATACATTGTTATTTTGGAAGGCTGATCAAGTAACCAAAGCTTCATTTTAACATGCTGACAGAATCAGATAGTTGCATTTGGTTGGAGCAAGTGATTGGAAATGTTCATTAATTTAATGCAGGGCATATTAAACTGGATTGTAGCTATAAATGGGAGGCAGAGTTATAGATGTGTTTGAAGGTTAGTCTGAATGTTATTCTAAATGGTACTGGAATTAGATGTAATTGTTAATAGGGTGAGGCAGTCAAGGTAAGTGCTTGGTGGAGTGTGTGAAGATGGAAGGGATTTTATTGGAAACATCCTGTGGAGAAGGTAATTAAAAGGGTGTTACAGAAATAAAAGTATGCATTTATTGCCTAAACATAAATTTATTGCTGTGCACATTCCTATTAACCTACTATTAATAAGGAAGAACAGTCTAGTTATTGACTATTAATTACAGGTTTTGCATACTGTCATTACTCTATTTAAAGTGCTATCAGTAGAGCCAAATATAACATACTATGCAGCATAGACTCCCATTATTTTAGACACAGTAAAATATCACAGACCTTCTCTAGGGAGAGAAATGGTCCCTTTAACCCATGGTCACCCAGTGAGGAAAATATGTTGAGGGTACCCAAAGTGCTATACATATACCTGTGGATGGATGATGAAAGGAAACTCTTTAATAAATGTGGGATACAAATATCAAAGTATTTGGTCACATATAAAATACTGAACTGGCCCTGTTTTATCATATTGTAGACCATGAATATTGAATCGAAAATGGAGCCTTAAACCATAAGAGTTCAAAAACCACTACTTTTACACACATTTCAGGTATGTAAGCTTCCTGGCATAAATCTGATTTGTTAAAACTAACACCTTTCCATCTTGTGTGTGTGTGTGTGTGTATATATATATATATATATATATATATATATATATATATATATACACACACACACACACAATATTCAATGGTTTTTATGTTGTTTGCAAATGTAATAATGATTGAAAGCAGCCTTTTTGCACAGCTCACTCTTGAAGCATTGTAGCATAAGCCCACTTTCCTCCAATCAAGACTGCATTTCCCACAATTCCTTGCATGCTTCTTTACAAGTGCAAAAAATCGAAACATACAGACAGATACTGCTTTCTACTATTACAAGCAGGTGGTGCAGAAAACCAAGACAGTGATCTACTGAGCAATAGAAAGCAATCATAAATTTCATTGCATATTTAGCTTACTTGTCAAGGTATACGTCTGGAATCAATGCCATAGGTGTACTGAGGCTGTTCTAGTGTCTCGTGGGTACCCCCATTCCTATTAAGCATCTTTGTGTTAATGTTGCTTTTATTATGGTAGTTACCTGTATTAGTGAGTAGATTCAACCATTATTAATTTAAACACTGTTAGTAAAAAATTTGTAGGAAAAAGCAAGATCAGTAAAGATTCTTCATACCATATATATCATATATTCATTCACTCCAGCAACGGCTCTAAACATGTGTTGATTTACAAACCCCTTACTTCTGTCCACTTAACCCTCTTCTTTGCCACTGTTCCAAACAAGTATCATTTTGAGAAACCTTGGTGCTGCATAGTAACATTTCACTAAAATATACTGTATTGCTACGCTCTTTATTTTTATTGTATAGTCAGTACAAATACTTTACAGTGGGCTCTGCTAACACATGAATCTCTTTTCATGTTTCAACAAATGCTTCTCATTGTGTTCAGCAAATACACCAAAAACCCTTGAGCACTAAGTTGAATGAGTTGCATCATAGTCACAATAAGATCATGATCTTGCAAGCACAATGAATGAATCAGTTATTGTTATTAATGTTACAGTTTTGCAATAATTTAAACCATTTAAAGTTGAAGAGAACATGGGCAGCAAATAAAGAACTGACACTAGCACACAAACTTACCTTTTCATTTATCTCTCCCTGTTATCAACAACAGACATTTTTATGTAAGGATTACTGCATCTGAAACCTTGCATATCAATAGCCAGAAGTATTTGCAAAAGTATGGTTCAGGAATAGCTTTTGAGGGATAATGTCTCACTGATACTGAAAAAAGACTTACATATTTTGCATTTATAGTTATGTATAAACGGAAGAGTTCTGAAGCATTTTAATGGCTTAACAAGTAATGCCTCTGTGAAAAATCTCCAATGGAAGTAGAGGCTGTGCTAGTTTTTTTTTTTGTTGTTTTAGTTAATTTTGTTAGAAATTGAATATTGATATTAATTAAAGGATGAATTTTAGATAACTATTAATATATATATAGTTATAGATATTATATTAATATATATTTAGTTATATATATTATATATATATATATATATGTGTCCCCTTGTTCAACTGTATATATATATACAGTTGAACAAAGAGACCGCACTCCAAGGACTTTATGAGTGAAAAAATTAATTCCACTTGGATTCGGCCGAATCCAAAATCCTTTCTTGAAGATTTGGGCGAATACCAAACCGAATTTGAACCCTAATTTGCATATTTAATTTAGGGGGAAAAAGAACATCAAACGGTAAGAATTTTTTGTGATTTTTTTGGATTCGGTTCAGCCAGGCACTTGGATTTGGCCGAATCTTGCTGAAAAAGGCCTATTCTCGAACACAATCCTGGATTCGGTGCATCCCTAATTATTTTGTGGTCCTTTAAACTAAGATCATGAGATCCCATGATTAATTGTACCTTAAAGGAATAGTTCAGTGTGAAAATAAAAACTGTGTAAATAGATAGGCTGTGCAAAATAAAAAATGTTTCTAATATAGTTAGTTAGCCAAAAATGTAATATATAAAGGCTGGAGTGAACAGATGTCTAATAAAACAGCCAGAATCCAACTTCCTGCTTTTCAGCTCTATAACTCTGAGCTAGTCAGCGACTTGAAGGGGGGCCACATGGTACATTTCTGTTCAGTGAGTTTGTAATTGATACTCAGCATTCAGCTCAGATTCAAAAGCAACAGAAATGACCCATGTGGCCCCCCCTCAAGTCTCTGATTGGTTACTGTCTGGTAGCCAGGGCAACCAGTCAGTGTAAACAAAGAGAGTTGAAAAGCAGGAAGTAGTGATCTGACTGACTTGTTATACATGAAATCACTCCAGCCTTTATACATTACATTTTTGGCTAACTAACTATATTAGAAACATTTTTTATATTGCACAGCCTATCTATTTACCCAGTTTTTATTTTTACACTGAACAATTCCTTTAAAAGGATTAAATACACATAGAGAAGAGAAGCTTTTTATGCAAATAATACTTTATATACAATTTTTTGAATTAAGAATTAGCTTTTGAATCAATATATTAATAAAGAGATCTGCAGTATTCAGAGTTTTCTCTACTGGATGCACAATTTTCTCAAAACCCCAACTGTGTATTGGGTATGAGAAAAGGGGAATTAAAGTGTTAAATAGAATTATGCTAGAAATGCTAGCATAAAAACAAATTTACTGCACCAGCCTAATTAAACAAATAATTTATGTTTTCAAAATTGGCTGCAGGGATCATCATCTTGTAACTTTGTTAAACCATCTTTGCAAGACCAAGACCATGCACATGCTTAGTCTAGTCTGGGCTGCTGTTAGGAGGCTAAGCTTAGGGATCGTCATAAATTATCAAAACAGCTAAAGTCAAGTTATATATGCCAGAAATTGGTACAGCAAGACTGATTAATAATCAGCATATGCAGACTGCACTGGGTCTGCAGTTACAAATCTCAACATGATCTACAGGCTGCTCTACAGGGAAACAAACAAAGCTGCTTGAGTTCTGGGAAGCAGTGGCGTAACTAGATATTACTGGGCCCCAAAGCAAATTATTTTTCAGGCCCCCAAAATGTTTAGAGGTTGACTTGTTTCTCCAATATTTATTGAAATTGTATATGAATTAGGGCCTCATGGGGCCCCTATACCTCCTGGGCCCCCCTGCAGCCAGTCAAAGCAAGTAAAACAAAAGGGGGAATTTCATTGCATACAGTTAGGTTTATTATAAAAACAGTACACATTTTTTAATTAAATTTTAATGGAGATAGGTTTCTTTTTCATTAAAGGAAAACTTTACCCCCAAAATGAATATTTAAGCAGCAGATATGTAGTTTATATCATATTAAGTGGCATATTAAATAATCTTACCAAACTGGAATATATATTTAAGTAAATATTGCCCTTTTACATCTCTTGCCTTGAACCCCCATTTTGTGATTGTCTTTGTGCTGCCTCAGAGATCACTTGAACAGAAATAATGCAGCTCTTACTGTAGCAGGAAGAAGTCTGGAAGCAAAAGACAGAACTCTGTCTCCTACAATCCCAGGGGGTGGCGCTTATTTTTTAAAATGGCAATTTTGTATTTAGGATTACCCAATGGCACATACTACTAAAAAAGGATATTATTATGAAAATTGTTTATTTACACGAAGCAGGGTTTTACACATGAGCTGTTTCATGCAATATCTTTTTATAGAGACCAACATTGTTCGGGGTATAGTTTTCCTTTAAAGAAAGTGAAAATGGGGTTTTATTTTTTTTGCCTTTACATCCCCCTATTAAGGAGTGCAGTTCAAGGACTTTATGATAAGGTGTAATTAATGGAAAATATACTTTTCCTTAGAAATAAATGAACTCTGTTTTTCCTTTAATCTTTCCTCCTTTCTAAAACACCTCTCCTTACTGTCTTTTCATCCCACCTTTTTCTACTACCCATACCTGCACTGAACTGGTTTTCTTACATTTCAACCAAGTTGGTGCATTCATCAAGAAATACAATAAAAGCTTAAAAAAAGTAGGTTACGAAGAATGGAGGAGGGACACATAGCACCAAATCTAAAGCTTACAGTCAGTTAAAATGTCAGCTACTAATGAACTATCCAGGCATGGCACCAATGTTTCCTCTAATTCCTTATCGGCTATGTGCACACAAAAAATATTTTGTGAGCACATTTTAAACTTGTGAACAGGTCAGAATAAATGTAAAATTTGTGTTTTTGCATTTGTGTTTTTTTTACACAAAATTCTTTGTGTGCACCACAATGTGTTGTGTGCGCTAGCATCAAAATTTGTGTATGCACGCACAAGCGCACAGTTTAGAGGGAATATTGCATGGCACCCACATGGAAAATGCACCAGTGTGTCACTAGTCAATGCCATTAGCACCTTTCACTGATAAGTTTGTGTGCTTGGTTTAATAAAAAGATGAGATAAATTCATGTTTTAGTAAATAACACCCTCAGAGGGTTACCCAGTGCAGATCGCCATATCTTTAAATTAAAAAAGGGACATCTCCCATTGACCCATCAGACTTTTATGCAGCTTCGGGGTCTAATAAGTCTCAAAAAATTTGAGATTTGTCTCCTCTAAAAATACTAGCTTTTGCCCAAAAAACCTTGACCAGGAAAAAAATCTAGGTTTAGGAAATAACCCCCTCAGTGTCATCATATTAATCTTTAGATTTGATCATAGATGAAACTTAGAGAAGCTGCAGATATAATATTTAAAAATATTCTGCTGTACAGCACTACATACAGCACTATACAAATAAAAATATACATAAATACAAATGTGTATACAAATACATACATACATACATACAAGTTTAAATGATATTATTCACATGCTGGTTAGAAGTCTGGACCTTTCTGCATTATAATAATATATATGTGTAAAGAATTCTGCATTGTTGTATAAGTGCGTTGGCTCTAGTTAAATCCACTCTCTTGTGTAATGAGTCATTCAATGGAAAATATTTTGTAATTTCTCTGAATAGAAATACTTTAAGCAAGTGCTCACACGAAGCTAAGTAGTCAACTATGAATTAATCTGTGCATGCATATTTAAAGTTTTGCATATGCATGTTGCCTGCTTCTTGATTAATCATTTAGCATTTTTGCTTTGCATCTCATTACTGTGAAGAAATCTCATTAACCAACTCATTCACTATATTTTGAAACATTTACATGGTTTAAACAAGATCTAAATATTATAATTTAATTGAAAATGTGATATTCAGAGATGTTTAACATCGTATTTCACGTTTACATCTTTTACACCATTTTGCAATGCTCTACATGCTGATTTACTGATCCCCTGACAGGAAATAATGCAGGTTTTAATTATACCAGAAAGAAGTGCGTCACAAAAGGCAGAGCTCTGTCCATTCATTGGCTGATGCAAACTAGCATGCATGTGTGCCCTTTGTTTGTGTGTGAGCACAGAGCTTTATCTAAGCCACAGGTATGAACTGAAGTACTTAAAATGGCAGTGTTTCATTTTGGGATAATACAATGGCATATGTTATGAGAACACATATATTAAACACAGTTACTTTGTATGCAAATGTTTTTGTTAGTTGTTAGGGTATATGGAGAAGATTAACATGACCTACAATGCATTATTCTGCAATAAGTCTCTAGGGGACCCATATATCTGGCTTGAGAGAGCAAAATTAGTTTTCTGATGGCTGTTGGAAGGGTGTGAATCGGAAATTCACCACTAGAGAGGCTCTTGCCAAAAGTGAATTAGTGGGTTTTTAGATGCATGGACGTTCCTGCTTAAAGAGCACCTGTTGGATAAAAATGTTATCCCCAACAAAAGGTGCGGGCTAATAGAGATAGGGATAGGGATTAGGGATAACAGTAGTTTTTTTTAAGAAAAATGCCCCCGCCAGCGCTACGCTACCTGCACCAGGAGGGAGCTCCCTGTGCAAGCAGCCATGTCCGGTCACTCGCATGCTTATAATTAAAAGCTGTCCCGAATTGCTCATTATGCATGTGATGTCACATGGACATGGCTGCTCGCATACGGAGCTCCATCCCAGTGCAGGTACCATAGCGCTAGCGGGGGAGGGGGCATTTTTAAAATAAAACTACTGGCGGGGGAGCTCGATTAGCCCGCACCTTTCGTCGGGAGCCTATTAAATGTTTTTTTATTATATGTATCTGCATGGGTAATGAGCACAACCAGCATGTAGCCAGAGCATTCAAGCCTTCATGAGTTATCAGACAGACTTTTAGATTGTAAGCTCTTTTGGACCGGTCCCTCTTTACTTTATGTATCAGTTATTAGCTGCTTTGTATGTAAATCTATTTTCAATGTATGAACCCATTTATTATAGAGTTCAGTTGAATCTATTGGCACTTTAAAATAGTAATAATAATAACAAGTGGTCTATGAGGTTTCATCCAGCTTGCTGGTAAAAGGTGCAATGTGGAAGACATACACAATGGGGCAGATTCACTAAAGGTTAAAGTGGCCGATGCTAGCGACAATTTGCCAGAAATTCCATCCGCAGGGACATCGCCAATTTACTAACAGGCGTAGAGGATAATTCGCTAGCGAACGAGACCACCGTTAGTGTTCGTTCGCACCCTATTGCCAGTCGACCTTTTGCTCTGGGGAACGGTCATTACTCTGCAGATTTACTAAGATGCGAATTTTGCTGAAAGTTACCTCTTTCACCAGAGTTTATTTTGCCACCTCAGACCAGGTGTACTGATAAAACAAAGCTACATCTTCCTCAATTTTATGTCAGTGACATCATATCTTGTATGCCGGAAATTCATTAAAGTTGTAAAAAACGCTGTCGACTTGCTTTCAGAAGTCAGAACTATTAAAAATGTTTGTATTAATATTTTTTTCCTACACATCTGAGGCCATTAAAGGGATCTGTTCTGACTTTATTATGGTTCCTTGGACATTTGCAATAAAAAGTGGCCACTTCAAACATATGTACCAACATCTGTTATAAAGACGTCCATACGACCTATATGTACCCGCCCTATTCAAATTGACCTAAGCATAAGTGTACTAATGAAGTTTCGTTAGGCAGAAATGAAAGCTAGCAAAAGTTTTCTATGAAATTCCCACACTGCCGAAGTAACACTAACAAAAATTTGCCAGCGTTCGGCTGAGACGCAACTTCGCATTTTAGTGAATTAGCATTTACCATATAGTGAATTTGCCCCAATGTCTTTCTGAAAGGTATTATAAAAATCTCTAACTCCAAAGCAGCTTCTGCTTTAATTGAATCATGCTGATATTTGTGAACATACTACATGGCATAACGCTGCATGTTTTTGATTATATTAATATATTTTTCAAAGTAAATGGATAAATACTAATGGATAAATGCTGGCTGGCAGGAAGGTGATTGTAAGCTATTATTGACTTCTTAGGGGTGTTGTGATAAATATGTCAGTAACCTGAATAACTTGACTGTGAGAGCCAAGACTATTTAGCACTTAATTAATAGTTCTCTGTGCTGTAAAAAAGAACACTTATAATAATTCATAACTTTAGATAAAGCAATTGTGGAATGCCGTGCTGGGTGATGTTGTGATGGCAGATTCTATTAATACCTTACGAGTGTCTTGGATGACTTTTTGCACAATTTATATGGACCCGCACACACTAATTTATATACAGTTGGGGAGCTTACCCTATTTATTGTTCCACCAAAGTATCAACGTTTTGGAGAGGTACAACACTCCCTTCATCAGGACCCCCCTGAAACTTTAGTGGAGCAATAAATGGGGTAAGCTCCCCAACTACATATAAATGAGTGTGCGCGGTTCCATATTGTAATGGAGGATGGTGAACTTACCCCACGTGGTGTCCAAGATGGCGACCTCCTGCTCCACCATGCGGTTCTTCCTGGTCGCAATGTGACTGCATCAGAAACGAGTCGCTCCCGGATTGGTCGCCGGCGACGGAATGGACGCCGGCGTCAGAATGTGCATCGGCGTCAGGGCACTAACGTGAGGACGCCGGCGTCAGCGTCATGACGTCATCGCGTCAAGATTTGGCGCCAACTTTGGACTATTTATTCCTGATTGCCCCTTACCTCCTTGCCCAATTATAGGTCTATCGTGCATAGTTCCTGGGTGTGATTTACTGCTTTTGATTATCTGTGTACCGACTTCTTGCCTGTTTACGACTCTGATCCTTGCTGCCTGTATTTTGACCATTTGCCTGTTTTCGACCATCCTCTTGATAAATCCTTTTGTACCGCGAACTTGGTGTTATTGTCTCCTCCTTGGTCCGCACTACATCGGAGCCTTCGGGCCCTGACAGTATAATTGGGCCATGGACCCCTCGGAGGAGCCTCAAGTTCCAACCGATGTCGGCAGAGCCGTTCGTGGATTGGCTTCTCGCATGCACTCCTATGAAGCCCAGCAAACCCACTTCGGCCAGGCACTAGAAGCAATCTTGGAGAAACTGTCTGCCTTATCTCCTGTGGCTCCAGTTCCTATGCCAGTTCCTGCAACCCCACTCCAGGTTTCCGAGCCTTGCATCCCTGCACCTCCTCTCTACAGCGGTGATCCGGAATCATGCCGTGGTTTTATCAACCAGTGTGAAATCCAATTCACCCTGCTTCCAGGTCAGTTCATCTCGGAGCGAGCAAAGGTGGGCTATATTATCACCCGCCTGCAAGAGAAAGCTCTGGAGTGGGCTTCTCCTCTTTGGGAGAAGGAGGATCCGGTAATCGATGATGCCAGGGCCTTCATCCGAGACCTTCGCACAGTATTCGATGCTCCTGGTCGGGCTACTTCTGCCTCTGCCCGTTTATTCCAGCTGCAGCAAGGGACTCGTTCAGTTCCTGAATATGCCATTGAGTTCCGAACTCTCGTGGCAGAAACCTCGTGGAATAACGATGGATACCATGCTGCCTTTTACAACGGTCTGGCGATGCGCATCAAGAGCGATCTCGTTTCCCGTGAGATTCCTCCTCGATGGGAGGACCTTGTTGCATTGGCTGTAAAGGTTGACACCCGACAGAGGGAGTTCCAAGTCGAACTAGACAGGGATCGTGCCAGGAAGTTTTCCAGGTTTCAACCCACCCTGGCTCCACGCTTCCAAAGACCCCTACTCCCCAGTCCGGCTTCTAATCCTCTTCCTCCTCCTCCTCCTGTGAATCCTGCTACTTCTTCTTTGCCATCTGAAGAACCAATGCAGATCGGTCGGGCACGCCTTTCCGAACAGGAGAAGCTACGGAGAAGGGCTGCTGGGTTATGCCTCTACTGTGGGGGAAAAGCTCACTTCGCCCAAGAATGCCCAGTGAAGCCGGGAAACTCCAAAACCTAGGTAAGCTTGGGGAGACTTACCTGGGTGGAATTTGTTCTTCTCCCCATTCATCTGCTCAACGTTTCCTTCTTCCTGTCCTAATCCAGTTCGGCTCCAAGAAGATTTCTTCTCAGGCATTCCTTGATTCTGGTGCTGCAGGCAACTTCATGGATCGTGCCTTTGCTGACAACCATGTCATTCCACTTCAACCTTTGGCAACTCCTCTTCGTGTCCTGGCGATCGATGATCGTCCCCTTTCTTCTGCCATCATCTCGCAGGAACTTTCCTTCAAGGTGGGCACTATGCATTTGGAGAGACTGTCTTTTCTTCTTATTGATTGCCCTTCAACTCCTGTGGTCCTGGGATTGCCTTGGCTGTGTGTTCACAATCCAGTTATTGATTGGTCCATCTCACAAATATCTCGTTGGAGTCCATTCTGTGTACACAATTGTTTGCCTGCTACCCCTGTCATCAAAGTTTCTTCAGTGTCTTCGAATTCTTCTCTTCCTCCTGTCTACCAAGCCTTTTCCGATGTCTTTGATAAAAGATCCGCTGAGACTCTCCCACCTCATCGCCCCTATGATTGTCCTATCGAACTTTTACCCGGCTCAATGCCTCCTCGAGGCCGCACTTACCCGCTTTCTCCCTCCGAAACTTCTGCTATGAAGTCCTATATCCAGGAGAATCTACAAAGAGGTTTCATTTGTCCTTCCACCTCCCCTGCTGGAGCAGGATTCTTCTTTGTTGAAAAGAAAGACGGAAGTTTGCGGCCCTGCATTGACTACAGGGGGTTAAATAAAATCACTATAAAGAACAGATATCCCCTTCCTCTCATCTCTGAACTTTTTGATCAGCTCAAGGGGGCTAGTTTCTTTACCAAGTTGGATCTACGTGGGGCCTACAATCTCATCCGGATTCGTGAGGGAGATGAATGGAAGACCGCTTTTAATACTCGTGATGGCCATTACGAGTATCTCGTCATGCCTTTCGGCCTTTGCAATGCTCCTGCGGTCTTCCAAGAATTAGTTAATGACATTTTTCGTGATCTTTTGGGACAGTGTGTGGTCTTGTACTTAGACGACATTCTTATTTTTTCTCGAAACCTTTTCGATCATCGTTGTCAAGTATGTGAAGTTCTTTCCAGATTGAGGAAAAACAATCTCTTCGCCAAGCTGGAAAAGTGCACCTTTGAAGTTTCTTCTTTTCCTTTTCTTGGCTATATTATTTCTCCTCAAGGTTTTAAGATGGATCCCGCCAAAGTTTCTGCAATTTTGGATTGGCCCCTTCCCACGAGCGTTAAGGCAGTCCAGAGGTTTATCGGCTTCGCCAACTATTATAGACAATTTATCAAAAACTTCTTGTAACACCAGCAGCGCGCCAGCGCATAAACGCTGGAGCGCGTCAACTTAGGCGCCGGCGCATAAACACTGGTGCACACCAAAATGGATGCTCCCACCAAAACACTGAGGAGCTATGACATCTAAATTGGGCGCCTGGCTTCCTATTGGTCCCTGATCTGTCTGTCTTCCTCAGCCTGCTCCTGATTGGTTCCTGTCCCCTTAAATACCTTCCTCTTCCTCCTCACATTGCCCAAGCTGGCTTCTGTTTCCACAGTTCCTGCTCAAGCCCCGTTTGCCTGCTTTCCTGTTTATTCGACCCTTGGCCTGTTTATTCAACCTTGTACCTTCGCTGCCTGGACCGACCACTGCTTGAACTTGACGACGCTTTTGCCTTATCCCTTGGTACTTCGCTTCTCTGCTTCCTGAAACCGACCACTGCCTGTAATTGACTACGCCTTTGCCTGATCCCTGGATACTTCGCTTTTGGCTAACACGCTTGGCTCCTTTGCTGACTCCGCCGCAGAAAGTCCGGGGCCCCAAAAGGGCGTCGGTGAAGACCGGAGCTGTAGAGGAATTCCAGTTGCCATTTGTCTGCATAGGACCAGCTGTCCTCCTCCGGGATCCCAGGTAACAGATCGTTACAGTTAGCTTGGGCCATTTAAAATGGATCCTTCCCAAGCCGCTGGTCGACCTTCCTCTCTGGAGACTGTTTTGGAGGCTCTCATGAAGCGTCTTGAGGATTCTGAGACCCAGCAGTTGCATCTCGCTCAGAGTATTCAACATCTGTCCAGTCGCCTAGATGTCCTGCAGGCCTCCCAGACCCCATTGCCTCCTGTTTCTGTGGCACCGCCTGCTCCAGTTCTGGTCTCGGCTCATTTACCCAGTGGGGAGAGTTTTTGCTGGAGACCCAAGATTTCTGCACCCCTTCGTTACTCCGGGGACCCCGAGACCTGTCGAGGTTTTTTGAACCAGTGCAAGATCCACTTCGAGCTTTCACAGTTTCCTAATGAAAAGTCCAAAGTGGCCTATGTCTTGACTTTGCTTTATGGAAAGGCCCTGGCCTGGGCTTCCCCTCTCTGGGAACGGGACGATCCTCTGGTTCACAACTCCACGGCCTTCCTATCCACTTTCCGTGAGATTTTTGATGCTCCTGGCAGGAAGGAGAATGCCTCGACTCGTCTCTTAAAGATCTCCCAGGGGTCACTCTCTGCAGCCGAGTACGCCATTGATTTCCGTACCATTGCCGCGGAAGTATCCTGGAATAACGAGGCCCTTGTGGCAGCTTTTTGGAACGGTCTCAATGAGTCCCTAAAAGACGAGTTGGCTGCCCGAGATCTTCCTCCGCAGTTTGAAGACCTGGTCTCTTTGGTCATCCGAATTGATGTTCGACTGAAGGAGAGGCTTTCGGCCAAATCATGTGCTCACAGACTGCTCCTCGACTCCAACATTCCTTCTCCAGCTAATTCTCTTCCTGTGCCGGAGGAACCCATGCAGCTGGGGGCTACTAGACTTACCCCCGAGGAGAGGTCTCGTCGTCGTACGGCAGGTCTGTGCCTTTACTGTGGCCTGAAGGGTCATTTTGTCAAAACTTGTCCTAACAAGTCTCAATCTCGGCCGCAGGGAAACTCCAAAGCCTAGGTCGGCCGGTGGAGACCGTCCTGGGCACTGCCGCTTCTTCTCCACCAAGAAATTACTCTCGCCTATTGGTTCCATGTCTTATTAAGCACTCCTCCAAAACCATTCCTTGCCAGGCTTTCATCGACTCCGGTGCTGCTGGGAACTTCATTGACCTCTCTTTTGCCCGAGCCTCTTCCTTGCCCCTTGTTCCTCTTCAAGTGCCTCTGGCGGCTCAAGCAATTGATGGACATCCCGTCTCTCCTGGACTGATTACTCACTCCACTTGCCCTCTGCACTTGCAAGTTGGTTCTTTCCATAAAGAGAAGATTTCGTTTTTGGCCATCTCCTGTCCTTCCACTCCGGTCATCCTAGGGTTGCCTTGGCTGCAACTGCATAACCCTGCTATTGACTGGTCTGCTGGAGAACTGTCTGCTTGGAATTCCTGCTGTTCTTCCAATTGTTTGCGCTCTTCTTCTTCTTCTCCAGTCTCCGTTTGTTCCTTATCCACCCTCGAGTCTCTTCCTGCCTGTTATAGAGACTTTTCTGATGTCTTTGAGAAGAAAAGCGCTGAAGTCCTTCCCCCACATAGACCCTATGACTGTCCCATTGACCTGATCCCTGGAACCGTCCCTCCTAGGGGAAGAACTTACCCTTTATCCATACCTGAAACTCAGGCTATGAAGGACTACATCCAGGACAATTTATCTAGGGGGTTCATCAGGAAGTCTAATTCACCTGCTGGTGCCGGATTTTTCTTCGTTCAGAAGAAGGATGGGGGTCTTCGGCCATGCATCGATTATCGTGGTCTCAACAAGATAACTATCAAAAACAGATATCCTCTCCCTCTCATTCCTGAACTTTTTGATAAGCTCAAGGGCGCCAAAATTTTTTCTAAATTAGACCTCAGGGGAGCCTACAATCTTATCCGTATAAGGCAAGGAGATGAGTGGAAGACAGCCTTCAACACACGAGACGGCCATTATGAGTACCTGGTCATGCCTTTCGGCCTCTGCAACGCCCCCGCTGTCTTTCAAGACTTCATGAACGATATTTTCCGAGACCTCCTCTACTCCTTTGTTGTCATCTATCTGGATGACATTTTGATTTTCTCCCCTTGTGAATCTCTTCATGTTTCTCATCTGAGACAGGTCCTTCAACGCCTCAGAGAGAATAATTTGTTTGCCAAGATTGACAAATGCGAATTTCATCAGCCCAAGATTTCCTTTCTTGGTTACATCATTTCTGCCTCTGGTTTTGAGATGGATCCAGCAAAAGTCTCTGCGGTCCACAAATGGGTCCCTCCTTCTAATCTGAAAGCAGTCCAACGGTTCCTGGGCTTCGCCAACTTCTATAGGAAGTTCATTAGAAATTTTTCCGGCATCGTCCTTCCCATCACTGCCCTTACTAGGAAGGGTACAAGGTTTGTCTGGACCCCTGAAGCACAGAGAGCTTTTGATGACCTGAAACAAGCCTTTTCTTCTGCTCCTGTTTTGATTCATCCAGATGTTTCTCGTCCTTTTGTTTTGGAGGTGGATGCTTCTGATTCCGGAGTTGGGGCCATCCTCTCACAACGGTCTGACTTTCATGGCCCGTTACATCCCTGTGCCTTCTTTTCACGGAAATTTTCCTCTGCTGAGAGAAACTATGACGTGGGCAACAGAGAACTTTTAGCAGTTAAATTGGCCCTAGAGGAATGGCGTCATTTACTGGAGGGTTCGGCTGAACCTATCACCATTCTTACGGATCATAAAAATCTTGAATACATCTCTTCTGCCAAGAGACTGAATCCCCGCCAAGCACGTTGGGCTCTCTTTTTCTCCAGATTTAATTTCATAATTTCTTTTCGCCCTGGTTCAAAAAACTCCAAGGCTGATGCCCTGTCCAGATCATTTTCGTCGGATGAAGCCCCTGTTCTCTCTCCTACTCCAATTATCCCTCCTGAATTCATTGTGGCTCCTGTTTCTGTCTCTCCTCCAGAATGTCCTCCTGGGAAGACCTTTGTGCCTGCCTACTCTGTCCCTCAAGTCCTGTCCTGGGCTCATTCCTCCAAGTTGGCTGGGCATCCTGGTGTCAACAAGACCATCGATTTGTTATCCAGGTACTTTTGGTGGCCCTCCTTGAAACAAGATGTCTCTTTGTTTGTGTCTTCCTGTGTCACCTGTGCTCAACAGAAGACTCCTCGTTCCCTTCCTTGTGGCCTTCTTCAACCTTTACCCACTCCCTCCCAACCCTGGGTGGACATTGCAATGGACTTTGTGGTGGATTTACCCAAGTCTTCGGGGATGACTACCATTTGGGTCGTCGTGGATAGATTCTCGAAGATGGCACACTTTGTTCCCCTCAAGAAGCTGCCCACAGCCTCCACTCTCGCTCAGCTTTTCGTCAAAGAGGTTTTTCGTCTGCATGGCATTCCTTCCTCCATTGTCTCTGATCGTGGCGTTCAGTTTGTTTCAAGATTCTGGAGGGCTTTTTGTAAACTTCTGAACATTCATCTGAACTTTTCCACGGCTTACCATCCTCAGAGTAATGGGCAGACTGAAAGGACGAACCAATCTTTGGAGCAGTTTCTCCGATGTTTCATCTCACAAAATCAGGATAACTGGTCTGATCTTCTTCCTTGGGCTGAGTTTGCACATAATAATCTCAAACATAGCTCTTTGAACTGCTCTCCCTTTTTCTGTGTCTATGGTCTCTCTCCCTCAGCTCTTCCTCCAACTGCTGTCAAAGTGGACGTTCCTGCAGCTGACTCCTTGTTTCGGAACTTTCAGAAGATCTGGACAGATGCTCATTCCGCCCTTGCCAAGGCTTCTTCGCGCCAGAAGGTGGCTGCCGATAAACATCGTCGCCCTGCTCCCGGGTTCAAGGTAGGGGACTCTGTCTGGCTCTCTTCTAGGAATATCAAGCTCAAGCAGTCCTGTCCTAAGCTGGGTCCCCGATTCATCGGTCCTTTTAAAGTAAAGGAAATCATTAATCCGGTGTCTGTGAGGTTGGACCTTCCTCCCAACATGAACATTTCCAGCTCTTTCCACGTTTCATTGCTCAAACCTGTTGTCCAGAATGCATTTTCTTCTCTGGAATCACCTCCTCCTCCTGTTTTCGTGAATGGCCATCAGGAATTTGAGGTACAAGATATTATTGACTCTCGTAGGTCCAGAAGAGGAGTCCAGTACCTGGTCCACTGGAGAGGCTTTGGTCCTGAGGAGAGATCGTGGGTGAGTGCTGCCAATACCCATGCCCCCAGATTATTGAGGACCTTCCATAGGAGGTTTCCCGACAAGCCCTGGGAGCCCCCGGAGGGGTCTCCTGAAGGGGGGGGTACTGTAACACCAGCAGCGCGCCAGCGCATAAACGCTGGAGCGCGTCAACTTAGGCGCCGGCGCATAAACACTGGTGCACACCAAAATGGATGCTCCCACCAAAACACTGAGGAGCTATGACATCTAAATTGGGCGCCTGGCTTCCTATTGGTCCCTGATCTGTCTGTCTTCCTCAGCCTGCTCCTGATTGGTTCCTGTCCCCTTAAATACCTTCCTCTTCCTCCTCACATTGCCCAAGCTGGCTTCTGTTTCCACAGTTCCTGCTCAAGCCCCGTTTGCCTGCTTTCCTGTTTATTTGACCCTTGGCCTGTTTATTCAACCTTGTACCTTCGCTGCCTGGACCGACCACTGCTTGAACTTGACAACGCTTTTGCCTTATCCCTTGGT